>CM061039.1:9835000-10545000 GCA_030763125.1 Hippophae gyantsensis | reverse complement strand
CCCAATTACACCAAAGAAAATTACTCTCAATTTTCTCTCACAAAAGCTTTGCTCTCTAAGCTTTTCTCTCAATTGGAATGAACACTTTGGATGATTAATTCATTACAATTACACATCTATTTATAGGAAAATTCACTCCTTGAATTACTCCTTAAATTAATGGTTCCTTGAATTGCTCCTTGAATTAAGCTCCATGTTTTACTCCTTGTTTTTCCCCATGTTTTGCTTCATGTTTTACTCCATGTTTTGCTCCATGTTTTGCTCCTTAATTTGCTCCTTAAATTAAGGAGCTTTATAACAACAATCTCCAACATGGTATACATAAAATTTAGTTTGGCTAATAGTTAAGGAATAAATCTCATTACTCCACCCATTGCTGATTAATTGTATCTGCATATCTAGTCTTGAGTTAGGGAAATACTTGGTAGTGATGATAATCATAGGGTCTTGTTCTAGAATCAGAAGTTACAATCTGATTCACTGTTTAATTTCTTCTAGAAAATTCACCATGGCTCTTATTTAGCTTAGAAGCTATAACATAATAAAAGTACTTGGTAGATAAAATTAAATAACCCAATATTTGAAATATCCATACAACAAATTCACAATTCACATTATCAACATAAACCAGCCGGAGTAGTATTATTGGAAATTGAGAACATCAGGCTGGTAACGAAGGAGGCTATGATTAGAGATTTTATTGGGGCAATGTGAGTAAGGAAGTAATACGGGATTAAGACTCTCCTGCAACTCTTTTATATCAACACTTTGATCATGTTTATTTTAAAATAAGTAGATTTAAGTGGTTAATGTAGGACAAAATTATTAAAAAGAATTATAAAAATGATATTTATAAAAGGGTAAAATTGAATTTATAAATTTTTAAACTCAAAAACCTACGACGATTACGAAGTTGGAAATATATGGGAACTTGGAAGAGAAATCAAGTCCACCGGCTTCATTGACGAAAGCAGCTCCACCAAAGCTTGAACACACTCTAGGCCGTTTATTAAATAATAGAACCACAGCTGTGAAAAAAATCCAATATAAAAATTTCTGAAATTGTTAATTTACAAAAATATGGGTTTCTTTGGAAACGGAGCAGTATATATAATAATGAAAAAGGTCAAATGTCACCATGCAGAATCGAAATACGGACCATCAAACAAAATCAAAGCTAAAGCTCCAACTGCTACTCTTGAGAGCTCGCTGCCAGCTCCAATTTCGATAAGCTCTCCACCTGCTTCGGTTCTAACCAATTCAATGTTGGGCACAGCGGGTAAAAATAAAATGAATTCAATAGAGTAGAATAATGACACCGGAAATTTAACGTGGTTCACCCTTTAATTTGGGCTAAGTCCACGGGACAAACTCCGAAAAATATTTCTTCCACTAATAAATTAATGGGTACAAAGTGAGAGGCAATACAACAAATTGAGATAAACCCAAAATAGTGTCACACAAGTGTTTCCCAAACTCACTATTTTGTCACTCCCCTTTTAGAAAAATATCCCAATATTTTTCTAAGATATTCTTTCTCACTTTCTTACACACAACACTATTTTTCTTCAAAGGAAATTGTTCCTTTGGCTTTAGCAACTTCTCTTCTTGTTTTGGTGTGTTGGTATTTCTCTAAGGCAAAGACATTGACTATTTATAGGCAAAATTGCATGTCAATGTTAGTTGCACCTACCATTGGTGGTTACCTTACCATTGGTGGTTGCACCTACTTAATTGTGGTTACCTACCATTGGTGGTTGCACCTACCAATTGTGGTTGCACCTACCATTTATGGTTGCACCTAACATTTGTTTTTTCTTCCTCTTAAATGTAGGAGGGACTTACAAATCTCCCCCTCCCGACTACATAGAGAGCCAGCGATCCGGCGGCTAAACGACGGTATTCAAAATTTTGTCTTGGGAGAATTTTCGTCAACATGTCGATCCATTTTCTTACGTATGGATCTTCTCAAGTTGTAATAGCTTCTTCCATTACATCCCTAATCCGGTGATATCTCACATCAATATGTTTTGATCTTGAATGAAAGGAGGCATTCTTTCCAAGAGATGGATAACACTACGACTATCACAAAATAAGCGATAAGCGTCTTGTTGCAACTTGAAGTTCTTTCAAGAACTTTTTCATCCATGTAACTCTTTACATGCTTACATTCTTTGCTATAAACTACTGCTTCGGTAGTGGATAGTGCAACACATTTTTGTAACTTTGATTGCCATGACACTGACTCCCCAAATGTAATCGGAGTAACACGAAGTGGATTTTACGGAATCCACATCACTGACCATATATCTGCATCGTGTATCCAACTAACATAGGTTTGTCATTTCCAAAACATAGGCATATTTTGGAAGAACCTCGAAGATACACGAAAATCCATTTCACTGCTTGACCCGATGTTCCTTTCCCGGGATTTGAAAGGAATCTACTCACAATTCAATGCATGTAGGTGATGTACGGCCGGTGTACAAACCATGGCATACATTAGACTTCAAGCTATTTGAAGCATATGGAACCTCTTTCATCTCTTCCTTCTCTTTGTACGTAGAAGGGCTGCAGCAGAACTTAGCTTAAAGTGATTAGCAAGAGGACAACTAATCGCTTTAGCCTTATCCGTATGAAATCTTTGAAGTGCTTTCTCAATGTACTTCTCTGTGACAACCATAATTTCTTGGCGCCTCTGTCTCTAATAATAGTCATGCCAGGAGAATGTAGCCCCTGAGTCTTTCATGGCAAAAGACTTACTCAGCTAACGTTTTCAAGTTGTTGATTCTAGAAATATTTCGGCCAACAATCAACGTATCATCCACGTAAAGCAAAAGAATAATGAAATCATCATTAGAGAATTTACGCACAAAAACACAATGATGCAAGTAGTCTTTTTGTAGCCACTGCTCCTCCATATGAGACTCAAACTTCTTGTACCATTGTCTTGGTGCTTTGTTTTAAGCCGTAGAGACTTTTCTTCAATTTGCGGACATACTCTTCTTTTCCCTTTTCTTTGAAAACCTACTGCAGTTGCTCCATGTATATCTCTTCTTCCAAGTCACCATGTAGGAAGGCGGTTTTGACATCCATTTGCTCGACTTCCAAGTCAAGACTTGATGCTAACCCTAGCACTGATGCGAATGGATGTCATTTTCACAATTTGGAGAGAAAATCTCATCAAAGTCAACACCTTTTCTTTGGGCTGAATCCTTTGACAACCAGTCGCTTTGTATCGCGGTGGGCTTGTGTCCTTCGTGCCGCCCTGAACACCCATTTATTTTTCAAGGCCTTCTTCCCTTTGGGGCGGCCATCGGCTCAAAGGTTTTGTTCTCATGCAAGGACTTCATCTCATCTTGCATGGCTTCAATCCATTTTGTTTGGATTCATCATCAATAGCCTCTTCGTAACTCTCGGGTTCTCCCAATCGGTGAAAGTAACATGCTCATGGAGGATATGAGATAGAAGGTCGTCTCGACTCTATCACTTCTTCTCGATGGAACGAGGAGAAGCCGCAAATGTTAGTGCTGGATAATGAACATCATTATTTCCCCGATCTTGAGAACCAACCCACATGGGGCACGTCATCTTCGCGAGGTGGATAAACCTGGTCTTCATCTCAAACTTGTCTTGATGCGATGTTGGAGGAATTAATTCCAAATACGATGAGTCACCATTGGAATTAGGAACATCTTTCTTCATTTTGTTAATATCTTCAATGGTCTCATCTTCAACAAATCTGACATCACGGCTCACGACAAGTCTCTTTGCAATAGGATCGTAAAATCTATAACCAAGTTGATCTTGACCATAGCCAATAAAAATACCTTGTCTTGTTTTGGCATCTAGTTTGGATCTCTCATCCTTAGGGATATGAACAAATGCTTTGCATTGACCAAACACTACATGAGATGATCATAGGAAACATCTTTCTGACCACACTTTATTTGGAACATCCCGTCTTGAGAGAGTACGGGGGTGAAAGATTCAACACGTATGCAAGTTGTGAGTATGGTTTCACCCCAAAAATTTTAGACAACTTTGCATGTGAGAGTAGACATCTAACTCTCTCCATCAAAGTTCTGTTCATCCTACTCGGCTAAGCCATTCAAGCTGCGGTGTCTTTGGAGGTGTCATCGATGCCTAATACCATGCTTTTGCAATATAAGCATGGAAAGGTCTGTGTATTCTCCACCATTTAATATCCAGGATGCACTTCAACTTCTTTCCGGTTGTCTCTCAAGGCCGAGGCATGAAATTCTTTGAAGACATCTAGCACTTGATCCTTTGTCTTTAGAAGATATACCCACGTCTTCCTTGAATGATCATCAATGAAAGTCACAAAGTATTGAGCACCAAGTGACTTTGGCATTGGTCCACTGTACAAATCTGAATGAATCGGATCTAAAATATTATTCATTACGGAAGGAGGGAAGCTCTTGAAAGCAACCTGTTTTGTTTTCTGCTAGACAATGAACACATTTCTCCAAATGTACTTCATCCATTCCGGGCAATATCTTCTTTTTAGCTAGACTTGTCAAACCTTTTCACCATTGTGGTGAGTCTCTTATGCCATAACTACGACTACCTTTGTCTTTCTACATGGCATTTCTTGTGTCGGTGGAGAGCTTCGCTTGCATTATATACAAAGTTGTATGCTTCTCACCTCTAGCCTTTACTAAGGAGCCTTTTGTAAGTTTCCATTTGTCATAAATGAAGGAGCGCAATATCCTTCATTTGCAAGCTTGCTTGCCACAGAGATCAAATTGAGCGCATATCTCTGGAATATGCTTGACATCCTTGAGAAATAGTCTAGTTCCGTTCTCTGTTTCCAAGCAAACGTCTCCTCTGCTACTACCTTTGACAGGGCCTTACGTTTCCCATTCTAACAACACCAAAACTTCCAGGTGTGTATGATGAAGAGAAAATTCTCTACGCGATGTAGCGTGAATTGTAGCACCACTATCAATCACCGAGGTGGTCTCGTGTGATGCAGGATTGACAAAAGCTTCATCATAAACGATATTGAACTCGTCTATGGTATTTGTTTGCTCATCATCACTGGTGTCGTCTTTGTTTATTACTTTGCCTTTGTTAGTTTCTTGTTCCTTCTTGAACACTTTCGGCAAAATTTCTTAATGTGACCCTTCCTCTTGCGGTGATGGCATTCAACATTGGCAAATTTATTTGATTTGCCTGCTTTTGCTTACCGGGTTTTTGTTCTTTGTACGGTCTCCTTCCTGTACAGACTTCTGTGATAAGGGCTTGTTCTTACGAATCTCTTTCCTTGTTTTGTTTCTCATATGAGAACAAGGCTTCTACAACAACTTCAAACTCTCTTTTGTCTTTTGCATAAGTCGGAGTTGTTGTGATATGATTATATGATGAGGGTAGTGATGCCTGACAACATCTGACTTTCTCTTCATCGCCAAAACTCACATTAAATCTTGCTAAGTGAGAAAGCTTGTTGAAATTGCTAACATGTCTTTGCATCGTCATGCTCGCATTATCTTCCTTTCTCATCGATATAGCTCCTTCCACAAATAAAATTTATTGGCAAGGTTCTTTTGACATGTACACGTTTTCTAGAGTCTCCCACGTGTTTCTTTAGCGAGTCTTGCAATTTTTTGATTCAATATTTTGCAAGACAACTGTCAGAAGATTTAGACGGATTGTACTAGTGCAATCTCATCTATTTCCTCCCATTGTTCCTCGGTGACGGTTGCTACCTTCTTTTCTTTCCCCAACAACGCCTTATGGACCTTACATTTGAATGAGAATATCCTTCATCCTCCTTTGCCGTAAAGAGAAATTATTATTGCCATTAAATTTCTCAATATCTACCTTTGGCTTGACATTTTTTCTCATTTGTGTTTCTTTTACGCAAATAAATACGTCTGGATCTAATAAAAATCTTTTCGATGTGGCGAGGTTGAGTCTGTGCAACCACAGCAAACATATTAAGAATTTTACTAGACCGGCTACGATGCTGATTGTTGGGCACGGAGGGTAAAAATAAAATGAATTCAATAGAGTAGAATAATGACAGGAAATTTAACGTGGTTCACCCTTTAATTTGGGCTAAGTCACGGGACAAACTCCGAAAAATATTTCTTCCACTAATAAATTAATGGGTACAAAGTGAGAGGCAATACAACAAATTGAGATAAACCCAAAATAGTGTCACACAAGTGTTTCCCCAAACTCACTATTTTGTCACTCCCCTTTTAGAAAAATATCCCAATATTTTCTAAGATATTCTTTCTCACTTTCTTACACACAACACTATTTTTCTTCAAGGAAATTGTTCCTTTGGCTTTGCTTCTAACTGCTTCTTGTTTTGGTGTGTTGGTATTTATACAGGCAAAGACATTGCCTATTTATAGGCAAAATTGCATGTCAATGTTAGTTGCACCTACCATTGGTGGTTGCACCTACCATTGAGTGGTTGCACCTACTAATTGTGGTTACCTGCAATTTGGTGGTTCTTCACCTCTTGGATGGTTACCTACCATTTATGGTTGCACCTAACATTTGTTTTTTCTTCCTCTTAAATGTAGGAGGGACTTACATTCAAGACCTGCTCCAGTTCCAGTTAGCTCTCCACCGGAGAAGTCTCTATCGGCAACTAGCTCTTCTATTACCCTTTAAATTTATAAACCCTATTTTACCCTTTATTCATATGATTTTTATAATTTTTTTAACAGTTTTGTCGACCGAATTATAGGCCTACTGTTTTTTTTTTTTAAAAAAAAAACAGGACTAAGTATTAATATAGAAGAGTTAGAACTATAACACTCTTTGTTTAGGATATTAAAAAAGTAACACGTTGATTAGAAATAAAGTTATTTTTTGTATTTGGATTATAAATAAAACTACTTATTCAAGTTTTAAAACATTTTAAAATTTATAAATCTTTCTTTTTTTATATAAGTAATTGATTAGTTAAATTAGTTATAATTTTAAAATTTATTTATTTAAAAATAATAAAATTAATCGTTCAAAGATATAGATAATATTTGTACCAAATATCGTTAAATTTATGATTTTTTTATTTTTTTATTTAATATTTCTACTTTAATTTCTTTTAATATTATATTTTTAATAATATTATTTTATCGAGTTAATTTTATTTTTATTCATTTAAATCTAACAAGCCTCCTGATCAATAATAACAAACATTGCAATAATAGAAAATCTGATTAGATATGCAGCCCGGCTTCCAAATTTTCCATAGAAAATCTGTAATATGATTCCTGAAAGCATACTTGGCGCGCGTTGGTGGCCTAATGACAAAGGCTGGTGTTTGGGAGAGGAAGGGTTGGATATGGCTAGAGGCTGGGCATTATAGGTGGCGCTGGTGTGGTTGAGCGTGAGAGAGATGCTTGCAGTTGAGACCACATGTGTTGCGCATGCTGCTGCTTGGAACAGTGGCTAAGCTGTTGGTTGAGGCGAGGTGATAAAAGGGTGGCTGAAAATTTGAACGATGGTTGGAGTTCGTAAAAAATGTATTTTAGGGCAAATACGAAAGGGAAAAGGGGTAGTTAATTGTTTTAAGTGTAGAAAATTTGTAGAGATTGTTATTAACTGTCTCAAAATTGTTCAATAAATATTTTAGGAATGAGGAATGGTTATAAATGTCTTAAAAAATAATACTTTTATGATGGTTAATAACAGTCCTAAAACATTTTAGTAATTTTTTGTATACAACCGTCTCAATCATATATTTAGGAATGATTGAACAATTTTTTATATTTATAACCGTCCTAAGATCTATTTATTGTAATATATTTGACTAAAATTATTATGTAACATAAAAAGATCAATATATTATTTTGTTTGTAATATTATATTTTAAGATATTTTTATTACGAATAAAATAGTTAACATGGAGAATTTTATTAATATATTATATTAATCAAACTAATTTCATTAACAAATTTAAATACTATTTAAAATTGATTAGTATTTTTTGTAGATACTAAAATTTGGTTTGGTTGATATTTAGAGTAGATGATTTTCCCTTTGAGTTTTGAGAAACAATTATTTAACATTCAAAAGAATTTTATATTTGAATAATTTTACTTTGTTTCATGTTAAAGTGAAGATTTACTATTTAATAGATGTCACAAAACACCATCATTCAAGTGAAGAGTGGGTGGCAATTTTATAAATATAATTTCATGTAATATATTATTAAGGCTTTGTAATTGGCCAATTAAATAGCCCTAATACACTATAATTATATACTTAATCTAATATACCATTTAGTCTTTATAACTGTGCCAATTAAAAAACTCTAATATATGTAAATATATATATGAATATATTTTGTACTCGATGGCTCTTTAAGAAGTGTTGAAGCCACCATCGTAAGAGAGATCGAGGAGATTATTATGTGAGAAGGAATGCTTTGAAGCCAATCAGCCACATATTAATTTGTATTTAAGAATATTAATTTGTATCTTATTTATTCTTGCTTGCTGATTGTACTGTTCGTGGTGAAGATAGTTTGTGGATATATTTAGGGTTTGTATTTTTTCAAGAGAGTTTGATCATCTACTGACTGGGCCTAATTTGGGCTTCAAGTGTCATACAAATAAGCCCACATGTTTTTACATATTAGTTCATATAAAAATATAAATAAAATTTTATTAAGTCCGTCCACCAACATTCCAACTTTATCCTTCAAGTATTCCCACATATTTATATGATTAAAAAATTAAAGAGAAGTAGAAGAGTGTATAAGGGAAGGAGGGAATGCATGAAAGAGTGTACTTACTATTCCTCTATATTTTATTACATGCGCATTTGACGCCTTATATAGCAAGAGTCGCACGGTGTATAATCTTTGCATTTTATCTTCTATTGTTTAAAACTTTTAGAATTTACCTCATAAATTGCTTTACAATGTAATTGCATTTTCTGCATGTTGAAATTGTGGTTCATGTTCTACAAATAAGAAGCATGTGTGCGAGAGTATGTAAACATATAAGTACTCATGAAAGAATTGCTATATCTAATATTTTTTTAATAAATTAAAAAAAAAAGGTGAAAGATATCATAAGTATATTAATTATGGTAAAATTATATAAAATTTTATTAATTTTTAGTTACGTATTATGAATCTACTAAGTATTTACAAATATAACAGAAATCTAAAACTAAAAAAAAAAGTTAAAAATTTAAGATGTGAATACAAATATATATATATATTCTAAATCAATTATAATTTAAAAAATATAAATTTTGATAGGTTTAAATACATAAGAATAAGTTTATGAATATATAACAACTCAAAAAAATACGTATATGTATATTTATGTGTTTTATTTCTAATATTTTTTAAAGTGTTGAGACTTCAATATATAATTTTGAATAATAATTGTAATTTTTTATAATTTTTGTGATAATTAGTATAACTCTACTTATTTAATACTTCAAAAATTGCTTTTGTGAAGACCTTACTTTCTCTTATATTGACATATGACCAGTGACAAAAGAAAGCCAGCTGAGCAAAGAATCAGACAGCTATAAATTTATTATTTATTATACAACGAGGATAGAGTGGAAAGTGGGTAAATTACAAACTTTAGAACAGGGTTTGAGTCTAGCGCATGGTTTGAGTCTTATTAGGAGGTTATATGTGTTTTTATTTGAGTCAAAATTGTTGGCTGTACGAATGTACCTACGTTAAAAAATATATTAAGAGTAAATTAAATAAATAATTAACATGCAATACTTTTTTTATAAATTAATATTTTAGATTGAGATCCTGGCCTAGCTATAAATTAATTTTTTTTAATTGTTGTTAATAATAAACATGTATTCCATTTAATTTATTAAAATGTTAAAAATATTTATTATTAAATTTTATTTTATTTAATTAAAATTATAATATTATTATTATCTAAGAAATTCAGCATAAAAATATTATTTTAAATATCTTTTGAAATAATTACTAATATTTTAAATATTAATAAGTTATTATTTAATTAATAAAAAATACATAATTTTATTATTTTAAATATTAATAATTTATCACTTAATTGATAAAAAAATAAGAGTTTTATATAAATTATACAATAAATAAGGAAATTAAGGTCAATAATATTCATTATTTTAAAATATGTAGGTAATTTTATTCAAAATTTTATTAGTCATAATTTAAACTTTGCATGTGTATTATAGATATAGATTTATAGTCACGTGTTATTTAGATTTTTAAGTGTAATCGACTCTCACCGATCAATACCTCAATTAGGAGAAAAATGAATTTAATGAAAATAATATTAATGTTATTATATTTGTTTAAATAGTATAATTAAAATAATTATAACATTAAAATATAATTTATGCTAAAAAAAATTAAAAAAAAATAAGTGTGTAACTTTTACATAAGATAAAATAAAAATAATAATAATAATAATAAATGGTCCTATGTGTAAAAAAATATAATATTTTAATTTATTTTTCATGAGTGTTGAAAGAATAAATATTCATGTTATATTATTAGAATGTTTTACATTCAATTATATGTTAATAGTTAAAATAAACACAAAAATATCTAAATTCATTCATATTATCTTTTTTATTATTTTCAACAACATGAAAGCCTAGCTATAAAGTATTAAGTCTCAAAATGTCAAAAAACATTTCTTCCACGATGAAGTATATATAAAATTATTTTAAAATTATAACTTCTTAACAACCTTGGAACTCTTCATCACAAAATCTTATCTGAAATGTGATGATAAATTAAAGTGGTAAGAACAGAGAGGAAAGAAACACAAGCCATATATTACCAAAAGTCAAAGGCATGTATGAATATTTTCAAAGCAAATTAAAAGATCATGAAAAGCCTAAAAATGGTTTGGATTATAAAGCAGCAATGAATTAAGCACTAAATTAAGAAACCCAAAGTATGGAAAATATCTTAAAACTTTCATTTTGTTTGGTTTTAAGCTCATTATCACTAAATTTTTTTATTTATGTAAATGGAAAAAAAGCCTCATATTAATATATTAATCTAGCATTACAATTAACAGATGTCTGGTTGCCCATATTGCTTATTAATTTATAGATGAAGGGATGCACAGATTAATTTGTTCATGAAATATATAATTTATTTTATTTATTATTTAAAAAGTGGAGTTAGTCTCTTAATTATCCAAAAAAAACTTATCCAATTTAAAAATATCAAAATAATAATAATAATAATAATAATAATAATATGATATTATATTATATTATTAGTAAATACATTCGAACATACCCAATTATATTTAATAAAATATTTTCATATTAGTTATTATTATAATATATAAAATTGTTATTTTTTTTAGGACAAAAGATTAAAAAAAAAAAGAACTTGTCCGTCTTGCCATGTTATTTTCTTGTTTGTTGCTTAGGTAACTTCACTTTTGATTTGCTAAGTTAATCGTTAGGTATAAAAAGCATGTATTGTGTATAGGTGGTTTTTTTTTATAAAATAATAAATATTAAAATATATTATTTATAAATAATTATTTTAATAATTTTATTATGCAATAATTTTATATTATTATTATTTGATAATTATTTTAATCATATTAATTTTATGTTTGCATATTTTGTGATTGGATTGAGTTCAATCAATTTATTCACAAGTATATCATATTTGTATTGAATTAATTATTTTTTTATTAAAATTGTATCATATCTTATATTAATTAAAAAATAATTAACTAATATAAATTATTTTTAAATAAAAAATAATTATAAAAACTTTTATTAAGTTTATTAATTAAATTATATATTGCGTATTTACGTAGAATAATTCATATATTATTATAACGGGCTTTTATAGAAGAAGCTCAGGAGCCTTGTGAATTATTTTTATTTTATTATTTTTTTGCTATTTATTATTATTTTAAAAAATATTATTTTATCATATTTTTATTTTGAATGGAATTTTTAGATAATTAAATTCATTTTTTTATTTTTATTAAAAATACCAAAATACCCTTTACTTATTAATCATTTTGAGATTTCTTACTTGGCTGAAAATTTTGTATAATGAATAGCTCTGGAACCCTTTAAATTAACAAGCAACAAAATTACACCTTATAAATAACTCATGTGCTTTCACAGCCTCTTAAATTTTATAATAGTAAACTTTTACATAAAAATATCATTAAACTTAAAATTATTACTGATTTAACGAGAGTTTTTCCATCTCTAGATATTCACATTAATCCGGTTCAAACAATTACGAAAACGACATTAAAGATAAAATGTTGTTAAATTAATAATTTTGTTAACTACGTTACAAATTAACGAATTTGGTGTCTTTTAAGTGACTACTTTCTATTATATATTTGGAATGAAACTAAGAAAATGGCATAAATGTAATAATGGTTGAATATAATGCTATTTTTGTAGCCGCATTTTATGGCAAATGTCCTAATGTAAAAGATATATTTATTGATTCTAGATATTAGGAAGAAAGATACTTGGTCAAATAAAAAGAATTTGGAAGAAAGAAAAATAAATAAACAATAATAAATTCTACCTAAACTCAATGTGAATGGCTTATAACGCACACGTGAATATGCAAAAGATAACATCAGCAATATATAAAACATCTTTTGACCAACCAAAAGAAAAAATGAAATTGTATAGAACAACTGCATGTTAATAAAAAAAATCTATTTATTATAAATTAACAAGTTATAATATTATAATAAATAGTATAATAATTAATTATAAAATATTATTTTAATTAATAATAAAATATTATTTTAATTAATAATAAAATATTATTTTAATATGACAAAAATTAAGGGTGACATTCCCACACTCCATAGCCTATTAGCCAAACTTCTTTCTCTCTCTGGCGCACAAAATCTGTATTTTGGCATTTTAGGTGTTGGCTGTTTGGCTGTTTGGCCCTGCAATCACAAAAGCATGACACACAGAATGCATACTTGCACCTCCTAACAATCGGGACCCATCAAAACGTACCTTCCCAATCCCATACATATTGTCCCCACACACTCCTTTCCAATTGTCAGCTTATCCTCATCTGAATATGACGTATCGCTTCATAACTGGTTACTTTTATTTTTTTATTTTTTTTTTATAAATAAAAACTGATTGGCGTACGCCACTACTTTCCCTCCATATCTGATATATATCTCTCCAGCTGCCTCTGCTTTGATCTTTTCAATTCATTTCTCTCCCAAACCCTTTAGCCTCAAAACAGAGAACTACCAATCAATCTGATCGAAGCAATTTGATGGAGAGTACTGATTCATCATCTGGATCACAACATCCTCAGCTCCCACCAGGTTTTAGATTCCACCCAACTGATGAAGAACTTGTCATTCACTACCTTAAGAAAAAGATTGCCTCTGTTTCACTTCCTGTTGCCATTATAGCTGAGATTGATTTGTACAAGTATGATCCATGGGAGCTTCCAAGTAATTACTTTATTAAAAACCCTTTTCATTAATTTTTCACATCAATTATATCAAATTAATTCGAAAACTACCCAGAATTTTATTAACAAAAATAAGTTTGAAATTTTGTTTATAGGTAAGGCAAGTTTTGGAGAACAAGAATGGTACTTCTTTAGTCCAAGAGATAGGAAATACCCAAATGGGGCAAGACCTAATAGAGCAGCAACTTCTGGGTATTGGAAAGCCACTGGAACTGATAAGCCTATAGTCACTTCTAATGGAACCCACAAAGTAGGTGTCAAAAAGGCTCTGGTTTTTTATGGTGGGAAACCCCCAAAAGGGGTTAAAACTAATTGGATTATGCATGAGTATCGTTTACTTGAAGGAAACAATTCAAGCTCCAAGACTCCTGATCATGCTTCTACTAAGAAAAACTCTCTACGGGTGGGCACCTAAACTAACCACAATTTAGAGATTTTAATTTTTTGTTTTTTTTTTAATTGTATTCATGGTGTTTGTGTTAATGTCTGTAGCTTGATGATTGGGTTTTATGCCGGATTTACAAGAAAAACAATGGGCAAAGGCCAATAATAGAGAGGGACAAAGAAGAGTTCATGAACGCCATGCATATGCAACGCAATCCAAAGCCACCATTAATGTTAAAGCCAGCTAATTACACTTGTTTAATGGAAAATGATGAGAGCTTTCTGGACGGAATACTATCATCAGAAGGAATACAAAACAGCTCCATTTCTCAACAGTTAATTGGAACTTCGGGCCAAAATGGTCTTAACCAGCTTCAGGCTAATATGAAGCGTCAGCTTCCATTACAGTATTGGAATGAAGTGGGATCAAATGGGGATTCTGTTGCAAAACGTTTTCATGGTGATTTGAATAGTGTTGATCAAAGTGCAGGTGGTAATGATCAGGAAAACAATTCGTTTGCTTCTATGCTCAATCAACTTCCACAGAGTAATACACCATTCCATCCAAATAGTACTACAGTACTTCTTGGGTCTCTGGGTTTGGGTGATGGAGTTATGAGATCTCAATTTCAACTTCCAAGTATGAATTGGAACTCTTAATTTAGTTTTAGATGATGGGTTTGTCTGATTATTTGGAATGGTTTGAGTTGACCATTGATCTCTTCTGAATCTAACTTATATTTTTACAGAATACAAAGACAATTGAGTTGCTTCTCAAGTTCTCATATACACATCAGGGTTGTTCTTTTAATTTTGAATTTTTTATAGTATTTATAGGTATGTTCAAAGACATTAATTGAAATTAGAAATTTAAAGTAAACAAACATATATATTGATGAAACAAGAAACATCTTATCCATGTATCCAAAGTTCAAATATTAATTTAATGTTGAATAAAGTTATGAATTGCAATCTTTTGTTCTAATAGTTGTTTAAGTCGCAGCAGTATTACTGCAGCCAATTTGAAAGGCCTTTGTTACTACTTAAACGAACTGCGACCTTTTCTGTGGACTTTTATCCATATATAGAAGAAAAAAATTGCAATTGGATCACTTAGTTCAAAATTTTTTTTTGCAATTTTTATATCATTTTAAATGTATGATAATTCTAATGATAAATTATGTAAATATTATTATAATTTAAAATTAATTAGTAAAGAAAAAAATTAGTTAATATAAAATCACCTATGAGTTTAATCAATTTAACCAATTAGTATAATTTATTTTTATTTGAAAAGCTCTCCATATATTATAAAGTTTGAATGACTTGCATGGAGATTGAAAAGAGAATTGAAACTTATTATATATATCAACGAGATAATGAAATAAATTAAAGGGTAATGATATTCTAAAACTTTAAATCATATTTAGAATAATTTTGGATAAAAAAATCCTTATATTTTGATATAATAACATATATTATTATTCATATTTTATTTTAAATTAAAAAAAAAGCATAGAATCAAAATAACTCATTCACGTATACGAAAAGAATGAAAAAAATTAGATTCAATTATTTTAAAAAATTTAATTAAAAATATTTATTATATTTATTTTCGATATAAATGTTTTTATAATAATGGATCTAATTGTCTCTAAAACATATAATATTTTTTATTATTTATTTATTTATCATTATATCAGAAAGATTTAAAACATATTTTAAAAGTTAAACAAATAGAAAAAAATATAACCATTTGCATGCAAAGAAACACGTGTCTTTAATTAACTAGCTATAATAAATGTATTAGAAGGGAGTAAGTTGTCTCTTTTACTAATCGTTAATAAAATTGTTATTAATAAAAAGATAAATTTATAATTCAAAATTTAGGTAGATTTATATTTAATTATAATTTTTTTAAAATATATGATTTAATTTAAAAAAATATTAATAATTAAAAAAATTAAAAATTATGTGTGAATAATTTGACTAACGAAATAATAAAAAAGTTCATCTCACTCCGAAGAGAATGCTAATTTCTACTCAGTGACGTGCGATTATTCCAGGTCACTTTCCTATCTTTAATTAATGATGAGATTTGGGTTTAAAATGTAAAGATAGAGAACACCATCTCCGATTCACGTTCGGATGTTTTTTCTTGTTTGTCTTAAATTATGTCACCTAGGCATTGGCACACAAGAAAGCCCTCCATCTAATTGTACTGTGAAATTTTTTAATAATAAAATGTATAAATTAAATATAATAGATATTATTTTTTTTTATAAATTTTAAGAAATAATATACTGGTTATTTTTTTCAAAAACTTTAGTTTTTTTTTTTGCTAAAAAAAAAAGATGGATCTATAATATTTCAAATTATTTTACAATCTCTTCGTGACCTAGAAGCAATATGGGTTTGTCATTTTCTGCTTAGAGACATTGATTAGACCTTATAAGAGAGCAAGCATTTTTCAATTTTTATGGCTAATATATGCGTGACAAATCATGTTCATGATGGCAACTATAGAAACCTTAATTTTTTGAACTGGTGCAGCTTTGTTGACTAATGGGACCATGTATATCATACCAAATAAATTAATTTGACAAGTCATTATCTTAGCACCTAATTAATTAGCCTCGTAATTACTTTCGATACAAGTTTGTTAAAACAGTGTTGAAACAATATTACCAATAAATTGAAATGAGATCCTTGGGTTGAATCGCAGACTAGGTCACTCTTTTTAAGACGTTTCGCGACTCTGTCTAATTTGTGCAAGCAAACACAACCCCGTCGTCCCCAGGATAAAACAGCCCATAATCTTTTTCTTTGTCTCGGAAATTCAATGCACTGATCAAGACTAAAATGCTACACTTGAAAAATTTGTTCCTTGAAAAACTGAAAAAAAATAACTTAGAATTACAAAGAGAATTTTTTTCGTAGTGAGATGAGATTGTAGACTGTTGTGTTGAAACTGAGAGCTGAGGCCCTCTATTTATAGGTTTCAGAAACCGTGTGGCCATTATGATAATAACGGTAATGTCTGGGATGGAGAGCGTAACGGTCATTCTGAGTAATGAAGAGTAACAGTCATTTTCTGAGTAAAGACGAGTAATAGACATTTTTTGTGAGTAAAGACAAATAACGTATATTTTTGTGAATAAAGACAAATAACGACTATTTTCTGAATAAAGAAAAGTAACGGACTGAGTAAAAGGAAATAACAGTTTTTTTTTTTCTTAAGAAAAAAAATATATATATAACAACCATTTTCTGATTGAAAACGTTTTTGTAAAAAATAATTTTCCAAAAAAAATGAAATGCCACCTCACCTCACACACTCGCACTCGTACTCGGCTCTGCATGGTACGGCACGGTCGGTCGGTCAGACGATGGCGGCGCGGGCACATATATGGTATCACATTTTCCTAGATCATCTCCCCTACTTGAATTTTATATAGAAATATTTTTTCATCGAGCAACCGATCAATTAAAATTATAAGATTATGCATAAGCAAAAAAAGTATCTATCAACTTGAACCTTTGCATAGTATTGATGTTTTAGAATATACTAGAGTAACTCGTAGTTTTGAACTCTATCTCTAACAATCATCATACACACAATCTTTCCAAGGTGTAGTTCGAAAAGCCCGTGTTTTACGACCATACACGTGTATCCTAGTATAGTGAAGGCTCTAGTAAATTTTGCCCAAATTTTTTTCATAGGAAGCGGTCACACTTCCACATTCACATAGGTGAGTCTATCAAAAGCATTCATGTAGCTATGTACTCCACTCCACATAGAGGATAGAACTCATTAAGAGTTTAACAATTAACTCATCCTTTTCTATCGCTTCAGGACTTCATGCTTTTAACAATATAGAATGGGATTTGACAATAGCATGATTCATCTCATATCTCTTCATGACTTGTTATTACCCTTTGAACTTATTTCTTGGGATCTCCAGTCTATAAGTTGGGTTACCATCACGAGTGATTCTTCATTCTAAGGGCATTAGTCCCATTCCTTTTGAGGTTTTGAAAACCTTCTCTCTCGGTAATCCTTTCGTCAAAGGATCTGCCAAATTTTCATCAAAATGTACATGATCCACTCTTACAGCTCCCATAGAGAGAAATTCTCTAACAGTACTATGCTTACGACTTATTTGTCGTCTCTTTCCATTGTAGTAACAGTTCTGAATCTTTACAATAGCCGCGGTACTATTGTTGTGGATCAAGACAGCTGGTATCGGTCTTTCCCATAAAGGGATCTCAACTAACAGACTTCTTAGCCAACCTGCTTCTTCACTAGCAGTGACTAGTGCTATCATTTCAGACTCTATTGTAGATTGAGCCAATATTGTCTATTTCTTAGACTTCCAAGAAACAGCTCCACCAACTATGTTAAATATATAGCCGCTAGTTGCTTTGGAGTCTTCTGATAAAGTGTTCCAATCTGCATCGATATATCCTTCTAAAACAGCGGGATACTTTTTATAATATAACCCAAGATTCATAGTTCTCTTAAGCTATCTCATAACCCTTTCAACAGCATTCCAATGCTCTACATTAGGTCTACTGGTAAATCTACATAGTAGTCCCACAATATAAGCTATGTCTGGTCTAGTGCAATCAGTAGCGTAACGTAAGCTACCAATGATGCTCGCATACTCAGTTTGTCTAACACCGTCTCCGGTATTCTTGAACAACTTTACACTAGGATCATAAAGAGTACATGCAGATTTACAGTTAAAGTAATTATATTTCTTCAAGATCTTCTCAATGTAGTGAGATTGATCTAGAGAAATTCCCCTTTGAGACCTAGTTATCTTTATACCAAGGATTACACTCGTTTCTCCGTGATCTTTCATATCAAAATTAGCACTTAACAAAGTTTTCACATTATTCACAACATAAATATTTGATCCAAAAATAAGCATGCCATCCACATATAAACATATAATAGTGAAAATGTTATCTTCTAATTTATAATAAATGCATTTGCCACTTTCATTTATTTTGAATGCATGTGAGATAACTAGATTATCAAATTTTTCATGTCATTGCTTAGGTGCTTGTTTTAGACCATAAAGGGATTTATCTAGTTTACAAACTTTATTTTCTTGACCTGAGATAACAAAACCTTCAGGTTGCTCCATATAAATTTCTTCTTCTAAATCATCATTTAAGAAAGCAGTTTTAATATCCATTTGATGTACTACTAAATCATGAATAGCAGCAAGAGAAAAAAGTACACGTATGAAAGTTATTTGTGTGACTGGTGAAAAGGTATAAAAGAAATCTACATTTTCCCTTTGCCTATACCCTTTAACTACAAGACGAGCTTTGTACTTTTAAATAGTACCATGGGGTTTTAATTTCTTTTTTAGTATCCATTTACATCCAATGGTTTTGCAACCAGGAGATAAGTCAACTAAATGCCAAGTCTTATTATATTCAAGTGATTCCATTTCATCATTTATGGCTTCTTCCCATAAATTGGCATCTAAAGAAGATAATGCTTCTTTAAGAGTTTGGGGATCTTCCTCTAAGGTATAAGCATAAAAATCAGACCCAAAATCCTTAAGGGTTCGAGCTCGTTTGCTTCTTCTAATTTCAGTGTTTAATTTTTCATTTTGTTCACTAGTTCTAGTTATGGGTAAACTACTAGAAGACAAGCTCCCACTATTTTTAAATTTAAAGGGAAACCTATGTTCATAGAAGTCAGCATCATTTGATTCTATAACTACATGATCTTTTAAGTTATAAAATTTATAAGTTTTACTATTCACATTGTATCCTATGAATACACACTCATATGCTTTACTATCAAGTTTATTTCTTTTAGGATCAGGGATCCTAACATAGGCTAAATAACCCCAAGTTTTAAAATAAATTAAATTAGGTTTCTTATTTTTCAAAATTTCATATGATAAAATTTTATTTGTAGATTTAGGTACTTTATTTAGTACATAACAAACAGTTATTTTTAAGGGCGCGTTTGTCATATAAATTTTTTTATAAACTTCATCTTTTCCAATAATTACTATTCGATATATTTGCACAAATATATGTATATCTATCTACACATGTTATACTAGCTACTAAATACGATATCATATACTAGCTACTAAGTACGATATCAGGGTATATTAAGGACGGGTTTGTCATATATGATGTTTTTTTGCCTTTACTTTTAAAATCTAGCTTAAATATTTAGACACGTTTGCACACATGTAGTTATAAGAGGTAATGAAATATAATTTTATAAGTTATAAGAGTTAATGAAATATAATTTTATATATTGTATAAATAATATAAAATTAAATTTTAAAAAAACTAACCTTAAATAGAGATAAATATCATATAATTTATAAATATTATATTAATATATTTTTTATTAATACGTGACATTTTTTTATACATTAACATCTAACTTTATCAAAAATTTCGTATTTTTAATCTATTTTTATTATATCATAATTACATTTAAGTTATTTTTCTTTCTTTTTTTTTTTGGGAGACAATTTTTTTTATGTGAGATTTATTAATTTTTTTCTTAACCCATTGATTAACTCAAGCTATGATACCATAAATTTTATATGGTAGATAAGTAACTCATCTAATGTTAAAACTTTAATCTTAAAAGAATATATGTCTTATAATACATATAAATAATATATTAATATATGTCTTAATCAAGTAGATTTTTTTATAAACAAACATAAGTTACAAATGTTTTTAAAGGCCACGACCAAGAAAAAATTGCACTATTAGCTTTTTAATTTTATACAATTTCAAAATAATAATTAATTAGGACAAGTAACAAATAATAATAAACAAATTAATATAAATTGTAAAGAGTATAAGAGCTTTTAATCTTGAAAGTTTCTTGAATTAGAAAAAATAATAATTATAATTATAAGTATATGTTTTGTTTTTCGTTTAATGAAAAAAAAAGATGTTGTATTAATGTATATCTTGTAAAAATATACAAATCATTGAATTTTTAGTGAATTATCACAAATGCATAAAAATTAAAATAATGAGAAGACAGGGTTTGATAATTCCATCTTCCTTTTTATCTTATCAAAGTATGCACTTTTGGCTGCGTCTATAGAACCATTTTTTAGGTAAAATAGTATCAACATTTGTGCCATTATTTTTCCTATACTACTTAGTAGGGAGTATAGAAAAACAGAATATGACCAAAAAAAAAACACACTTTAATTTCTATCTTTATATTTCTCTTACAAATATCTATTCTCCATTTTAATTTTCCAGAACCTTGTATCAACATTTGTTACATCAGAAATGAATAATTTTTGTTTAGGAGAGGCCAATTGTCACGTAGTTTGTCAAGTTATTATATGATTTCGAATGGAGTCCAAAGGATATGTATCCACGAATTAGTCAAAGATTGTGTAAAACGATTAGAAAAAAAAAGTAAAAATTATGTTTCGATTTTTATATTTATATGGCTTAATTATTTAATTAATTTTAGTCTTTGATTCTTAAAAAAAAATTATATTACAAAAAATATATATATCATATTTTTTAAACATGTAAAAATATATATATTTTTTAAATATGTAAAAATATTTTTTTTTTCGTCGTAAAAAATAGATGTGTATCACGCAAATAGGGTTAAAAATCAAGTTTTATTTATAAAAAAAATTATGTCATGTAATTTTTTTATAAAAATATGTTATGAAATTAAATCAAAAATTATAAATAAAATGAGCTACTTATATCTGATTTTCTGGGGTATTTTTCTCCAAAAAATTAAAGAGCATAGTATGATAATAAAAAATCTCTCTTTTCCTACGTACAGAGTTTGAATTTTGGAAGCAGTGAGGAGGTGGGATTTATAATCTCAAGCCAACTGCATATGAGATTTACCTGCCAAACTTTTATATGTCCAAGTCCAAGATAAATGAGGTAGATATATATAATTTCTTCCTTTATAATTTTACATATATATATATACATTTATTTATACGTAAAACCTAAAATTATATTCTTAAAACTAACAAAGTGCATCACATGTTAATGGAACATAGTTGATATAAAACTTTCTCAGCTGCGTGAAACCACATTTTCATTGTAAGGTTTACAAAACTAATGTTAAGAATTCAGTGAAATAAACACTAGAGACTCCAATTATGTTATTATGTGAATGATATTATGTAATATTAATATTAAATATGTTTGTCTTTAACAATGAATCTAAACGAGGTTAAAATTGAAAATAAAATTTTATGGTGCCTAGATAAGGATGAAAAGTGGAAAGTAAAATTTATTGTGTTTGAAACGAAGAAATATGGTTCAAAAAAGAATATAAATATGTAAAAAGAAATATTACATTTCCTTAAAAGTGTTCTCTTCATAATTTATTCAATAAAAGTATTATATTATTAATATAATTCATCTATGAAATATAAAAGTACTCTTAATATTATATTTTCTTCTTTTGATTTTTTTCTTGTAATTTATTCTTTCGAACCAACCCTACTTCTCACTCACATATATGATCTCTTATCTTTAAAAATAATAAAAAATAACTCGTATATTCCACCTCGTATTCTCTTAATAAGAATTATTAAAAATCTTAACTTATCGTATATTGTACTGGTATCACTATTTTCATCATAGGAATGGACTTCAGAATAAATCCTTCATATTGATCTCATTAAATCTTTATAATTAGATTGTTCCTTTGAACCTAGATCTTGGGATCTATAGTCAAATAGGTTGGGTTTTCTTTATACACTACTACAAAATAGGGCATTAAAGTCGGATAAAAACTGACTTTAAATCAATTTAAAGTCGGTTCGCTAAACCGACTTTAAATGAAATGACTTAAAATGTAAAATTGGTTCAATGCGTTGAACCGACTTTACGTTTAAAGTTGGTTCACGCGGTGAACCAACTTTAAAATTTACTCATTTTTTATTATACTCAAATAAAAACCTGTATTCGAGGAGAAAAAAACCAAAATCAGTTTAGCAAATAGTTTAAATAATACAAATATTTGAAAAATAAAATATTAATTAATAGTAGAAAAATTACCATGGTTTTGTTCTATTTTATTCAAGATCATCATATTCTTCTTTTGATGTTATAATACAAACCTACATATATAATATAAAAATTTAAACACATAATAACAGGAAAAAAATATGAATAATAAATGCATAAAATTAATAAAAATACTTACAAAAGTAAATGAAGTAACAAAATGAAGGAAAGGAAAAAAATGGTGTTTTGTAAGTGAGAAATAGGTATAAAAAATTTGAGTATTTTGCTCAAAAAAATAGGTGATCTAAAAGATTAGTTAGAGAGGAAGAAAACCCACTAATCGGCACTGGAATTGGTAGTCGTAGGTGGTCGAAAAATGAGAAAGAATGGAGGAAAAGTGGATGAGGTTTTGGGTTTTTGAGAGTTATGCAACGCTTATAATAGTTTATGTCTGGAGAAGAAAGAAGAGAAAAGAATTTATCCATGTGTGTAGCATCGGTTCCATGTGTCAACAGACGCTATGCTACGTGGATAGTGTCGGTTCCAGGTGTCAACTGACGCTATCCACGTAGCATAGACGACGCTACGTCCACGCATAGCGTCGGTTCGACATGTCAACCGATGTTACATCTTGCGTGGATAGCGTCGGTTCTACAACGAACCGACTTTAAATTCATTATAAGTCGTTTTTTTTCTTCCAAAAATCGACTTTATATATTGACTTAAATACCCATTTTTGTAGTAGTAATAAATCTTTATTTATTCATGGGTGATGAACAAGATCGGCATTGCAATGCTGATTTTGTAAATATTTTGGTTTTATATTTGTAAAACACTCGCAAGTACACGAATTATTTTATAAAAAATGACAAGTATACTCTCAAGGTCGATCTAAGTAAAGAATATATGTGGTTTTTCATTTATTATTCAAACTTTTACAAACGAAATTAAATTCTAAACATCATGTCACGATATTTTGGTTTTTGTATTACGTAATCTAACAACAAAAAACAAACAAACATAGATATAGTTTAAATAAACAATAATGTAAATTTTTATCATTAATAACAGTTGAGTATTTAAGAATATAATAATTAAATGAATTGTGTTTCCTTATATTATTTAGGTTATTAAAGATATAAATTAGTATATGTTGATTTTCTATTTTTGGTATAAAAGTGTCCTTAGGAGGGACCCAAATTTTTTTATTTAATATTAATTAACTAATATCTTTAGGTGGAGTTTTTTAATTAATTAAGTATTAAATTCCATCTTTATTTCTAACAAAATAGCAAACTATCTAATCACGGCTTTAGATGGAGTCAATTAATTAAACTTTATTCAAAGTGTTCAAATAAAACCTAAGAATTTAATTATCTAAGTACTAACTTTCAAGTTTTAAAACTATGACTGGAAATATATTTTTAATACATTTTCGAATAATAATTCTTATAAAAACTTTTAAAATAGAGTTTTACTCTAACTAACAGACGATTGTACCAACAAATAAAATAACAATACTTTAAGTTAGACAAGATAATTAAGCCTTAAACTCTAATTTTCAAATTCAAGTTTGTAATAAAAAATAATACATTTCTCTCTAATATACTTAATATAAAATCTTGAATAAAAGCAAAATCAATTTATTCTATAGAGATGTTTTATCTATTTAATATTTCATAAGCATAATAACGTTATTTTTATATTCTATTTACAAACAGCCAGCCATGTTAAATTTATTTACAAACAAATTAAACATAACATATAAGAATAAAACATAAAAATAACTGTAAATAATTCATTTTAAAATTATATCTCAAAAGAATCCTTACAAAGCTTTTATGTTAATTCTATTGTTGAAAAACCTCCAAATAGATTTACATTTCCGTTTATTAAATAAAAAACTAAAAATTTATAAAATCATAGCTAGTTATTTTCAAAAAGAGAATAACTTTAAAAATAAAAACTAAAAAACTAAGAAAACTTTCTAGAGGGATAAAGAGCTGAAAAAATTGTGTATTTTACAATTAAGGATTAAAGTTCTTTTTATAGGTGAGAAAATGCCAAAAAATATGGAAAAATATTTCAAAAATTGATTTCGGATGCATTTGGACATGGAGGCACGAGTGTGGAGCGCGAAAATTATGACAGAAAAAGTTTTAGCTTACGCGTGCATGTGCGGGACACGGAGCGAGCATGTGCCGACGCATGTAGGACACGACATAGGCATGTGCTAGTTGCGAGAAAATCGACACAGATGGGCGACTGTGCGCGAAATTTCTACCTTTTTGACATTTTTGATCCATTTTGTCCAATTTTTTCATCTTTTTTACTTTTCCTCATTTCTTTTCTCAACATATTTGTGATGTGTTGTCTCTAGTATTTTTTGGATCTTTAAGTTATTTTTTAACGAAAATACTTGAAAAATAATAAAAATACCCATAATTTTGAAAAAATAGATTTATATAAAAATATAATAAAATCATACAAATATGAATATATTTAATCAATTAAAGTACATTAAATCGTGATAATTTTAGCACTTTTTAGGCACTCATTAATAGTCTTCAGTCTCATTCTTCTCAATGACTTATCAACTAACTCTCAATTTAACTCTTTAGTTAAGAGATTCATTATGTTATCATTTGATTTCACATAATTAATAGATATAATCCTAATTGAGAGTAGTTGTCTAATGATATTATGTCTATAACATATATGTCGATACTTTTCATTATATATATTGTTCTAGGCTTTGCCAATAACAGATTGGCTATCACAATGGATGCATATTGCAAATACATGCTTCATCTACTTAAAAATATCCTCTAAAAAAATTCATAGCCATTTGACCTCTTCACCACATTTATCCAAAACGATGAACTTTTGGATCTAGCAATACACATCTGTTTAAATGATTTCCATGAAATAGTGCACCACCCAGTATGAATACATATCTATTAGTAGACTTCGAATCTTTCATGTCAGATATCTAATTTGCATTATTGGATCCTTCTAATACAACATGATATCTTGTATAGTGTAGTTCATAGTTATGTGTATATCTTAAATATCTAAATAGTCTTATAATATCTTTTCAGTGATCAGATCTTGAATTATTAGTATATCTACTTAGCTTACTTATAGTGTAAGTTATGTCAGGTTTCGTATAACTCATCAAATACATAAGACTTCCTATCACTCTATAATCTTCTATTTGAGACACACTCTCACTTTTATTCTTAGATAGGTGTAGATTTATATCTACTAGTATTCTCACAATTCTAGAATCACCCTTGTTGAATTTCTCAAGTATATTGTCAACATAATGACATTGACTTAGAATGAGACTGCTTGATATCTTAATTCCTAAGACATGTCAAACCTTTAATTCAAAATAGTCTTAGGAGATTTGATTATTTGATCATTACTGCCGGCAATTGGCATGTCATCAACATAAAGAAGTAAGATAATATAACCATCTTCTTTGTCCGTGACATATACACATTTGTCACATTCATTGATTTTGAAGCCATTTATCCTCATGACATCATAAAACTTTTCATGCCACTATTTTGGTGCTTGTTTCAAGCCATATAAAGACTTAAACAATTTACAGACCTTTCCTTCTTGCCTTAGGCATGAAAAACCCTTGGGTTAGTCCATGTATATTTCTTCATCTAACTCTTCATTTAGAAAGACTATCTTTAAATTCATTTGATGTATTTCAAAATTTCGTAGAACGATGATAGCAATTATCATCCTTATAAATTTGATTCTCGTCGTAGGATAATAAGTATCAAAGTTATCAAGGTCATGTCGTTGTTTACATCCCTTAATTACGAGTTTGGCCTTGTACTTTTATATTGATTCATATAATTTGTGTTTTCTCGTGAAAATCCATTAGGACCTTAGTGTTTTACTACTTTAAGGTAAATCAACTAGTTCTCAAGTGTGATTTTGCATAATGAACTCAATTTCACTATTAATAACTTCTTACTATATCTAGGTTCAATCTCACTTTACCCTCAACCTCTTATTCAGGTTCTTCAATTTAACTATTTGCATTCATAGTATCATACGTTTGCTTAGAAGAAGTTCTCCTTGAGACTTAATTGGAAATACATGTTCAAAGAATGATGCATTCCTTGATTCTAGGATCTTTGACTCATGCACAAGTAATTTTTTTCGTACTATTAATATATGTATATCCAATGAAGATGCAATCTATTGTTTTTGGACCTATCTATACCTTCTTAGGTATATGTACGACTATTTTAGCAAAACACCGCCACACTCTTAAATATTTATAAGAAAAATCATTCCTTTAAATAATTCATACGGTATCTTATGTGTCTTTCTCTAAGATACCTTATTTAAAAGGTAGTTAGCTGACAAAATAACTTCTCCCTACAAGTTCTGTGGCAACCCAAAACTTAATAGTATTGCATTCATTATTTCTTTCAAGGTACGATTCTTAAGTTCAACAACTCTATTTTGCTAAGGTAAATAAGACATTTTGGTTTCATGAATAACTCCATATTGTGCACAGAATTCACCAAACGGTGCTTCATATTCACCACCACGATCACTATATAGTACCTTGATTTTCTTATTGAGTTGATTCTCAACTTCTTTTTTATAAAGAATAAATTTCTCTATATCTTCATATTTACTTTTAAGCAAATACATATAGTAATATTTTGTTTTATCATCAACAAAAGTAATGAAATACTTATCGCCACCCCTTGTTTGAAGAATTTCAAATCACATAGATCATTATAGAATAAGTCAAGGGATTCAATGTACCTTTCAATCAAATGAAATGATGACCCAATCATTTTTGCCTCAATACAAGTCTCACACTTATGATTTGAATCTATTTGGAATGAAAGTATGTGTTCAATGGTAATTAGTCAACAAAATGTGTTGTAATTAGCATAACCTAGTCTATCATACCATAAGTTGAAGACTCAAGCAAATAAGCAGAAGAATTAATCTTATTGATATTCTTAACTTTTATAGTCATTACGTTGAATTTAAATAGCCCATCAGATACATACATTTATCTCACAAACATCTCATTTCTAGTCACCACAACATTATCTAATTTAAACACTATCCAAAAGCCATGTTTGTTTAACAATGAGCCCGGAACAAGATTCTTATGGATGACTGACACATATAATACATTTTTTAATGTAAGCTCCTTTATAAAGGTCATCTTTAGTTTAACTTGGCCCTTCCCTTGAATGGATGATGTGACAAAATTTTCCATAAAGAGCTGCTCTCTATCTTTCACTGGTGCAAAAGCAGTGAATAACTCCTTATCTAAATATATGTGCCTTGTTGCACCAGTATGTTTGATCCCACAGAGTTCATCTTAGAAATGACTACACACAAGTCAATATCAAAGATATCATGAGTTATGTCATCAACCATGTTTGCCTCACAGTTTTTATTTCTTTTTGTAAACTTGTAGTCTAGGCTTTTATGTCATATCCTTTAACAGTTAAAGCAAATCTCTCTGAAGCTTGACTTCTTAAATGTTGCTTCTCTAGGTCCCAATTTAGACCATTTACTTAGCTTTCCTTGCCCTTAATTTTATTATGCTTGGAACTTAGACCATGCTCCATCCCATTAGCTTTAGATGTTGATAGAATATACCCTATTTTAGAAGAAGCCTTGTTCTCTTTTTCCACTTTGAATCTTATTAGCAAGTCTTTCAAAGACATTTCCATTCTCTTGTCCTTAAAATAGGCCTTGAACCCTATTCATAAAGGGGACAACTTTTCAATAATAGCTGCATTTTGAAAGGTTTCACTAAGTACCATCTTTTCATCATACATCTTTGTTAAGATATCTTGGATTTCACGTACTTGACTACATACAGATTTAGAGTCCACCATCCTATAATCAAGAAAGCGACCAACCAAAAATTTCTTGACATTGGCATTTTCAGTTTCATACTTTTGGTCCAATAATTCCTACAATTCCTTAGTCAAATTTTTCTTATTGTACTCATTACATAAGGAATCGGTTAAACTATTCAAAATATAGTTTCGACACAGATAATCAGAATGCTTCCATGTTTTAATAGCATTAGCAGACTGAAAATTTTATTCATCCTCAGGTTGATCGAGATCTTCTTTAGTCAAGAACCTTTCCAAATTCAAGATGGTGAGATATAATATCGTCTTACTCTCTACATCTCTCAAAGTTTAAGCCATTAAACTTCTCCAATTTTTCTACCATAGCATGGTTTATAGGAATAGAAATTGGTAATATTGAGGTTATCTCATGAGCCACAAAAGTCATCATCATTTGCACAATAGAACCACCCATAGTAGAGTCAATGACATTCACAGTTGGATTTTTAGTTTGGAACATTGGAGTGGTCTTTTCATATTCTATAATATTTTCTTTACTTTTCTATTAAATGTACAAATAATAACCTAAGTTTTAAAAATCATCGATTAAATTTTTTGATTATCAAAAAAATATGTTAATTTATATTCATATTTGTAATTTCATTAATTTTAGTGATTAAATAATTTTAAAAATAAAACAATTTATTTATTTATAAAATTATAACATATTATAAATAATTTATTTGTCTCAAAAAATTTATTAAAAAAATAGTATTTGTTTATCCAAATAAGAGAAGAAATTATCTTAAATTGTTGAAAATAATACATGGAGAAACAAATTAAGAATAAGATTATTTTATTAAAAATTAAAAACACACAAATATAAATATATATATTATAAAGATAAAATTTTAATAGCATAAAATTTAAATAGAGTAAAAAATCGAGATCTGTGTATCACATTGTATTTTTAAGATAATTTTTTCATTCACCATAGCTATTAGAAAATTACATAAACTTATCTCCCATTATATAACGATTAAATAATAATAAACTTATACGATAATTTATTATCTCACGAACTTTTAAGTATCTAAACTCTATTAAAAGAACCTAACTTTAGATATAAATTACAATAAAAAAGAAATTATTTATTTCTCTTTTCATATTTTCTCTTTTTTCTTCTTTTTTTTCCTTTTCTTTTCTCCTTCTTCTTTTTCTCTTCTTCTCTACTCATCTTTGTTTTTTTTCCTTTATTTCTTTTTTCTCTTTTCTTCGACAATGAACGGATATATATACTCATGAGCAAAGCAATTAAGACCTCAACCCGGAAAAATAAAAAAAATGGAGCAAGACAAAACAATTAAAAGCTCAGAATTAATTCAGAAACGAAAATTAAAAGCACAAAACGTACATAAAGTTATGGAAAACAAAACTTAAAATTATTTTCTTAATTTTAAATCATCGGTTTTTAATTTTAAAGTAATTTTAATTCATAAAAATTTCAACATGAAATACAGATCCCCTACGGTTGCAATTAGTACAAAAACACATACATCTTTGCCTTATTCTCTATTTTCTTTAGCTTTCTTGCATTACAATAAGCTATTTCATTTACTAAGTAGACCAAAATCTTTTAGAGTAGTGCTTAGTGGCTTATTAGCTCATCGAGTTGAAGGTGGAGATTCCCCATTGAGGAAGGATCTAAAGAAAGCAAGTGAATTTTCTGGTTTGAAACTAGGCACTGCATGACCAGCACCTCTAAATGTTGCAAATGTTAACCCCTCATATTCTTGAAACCAACCACTTACCTGATATATATAAACAATACCTCAACAATTTTAGGTTGAAATTAATTACATGATCACTAGATAATTATGCAATGTGAAAAAAATGGAAATTGTTGAAGGATTTAGATGTTCCACTTTTTGAAGTATTATTACCTCCTTCTTATGGTACCAAGGCCTCCATGCTTTGGTAATTGGAAGACCAAGGGAACCCAAGCTATATCTTGTAGACAAAACAGGAACTCTTCCATCTGTGTCTCCACTGAAAACCCATCAAGCAAAACACTCAATAAAATACACTAATATCTGTTTAATTGAATAGATTGAATAATTGGGTTAGTTACCCATGCTCTAAAAACTTAAGTTATAGGATTAAACATATAAAATCTTGAGAGATAATTAAACAAACTTTTCATACATGGTTTGAAACACAATCTCTCTCTCTCTCTCAAGTGTGTGGCAGTTTGACCCAAAAGTTCAATGCCCCTCAATTACCTGTCCCAGTTGATTTGGTTCAGGACATATCAATTCGGGTCACATATATAAAATTCAGTACATGGCCCGTTATTTGTAATACTAGCTCGGATCGAATCAAGTCACAAATCAATTCAAATTTTATCGGTTTTGACATTTATTTTTTAATATTGTCTAAATCTTTAAAAGTTAAAATAATATCCAAAATGGATCAACGACTTAAGTCAACAATCTATGAATAATACTCAATTAAATTAAACCTAAAACCACTTAAATTGTTCCGTTTAATTTGCTCGCAGGTCAACTTGGTTCGGATCCAAACCGAACCGACACATTGGTCAACGTTGTATTTATTCCTCCTTAAGTGGACTCCCCGTGATCTCACAAAAGTCTAAATTATCAAGAGATTTATCCACATATCATATATAATCTAACAAATTAAATACCAGGAAGAACTGGACAAAAAAAAAAGTATCAAGGAAGAAATGGAGGAGTTACCTGTATACCCATATCCTAAGGCCTGCTGAAATGAGCTTCTTGTATATAGGAAGAACCGATGACTTAGAGTCTGCCCATTCATGGAATATTTTTAAGCTGCATAAATTAGGGTTGAAGTTGATGTTGTTATAAGTTGACACTTTAATAAAGAGTTCATTAACTAAGAATATAACAGCTTCCGAATCTATATGATTACTTGCAGATGCTCCAGTTCTTGATCTCAAGACCATCACTAACATGGAGAGCTTTTTGCACATCTGCTCTATTGTAAAAGAGTTTTGCATATTCATCAAGACATGGATCATATCCGCCCATGATTCTTGGCATCTGATAATCATAACCCATATGAACTCCATGTTAGAAATTTATGCAAAAACACAAACTCATTCTATTAAAATTAGTTACTTTTCACTTCTTACTAGCCAAGTATATAAGGGTGTGATTCAAAGTGGTTTTAGAATATGCTTTTCACATCAAAAAAGCACTTTTGAATTAATTGGAAAAAATCTTGCTTTAAGTGCTTTCAAAACTCATAATACGCTTCATGAAAAAAAATCACAAATTATGTGCTTCTTCTCAAAAGCACTTTCTTCTAAGACCATTATAGACAAAAATCATTTTTAATAAAAACACAAGAAAACGGAGCCTTAATTATGAAATAAACAAACTGATCAAGTGATCGAATTTTGATTATTATTATTTTTTTAGATAAAAAGATATTTTTGCTACCGTGAATTTTGAGTATTTACTGACCATATTGGAGGATCGTTTCATCACAACTTGCATGGTGTAATAGTTTGAGCTGGTTCTATGAGCAATACACACAGAGGTGTAAAGGCTGTACATATCAATCTCTTTGTATTGTTTGAGGACTTCACCCACAGCATCAGAACACTCATTGTTGCTCCAAGTATTATTGCTTTCAAAATCACAGCTCTCTTTTATAGTTGTGTGGGTTTCATCTGAAATCACTGCATGACTCCAAGCATAGTCCACCAAACCTTTCCAGTCCTCAGCTTCAGATGTTTCAGGATTACCCAACTGTAACATACCAAGTAAAACTATTTCAATATGATTTTCTTGTAAGAACCTCAATGGACTAAACATGATGTCAACATGAGATAAGACAGGGCACGTTATTTTTTAGACTGAATAATAAATTTGTTATTCAGTTTTTCCTAAAAATTAATTGACTAATTGTTACCCCACTTCTCTAATTTGAATATTATGTTATCCATATTTCTCAAACCGTTTCAATTTTTAATTTTTAATTTCTTAATTTTGAAATTAAATTAAATTTTTTTTTTAAATAAAAATAAAAATAATTTGATAACCAATTTTTATATTTAGTTTTGAAAAATTAAAATTAAAATTTAGATATTGTTTGTTTGATAATTGATTCTTAATTTTTAATTTTTATTCTTCCAATCTCTAGATTTCATTTTCAAACTTTATTTTGATAAATTATCATTAAATTTTGACTTTTTAATTATTTTGAGTAAATTTGAGCACGGTTAAATATACTTAGATTGTTAATTTTTTGTGTCAAGAAACATAAAATATTAGAAATTCAATTCCAAACTGATTTTTTCTAAATTTCAAAATTCAATCAAATTCTAAAACTTAATTTCAAATTTTAGGAAAATTACTCTTAATTTTGTAAACATATTAGCTTTTTTTTTACTTGTTTAAATAAATAATTTGATTAAAAATAATTTAAATTTTCATTAATTTTAAAAAATATGCAAGTTTTGATGACGACAAAAAAAATATAACAAACAATTAAGATCCTCTCACGATTGACGCCCAACAATAAACGAATAACCACACAGTAATATATAACTAGGCTTCTGCAAATGAAAAAAAATAAAGTAAAATTGGGCATATACCAGAATACCCTTGAGATGAATATGAAGGGAAGTTTCTTTGTTTCTATCATTTATGAGCTCAGCTAGCTCAGGAACATATTTTCCTGTAAACATACATAAGTTTTTTAAAAAAAAATCATGGACAGGAATTGAATTGAATTGAATTGAAGACAAGTAGTTCGAAATTAAAACCTGCATAGCTCTCCCCGGCGATGTAGAAAGATCGATTTCTGTATGATGGAAACTTGACGAACCAGTTGTGTAAGAAAGTATAAGCATCATTTGCTGATATTCAAACAATTGAGTAAACTCAATCAATCACAAAAGTTTTTCCCTTTATTTTTATATAACCAACTTATAGTTGGTATGATTTCACTTTTAACTCTCTCTTAAAAAACATATATTTATATGTTATAAAAAAAATCATATATAACACTTATTTTTTGAAACAATAAATATATATTTTTTATACCATTAAAAAAAACATATATTTACTACATGGAAGGGATATTTAAAATGAAACTTTATTTGTTAAATGATGCTACGTAATTAGATCTAAGTTTTTTTTCTAAAAAAAATAGCTTAAGTTACTTATGTATAAGATTATACAATCTTTAATGAAATTATATTTTCTCAAAAAAAAAAAAAAATAATAATCTAATCAAGCATTGTTGCATATATATATATATATAGTGATATGGAATCAAAAGTGAGACGCATTATAAAAATAGTGACTAATGAATCGTTTCTTTTTTTCAAGGAACATGACATATATATATGCCCACGAAGCTATTTGTGAGAAACATATATAGTACTATTAACTATATGCAATTATGCATAGGCAGAAACAAGTTTTTTAAAACATTGACCTGTGAAGTAATCTCCCAAATTGTCATAGTCTGTAGTTGTGTTTGAGTATGAAAAGCCAACCCCAATAGGAGATTCTAGGAATAATATGTTGGCCTCTGCATCATCAAATAGACTTTATCAATTTGTTACAAACTTAAAATAAAAGCTAAAATACCTATTTAGTCCTGAATTTTTTATTTTAATCAATTTTAGACTATCATCTAATTTGTAATTAATTGTTGCACTTTTAAAAATCTGATCTAGGATGAAGGACCAAATGTAGTTACTTCGATTTAATAAGTAAATGGAATGTGTCTGTTCAAAGGGTAATTAATTAATTTAAACCATACCTCTGTTCCATGCAAAGGGATTAAAGTGAAGCCCAGTTCCATTAGTGTCCACTAAAAAAGGACCAATCTCTTGTGTTGCTCCATATCCAACAGAGGAACACCCAGGACCTGAAACATGCATATATAAAATTATCATGTTACCTTGGGAAACAACATTCAATAAAAACTTGGTCTTTGGTTAATTTATTCATTGGATGATTTGGAAAGGTATAGAATAGCTAGTGACATTAAAATATGCTAAATAATTTTTTTTTACTTTTTCATTTCAACGGTTGAAATTTAAAGGTGTAATAATTTTATCTCTAATATCACTTATAATTTCAACCGTTGTATTGACACATGAAGGTGTAAAAAATTATGCATGATCATTGTTTCGGTTCCCTGTATTATAATAAAACTAAATAATATTTTATTTATTATATCAATATGTAAGAGAATATGCCTGTCCTCTAACATTAATTAGTGAAAGCTGATTAAAACCTCCCCACTAAATTAAAACCAATTACTTTAGAATCAGACAACAGAAGCCTGATCACAAACACGTTTCATTGTCATATCATAAACAGCTTATCTTAGCAAATTGTCCAAATAGGGAAGGAAAAGTTAAAACCCAAGTTGAGTTGAGGCATTAGAACAAGAAGAGTATGTGAGTAATTAATATATACCTCCATTGAGCCACAAGACCAAAGGGTTTTGTTCAGGATGAGAAGTGGCCTCATAAAACCAGTAAAAAAGAGACCTTCCATTAGTTTTATTTACTGTTACATAGCCGGCATAATGACTGAAGTCTACTTGAGGCTGAGTAGGCAAGTTAGTTACAAGATCTTCATTCTCCAAAGGTTTTAAGGTGTCATCGTGAGTAGTAGACCATTTCCAATGTCTAGATCCCAAAATAGGTTCTACAGATTGAAGTGTTATAAGAGCCAAAATGAAAGTAGTCATCTTTGGTGGATAGTACTCCATACAGAAAGTAGAAAATAATAATATTGGATAAGAGAGACAATCTCAAGATGATCACATGGATAGACTTACCTCTCTATTTATACTCATTGCGCACATCTAGTACTTCATCCACTATACCGTATAAAAGATTTATTAATAATAATAAAATAACATTATGATAATTTTTCTTATTTAATGAATTTAATTATATTTATTAATAATATTATTTCTCATCATTTACCTCAGATTTAAGGAAAATAAAAATTTTCAAAAAAATAATAATAATAAAAGTAAAAGTAAAAGGCACGTAGATTAAAAAATTCAAAGGAAGGAACGTGTTTTGTATTCAGGTCGGTAAAAGAGCATTAGTAGGCTACTACCGAAGCATCTACATGAATTTTGTCATTTAGATAGGTTATAGACTAGTTAGTCGGGTAATATGAGTATATATATAGGATTGAAAGTGGTAACCCCATTTTATGGTGTGGTTGTTCAATCAGTGTAGATTAGAAATTACAAAGTCAATGAGTACTTCGATAATTCTTAACACTTTTTTTTATTTTTTGGTTAGACCTTTAATTTTCTAGATAATGTAACAAACAAATAGTACCCAGTCTAACATACATTTTGTAGATTATATTAAAATAATATATATATATATATATATATATATATATTATAGCAAAATATCTATAGAAAAATTTATTTATTTTAAATAATGTGAAAATTTATTATCAATAAATATAATTAAATTTATATAATTATATCTAACAAAAAATTGACACATAAATTATAATTATGATAAATTTATGATATATAAAAATATTTAAAAATCTATATATGTAACATTAATTAAGAACATATACAAAAAACATGATTTTTAAAAGTGATTTAATTTGATAGTTTAATTTTTTCATATATAAAATTTTATTTTTAATTATATAAGAAAAAAATATTTCGATTTTTTAAACATTAAAGAATATGCATGTTTTTCCAAAAAAAAAACATATAGTTTTTGTTATATTTCTTTTTCATAATATAAATAACACCATTTTTTTATAGGAAGAATAAAAATGAAATCAACTATATCATCTTTAAAACGTTTGTCTTTATGCCCTAATTATATGTGATGTAAAAGCAAGGACTAGCTAGTCAAGCAATATCGGTGTTCAACAATTTGACTTAAAGTAAAAGAAGACTTATTTTATTGTTAGGATAAAATAGGTTAGGGGTCGTACTGAATTTATATGTATTAGGAACCGAATTAATTTTTTGGGTCCATTTAGTTGATTTTTTAATAAAAAGTTAAAATGATAGACGAAATATCTTAATTAAATTGTTGGGTAGCACTTATTATCTAACATCTATTATTAAATTGAAAAAAAAAAACGAAACATTTAACCCTTTCTTTTTTTTTTAATAGAAAATAACTATTTCCTTTAACATAATGTAAAATTATAAGCACCATCATATCAAAGAATAAAAGTTACCCACTTAAAATTAGCTAAACACTTATCTTAATACTAGTCAAATACATCAAACCATGTTCTATGAAAATACAGAAGCCAAAACGGATGATTAGGCTTATCCAATAAACAAATTAACTAATTAGTTAAGCAAAAGGGTATTACTTGTGTTTAGATGTATTAACAATATAATTACCAAAAAATTAAACCTAGCTAGCTAGTGAATCATGCATTATCTCCTAAAGTAAAATTCATGAGAACATATACATCATCTAAAATTAAGCTACTGTTTCAAAGTCTTAGACAATTAATGTGGGCACATTATATCCTCTATACATGCCGATTTATTAAAAATAGTGAATTTAATGAGGTTAAAAAAAGTGTACCTATCTTTTTTCTTCGTTTTGGTCCATGTTGATCTCTAGGGTCAATAATCGAATTCATGTGTCACATAATGAAATGACATGTATTAATGGAATATATTCTAAATTGATGGTGCCCTCTAAAATATCAATGCATTACAATAAAAATAAAAAGAGAGAGGATAACTCTTAATTAAGAATCAAATGATGACAGAGCAGAAAGGTGATGAATATGAGTTTTGTGGCGAACCATCTGCGTATAGATATGGTATCTACCTCTACTCTATTTTAATGTATTTAATGAATTAAAATTATTTTATCTAATTTAAAGTTATTTTATTAATGGATTTATGGTTGTTATAAATAATTATATTTTATTTTATTTTATAATTTTATTTAGATATAAATAAAATAAGTTATTATCTACTATCATCACTATCATAACTTAAAAAAATAAAATAAGATAAGATGGAATAAATTCATATAAATTAAGAGGATATTTTATACAAATTTACACATGCAATGACTATTTTTCTTTGTATGTGAGGAAATAAAATAAATCCAAGTGAGTGGTTCAAAGAATTAATTTTATTAAGGAAGAATATCAAGTTGGTGTTAAACAATGACTTGGATTCCAACTTTATTCAGTTGAATAACGGGCCAGTTATCACTCTCTGGCTCTTAATTATTCCATTTTCTAAATTTTTTATTTTATTTTTTTGGTTACTATTATTGTAGTTGGATTTTGATATGATATATCTTTATCAATATTAATTTGACATATATCTTGTCTCCAATATCCAAAAATGCCCCTTGCTCCCAAAATAGGTGTATCTTTCTCTCTTTTTTCCTCTTTTTTTTTTTAATATATGATAATAGAAGAAAAAACTTTCATTTCATATAATGGATGAATTTATTTTATTTTCATTATTTTTTAAGTTTAATAAAATCATTATAATTTGTGATATATTTTTACATAAATATTAATTTATGTGAATTTATTTATTACATAAACTTATTGTAGTCTAATTTTTAATTTTTTTTATTATTTTTTTTTATATTTTTTCAATTTAAATTTGGGTCAATATTTGTTTGTTTTCTTAAAGGTATGAATGAATCTTCTCCTATTAACTTAATTTTTTGAAAGAATTGATTTTTTAACATATTTTAACATAATATCATAACTGAAGACTTTGTTTTTAAAATATAATAACTTTAATTATTAAATTATAAGTCTTTAATTTACTTAATATATATAACCATAACATTAATAGAGGAGAAATAAATGTATAAAATTAATAATTATTAATTATTGTTTAAAGTATATGAATCATATCTTTACGACAAAGAAAATAAATAACGAGGATCAATATTAGTAGTAATAATATTTATCTTTCTTTCAACAAAATTGTACCTAAAGTCTGCAAACCTCAAATCCACATTAGCTTTTGTGTGATGATCTTTTTAATAATTCAACTGAATGGATAGGAAAAAAATAAAAAAAATATCTAAAATCAAATGATTTTAGATAATTTTTTATTTTTTAACAAAATTATTCAATAGAAAGATTTATTAAGACATTAACATAATAATGGTAAGTATTATCTAGGAATAATTTGATAAAGTAAAAAAATAAAATTTGTGATAAGGAATTAATCTATTATGGGAAGACTTTGGCTATGTGTGAAAAAACTTATTTTTGACATCTAGTATCCTCGTAAGACTTATTACGACAAGATGATGTCTTATCACAATAGTGATAAATCTAATTTGGAGTGATTTTGGTATAAAAAAATTAAATATTTGTGATTGAACTAATATAAAAAGATATTGAAAAGTTATGTAATATCATAGTAAAACTTACCACGATAAATAATATCTTATTATAATAATGATAAATTTTATCTTAAAATAATTTTAATTTAAAAAATAAAATATACTCAAATATTATTCTAGTTTGATAAATCATTCACAATAATAATAATATCTTAATCCAATTTATTATGGCCTAATAGATATCCACATATATAATTGTTATTATTTTTTGCCCCTTTCAAAACATATATAATTACTTATATATTAATTTGGTTATCTTAATTCTTCTTTGAATCAATTTCCATTATATAATGTAGGAGAGGTGAGCAACAAAAAGTGCTAATCCAATCCAATTCTAATATTGCAACCAAATGACGTACGCGCAAATGACAACACATATATGCATATACAATATATCATGTATTGGATATATACTGTTACTAATGCCCATGTCAATTGTATGGCATTTTTTCTCTCAAATATCTCATAATGTTTTGGGAGGCCAATGTTCTTGAGAAGGATATACCTTACTAATATACTGTTCCCTGTTTCATCAGACAAATACATAGTTTTATAATTAATAATAGTTGAAATAGTGGAAACAATAAACAAGACCTGCTTGACCAATTGAACGGCTATTGACAGATATTGATAAAGTGATCTTCATCGGAATGAAGTGCATATATGACCTTCATTTAGTTGAATATAAATGAAAATGACTTTCATTTAAGCTATTAATTTGAAGATTGTGATAATTTTTTAATCTAAATGTTGGGATTTTTATCCCATTAATTAAATTTGAATAAAGTGATCTTTATCCAAATAAAGTGAAAATGAATTGAACTTTATTGGATTGAACCCAATTTTATACATTAAAAATTATCTTATTTTATTTATAATAAAAATTATATATAATAGTGTTATTTTCGTACATGTGAATATTTGCATATACCATAATATCTATCCGCTAACTATATACTTACCCACTAGAAAGGATGTGCCCAAAGTTAAAAAAACAATACAATCATGAAAGTAGTAAGTACTGAGAAACTTATCTGCAATTAACAATTTTATTTTTTTAAACAAACACCCTCTATATTAAACAATCTTGAGATATTGCCCAGGGTAGACACAATAAGAGTACTTTTTAATAAATTAAGGATGTGTTTTTTAATCCATAATAATAATTAACAAAATTGAGAAGAATAAGAGTCTACATTTTCTTAAAGATTAGTAAGAAATCAGAATAAAAATATTAATTTATTTAAATGTTCTTTTAAAAGTAATGATAAAAATATATAATAAAAAATTAAAATATTAAAATAAAGGATAGTTTTTGATAATCAATACCAAAGAGAAAGTTAAAAAATAATAATAAATCTAAAATTTATAGTATCTTTATTTCCTTTTCATCGTGTTTTCAAAAGTACACAAGAGAACGAAAATAACTCCATTTCCCTTCCTTTAATTGTTATTAAATAATACAAACTTATTTAATATATTTTATTAAAACGATAAAAATTAAAAAATTTATGGTTCTTAAAAGGTAACCATGACCTACTAAGTTTCTAGTCTTGAAGGAACTAAAATCTAATGTTCTAAAAATATATTCATGTTCGTTACTTTTATGAATAACCAATATACATTAAAAACTTAACAAATAATAAAATATTTGTTATTAAAATATATTCTTAATATCATCTTAAATAATAATTTAGTATAAAATTAAATAATATAAAAGATAATTATAACTATAATATATTTTCTATTTATATCTAAATTTAAAAATAAAATATAAAATAATAATTTTGATATATAACATTCTACCACGTTTTTAGAACTAGCGTCCACGATGGTTATTTTTTATCGTCATTAATCTTTCGATAACTCTTTCTTTTTCGATGGTTTTATTCATCTATCAATATTCAATATTAGTATGAACAATGAATATTATCATATCAAATAATAAGGAAATATTGTGTTATTAAAATATATATGTGTTTAAATAATAAGTTAATATAAAATTAAATAATATAAAAAATAATTATAATTAAAAGATGTTTTTTATTTAAATCTATATTTAAAATTTAAATATAAAATAATAATTTTGATATATAACATTCTACCACGTTTTTAGAACTAACGTACACGATGGTTATTCTTTATCGTCACTGTTCTTTCGATAACTCTTTCTTTTTTGATGATTTTATTCATTTATCAATATTCAATATTAGTATTAAAAATGAATATTGTCATATCAAATAATAAGGAAATATTGTGTTATTAAAATATATATCTTTTTAAATAATAATTTAATATAAAATTAAATAATATAAAAAATAATTATAATTAAAAGATGTTTTTATTTAAATCTATATTTAAAATTTAAATATAAAATAATAATTTTGATATATAACATTCTACCACGTTTTTAGAACTAACGTACACGATGGTTATTCTTTATCGTCACTGTTCTTTCGATAACTCTTTCTTTTTTGATGATTTTATTCATTTATCAATATTCAATATTAGTATTAAAAATGAATATTGTCATATCAAATAATAAAAAAATATTGTGTTCTTAAAATATATATCTTTTTAAATAATAATTTAATATAAAATTAAATAATATAAAAAATAATTATAATTAAAAGATGTTTTTTATTTAAATCTATATTTAAAATTTAAATATAAAATAATAATTTTGATATTAAGGTTTATTATAAGCTAACTTTTTTTTCCCGCATGATACACGGTAATGTATTATAAACTTATAATTGAACCATTAAGTCACATGGCCTACTTTGCAAAAATTAGATATAGTTGAAATATTCAGAAATTTGATTCACTTTATCTATCTATTACCATGTGTAAAGTTACGCCTATAATTTATCGTGTTTAGACAAATAGGAGCCTCTTACTCACTTATCATCGTGAATCGGCCGGCTCGAACATGTATAAGCTGCTAAATTGTCCACGAATTACATGTGTGACAAATTGGTAAATAATATTAATAAATTATAGTGAATTTTAGATTAAATTATTTATAGATATAAATTTTAATAAATACGTAAGTTTAAATTAATGAATTATTCTTAAAATTATATAAAATATTTAATATAACTAAAAATATATTTACCAATATATTGTGTTTATTCAAAAGTTAATATTTTTTGATAAATATATTTATCTAAATTACTTTTATTAAGAATAATCGAAATATATATATAATATTAAAATAATATATATCCTACTTTATTTATTACTTTGTTTATAATTAAGATACATTATATATATTAAATTAATCGTAATAATTCTATTTTATTTTTTTATATTTATTAAATAAAAATTTAAATAATAATGTTTTAAAATAATACATATGCTACTTTATTCATTATTTTGTTTATAATTAATTAAGATACATTAGGTTTTATATACAAGCTTGTTTGTTTGGATTTACTTAACCATAATGATTCTATTTTATTAGTTTACTTATAAAATAAAAATTTAAATAATAAGGTTCTGATACAAATATTGGGAACCAAGTTAATAATTAACCAGTAACTTGATTTTCTATGAATAGTCTATAATTAAATTTCTCTACAAAAATATAGACTTTATTTCTAAAATTAACCTCTTCAAAACTAATTATAATTATATATAATAAAATAATTATTTTTATTATGATTCCAAAATAATAAGTAAAGCAATCAATTAAAAACAATTGATTCAAATACTTTTTTTCAATTCCCTCAATTTTGATTCATTATTTTCTAATTCTTTTCAAATTCAACTCTGAATGAGTAAACATAACCTATATTTAAAATTAACCGAAATTATTATTTTTTTCCTGATAACAAGTAATTTATTTTTGGTCTTAAGTATTGAATACTTTAACAAGTAGACAAATGTGCATGTGTACTGGTTTAAAATAAATAAATATTTATAGTTTACAAATAAAATAATAATTAGGCATGCATGTGTCCATTTTTATATTAATGGAACCAATAATGGGTTTCCTCTCATATACCAAAGCTCTCTTTAACAAATCTATTTGATTTCCTTTTTCTTTTTCTCTTGGTTGCTTTCCACGTTCCAACTAACTTTAATAAATCTCCAACTTAAAATTTTATATTAGTCGCAACAGTTATATTGTTTTTTATCGTGAACATATTATATTAAAAAAAAATTATTAATTAATAATTAATAATTATTGTATTGAATAAATTAATTAAAGTAAAATAGATATAAAAATTATATTTTTATATTTTGTATCTATTAATAATAAATGTAAGTAGTATCGTATCAAATATAATATAGTACTGTTCGTTGTATTATTTTAATGTGGAAAAATAGAGTCTCTTTCAGTTAACTTTAATAGCAAAATTTGCACTCAAATAATAAAATAGAGCAACACTCTACTTAATTAATAAAATCACAACGTGCTTAAAATGGTACAAAACGATTAGATAAAACAATTTCAACTAAATAGTAAATAAAGTAGAATATTATATATATGTGAGTAAATTAATTATAATTATAATTATTTTATATTGTATTTTGTGATGAATTATATAATATAGTTAAATAAATTAATGGTAAATATTTTAATAAAATAATATTTATTTTATGTAATTTTTTTACCTATAAGAAATTTTTATTATAACATTTTATTTTAATTAATATTTTATTTTTTTATATTTTAAAAATAAAATAAAAATTAATTTGAAATAAAATAAAAAACAATGACAAATAATTTTAAAATTAAAATTAAAAATAAGTTAAGTAAAGTAAAGTATCCATTACGGTTTAAATATACTGATATTAAATTTTTATATAATCATAAAAAATTTATTTTGTAAAATAAATCTTATTTTATAATAAAAAGATAATTGTATAAAAATTATATAGTAAATATCTTTAGTAATATATAATAAAGATGTTTTTATTATTTTATTAGTGTTATTTATTTATTTACATAATTTTACTTTCAATATTTTTTATAAAATATATATTTTTAAGTTATAAAAAATATATATGTGTATCATATTTTTAAACAAATAAAAAAATTATGTCATATAAAAAATATTTTTTAAAAAAAATTAATAATAAAATTTTATTTACGCAAGTAGTAATATTATGTAATTAGAATTAATTATTTGTCATATTATTAACTTAACTGATTAAAGTTATAACAACAATTGTTGATTTGATCGAATTAAATTACTCACTTCACTAATTAGTTCTTATTTGATTTAATTAAAAAAATGAAATTTAATAATTTCGTTACGATGAATATATAATAACTTTGTCTTTTTTATCTTTTATTTCTCTCTTCTATCCTCTATTTTACAATTTTAGGGGAGAGAAATAGAAAGGAACGAAAGAGAAAAAAATTAAACAGTTTAAAATTAAAATTAGCATTCAAATTTAGTTACATGTATGGAAAATTATTAAGCTAAAGTCTCAAATTGAATTTTTACTAATGAAATTATTTTATATCAATTTTTCTTAATATGAGTCTGTTATATATTTATTATATTTGATCAATATTATATTTGTAATTTTGAATTACATGAACTATAATTTTTATTTTTAAGTGATTCATCTAATAATATAATAATAAGATTCATTTTTTATTTATTTTAAATCATATATTTGAATCCCACAAAAAATATTATTTAGTTTTAAAACTATAAAAAAATTAGGAATATCAATTCTCTTTAGAGAGTAAATTTGGTTTATTATAATTTTATTTTACAAATCATTTTTACTCTTATTTTTCAGGTAATATTTTAATGATATTTATATTTAATAAAATATTAATTTAATATAATTTTTTATTTTATTAAGAATTTTTCACGTATATATATTTTATAAATAACATTTTTTCTATTCTTTTAATTTACCCTCTATTTTAATATTAACAGCTTATTTTTATACAATTTTTTAGTTATTATATATATTTTAATATTTTTTGATTTATTTTACATTCTCTTGGATATCACTTCTTTTTAAATTGTATTTATAATTGTATATTTATCCAAATTTTATGCAAGTGATATGTCAAGTTAAAAAAAATCAATATTTAAAAAATAAAATCTATAGAAAATAAATTGTTAATGCATATATACTACACCTTTATAAAAAAAATCAATAAAAAAATTACGTTAGATTATTACCCTTTTATTAACTTATGTTTTTTGATATAATACTAATTTACTGTTACATTCGAATAAATTTGTTTTATTCGAAGGAACAGATGATGTACATCAAATTGTATTTGTTTTATATGAGATTAATGATATGTTAAGAACGTAAGAATTAGTGTCTTTTTACACAACCGATAAAGTAAAACGAATTATACATAACCTCCTTTCTAATTTATTATTACCAAAAATCGGTTTAAACCAAACATACTATAACCTTAGAAATTATTAACATAAATATGTAATTGCTTTCATAAGGCTGGTTAATTAATATTATTTGTATATCACATAGAAATAAAAAATAGTATGACATCAAATCACTCATGTTCATCTTAATTTTTTTTCTATATTAGAAGTAGATAAATATTATCAATTTTTTTTTTTTGAGGTTTATGTAAATTTTAGTTTGCTATAAATTTTTTTTTGTATCAATCATATATTTAAAGTCATGATTAAATCAGTAAGTGTTAATAACACTTTCAATTATAATTTAATTTTACTTGTATATTTTTTTAAGTGGTAAGAATAAATTTTACTTCCTTTTATAAATTAATTTGTTTAAAATATGTAAAAAAAAATGTATAATAACATAGCAAAATTTATTCATATCACTTAAAAAATCAGAGTATAATTTATAATATTATTAATACTGGTCTTATCATACTCGATTTTTTTTTAAATATCATTAACATAGAGTTCAATGAATGAATAATGAAGGTTGAGTCAATAAACTATAATTAAAAATATATTTTAATAAAGAAGAAAAATATTCACTTATTAATCATTAAATTTTTAAATTAAATATTTAATATTATTTTAATATTTTTAATATATCTATATATATTTAAAAAAATATTTTTTTTATTTTTTTATTATTAGATGTTATAATTTATTATATTAAATCTTTTTTTTGCAAAAGTTGTTCAGGTTTGGAAATTTATTTGGACGATGGGTCAAGTCCAAGAAAACAAACCCATTTCATACCTCGAACCCAAACCCGAAGCTCTTATGCCAAATTGCCAATCATCAGTTAAACAACTGAAGCCTTTCAATCGAACCTCAAGTCTTCGAATCTAAGCAAGGCAAATCAAGAACAATAACCCGCCATCTACTCCAACAATGAAGGAACAAGAAGATCATCAAAGTGATACCTCTCTGCTCCAATATTGGGGCCGAACCCCAGAACAAGACTACTACAAATTCCAAGGCATTAGAGGCTCAGCCTCTTTCTACGCCTCACCCAGAGGTCTCAAGCTTTTCACTCGTTCATGGCTTCCCCTTTCCACCACCCAACCTCGTGGCCTCGTATTTATGGTCCACGGCTATGGCACCGACATCAGCTGGACTTTTCAATCCACCCCAATCTTCCTTGCCCAAAATGGTTACGCTTGCTTTGCTCTTGACCTCGAAGGTCATGGCCGTTCCCATGGTCTCAAAGCCTTTGTGCCCAATGTTGACCTTGTTGTTCAAGACTGTATCTCTTTCTTCAATTTCATCAAACGGGACCCTCAATTTCTGGGTCTTCCTTGTTTTCTCTTTGGCGAGTCAATGGGTGGCGCAATTTGCCTTCTGATCCATTTTGCTAACCCAGAAGGGTTCAAAGGTGCGATTTTGGTGGCACCCATGTGTCAAATCTCTGAAAAGGTAAAACCCAGATGGCCAATTCCTCAAATTCTGACTCAACTTGCGAGATTTTTGCCTCGATTGGCTATTGTTCCTACTTCTGATCTTCTTTACAAGTCTGTGAAAGTAGATAAGAAGAAATTTATAGCTGATATGAATCCCATGAGATACAGAGGGAAACCAAGATTGGGGACCGTTGTTGAGCTACTGAGAGTTACTGATTTTTTGGGTCAAAGAATGTGTGATGTGAAGCTTCCGTTTATTGTGTTACATGGGAGTTCAGATGATGTTACAGATCCAAACGTGAGCAGAGAATTGTATGAAGAAGCAAAGAGTGAGGATAAGACTATAAAGATTTATGATGGGATGATGCATTCTTTGCTCTTTGGAGAAACTGATAAGAATGTGGAGATTGTGAGAAATGATATTCTATCTTGGTTGAATCATAGATGCAATTCATCAACGGATTAATTATTAAAAAAGTTTTATTTGGCATTCCATCTTGATACAGAAGTTCGTAATCTGCTTTATTTTACTTTATAGAAATATTGATTATTTAGTGGGATCCTCATTTTAGTCACTTATTTGTATATCATAATTGCCAACAGCTTTGTTGTATTCATCCTATATGTTTGGTGCAGTCTTAAGTGAATCCTGGAGTGCTAGATGCCATATGACGCGGGTTTTAGTACTTTACAGTGTTTGCGCATAAAAATTAGATTGGCTAGGCTACGAATGAGTGAAAGAAAAAAAAACACAATTATAGGTCCCACCGAGATTTGAACTCGGGTTACTGGATTCAGAGTCCAATGTCCTAACCGCTAGACTATGGAACCGTTATATTACTTGTTAATGTTTTAATAATTGTTGTTTTGTAAATCTTCTGGGAAAAAACCAATCTCCACTCGTCTAGCTAGTCGCTATGATCCTAATTTTATTTTTAATAATTGTTTCTCTCCTATTCCCTTTCTTCTTCGTCAATGTCTATTTCTCTGTCTTCTCTCTCCATCTCACATTATTATCTTTTTTATCTTTCTTCACTTAAAAATTAAAACCTATATAAAAGATGTGATTTTTTCTATTTCATACAAATAATATTTATGAGTTAAAAAATTGAATATGAGTTAAAATAAGTTAAAAAATTGAATATGAGTTAAAATAAGTTAAAAAAAAACAAATATTAAAATATACGGACTCAAAAATAGTTGAAAAGACAGTTTTTGTTACGGTGGCGAAAATAGGATGAAAAGGTTAAAAATATCATTCATTAAAATAATTTGTTGGTTACGTGAAAAAAAAAAGATTATAACAAAATATCATTAAAATATTAATTAATAATTAAAAAAATATTAAAAATATTATTTAGTTATTACTAATTAGCAACCACTAACTTTGGTTTGGTGTCTTCAAATTATTTCTATTTTTATTTAAATATTTTTTTAAAACCACAAAATATCACTATTTATATTATTAGTATGTATTTTAGTCGGCTTAAATGGTAGTATCGATTTTGAGCTATCAAATTTATTAAAATTATTTTTAAAATTAATTAAAATATGTATTATTAATTAAAATAAAATATTTTATTTATTTTAATTGATAATAAAAATCACCAAATATACCTAAATATATCAAAATAAAAATAAAGATAATTTAAAGATTATAATTCTTCTAGTTTTGAATGCGATTTCGAACATGGCATTGAACCCAAGGACAATACATACAAGTTTGAAGCTTTTGGCCCACAAGTTGAGTTCAACTGTAATTTAAAGATACAATGCGTGTAACAGCAAAAGAGGAAGGAGAATTGAATTCGAAAAAAAGAAAAAAAAAAGAGAGAAGAATATGACAAAATAATTGAAGGTGGGATTCCATTAGCTATTCCAATGTAATAATGCACTTACAAAACATATGATTATATCCCACTAATAATATTATAAAGATTAATTTATTAATACAAAATAGAAATCAAACTTAATCAGATTGTGGATTAATTGAAAAGGTGATTTGATTTTTTTTTCTATTAATTCTTTTCTTGAATTAGAATAATTAGTAAAAATATTTATGATTTTGTGGAAGTAAATATTGTAAATTAAAATGAAAAATAATAAAAAGAATAATTTTTATCAAAATGATATTTAATTTATTTTCATATATTAAATAAGTTAAGAATATTATATTTTATATAAAATAATTTAAAAAGTTAAAAAATAATCTTCTTATAATTTTATATTTTGATTTTTGAAAATAAAAATAGAAATAATATATAACGGATAATTAAACCTAGATAATATTGAAAATAATTTACAACTTTTATTTTAGTTGAAACAATAATCTTTTTATTTAGGTGTGAAATGTATGATTGATATATAAAATTTGAATTTTTTTACAAAGTGTAGTGCAACTTTTTCAACTAATTATGAATTGCGAGAAATTTAGGAATAACAAAATTATTAATATTTTATGTAAATAATAAAAATAGCATATGTAAGTAATGTATTATGTGATTTGATGAAGGGTATTTCGTCTAATTTTAAATAAAAGTGTAAGTAAATGAATAAGAATTGGGAATAGATTTGAGTATTTTAAAAAATAAGAATAGCAATTTGGAATTTGGGATAACAATTTTTTTTTTCTCATTCGAATTTCGAGAAGCAAATAACACCAATGAAAATTAATCATATTTTTTGTTTTTTATTCTCATTAAGTGAGTATTTATATATATATATATATATATATATATATATATATATTAATTCGAACCTATATTCTTTTATTGAAAGGTTAGTTGGTATATATATTAATTCGAACCTATATTTTTCCATTGAAAGGTTAGCTGGTATAAGTTAAAAATTATATAAATTGGTTTAGTAGATGTAGTTGTAGGTTAAAAAGTGACCAAATCAAAAATATTCTTTTAATATATTAAATTTTTAAGTATTTATATTATTTTTAAATTATAATTATAATTACATTAACATTTCATCTAAATTGTAGATAAAATAAAAATATAACAATTAGCATAAAATATTATCTAAGAAATATCAAACTCTAATATTTTACGTGAATATTAATAAATTTTTTGATAAAATATCCTTAATTTACCTTGAATCATTTTATTTTGAGTGAATATTAATATTTTTATGTTAATAATCATATTTATTTATTATGTTTTTCTTTTTTTTTCTTTAAAAAATTATATGATAAGTTTTTTCTATTTTGATTTAAGAAGGTTTTACATAGACCTAAATCTATCTTTTTTAAATCAACTTTGTAAGTTGATATAAAAGTTTCTTTTCGAGTTAATAAGTGGATTAAGATTTTAAAATTTTTAAAATTGTCAAAATAAAATCGATTTTTAAAATAGTTAAATAAGTAAGCTCATTAACTTAAATTCACACAAATCCTTTAATCTATCAATAATCAATAATTTGAGTTTGTTATTAATATAAATGTTATTTAAAATAAATAAAAAAACAAAAAATAATATTCAATAATTAAAAGGTACATTTAAAAAGAAAAAAACATTAAATCATCAATAATATGATGATATTGTTTAATAAAATTTAAATCTTAAAACTTAAATCTTAAATAAGCAATAAACTATAAAATATTAGATTTTATATTATTTTATTTTTTTTAATTTATATATATATATTTATTTATTAATTATATATTTTAATTATTAAATATTTTATTTTTACTTATTATTAAATATGTTATTTTTATTGCTAAAAGCACAAATATTTGTGGGCCCAAATTTTGATACAAAGTCCATAAGATCGCTGAAGTATGTAGAAGTTGAGTGGCAAGTGGCAAGTGGCAACGAGAAATAGTCCAAGTTTTAGTGCGAGTGTTTACTTTGTAAGTTTTAGATTTTGGCTGGTTTGGGTTGGGATGCATAAGTTTCTAATTGTGTGTTTTCTGAGGGAGACGGTGATTTTCTCTTTCAGCTTAGTCGGTATTGAATTGGTTTCTGGTTTTGAATTTACAGGAAGTTTGTGGTCGATTTAGTACTGGGATTGTACATAGGGTTGAAGTCGGCGCACTGGTATCACTTTCCTGGATTGTGATTAGTCGGCTTGTGGAGATTGAAGCAACGGTAATTTCCATGTACTTTTGATTTTAATTAAGAACCCTTAAAATTTCTTTAAAGCTTCTTTGACTTTACAACAGGTAATGAAAATTGTAGACTTTGATTAAAGACAATAGAGTTCTAGTCATCGATCTAGTAGTTAATTTTAGCATATATTTTAATCTATTCTATCGGTGTAGGATTTTAGTCTGTCCTCTCAAGCCAACTTGCAGCCAATCCAATTGTTCATAATGTTAATGAAGTGGGCTGAGGTTTGGTTTATATTCTAAAGGGTCCGGATTTTTTATCTATAAAATGCTGAAGCTTGTGAAAAAAATGTTTAAATGCAGGGTACATCAAAGAAAATTATAACAAGGGAAGAGTGGGAGAAGAAGCTAAATGATGTAAAGATTAAAAAAGAAGACATGAACAAATTAGTAATGAATTTTCTAGTGATTGAAGGCTATGTTGAGGCTGCTAAGAAATTTCAGATGGAATCTGGAACTGAGCGTATCCTTAGTTATGTCATCCATTCTTTTTTTCTTACGCTGCCTCGATGCTGTATTTCTTTATAGATATTGTATTCGTGTTTCTCTTAACGGACAACCAGCGGATATAGATTTTGGAACCATCGCAGTTCGCATGGCTGTTAAGAAGGCAGTGCAATGTGGTAATGTGGAGGATGCAATTGAAAAAGTTAATGATTTGAACCCTGAGGTAGGATAACTAATTTATTGTCAGGGATCTTCTCCAATGCTTGCTAGAGTTTTTTTTGTTGTTTCTACTTTTTGTTAGGTGCATGCCTTTAGAACTTCCTATGTCCCTTTTGCCTATTTGCATGTTTTGTATAGAGATGATATTGAAGCTCGCATATTTGTGCTTCATATGCTTAAATTGTTTCCAAATTGTGCATGCAGATACTGGATACAAACCCCCAATTGTTTTTCCATCTTCAACAGCAAAGATTGATTGAATTAATTCGAAGTGGAAAAGTAGAAGAAGCTCTTGAATTTGCTCAGAAGGAGATAGCACTCAGGGTAGAAGAAAATGTGAGATTCAGCTTTTCATGATTTAGTTTTCTTATGTTACATGACTTAGCTACTTGGCTTTTGCTTATTAGCAATTTTTTCCTAATCATTTTATTATTTATGTATGCGCCTTTGTTTCACAATCAATGATGTCTTGTAATATAGTTTCTTCGTGATCAAAATCTTTGTAGGATTTTGTTTCTTGTTTTGGTTTTTGGTAATAATAATTGTAGGATTGTATTCGTTTATCACACTGTCATTGGTTAATATCATTGTTGGTAATAATGTTCTTGATATAAAGTCCTCTCAATTCATGCATGCAGCAGATATTTTTAGAAGAGTTGGAGAGAACTTTTACATTATTAGCCTTTGAAGATATCTCTAAATGTCCTGTCGGCGATCTTCTGGATACATCACAGCGTCTAAAAACTGCGAGTGAAGTAAATGCAAGTATCCTTACAAGCCAGAGTCATGAAAAGGGTCAGTATATTTGCATTTATATTGTCTGTTATATGTCTAGTATTCTTTTCAGTATTACACAATTCTGTAATATGTTTTTCCCCTCTTCTTTAATGAATCAATTCTGTAATATGTTAAATCAACAATAATTTGCATACGCTTTCTTGTTTTGGAATTTTGAGTATTTGACTTGGAATGATCTCATCATATCATGAGCTAACGAACAGTTCACTATTCTTGACCTTTAAGAAGAATCAATTGTAATGTTTTTGAATGTGACATAATGAGTTGTGTCTGAAAGTCTCCATGAAGCTCACAATACTCAAGATTTTGAACACAGATCCAAAGCTTCCTGGTCTATTGAAGATGCTAATATGGGCTCAGAATCAACTTGATGAGAAAGCTGCATATCCTAGGATAAACAATTTATCTACAGCCATACTAAAAGACCCTGCAGTGTAACCTCCCCACTTTGGAGGTTTTACATGATCCAAGGCTTTATGCAATGAAAATGTGAAACATTGTAATTTATTTAAGGCATGTTTAGATGTCCTTCTTTAAGAAGTGATTTCAATGGAAGTAGTTTGGGCAAAAGTAATTTTAAGATAAAGTTTTTAGTATTTGACAATATATTTTAGTAATTATTTTAGAAGTACATGCATATAATATTACTTTAGGTGTTTAACATTTTGTTATTTGACTCATTTAAAAGTTATGGCAATTCAAATAAAAAAGATTAGTAGTTGGTTGAATATTTTCTTTTGGTTGCTAGTAATTCGTTGAAGTAGAATATGTGATAAGGTATACCACATAATAGAAACAAATAAAATTTAAGATTAATCAAATTTTTTCTTTAAAAAGAATAATATATTTCATTTATAATAAATAATACCTTGTAATTCATTAATCTAGTTTTGTGCTTTTTGATCATTCGAAGAAATTACTTAAAACCTGCGATTTTGCCGGAGAAGTCAAGCAGACCACTGATCTATTAAACGGTAGATAAAGAAACCGCCAAACAAGGAAGAGTAGGTAGATATATATATATATATTGGCTGAACAGGTGGAAGATGTTCGTTGAAATATGAAATACGATGATAAGTGACGTAAAATGAAACAAACAAAATTATGAACAGCCTTAATAAAATTCTCTCTTGAACAATGACTGGGCATATGAAAAATCAAAACTTTCTAACTACAAACACAGCCGCTAGTTAGAAACCTATCCAATCCACGACAAAAGATAATGAAAGCTACATTCCCTTCGTTTCGATCTTTGAAAGGTCACATTCAGATTTCACCCAAAGAACATAAACCCACATAGTAGTTTTGATATCTGAATAACACTGAGGTGCTTCATTTCTCAAGGCAAATGTCCCCTGTTCTAGGCTGCAACAACCATCGTCAAAGTTGAGAGCATAACTCCAAGGATCATACTGGAATTTCAATTGATGTTTGCCCCCATTTTTGACAGCTTTCTTCAATGCAGATCTCATTCTCCAGAATAGGCTTCTACGTTGCCTCCTACTGTAGGCATTCGCCCACACCCAATTTCCCAAAATACCCATTTTCACAAGCACGTTAAACTCTCAATCTAAAATCCCAACAGATTTTGAGTGGTCTTCTTCAGGATTTATAGACAGAACAAGCTGAGAAAGTTGACAAATGGGTAGTAAATATTTTGTGGGTTTGTTGAGAAGCAGAACAAAATTTGGAATTGTAAATCTGTTTTCTTTGCAGAAGATTGGATTGAGAAGACAATAAAAAGAAACAGCGAAGGTTGGTTGGAATGAAGTTTCAAAAGGGGACAAATGAAGGGAATTGCAAAACATAATCTTTTGGGTATCTCAAAGAAGCTTTCATATCTTTAGCTGCAGTGTCCACAGTGGGCTACTTTTTCTTGGAATAGCATAGGGCTGCTAAAATTCCAAACATTTGCAGAAAGAAACACACAGAGAGAGAGAGAGAGAGACAGACTTACAGTGGGCAGAGAGCCTATCGATTTAGGTCGCATCCCTATCAGAATGTGGTTTTCAATTTAACGAACTATAATTACTTCAACGTATTTCCAAACTGGTACTATTAAAGCCTTTCCAGCCCAACAACACTGTGCCAAAATGGTACAATTTTTTTTACAAAATTTTATCTCATCCACCACTACACATTAAATTATATATTTATGTATTATTGTTTTAAATAAAAAATCTAAAAAATATTATTTTAATTTATATTTCTCCCTGATATATATGTTTGATAATATTTATTATAATTACATTTTTTACAGTTTAATTTTTTATTACATATAATAAATTAAAATTAATAAAAAAAGTTATTACATACAACATTACTAAAAATATAATACAGATTAAAACAATAATTTTATAATTGGCTACATCATTTTTGGATTCACTACTATTATTAAAATAATGATAAAAAATATTTATATATTTAATTTATATAATAAATATAATATTTTAGTTAATTGATTTTTATTTTTTAAAAATATAATTCTAAATTTATTATTATTAATTAACTAATAATAATATATAATTAATTATTTATTTCAGTATCATAATTATTAAGAAATTTATTAAAATAAAAAATATATATTCATTAACGTAATGTTTGATGTTATTGGTTAGAAATAAGAAAAAATACAATATAAAATACAATGAGTTAGAGATGCTCTTAGTGTTACTAAGGGTTTTGTACAGGAAAACAAACACAAACACGATTACTATATAATTGAAACTTAATTAAACAAAAACATTATTAATTATTTTAAATTTAATTGTAATATTACTTTTTACTATAACAAAAAAATTTAATTGACAAAAAAACTGTCTGCAATTTTTATTATGCTAAACAACACTACACAATTTACCACTTACTAAGATGGCTCTGATAAAAAGGTGAAATCAATGGAGAAAAGGGGAGGAGAATGTATAATGTAGCAGTAACCGTCCTCCCTCGGTTTTTTCTTTTTTCTTAACCATCTTCGAGTTCAGGGATAATGCAAACGTGAGATGGTGCGGATAAATCTCGATCTTTCAATTTAATTAAAACATATTTGTTGGTATAATCATTGTAGATAAACATCACTAAAAAAATATATTATAAGATACACTTGTCTATGAAATTCCTCCGATAATTGAGATGATACTTTCTATTAATTTTAGTATGGATAACTGTAGAGGTCTACTAGTTTATTTAAGAATAAATCATTTAAATCTAATAATTTTTTTAAATTCTTGATTTGAGTAAATAATATGATCAATCCGTTAAAATTAAGAAATTCGATTCGATCCATCATATTAAAATAAGATTTGATTGATTAAATTTTATAAGCAAATTAGATTAGAATTAACAATTATACAATCCGTTAAAATTAAGATATATGATCTGATCTATCGAATTTGGATAAGATTTGATTGATAAATTTTATAATTAAATATGATTTAAATTAAAAATTATACAATTTATTTAAATTTAAATTGGACTCAAATTGATAAATTTCATAAATTATAGTATCCAATTAAGATCGAATCACTATTAAATTATAAATAAAAACATATTTTATTTTATAATATGTTATACTTAAATATTATGTATAGCATCGTTATATTATATAATATTTGATAAATTTACATACATATATCTTATTTCTTTTGATTTTTCTAGTTTTAATTATAAATAATAATATTTGTTACAAAAATATTAATTTAAAATTTAAATTTGTATATGTGATATTTTATATAATAATAATTCATAAATAAATTTCGATATTATTATGATCTTATCTTATCTAAAAAATATAATCTATTTGAATTGAGATTGATTCAAATTAATTATATCATCTGATTAAATTCAGATTGAAAATGAACAATATATATATGAATCGTCAATTTTCATGTTTTCTTTATATTTTACTTTCTATGTGAGTAAATTGTATTAATTCTTAAGTATTTCTACATATGTCTATTTTAATACGACTAATAGTGTGCTAAGATATCTCAAGAAAATAATGACTCATGGCTTGGTTCTTATCAAGCCTAAAGAGTTGGATTTACATGATTACATATATTCAAATTAGACAAGTTACTTCCATGATAGAAAAAGTACATTTATTACTTATGATTTTTTTGAAGAAATTTAATTAGGTAGACTTGTACCAAGCTTATAATAGTATAAAATATGTAAATTAATTAATATTTATAATTTTAAAAACTTAAAATTAAAAATTATTTATATTAATTAAATAAATGATTTTATATTAATTATGTATCATTTAATTATCTTTCTATATCAACTTAAATAATTTTATTCGGTGAAATGAATTAAAAATTATAATCAAAGTTCACTTAACATAAGAATAATACATACTTATGACAACGATGTCAAATTTTGATCACATTTAAAATTATAACATTTGTCTAAATGATTATTGTAAGATAAATTTAGGCGTAGATTCCACATATAAACAAAATAAGTCAAAAAAGTTTCACAAAATATCAATATAATAAAAGTTAATAATAATTGAGATAATAAATTATCAATACGATAGTAGGTAAGACATAGAGATTCACTTAATTATTTTATTTTAATTATGAATAACTTTGAATACTATTTACTACTCAATATTATACTTCACATCCTCGGCAAAAAATTTAAAGATATAAAATTAAAGATCAATAACAAAATCTAACTCATTTATTATAAGAAAATACTTTCATTGAAATATAGACATGATATATTTTATAAATTATCCAAGATCAATAATATAATAAGATATATTGTTACATTAAAAGACAACTTAAAAAATAAATTGATCATAAACAATTATATTTTAACAAGCTAGTTACATATAAAAAGAACATAACTAATCATTTATGAAACTATAGAAAATAATATATTTTGGTTAAAGTAACTACTACTAACAAAATATTTTTCACAAAAACAAAAATTAAAACTTTAAAACATTTTTAAGAAATAAAAATGAAAACAAAATAACTCTACAATTAAAATATCTCTAACCTTACTTATTATATATTCTTATAAATTTTAAAGATAATGTAAGAGATATAAAAGTAAATGAACTTTTAAGTAAATTGTAATGATCTTCAAATATTGAATGTTTGTTGGAGTACGAAGATTTGTTGAATCATAACAATATCTCGTACTTTTTGAAGATAATTGATTTACAAATTATTTTTGAAATATGAATCATATCTTGATCTCTTATCTTTTCACATAATCAAAAATTATTTAATATGGAGCTTTATATAGAAATATATTTTAGAAATATTAATAGATGTTTAAATGTAATATATTTTTGACTTGTCTTGAAGTAATTAGATTTTTGATACTCTTCATTAAATTATTTTTCTATGTGAACTTGAATAATTTCATTCAGATATTAAAATCAAAATTCAACAGCATGTTCACGAAATCTTAGAAGAAATGTTGTTAAAATAAAATTTTGATTTTTTAAATATTCTTTGACAAATTTTACAGATATTATAAACATAAAATCATCATAATTAATATAAATCAAATTTTATTGAATTGATATAGATACTTTTTAATTTTAAGCTCTTTAAATCATAAATATTAATTAATTTACACATTTTATATATGTATTGTTAGGACTTTGTGTGATTTGCAGAGAGATAAGTTAGAGAGAAATCAAAGAGTTTTATGAAGTGTTTTTTAGAATGTGTAAATCTCTTATGGGGTACATGTATATATAAAACATTGTATATACACATATCGATTATATAGAGAATACACGTCATAGTCTATTAGAAGGGTATAAGAATAAAAAAGAACATTTTTAAAGATTGAGATCGACTACACCATTGATCGATCTAGAAGTTGGCCTTCCAACACCAAGGGTTCTGTTTGTAGGTAGATTCATATTAATAGTGTCGTTGTGAGCACGAACACAAATAATTTCTCTCGAGATGACTCGTCTAATGGTTGGGATTACAGATCGGTTCATATGTTAAGACATGTATTTTTATATTATTATCATAAACAAAGAGTTATGTCTCGCTCTTACGTTAAAGTTAAAATAAAGCACTTACAAATGGCACATCAAAGATAATTTAGCTATCGTCATTTTTGAATGAAATTGGTTTTGCATAGTCAACGAGACCAAAATTATTCTGTGGTAATATAAGTGTTCTAAAAACACTTGTTAAAAATCATATCCATTATTCATGCACAAAATATATAGAAATTGATTCTCATTTTGTAAGATATATGGCATTGCAAAAAAGGCTTGAAATAGAGTATTGGCTCACCTAATTAACTAGTAAACATGTTCACCAAACTATTATTAGGTCTTGGTTTAGTATCAGATAGAAGCAAACTTATTTGCTTTTGTAAACCATAAGTTTGATGGAAAGTATTGACACTTGTTCTTATGTTAAGCGCAGTGAAGGAGTGTTGTATTCTATTCTGGCATAATTACATCCACCTCATCAATGTAGTATATAACAAACACTCTATTGAGTGTTAATCAATTAAGACATTCAGTTTTACACTGTTATTTCATCTTTTTCTTATTCTATCTAAGAGTTTTTCTTAAAGCTCTTGTAAGTACCAGCGTCTATCCTGGTTTCTCTTCTGATTTGTTTTCTTCTCTAAAGCGGCCATATATTTCGTCTTTTCATGTACTATTATTAAATTTATTCTCTTCTTATAATAAAAAAAACTATAAAACTACGAAGTTATGTTATTTGCTATTCCAAGTTTCCGATCCACACTCTTCGATATTGGGCATCACTTAATACATGTTTTTTTAAAATGTAATTGAGGTGGTTTAAATATTTGATTTTAGTAAAAAAAAAAATAATAATGTTATTATTCACTATATCATTATGTGAAACTAGGTGGGCATTAAGTATTTTTATTTAAAATAAGTTATTGCAAATAGCTTCTCATGACTTATCACCAACTAGATTTGTGCCAATTAAAGTGATTGTAGTTGTTGTTGAGTGTCTCACATCGATCAGGGAGTTAGACCATGTCTTTTTACATGGTATCAAAACAGATCTTTGGGTTCAATTGATGGTCCCCTCATAGTTCAATCGGTCTTTGCGATGTCTTCGTCCTATGTGAACAATCGATCTTTGCGATGTCTCCGTCCTATGTGAACAATCAGTCTTTGCGATGTTTCCGTCCGATGTGAGGGGGGTGTCGAGTATCCCACGTCGATCAGGAAAACCAATTAAGTGTTTGTTATAAGATTATGACAACTCTTTCTCTTTAAGAACTCTTTTAGAGTGAATTAGGTCATGATTTTCTACGACTATTTATTAGAATCTTATTTTAGTCGATAAATATAATTTATCTCAAAAGTATAATTCATACCGTTGCCCTTAGTTTAGAAATTAGCAGTGACGTAAATTTAAATGAAGAAAAATATTACAATTTATTTGACATAGCAATACTGAATAAAGTAGTTGAAACCATTTTTCATTAATATGTAATTATTTGCAGTCCAAGTTGTGCCATTCAGTAGATGTTTTAAAATGAACCTTTTGAAATTTGCTTTCTGTGTAACCCTAAAATTTCCTTTAGTTATGGACTTATATGGTCTAAGTCTTTCCTTCACAGAATGCTCTCTACTTTCACCAGTACCTTCTGCTTAATGTTAATGACTGGTCCCATTGCGAACTGTACTGCCATTCTAGCTTGCCAACCAAAGCTAACCTTGTCCTTGGCAATGAATGCTGGTTGCATTATATATATATATATATATATATATATATATACTATGAGATTATAATATGTTAATCTCCAACAACGATGGAGGGTAGCAGTAGTTCATTTATTAAGAACAAATTGTACAAAAATTTATTAAATTTTGAGCAAGTTTATTAGTTAGTTAAAAGTTTTCAGAATAGTAAAACTTCAAATAATATTATAAATAAATTACGTGAATATACATGTATTTTTTTGAGTTAATATATGTTTTTAAATTAATTGTTATTTATTAAAACCTATACAATTTTATAATTTTTGAATTGCAATTTATATAAGGAACACACGTTAATTTTAAAAAATAATAACATGTGTATTCATGTGATACTTCTAATTCATTTTTAAATGGTTAATAAACTTTTGTATATAATTTATGTCTTTTTTTATAATAAAAAATATACCTATTAAAGTATACCAAAAATTAAAAAAATATACATATTAAAATATACCAAAAATTATATTGCATAAATTAATTGAACAATTACTCTGATCCTTTAAACTAAAAATCTCGATCTAATCTTTTTGGATATGAATCAGATTTTGATTGAAAATTATATTATTTATTTAGTTTTTTATCGGATTCAAATTAACAGATTTTATAATGATTTAATAATTTTATATTTTATTTTTATTTTTTTAACTGTGATTATAAATAATAATATTTTATTACAAAAATATTAATTTAAATTAAATTTATGTATATTATGTTTTATATATGTTAACTATCTAAATAAATTTTAATATTAATATAATTTCATATAATTCGAAAAAAATTTAATCTATTCAGATCGATCATATATCGAATCAGATATAAATTGAAAATATTAAAGTTAAATTTGCGAAAAACAATCGGTTACTCTGAACAAACATAAATCACAAAATATAATTATAAAAATCATTTATTTATTTTTTTGTGAAATTTTCTGTAAGACGAACCATTACTATTATTAGACGATATAAACTTTCCAGTGAGAGATGAGCCCTCTTTATATGAATGGTCCTAAAGAGGGACCCATTGAAGACTTGTCTTGATCAAAAGTTGCAGTCATTTCTGGTGAGAAAACAATGGGCAAGCCCAAACTATACACCAGAATGGATATTCACTGACATTGAATTACCAACATTTTTATGGGTAAATTTTTTTAACTGATGCCTTTAGTAGTTCTTTTCTCAGCTTCAGAAGCCTAAGATTCTTGGCATTTTATGCTTGTTTTATTGAATTACTTTTATACTACAGATACTTGCCAGTGGAAATTCTTTTTCTTTTCTTTTTTCTTTTTCATCCCTCCAGGCCCAGGTAGCGTCTAGGTAAAGATTCAAAGTTTTGCCCAAAAAGACCACTTCCATTGCTTTTTTATTAAATCTTAAAAATAAAAATAAAAAGATATTTTTTTCTGTATAAACCTTGAATCAGAAAGCTTCAGGAAAGCCAAATCTTCAAACAAATAAAAAGTTTGTTCTCATTCCTCTTTACAGTGCCTATTTGCCTGCCGAGTAATGTCTTTATGGATCTCTCCAAATTTTGTGTTAGAATATAATATTATATTGATGTCATTCACAAATGACTCGAATTTTTTAGAAAATATTATATATTCTAATAGTGTTGTATTTTACTGAGACATGATTCTAATAGAATTTTAAAATTGATAAATATTAATTAGAATTATTAAACTGTAAAAATTTATATGTATTTTATTTTAATTTTATATAAATCTTTAAAAAGTAGTGTCTATTTAAAAAATCATTCATTTTAAAAATTAATTTTGATTGTCAACTTATTATTTTTTCTTTTTGAAAAATTATAAAAAATAACATAATTAAAATTACTTATAACAAAATTATAATACTTTAATAATATCGAACTTTATTCAATCGAATTTGTATCTATAATTTTATTTTTCTTCTTTATTTTTTTTGTTAACAGTTAGAGAAACGATACTTGGCATAGATATCATGAATATTGGTTCTTGAATATTCAGTCATTAAAATATTCTATGTTAGACTTAGAATTAGTTAGAAACAAGGATTGAAATATCGGTCCCTTATGCCGTTCAATCCTATGAAATATATCTTGTGACAAAAAAAATATCTATGAAAATATCGAACAAAACATAGAAAATTGAAATTTTTTGTAAAATTTATACAAATTTAACGTATCTTTGATAGCTAACCAATATTTGAGGATTGTAATATTTTCATTCAGTTGATATATAATATATTTTTTCAAGTAAATTCACTTTTATTTTCTTTGAAAAATATATGAGGGATAATATATATTTTCTTTTTTTAGAACCTTAAAAATAAAATTATGTGTATGAACATATTAAAAAAAGATTGTAATATTGAATTATATATATATATATAAGTATAAAGAATGAATTTAATTATGATTTTGATATATTTGTAAAGAATTATAAATTTGAAAGATTTTTATGAACTTTAATAAATTTTGGGTAAAATTATAGTTGATTTTATTTTAAAATTTTGTATGAATTTTAGTGGATTTTATATTTATAATAGGTATTGAGAGATAAAGAAGTGCAACCAGAGAAAAGATCAAAATAAGAGTCTAAATTCCTTAGAAATCTTTGCTGCAGTGAGCAGAGATTTTCTTACATACAGATTTAACTAAAAAGTTAATTAATTAAAAAAACTAATTAATTTTTAAAATATTTTAAACCAAAGACTATTTAAATTTACTTAGATTTTTAAATACTTTTATAAAATATCAACTAAAAATCTTAAATTTTTAAAGATTTTTAAAAAGATTTCTACAAAATTTTAATCGAATACACGTTAATAGATCATCTTTAAACATTCTAACTGAATACAAGTGTATTTTAAAACTTCACACAAATCATTAAAACTCTTAATTAATTAAATACTGTAAATCTGGTGCAACGTTAAGTGAACTGTGATGACGGTTTGACTTCGTCGAAACCGTACGTCGTTTATGAAACCGAACGAGGTTCTTGATGGAAGAATCTTAATAAAGTATCGGGTCCTCTCCCTATTAACTACAATAATTCAGATACACCATCAATACGCAGAGAATAAGTGTGAGAAACCAGTGAAAGCATTAAATCGATAATCCATTGGAATTTTCGTATAAGTACTGAAATTTGATCAATGACAGGAGGTATGTTTTCAATCGAATTTTGTTTTCACTGCATTTAAATTATGAGTTCATATGGTTTTTTGAACGTTTCTGGATTGAATTGAGACTCTAACATTTGGTATTAGAGTCATTTTGAAAACATCTCTGTTTTGCTCTGTTTCACGAGAAACTAAAATTTTGGGTTTTTTATTTTGATTTTTTTATGCATATGAAAATTATAAAGTGTTTCAATATTAATTTTTGAGTGATTCTGTAAAATTAAACTTTAAAAACAATGAAGAAAATAAATTCAATTTTCCATGGGTATTTATTTGCTTCATTAATTAACTTTTTATTTTAAATGATGTTTTTCCTTCAAATTGAGACTATGAATCACTCGAAAATTGAATTCTGAGAATTTTGATAAAAAGAATACTAGATTCCGTAGCCAGAATAGAAAGATACGACCGAGTATCCATTAGGATAAACCGGATCAAGTTAACCTGGCTAGAGATTGAAGATGAAGTTTATTAAAAAAAACAATTTCAAAAAGCACGTTGTTTGGAGGACTCGAACACGGGTCACGCGTTTGATTTTTAAACAAAAAATGCTTTAACTAGGAATCAAACCCAAACTTCACTAGTTGGCATAAGTGAGGCCTTCCACTGGGGTGCAACGAATGTTGCATATAATTTGGTATTTGACTTAATTTTAAATATGTATTTGAAATTTGATTTTATTAAAAATAAATATATAAATATATAAATAATAATAATAATAATAAATTCTGAATATAATTTTAATTTATGTTTATCATATGTATAATAAATATTATACATGTTATATTTATTTAAATAATTTTTGGGTACATTTAAATTTTATTTAAATACATTATGTTTAAATTATTTGTTTTGGGTATTTATATGTATAAATTTTGCAATTAATTATACATATAAAATTTAATTAAATAATTTATACATAATTAAATTAATTGTTAATGGTTCTTATGAATTTAATTAGTGCTTATATTATTTATTTTTGTTTATATAATTTATTTTCATATATGCAATTTAAGATAAATAATATTTGAACATTTGAAATTAAATTAATATTACTTATAGTTTTATGCAATAATTGAGCATAAGGATTTAATTAATATTTAAATGATTTATATAGTTTAATTAATTACGGAGTAGCCACAACATCTTTAATTAATTAAAACTATAATAAAGTTTATTTAGATCACATTTAGAAAATAAATATTAATTGTAATTAATCATATGTGATATAATAAATCTTATCCCATAGGAATTTTTATTATATTTTTGTGTGATTAATTAGGATATAATATCAAATTATATTTTCTAATTTACCAAGAAGGATTAAAAAAAGAACATAATTTGATAATTTTATCGTAAAGTTAGGATGAATTTAATTGAATTAAAATTTTAACCCACAGGCAAGTTTTATGTTACTAGATTCATATTATTCATGATTTACATTGGTAAAGAATGACTATAATTTAGGCTTCAAATTTTAATAAGCATATAATCTTTAATTGCAGCTTTTCAACCTGTAAATTTCTCTGATATCCACTTTGATATTCCCGACCTGAAAGAGGATAATTATAAAATATGGAAGGAAATAATTCTCCTTCAATTAGGGTGGATGGATATTGATTATGCTATTAGGAAAAACGAATCACCTAAAATTACTCAAACCAGTACTTTAGATAATATCATGCTTTATGAACAATGGGAACGATCTAATCGTCTTAGCATGATGTTCATTAAGACTAAAATCTCTGCTGGTATTCGTGGTTCCGTTGATCAGCATACCAATGTTCAAGACTTGCTAAAGGCCATTGATGATCAATTCATCACTTCAGATAAGGCTTTAGCAAACACCATTATTATGAAGTTCTCTTTTTCGAGTGTGAAAGGTGTAAAGCGAGCACATTATGCAAATGAGGGACATTGCGCTTCAACTTAAGCATCTCGAGGTTAAGATGTCGGTCCTTCCTGGTGCACTATATCCTTAACACTCTCCCACATCAGATGGACCACCATTCAAAATCTCGTACAATACATATAAGGATAAATGGTCAATCAATGAACTAATGACCATGTGTGTTCAAGAGGAAGAGGCTTGTTATGGAATTTGGTGAAAGTAATGTTGGCTACACGCATCTAGAAAGGAAAATCTCAATACAAACATAAAGGAAAAGGGATAATTCGACTCAAGTCGATATTAAGAAAGAATCAAAGTGTTTCTTTTGTAAAGAAAGGGACACATGAAGGATTGTATCATATTCAAATGGCTTGAGAATAAAGGTAATCCAACCTCGTTTGTTTGTTATGAATCTAATATGGTTAATGTTAATATTAACATCTGGTGGATTAATTGGATCTCTGATCCATATTTGCACACTCGCTACGGGGTATGCAAAAATCTAAGGAATGCAATGACTAGCAATACATCTTATCCGGTAACAAGATGGGCTCACATGTGAAAGATGTAGGGACATGCAGTTTGATTTTAAGTAGTGGTTTTATTTTAAAATTAGAAAAGACCTTTTATGTTCCAAGTTTCTCTAGAAACTTGATTTCAATTTCAAGACTTGTACCTTATGGTTATTCCTTTCACTTTTAGAAACATCTTTCAGTTTATTTAATAAATCTGATTGTGTTGGGAATGGTATTTTGTCTGATGGTCTGCGCATTAATTTGCAAGAAATAATGTCACTCATAACGCTATGCATGCTCAAGCTGGCACTAACAGGTGTATTATTGATCACGATGACTCTTATACGTTATGGAATAGAAGATTAGGACATATCTCCATAGAAAGAATTAAAAGATTAGTGAAAGATGAGGTACTTAGTACTCTAGATTTTACTGATTATAAGACATGTATGGACTGCATTAAGGGAAAGCAGACTAACAAGTCAAAGAAATGTGCCAATAGGAGTTCAAACATATTAGAAATCATACATATGGATATATGTTGTCCAGACATGGACATTCAAGGTCAAAAATATTTTATCACCTTTATTGATGATTTTTCTCGATATGTGTATATCTATATGCTTCACAATAAGGACGAAGCATTGGATGCCTTCAAGAGCTTTAAGGTTGAAGTATAGAAACAATGTGAAAAGCAAATAAAGATCGTGAGATCAGATAGAGGTGGTGAATATTATGGTAGATACACTGAGAATGGACAAGCGCCTGGTCCGTTTGCTAAGTTTCTTCAAGAACATGGGATAGTTGCCAATACATACCAGGCCTGGTTCACCGGCACGAATGAATAATAGTGAAAGAAAGAAACCGAACACTATTGGACATGATGCGAGGTATGCTTAGCAACTCCAATCTTCCTAAATCCTTGTGGATTGAAGCTTTAAAAGACGGTTATTGCGGTATATATTAAACCGAGTTCCAACCAAGGTTGTCTCAAAGACACCATTTGAATTATGGAAAGGTTGGAAACCGAGTTTGCAACATATGCGCGTTTGGGGATGCCCGTCTGAAGTGAGGATTTATAATTCATAAGAGAAAAAGCTGGACCCAAGGACCATTAGTGGGTATTTCATTAGATATGCCAAACGGTCTAAAGGTTATAGATTTTACTGTCCATCTCACAACACTAGGTTTGTGGAATTAAGAAATGCAAATTTCTTGAGAATTACTTTATTAGTGTGAGTGATCTATCCCAGGGCATTGGTACTGAGAAAGATCATTCAGATGCTCAATATGCCACTTCAAGTAATGGACTGATCGTTATTGTTAACAACACGCCTCGAGTACAAACGCGTGTTGAAGAACCAGTCTTAGAAGTACCACAAGATGTTGATCCTGATCCAGTAGATGTTGAAGTTCAACAGATGCCTACAACTGTTGAACAACCAGTTGAACAACATAATCCTACTCCTCGGGAGAATGTTGATGTAACATTAAGAAGATCTACTAGAGTAAGGAAATCAGCGATTTCTAATGATTATGTTGTGTATCTATAAGAATGTGACTATAATGTTGGAGCCGAAAATGATCCTGAGATGTTTTCACAGGCCATGAGTTCTGAGGTTTCGAACTTATGGTATAATGCCATGAAAGAAGAGATGGATTCTATGGCGTCTAACCGAGTTTGGGATCTTGTCAAGTTACCTGATGGTGTGAAAGCCATTGGATGTAAATGGGTCTTCAAAACAAAGAAAGACTCACAAGGCAACATTGAGAGACATAAGGCAAGACTCGTTGCCAAAGGATTCACTCAAAGGGAAGGAATCAACTACACAGAGACATTTTCTCCTGTATCTAAGAAAGATTCCACTACTACAAAAGGGGCATTAAAGTCGGTTCGCTGAACCGACTTAAAGTTTAAAGTCGGTTCAAGGCGTGAACCGACTTTACGTTGTAATTTTTTTTTTAATTTATTCATTTTCTATTTTACTCAAATAAAAACCTGTATTCGAGCAGAAAAAAAACAAAATCAGTTTAGCAAATAGTTCAAATAATACAAATATTTAAAAAATAAAATATTAATTAATACCAAAAAATTACCATGGTTTTGTTCTATTTTATTCAAGATCATCATATTCTTCTCCTTATGTTATAATACAAACCTACATATATAATACAAAAAATTATACACATAATAACAGAAAAAAATATGAATAATAGGAGATCTAAAAGATTAGTTAAAGAGGAAGAAAAATCACTAACTTGGTCTTTAGAAATGGTCATGATGTGGTGGCGGAAAATGAGAAAGAGTGGAGGAGAAGTGGAAGAGGTTTTCGGTTTTTTAGAGTTCTACAACGCTGAAAATAGTTTTTGTCTGGAAAGAAAGAAGAGAAAAGAATTTATCCACATGGATAGCGTCGGTTCCACGTGTCAACCGACGCTATGTTACGTGGATAGCATCGGTTCACCACGTCAACCGACGCTATGCTACGTGGATAGCGTCAGTTCCAGGTGTCAACCGACACTACATATGGACGTAGCGTCGGTTGATGTGGTGAACCGACGCTATCCACGTAGCGTAGCGTCGGTTGACACCTGGAACCGATGCTACGTCCATGCATAGCGTCGGTTCGACACATCAACCGACTCTACATCCTACTTGGATAGCGTCGGTTCTACATCGAACTGACTTTAAACCAATTTAAAGTCGGTTTTTTTCTAAAAAATGACTTTACGTATCGACTTAAATACCCATTTTTGTAGTAGTGTTCACTTTGTGTGGTCATGGAATTGGTTGCCCATTTTGATTTGGATTTGCATCAAATGGATGTGAAAACGGCTTTCCTTAATGGTAACCTAGAGGAAGAGGTTTATATGAAACAACCTGAAGGATTCTTCTCTAGTGATGGTGAGCATTTGGTTTGTAAGCTTAATAAATCCATATATGGATTAAAACAAGCTTCCCGTCAATGGTATTTGAAATTCCATAACGTCATCACTTCATTTGGTTTTGAAGAGAATGTCATGGATCAATGTATATACCAGAAGGTTAGTGGGAGTAAGATTTGTTTTTTGGTGCTATATGTGGATGATATTTTGCTTGCAGCCAATGATAAGGGTTTGCTACATGAGGTAAAACAATTCCTCTCTAAAAATTTTGATATGAAGGATATGGGTGAGGCATCTTATGTCATTGGCATTAAGATCCATAGAGATAGACTTCGAGGTGTCTTGGGTTTATCTCAGAAAACCTATATCAATAAAGTTTTATCGGATCAAGGATTGTTCACCAAGTGTTGCTCCCATTGTGAAGGGTGATAAGTTCAATTTGGACCAATGCCCAAGGAATGATTTTGAAAGAGAATAGATGAAAACCATTCTATATGCTTCAGTTGTTGGAAGCCTGATGTATACTCAGGTCTGTACCAGACCTAACATTGCATTTGTTGTTGGGATGTTAGGGAGATATCAGAGTAATCCAGGTGTTGACCATTGGAAAGCTGCAAAGAAAGTGATGAGGTACCTACAAGGAACCAAGGATTATATGCTCATGTATTGATGAACCGATGAACTGGAAGTAATTGGCTACTTCGATGCGGACTTTGCTGGCTGTATTGATTCACGAAAATCAACATCTGGTTACATTTTCATGCTTACCGGTGGAGCTGTGTCTTGGAGGAGTGCAAAATAGTACTTGACAGCTACTTCCACTATGGAGGCCGGGTTCGTATCATGTTTTGAGGCCACATCGCATGGTGTATGGTTGAAGAGTTTCATTTCTGGGCTTAGAGTAGTTGACTCTATTTCTAGGCCATTAAGATTGTACTGTGACAACTCAACTGTTATATTTATGGCTAAGAACAATAAAAGTGGTAGTCGTAGTAAGCACATCGACATTAAGTACTTGGCCATAAGAGAACGTGTTAAGGAAAAGAAAGTGGTTATTGAGTACGTAAGCATTGAGTTGATGATTGCTGATCCTTTGACTAAAGGCATGCCACCAATGAAATTCAAGGATCATGTAGAGAAAATGGAAATTGGTTTCACTTTGTAAATGTATATATACAATTTATTAATGAAACTCTTATATATTGTGATATTTTCTCATATTCATATGCACCTTAATTTATTTGAGAATATATATATATTTTATTGGACCAAGAATAAATATAGGATTTATTCATTAAGTTTTGTTATCACATAAAGTAAAGTACTTGAGAAACTAAATATATTGTAATACATGGAAGATAATACTCGTTCTTAGAGGACCTATCGCTATGATTCGTGTGTTTTGTTACTCAAGAGAATTTCACTTAACGTTTGCACTAAGTGGGAGAATGTAAATCAAAGTGGTGCAACATTAAGTGAACCGTGGTGACGGTTCGGTTTCATCGGAACCGTATGTCGGTTCTGAAACTGAACGAGGTTCTTGATGGAAGAACCTTAATAAAGTATCGGGTCATTTCACTATTAACTGCAACAATTCAGATACATCATCAATACGTAGAGAATAAATGTGAGAAACCAGTGAAAGCATCAAGTTGATAATCCATTGGAATTCCCGCGTAAGTACTGAAATTTGATCAATGATAGGAGGTATGTTTTCAATCTAATTTTGTTTCCGTTGCATTTAAATTATGAGTTCATATGATCTTCTGAACGTTTCTGGATTGAATTAAGACTCTAACAAATATATCCCTGTAAATCATACTTTAGTAAATTTTGGATAAAAATATCTTTACATTTTAAATAATAACATATCTTACTTTTCATATTTTATTAAAAAATTTGAAAAAAAAAGTAAAAAATTTCCTATAATATTAAAAAAATTATTTTTTTAATACATATCTTATCTTTATATTTTTATGATTAGAAAAAAAAACACACCTCAAAAAATATTTTTAAAATTTAAGTATCAATAATCATAACATCAACTTTGATTAATAAGTTTTTACAATAATAAATATCTAATCTACTAAAATTTATGATTATATTATTTATTTAATTACCATGATATCAATTAAGTTTTAAAAATATTTATATATATATATATATATCAATTCAGGTACTTTTTAATTAATATAATGAAAATGTTGGATAAAATATACCTGAACAAAAATCAAAAGTGTTGTTGACTGTTGACTGTTGACTCCTCATGCCCCTCGAATTAATCGAGTTTTATTCTTCCTTAACAAATGGACAACAAAACAGACAGTAATTCTTATATTTCTTTTTAATTATAATCTTCATTTTTCATCACAAGAAAAATCATGGAGATAAACTCCACAATCCTTATTACCATAACACATCGATACCAACGAAACAAACCATTTGAAACATTTGTTGTTGTATCCGTTAGGCTACTTCAATTCTTTCACCACTCTCTATATTATATTCTCACTTTTGCTCACATAAGTACAACATCACTACTCCACCCAAAAATAACCAAACCTCCCTACACACTTCAATGGTTTCCCTCCAATCTCCGCCACACCCGGCGACGCCATCGTCATCAAACGGAAACAATTTTCTATCCAATTACAGAGTCTTTGCAGCTTTTTCTTCAAAAGAATCATCAACAACCGTGAATGACCTACCAAAATGTTGTGTCCAATGTTACAATCCATGTAATAACACATGGACACATGTTGGTTCAATTCCTCACCTAAATGAAAACCAAGTCTTAAAGGGGTTTGGAATGGTCTCAATAGGTAACTTTATTTACATAATTGGAGGACTTTTATACCAAAAAGTGAATCCCAATACTTCAATAGAAGTAGAAAAAGAGGTCCAATCAGTAGTAATAAGGTACAATGTGAAAACGGAAGAATGGTCCAATTGTGCATCACTAGTAATCCCAAGATATGATTTTGCTTGTACCGTTTGTGAAAACAAGATATATGTGGCAGGTGGTAAATCCAATTTGGTTAGTCCTAGAGGGATTTCATTAGCAGAAATGTATGATCCTGAACTTAACGAATGGACCATTTTGCCCAATATGAGTACATTGAGATACAAATGTGTTGGGGTCACATGTATAGCTAGGAAGTTTTATGTGATTGGAGGTTTTGCTGAAAGAGAAGATTCTGATAGAACAGTCCCATTTAATATGTTGAGAAGTTCGGCTGAAGTGTTTGATATAGAATCAAAAATATGGGAACTTGTACCTGGGATGTGGCAATTAGATGTACCTCCAAATCAAATTGTTGCTGTTAATGGTAAACTTTTTAGTTCTGGGGATTGTTTAAAATCTTGGAAAGGTCATTTTGATACTTATGATGGGAAATTTTGGAATGTGGTTGATGGGTCTCAATTAGAAACACTTAACACAATTTCAAATAGTGATTTTGACCAACAGCTTTATCTTACAGTGGCATCTATTGGAACCCATTTGTACCTTTTGTCTGGTCATAAAATGGAAGGTGAAATTTCAACAACTGTGTCAACTGTTCATGTATTTGATACTTCTGCTAATAGACATGCTTGGAGGAGTTTGGAACCTATTGAAGAAGTTGGTGAGAAAGTGCTTTGTAGCCATTGTTGTGTTGTTCGACTCTCTTAAAACATTTTTCTCCGGAGTACTTTAGCTACCAACAAAATAGTGGTATTACATTGTAATTTCATTGTCTGCTGGTGAACTATAAATTATATTCATGTACTGAGCTTTTTTGCTATTACAAAAAAAAAAAAACATTTTCAATTTTCTTCTTCTCTTTTTTTTTTTTTTTTTAAAACATAATAAATTGTGTAGCATGTCTTGAGAGAAACAATGAACAAAGACTAAAATCTTTATTAATCTGACTACAATATAAGGGGTTATAATTAAATCAATTCAAAATGTTGTAACTTCTCATAATATTATTCATCACTTTTAAAAGGCATTTTGGAAGATCTGTAGATTACATAATCCGACAACTATACATTTTTTCAACAAAGAAATGTTTTTTTTTTTTGGGTTAAGAATTGACAAAGCGAGAGCTATAGTTCTCATCAATGTATAAGTAAAAAGGCCACTAACATGAACTCCTACCTTTTTCAAAGAGATTGCATGACGTCGGTCAAAAAAAAAAAAAAAAAAAACAAGTTCCTAACCTATATCGTTATCATCACCATGCACGTTATGTCTATTTCATAAAAGTACCATATACGAGTTTTACCAAATAATGATTATATATTACTACTATTGCTTTTTTAATTTAACATGTAATCTTCATGACTTCATCAAGAAATTATGATGCTACGTAAAATGGACGAGTAAGGGTCTAATCAGCCCAAAATTTTGGGATGAAAGAGCCGAAAAGAGAGCAAGCATGGGTAACCAACTATGGCCCATGTATTAGTGGGCCAAAATAAAAGATTAAGTTGGAGCCCACTTTTCCTCAATATCGGCTGAAAAGCAAAAATGGTACATATTTATCCAAACCCCAAGAAATGGTTTCAAGTGGTCAATGGTCTGAACACGAAAGGACTTCTTCTACCTCTCAAAAGAAGAGAAAGTGAAAAGGGAAGGGAAAAGAGTCATTCACGTGAGGTACTAGCTCAGTCTCTCTCAACCACGAGCCAAATAAAAAGACCCTCCTCCTGGTTCTGTTTTCTGAACACTGGGGTCACCACACTCAGAAATCAGAATCTTGTATTTTTTTTATCCAATTTATTGTTTACAGTTTTATAATTATTAAAATTAATTTATAAAGTTAATTAACTTTAATTTGAAGTTGATTAATTTTTTTTAATTAAATCTAATTAAGATAGTATAAATCATATTTAATAATTAATATAAAATTAATACATTAATTATAAATAAAATTAATTAAACATACATTTGTTAAATGTATTATTTTTAAAAGTATTTTTATTTTATTTTTTTAATACATTATAAATACAAATGACTTACAGATATTCATTTAATAAAAAAAATTCTATAAAAAAAAAAACAAAACGTAAATTTTTAAAGAAATATAAGTATTGTTACCTAATATATCCCCACAAAACAAAGAATCCTTACAAATACAAAATATCTTTCAATCTAATATGTCAAAACTCAATCCCAGCCCGTAACCTTTAGAAAGAGAAATCATATATTTACGAGTGAACACTTTTATACATCTCAAATAAATAAATTTTTAATTTTTTAATATAAAATTCAATATAATAATACCTTATTTAACGTAATAACTTTATTAATATAATATTATTCTTTCACAGATTATAATTTCCAAACATTAAACACATGTTTAAATGTGATATTTAAATATAAAAGATTTATAATTTTTTTAAATCAAAAGATTGTTCAATTAAGTCTAACTTTACCTTAAAATTCACGTTATAAGATAAAGTATTGTTTAAACTTATATATAGTAGAAAACTAATATCTAATCGAAGCGGGACTCATCATCCCCTTTTCACATTGACTGGTGGTCCTAGTCGGTATTATATGGACAAAATCTAAAGGTGAGCGAATTACCAAGTTCTTAAGCACCAATGTGGGCTAAGAAGTCAGAGAACTAACTTTGATACCGTGTTAGATTTGAATTTAATTCTATCTTAAAACTCAAGTTATTAGATAAATGATAAACCAAACTTATATGTACAGCGAAATATTAATATCTGATTGATGTAAGACTTAACGATATAATTCGAGCATTTAAAATTTAAAAAATTTCATTGTGTCAATCTCAAGACTAAGTAATCAAATTTTATAAATTATTTGATTTTTTCCTTATTTAAATGTACATTAATTTAGTATTTTATTTTAAATTTATCAATTTAGTATTTTTTAACATGACCAATCAAATCATTTTTGCAATTTTGCTTTTAAGACGATCTATAAATAAAACCAATGCATTTTTAAAGATTCCTATTTAAAAAATTAAATTTACGAAAACTATTTAATTGATTAAATACGAAAAGGTAAAAGTTTTATATAATCAAATAAAAAAAACAATTTTTTGATTAGCCATCCGTAAAAACTTTTGACTATATGTGACCAAAGTTAATTGACAATTAACCAACCAACCATTTATCGTTCTATGACCCATGCAGAAATTGATTTCATGTAAACACAACCTTGATGAAGTCAAACATAATCTATATGCAATTAGAGGAACAATTTCATCTATTGATCAAGGGGTGCTTAATGTCTTTTAATACTAATCAACTATTAATCCAAATGAAATCAACTTCATAGGTAAGTAATATATATATATATAATTAAATAAGTTTAAAGTTATAATTTTTATCTATTGATCAATAAATGGTTAGCAATAGTTAATGATAAAATTTGATCACAAATAATTAAAACTAGATAATAATAATTCAACCATTTTAAACTAGGGTTCGTGTTTTTATTGTTGTAGTTGTTTTAATATATTATTAATTTGGTTAAAATATATCATTGATTTTTAAATTTTAATTAAATTTATATATATATTTTTAAACTTTTTAATCATACGATTTGGTATTTAAATTTTAAAAATTTTACACATAAATACTCAAATTTTTAAAACTTTACGTATAAGTTCTCAAATTTTTAAAACTTTACACATAAATTTTAAATTTTTTATTAATAATTATATATCTTAATAATCATGCAAGGACCTAAATTTGAAATGTTAAAACTTTGAGAGTTAAATTATTAGATTTAAAAATTAAGAGATTTATGTGAAGTTTTAAAAATTTAGAAATCAAATCATAAATTTTAAAAGTTTAAAAAATTATGTGTAAATTTAATTTAAATTTAAAATCTAATGATATATTTTAAACTATTAGTTTTATTGTAATTAAGGAGGGGAAAGAAAATGGAAAAAAGAAGAAGCAAACAATGGAGAGACATATTTAATGATATTATATAGTCCTATCCTTGGTGGTTTTTTTAATATTAGCTATATTTACGTATCCAGTAGATTAATTTAAAACTTAAATCATAAAAATTGAATTATTATAACTTTTTAATTAAAAAATGCCACTGAACTACTACATATCTTTGAATTAACCTGTTGTATATTTTGTATGCTAATTTTTCGACCTTTTTTTTTTCTTTTTTTTTTTTCTTTTATGGCATGCCATGGCCATCATGCAATGTTCTGAATCTTTCTAGTATAAAAGACTAATATTTGTCATTAATCATGATTATAAAATTGACCGGTGAAAATTACATAAAGTAGGAACATCAGTCAGTTTAGATTTTTTTAAAATGTTTATTTATATATCAAAATCATAAATTACACGTGTATTTAATTTTAATTACTAATAATATTATATTATTTATCATAAAATTATAATTAATATTTTTTAATTAAAAAATAGAAATTTTAGAATGGATGTACTATTGTTATGTTATGCTATTTAACGGGAAAAGGAGAAAGGAGAAGGAAAATAAGAAGAGGAGTGAAAAAGGACCATACATTTGACAAAGTATTCTCATTTATACTTTTTATGATTTTTTTTATATTGTTATTTACTTATATACCACTTTTAATAAAGTGTGCATTTTTATGTATATTTAATTGTATAATTTTATAATTAGTGTTTACTTACATAATTATGTATATAAGTAACAAAAAGCGAGGGTATAAAAAAAATAAGTTTATTGTTAAAAGGTCGAAACGCACAGTAATCTTCTCTTTTGTAAAATAGTAGTTATGCTATGTTTCTCTTATTTTATATTTTCTTTTTTATAATTTTGCTAAATGATTATTAGAGATATTTAAGCGAAAGCAATGAAGTACTCTATATAAGTACAAAAATTTTAATAGCTCCCTGTAGTATTTGATATGATTTTCATATTTAAGTATTACACAAAAATAAAAAATGATGATTTATTATGAGATTAAATTATAAATAGTAAAATTCTCAGTCTAACATATGTCCAAGAAATGATAATATTATTTTGACAACGAACACATGTTAAAATGAGCACACATTTAATATTATTGTTCAAATGAGTTTATATATATATTTTTTTTCTTTTTTTACTAAGATGTTTGTATTATTCGTTATTTTTTCATAACAAAATATCCATTATTATTAAGTGTTTATATATATATAAATAATCAAGTGATTAAATGAACACTTATTTATTCAATTGTTCAAGTTTTCATTTTAAAACTTGTGATTTCGATAGTATCTTTCTTTTCGTTTATTAGATTTGGAATAATAAAATAACCTGTTACATTTTTTAGATCTATGGAATTTGGTAACCTTGATTTTCAAAATCACTAATATGATTCATTATATTATCTTTATTTTAATTGGCTTGTTACTATATTTTTTATTTGATTATTTTAATATTATGTATTCTAATTTAATCAATTTTATATATATTATTATTTTTTAACTTAAATAATTAAATTAATTTTATGATTTTTATTTTAGATTTAATCAATTTTATATATATTATTATTTTTTAACTTAAATAATTAAATTAATTTTATGATTTCTATTTTAGAAAATAAAAATCGTGTTTATTTTTTATATTAAATTTGCTTTAATGTTATGAAACTAATCCATCTTCCATAATCTCATTTGTCAATTTGCTCTAACAAATTCAATGCTCAAGCGGTGGACAAGTGCGCCAACTATTAAATAAATAAATGACTAAATTCTATTTTTATTGTAATGATAGATAGTCATTATTATCACTGAATGACATGTGCAAGGTTAGTATACATATGTTAGTGTATAATATATATTAAAAAATATATTAAATAAGTAAATGATATTCATGTCATAATTTTTATTTTTTATTAGTAACTATTTTTTTATCGTAACAAACATTAAAATAAAATAATTATTTAACGATAAGATTTTTTATTCTTCTTATTTTAATTTATATATGTAAATTAGATTAAATATTATTTATTAAAAATACTCCATTTTAATTAATTATAATAATAAAATAAACAATCCACTACCCGGAGGTAAACTTTTTATGCTAGGAAAGAAAAAGTAAATTATATATAATATTAATCTCCTAATTTAAAATAACACAATATATTAATATAATATTAAATAATATTTAATTTATCTTCGTAATCTAAAATTTACATGCAAGATTTTTTTTATCATAAAAATATATAAATTAAATATAAATAAGATAATTTTTATTTATAAAATAAAAATACATCAACAACATCTAAATTAAAAATACATTAAAATATTAAAATTATCATAAAAATTATAACAATACATGTAATTCAATGAATAAAAATTTTCAAACATTTTTTTATGATTATTTCTTACATAAATTTGATTGTTATAATTAATAATATTTTAATCTTTAATAAAATTTAATTTTTGATAGATTAAATTATTTAATTTTTAAATTATAATAAAATTACAAATAATAACATTATACCTCGTTTTAGATATAGGAAAAAAAATTAACAACATGACAAAATAAATAGGAATGTCGGTAGGGTGAGGTGGGGCAAGGTAGGGATGGGTGGAAATAGAATCTTAACTAATATAATTAGTTATAAAGTTTTAAGTATATTTATTTATTATATAATTAAATATAATAAATTTATATTTATATTATAAATTATAAATATAATTAAATTATTTATGTTATTAATATAATGATTATTATAATAATTTATGTTTCATAAGTATTTATTTATGAATGAAAAACTTTATTTTTTTACCTATAAAATTTTAAAAATACAAAATATATTCTAAAATAAAATTTAAGAAAAAGATGATCGAAAATTGGCGGCTTAAACCCATTCCGTCTCTCATGAGACATTCTCTATGGACGTCAAATTCAAAGTATTCTAACAAATTTTGGTTCCTACAGTATAGATTTACATCCTAAAAATATACATAACATTTTTATAAATTAAATTTAGGAAGAATTTTTTTTTACTATTTTACTTTTTAAAAAATATCATAAATATATTTGAAAAAATATATTATAAATATTATTTTTTTAAAAAATAAAATAAATTTATTTATACTTTAAAAATATATATTTTAAATATTTTCACAATTATTTTAATATTTGAACTCTATTTATTCCAGCACAAAAACAAAAACAATTATGTAATGTTAGTTTGTCAAAAAGTTACCTAAATTCCAAAGCTCTATTTTCTAAGCTGGGTCACCGGTCATCAATCACCAGTTACTCATATAATATTTTTTAACAAAGAATCAATTTAGCTCTAAAATTTTCGATTTAAGCATTTTAATTATATAATTTTTAAAAAACTATACTTTAATTTTAAAAATTAATGCACATAAATTCTATAATTTTAAGACAAAAATACCCAATTTTTTTATAGTTATATTAGAACACTTGAAAGCAAGACTAAAACGTTTTTTCTATAGCTTTAAGCACTGCTGTACACTCTCTCTTTCTCATGAAAAGTTAGTTTAAAATGGCGTGGACTCAAGCCTAATTTATTTGTTTGTTTATTCTGTTATTTTGAGGGTAAAAATGTTGAAAGAACCTAGCTTTGGTTGGCCACCTATTGGAGCTCCTTTAAATTTGCAGAGTAGAGATGAGCATAGTAGGCATTTTGATGATTCTGTAAATGCGGTGTCTTTTGGGTTCGTTGCCACGGCCATTCTCATTTCAATGTTCTTAGTCATGGCTATCTTTGAAAGATTTCTCAGACCTAACTCGCCTGCATTGTCACCGTCTGGTCGCCGGAACCATGGAGATCTTGAGGCCCAATTGGGGTTCAATCTCAAACTCGGTTACCCATCACCTAAGGTAAGCTACCCATGTATTTTTTCTTTCAATAGATTTCTGGGTCTTTTTCAAAACTGCATTTTAGCTTGATTTTCATTACTTGCTTGAGTTCTGTTTGTTTCTCGGAAAAATGCTGATTCCAAGAACTACCAAAGGGGAATAGTGTTTAGGTACTTGCTATTTACTGAAGAAGAAAGAAAAATACATGATTAAAATTTTACCTAAGAATTTTATACTCTAGTGTAATATTTGCTATTTCATTAGCGAAAATTAAAATAGGTTGAACCTAGTGTTTATTTGAGGATAATGAAGTATGCTTCATCACTTTCTGTCATTTCTATTTTTTACACCAATGCTGGTTGCTTTGAATGTAGAATAGTACACTACCGTGATGATTGTTTTTCTGACATAGATTTTTTCTTAAAAATGCTTCAGAACATGACTTCTTACACGGACTCTAATCTTGACATTTGATTTCCATATTTACTTTATTTTTTACTCTCTCTTGCGGTAGAGTAATGACACAGAAGGTTATATTCCCTAACATTACTTTTTTTTTTCCTTATTATGAAGTTAATTTATCCATCTTACTCTAAATTCTGCATTATGAGCTCTTAATTTGATGTCTAGTGGTCTTAATCAGCTTACTTGTTTCTTCTTATTTGAGTTGTGACATTTTTATTTTAACATATTCCTCTTTCCCTTTTGTTTTCAGTTTTCTGAAAAAATTGCTTGCATTTCTCAGTTGTTAATTCCCTGTTTCATTAATGATTAATCTGTTGTATCATCAAATCCTCATTTACTATGAAATCAGTCAATTAAGTACATGGAGACATCTATTTATGGCCTATTACACTTCATTTTGGACTTTAGTCTGAAATTTTTCAAAGAAATGTTCCATCTTCAATGGTGCTTTCTGTGGTGATCACCTTCCTACGTTAATAATAAAATTTCCGTCTACTCAAATAGCTAGAGTGTAAACCAGAATCCAAAGTCATGAACTTAATGAGTATTACAGTCGGTAGCTTATGCTATAAACCCCAGAAGTCAGATCAACAACAAAAATGATAAAGACTTTCATTACCTATTTGTACAAAATTGTATGTTCTATTAATAATTTTATTTAACATTTGTTGTGTTTTGAGAGAACCCTGCTGTCTATTACTAATAAATGTGTCGGGTAAGGACCCATCTAAGTAGTTGTCTGTTAAGTGGTTGGTGAAGCTTGTTATATACGTTGTCTTGTCTCAAGCAAATGCTTGTCTTGGGACCGTAACGTACTAGGTCAAATTTTTGCACTCACCATCTGTTTGGTGGTGGTCACCTGGCCCATCACTACCATCATTTTATGATACCCCCTCGCATGGCCAGAGCCCTGGCTTGGGGACAAGTGGTCAATCTTTCACTCTAAGCATGTGTCTTTGTTTTTTGTCTTCTCATTTAGAGCTCCATTTGTGTGCCCCATGGGCTTTATTTATATACCTAAACAAATTTGGGTCGTTTGCTTGTAATTATGTTAAAATTGGTTTATGAAGAAAGTACTTTCATGAAGAAGCATATATGTGTTTCAGTCAGGAAGTACAAAATATATTTTATAGTCCTAAAACTGCTTCTGAAATTATCTTTCATGTTTTGGTTAAGCAGTAATTAGTATTTTGATAAGACACATATATATTATATAATAGAATAATTAATCCTCTCCTAACATAAAATTAATTGCGTTACTCTTCTCCTTTTACTTAATACTTTGCTTTTAATATATTTTAATTTTATTTAGATAACTCGTCTTTATTGCTTTTTACAAGACCATATCTTTTTTAGGAGGCCCATTAATTTTTTTTGTTGGAGACCCATTAGTTTTTTGGAAGATACATTGATCTTTTAATCAACTTAGTTATAATATTATATAAAATTTTTATAACGTATAAACAATGAGATATCTAATATTAAAAGTTTAACATAAAAAGGAAAATAAATCACATATTATTTATAAACGTTGTTTTAGTATTTTTCTTAACCAATACCAGATATTTAATATTAAAAGTTTAACATAAAAAAGAAATAAAACATTATACTAAAATTTTTGTTTCGTGAGATATTTTGTTTATACCCTGATAAGTATTCATTGGTGATGGTTTGTCCGTGACTCAGAATATTGTTATTACGTTATGAAATTATACCAAGTATTAACTGGAATGAATATAATAAGACAAGAGAGAGAAATTCGGAGACATGCACAATCATTCTAATGTGGTTATGACTTATTAGGTTCTAGAAGTGTAGGTCAATTTCCTTTTACCAGTAGCTCGTGAAACGGCATTTTTTTATGTCGGGTATATTTGAAAGTGCAGATTTTCTCGTTGATTTTTCCCTGTTTACATATTTGATTTCTAGTCAACGGAATTGTCAAACTAAATTATCAAAATGGCTTCAGACTAAACTAGTTGATGACTGATGAGCACTAGTTAGCATATGGAGAATAATCAAATTATTAAGAAGAAAAAAATTAGAGAATCACCTTTAGGAAGATAGCATTCTTTGGTGAAATCTGCTTAGCTGTTGTTCTTTACTGAGATGGGCCAACTTTGATTTGGACACTTGGTCACCATGGATCCCAAGTGTGGAACGTGCCCACATTTCCTTTATATTCTAACACTTGTTTTTGTTAAAGAGTATAGTATAAATGAATTGTTATGTCTACCTCCTACAAAATTTAAGCTTTTGAAAGAATTTATGTCTGAAATTTTATCATGGTATCAAAACAAGAAGATTTTGGGATTGAATCTTTATGACAACTTTCGATATCAATTAAAATTCTCAAGTTTGATAAGTTTTACGCAAAAAAAAAACTCACTTTCAAAGAAAGTTAAAGATATAAATGAATTGTTAGATCTATTTTTCACAAAGCTTGAACTGTAGAATCCGTTCTGATACTTCTACATTTCAAATTTATGCTTCAAGTATACATTATAGTGAGTTACAAGAGCTTGGAGCTTTTTAACACCGGACCTCATGTTCCGGTACCCAATCTACCCAAACCTTTGGGGTCTAACATTTATTCAAACTCGCAAACTATCCCTTTCCTTTTTGTAGAACCTTATCTTGATCTCTGACAATACTAGTCTTTGATTTGATGAGTTGACAAAGGGAATCACAGTTGCTTCTTAGGAAGCACATAGTTGCATTGAGTTTGCATAACATGATTTCTTATATAGTTGTGTTTCAATTCATTCTAATTATAAACTTTTGCTCATTTGTTTCATTATGTAGTGACTTTTTTGGTGTCTTTTGGTAACTACCGAAAAATTATAAATCTTCTGAAGTTGTGTTTTATCGATTTAATTGCAGATGACAGTTTATGCCAGTGGAGTATCAGTGTTAATGCCTGGTGATAACATTCCAACCTTCATTGCACATCCCGCGCCTGTTGCTTGTCCTCCAGAACGCAGCATTTTATGGCCTCAACAACAAGATATCTCACTGCCTAATTCCGCCTCAAACTCGACATCACACACAAACTCATGAAAGTGTATTTTAAATCATGCTTATGAAGCCAGATATGATGAAGATGTTGAACATTTCAATTTAATTTGTCCTTCTCTCTTTCTCTTTTTCTTTTCTTTTTTCACTTGATAGTTAGAATTGTTTATTGTATAACTCTGTACATAGTACTACTGGATACTGGCTTCGGCTTAAGTTACTTTAAAGTTAAAGGAGAGGCCAAAAGGTTCATTTTTAGATGGCTTAACATTTCAATGCCTCATATTTACCGAAGAAATATCATTGAAACAACTAATATGGCCAAAACATGTTAAAATTTAGTTTAGAAATATCCTCTTAGCATAAATAAAGTAGTTATTTAAGTGATTTTAATTTTATTATTTCTGATGTTTATTTTTTTTACAACATTAAAGATTATATATTCATTTGAATTATAATAAAAATAAATGTGTTTTTTTTTTTTAATTTGAAATAAAATTTTAAATATAAGAAGATTATGTTATACAATTAAATTATTTTGAGTTTACTGTTGTAGATTAAATCTTATTTATTGTATAAAAAAACATTTTTATGGTTAGATGTTCAAAAAGGTAATTATTTTGTAATTGAAAATTAAATGACAATTATATTTGAAATTAAAAATTTAATAAAATTAAAAACTGAAATAGTATAAATGAGCCATAATCAATCTTTATTTTTTTATTTTTTAAATAATTAATTATTGATATATTCTAATTAACATTCAAACTCTAAACCTTTTTATACATTTAAATGAGTTATATTTGATTGAATTATAGTTTTCTCACTTTTGAAATGTCTATTATTTTGTCTTTTTATTATCATTGTTTTCAAAATGATGCCAAATCAATGGCCGTTTTCATAACTTTTTTTTAGAAAACCAAATCATGAACTCTGATTGACATGGGAGTTGGCAGCAAATAAAAGTCAAGGCCCCCTCGTTGATAGAATAAAAGTTATTCTATAAGTATACATCCATATTTTAAAAAAAGTAAAAAAAGTGTTTGACAAACCCCAAACCCTAAGTATATATTATGTGGATATGATCCTATGGAGTCCTGAAACTGCAAAACTTGTGAGTTAAATAGATTTTAATTATATATATTTTTAAATTAAATAAATTTAATTGAGTAATTTTTAAAAATAATTAATTTTTTTTATATTTTTTAATTAAATTTAAAAATAATATTTTTTATAATACTTCTGAAAATAACATTAAAAATCTAAAAATATATTCTCTCCTCTTTTTTATTCACGAATAAAAATAATTTCTCTCACTATATCTCTCTCCTTTAAGTCTCTATTTTGTCTACGTTAAAAAAGAGAGAAAAATAGCTTCTTCTTTCCTTTTTTTTTAAATTGAGTTTTTTGGTTTTTATTTTTATTCTTAATAGAAATTAAATTTTATCATTCAAAAATTAACATTTTAAAATTTAATAAACTAAACCTAGTAAATTTATAAAAAAATGAGAAAATTACCCTTATTGAAGGAACTAAAGGTATCAATAGTTTCATTATTTCTGAAAACTAACTGTTTAGTTGCAAATTATGTGATATTTATATGTTAAATTTATTAATTTTAATACCTGGATAGTAAGTGAACTAATTTTATTAACTTTTTAAAATTATATAATTTAATTAATAATTATGAAATTAATATATATTTTATGTTATTGACGTGTTAGAGCTAGACCCGCCAAACTTTTACAACCTTTGTCCCCGGGGTTGGGTAAGATCTACATCTTTAGATTCTGTCATTTTCTTTTTACCTGGAAAGAATCTCTGAACAATATTCCAAGCGCATCTTAATTATTTATTTATGTATAGAAGGAAGCAAAATCATCAAGATATCAACGGCATGGAGTTAAAAGTAGAAAAGTTAGCTTTCTACTTAAATTGTACCAATAGATTATCCTCAACCTTCCAACGGCTATTTTAATGGGTTCCCTCTCTTTTACTCAAATTTTAAATTAACATATTCATAAAATTCTATTAAAACCTTTTATTAGAGGTAGTGGAACTTTGCTATGTTAATAATTGAGGACTTATTAGTATCACTTTCTCCCTTAATTTGTATCACAAATTCAATTATTATAAGTATTTTAATAAGAAAATATTTTTTTATCACTAGTAATAAATACATATAACATTACTTATTTTAATAATATTTTCAATAATTGAACCTTCAAATAATAATCTTGACAAATTATGCACTTCTTCTATTTTTTTTACTTCTTAAAAGAAAAAAAATGGAATAATTAATATGATAATTATATGAAAATAAGTATTTTAATCCCTATTATTTTTAAGTTTAACTCTTTTAGTACTTGTTGTATAAAAAAAAAATCAGTAATTTTGATCTCATAATTTTAAAAATTAGTATCCTAGTCTTCATTTATTAAAAAGAGTATTTTATTTATAAATTTTTAAGAATAAATGAGCTAATTATAGTTATGTTATATAAATATGATATTATAATTGTTTTGATAATATAAAGTTATTTTTTAAGAAAATTTCAATAATTATAATCTTGGTTTATATTTTTTATCGAGTTAAATCGTAATCATATAGATATCATTCGATTAATAAATTTATAATTATAAATTATATAAAAACATATGTTATTATCAATAATATTAAAAAGATTTATGGAAAAAATAACAAATTAAATTGAGTATTGAACCTGTGGTGCATCGCACCCTTTCTCAAACGACTCTCTCTCAAATCTTAAACACCAGCTAGACATTTTTATTTTATTTTTCCCTAATGAACTCCACGTAGACAGATATGAGTAATGAATTATGATGAATAAAAATGAAGCATTTTAGCCCCCAACTTTTGTTTGATAGCATAGAGTACTAGAATCTACCGATTCCTTTTAGCCATATTTCTTCAAAAAGTTTATGAAAAGAAAATTTTGACTGTTAAAATGAAACTTTTGAAACATTAAAAGTAAGAACAAAATTACTATTCTTACGTAGCTTTTGCACTCACTTTATGTTGAATTAATTGTTGATGGTATAATAGTAGTAGAAGATTAGAGACCAGCCGTGATGAACATCTCGAAGGATTTGAATCTCATGATTTTCAATCTAATCCCTTTGTCTTATTAACCACAACACTATTGAATTGCATCACTCCAAAACTATTATTTACTTCATTAATTAGCCAATACTTGAAGAATGTGGACCAAAAGTTGAGGCGCAATAATTTTGCATTTGTTTGTGCTCTTTTGTCTGCTACCGCCCACTGTCAATTCATAAAGAAACAAAAAGAAAAACAAAAAGTACATTCAAATTTTGACTAATTACATTATGAGAAATTTCAAATACACACATATAAATTAAGATATAACAGTTGATATTTTTTTTTTTTTGAAAAATGTATCTTCTTTATTTGAAAAAATTATTTTTTACTTAACATATAATAATAAATTTATATAAAAAAAGTTTGTATATAGCATTTGTCTTACACTGTTTCTTACTAATTGTTAAACCCTAATAAATTCTTTTCATCAAAATCGAAACCTTTAGTTTCTGAAGTCTCTAAAAAGACTCAAATCGGTTAGCAGAAGCTACCTTCCCTCACAGATCACAAGGATCAGAGCTATTTTAAGACACACTTGTTCAGCTTTTTTTTTAAGACACATGTATTTTAGTTAATGACACATTTATCAATATACTATTATATGATGATGAGAAAGTTTTGTCTAATTTGATAAATTTAAAATCAAAAATCTTTGTTTAATAATTTTTAGTTTTAAATGACTTTTCAAAAAATTTAAAAAAGATATTGTTAATTATCTTTCAATAACAAGAAGGATAAAGATAGAAGTAAGAATAAGTTAAAATGACCAACAATATCTTTTTAGGTTTTACTAAAAGTCATTTAACGTTAACAATTATTTAAATAATGAACATTTGATTTAAAATATAATAAATTTGATTAAATTGTCTCATTGTATTATAATAATAATAATAGAGAGAAAAATATATTATAATTAAAGTAAAATTGTCAATGTCCAAATAAGTGATTTGTGAGTTGCTTTTTTCCATATTTCAGCTTACTTACTTATTTTTTAAATAAATATATATAAATATACAGTACACATACATGCATTCGTTTGTTATTAAATGAATTATAACTTCATTAAAAAAAATTAAAGAAAAGGAGAGTTAGAACTTACGTTACATTATTTAAGTAACCGCAAGTAACAAATTACATTTCACTATAATAGATTGTGTTCGGTAAAATCCGTTTAAACCCTACTCAATTAGCTCTAGCTTTAGAGAAATCCTAAGGAGTAATTATTTAAACGTACTCTACCTTATATCATTAAGGAGCAACTAGACTAATATATGTATGGTATTGGTAAAGATGGGATGTACATCCTTATTTATACTTATTATATGTAAATTTTCGAACTCATTCTTATAAGTTCTACGTACAACTCTTAAATAAATGACGTGTGTATGTAAACACTACATATATTCAATGAAAGATTTAGAGTTATATAATTTATTATTCATTTAATGCATCTCTCTACTTTCTATCTTTAAACGAAATACGACTGTTAACATTTTGGAGTCCATCGTGAAATTTAGATTTTAAAACATGTTCAATAAAATTTAACATATCTTATCTCATTGGACTTATTGGTAGTTTAGATTGAGCTCCCAAAAAGACTAGATAAACATCGCAACTCGAATACTTTGCTCGGAATTTATGGTGGAAACACGAACAGTGGAAAAGAGCCTGACAATTCGGCCCATAAGTCGAGAATGGTGTTGATGACACAACAACCCTAAGAGAAGGGGTTGTAGCAAATACAACAAATAGAGCCATAGAGGTGGAAAATCTGAACCTTTAGTTGCTCAAACAATTGTCTTACATTAGGAGATCCATGTAGGAAATGCAAAGTAAGATGAAGAATGAAAACCTGGAGTTGAGAAGGCAAGTTAAGGTGATGATGTCAAGAATGACTAGTGATACCCAAGGCCGAGCTCATACTTGATAATACATGTGACCAAGCTAAGGTTGAGCATGAAAAGGACAAAGATTTATGTGACCAATCAAACCAGACTCAAGAACGTGTTCATGATAAACCTATTATCGCCCATATATCACAATTAAAAGTTGTGCAACCCTTGGGGCAGCTTGATGTAGCACTTGAGAATAAGTTGTTGTGATAAAGAAAAGTGTTGGTCTTGGAAGAGTATATAAGAAAACAGAACACAGAGAAAGCGCAAACAAACCTTGATAGAGTGTGTAAACAGTTGGTCAATTCACCTTTCTCGTAGGCAATTGACCTGAGTGAGCCCTCTGAGAAATTTGTGTCTCCTAAATGTTTGAGCTACAAAGGAACTAAGGATCCCATTGCACATGTTCTCCTTTCCAAAGCCTGAATGAATCTGTTGAGGCATTCATGAAACCATTTTGCAAGAAAAGGATTGAAATATCAGATTGTTTGAATTCCACTACTATTCAAGCCATTATAAAAGGTGTGTTAAGAAGGTTAGATTTGTTTGTCAAGCTTATAAAAGTAGTACCTTAGACAATGGAAGACGCCTATGAGGATACCTAAAAGTTTGTTAACTTGGAAAAGAAGTTGAAGCCGATCAAGAAATAATGTTTGACCACTCCCATAATCCTAAGAGGAAAGGGGAAAAAGAGTTAAGTTTGGAGAAACCTAGAATGGCAGAATATCAAACAAATAAGAGGTTTTTCAGATAGGGTTCAAAATGTCAAAATTCCTAGAATAGGAGTTTGGGACCATAGGGAAGGTCATTCTCCCCTTTCAGGGAATCCCATTGATAGTGAGCCTCACGAAGGCCATCCTAAAGATGGAATGGGAACAAAATGTAAGGTGGCTATCTTGGATGAGAACTCCAAACAGTATACCACCAAATAGTATGTGTTCCATAAAGACATAAACTATGACACTAGGTATTGCCAACATCTGAAAAAGGATATCAAAAAATTGATGTCAAAAGGATATCTAGGAAATCTATTGAGCCATGCTAATCAAAGAAATGAGGTCAGTCCAAATAGAGACTTGCCTTGAATAGCCACCCTTGATTTGTTAGGTGTTTGAGAGAAGGGCATCATAAAGAAGGAAATTCTCTTGGTAGGGTTTAATAGTAATACCACTTATGCCTTATGAATAATTAAGTTGCCCATAACGGAGAACAGTTTCGTAGTAATGGAAAAATTTAGGGTGGTTAATGTGCCAGCACATTACAACCTGATCTTGGGTAGAATATGGATGCATAAAATGATGGCAATCCCCTCTACTTATCATGAAGTAATCAAATATCCAATTGAGAAAGGAATTATGGAAGTTCGAAGAGACCATGGGAAAGTGTATCGTTGTTACAACACAACCATGAACAACCATGAAATAAGCCAACTAAAATAGCAATTATCATCCACTTAACGGTGTCAAGGGCCTAGAGAAATCCGGATCAAAATGCCACTCATTGGAACAGTCGGTACCGATATGTTAGAATTGGTGGAGCTAAGAGATAAGGAAAGTTGAGTACTTAAAATGAACTTGGGCTTGGACCTTGGAATCAATGGTTGTGGGGCTCTACAAAAGCTCATTGCTTTTACTAATGTAAATGACGTGTTCCCAAAGGATTATTATCCTTTCCCAAGCATTGATCAACTTATTGATGCAATAATAAGGTATGGCATTATGAGTTTTTTTATGCATATTTAGGTCATCACCACATAAAATAAGTCATGAGGATAAAAAAAGGTCAAGGGCATCATCTAAAAGTATGGTATGAAGATTTTCCATTCCTCCTCATATTATCCATAGATTAACGAATAAGTAGAGTTAATGAACTAAAATTGGTTAAGGAATCAAGTACTTTGGGATATTTGAAGTAGTTAGAGAGGATCTACCAATGAGACCCCATTTTTCTTAGTTTATAGGACTAAGGTAGTCATCCTAACAAAGGTGATTACACCAACCCAAAGGGATACCATTGAAGAGTTTGAGAACAATTCAAAAAGATCCTTAGACTTGGTGCTGATAGAAGAGCTCCAAAATAAGTCCTAGATCCATATCAAGGATCAAAAGTGAAGAGTAGCAACGTATTATGACAAGGCTATTTGATTCAAATATTTTAAAGGTAGGGAGTGAGTCCAAAGGCGAATGTTTTCAAATGAAAAATAATGGATGGTCGAGAAGCTATGAGCGAACTGAAAGGGACCATACCAAGTTACACATGTCACACCAACTAAAGCATACATCCTAAAATATATTGATAAATAACCAGAAGAGATAGGCTAGAATGCTCAACATTTGAAGAAATACCACTTTTGACAAATATCGTTAACAATATGATGAATACTTTTATCGTACAAATTATGATATGTAATAGATAATGGAGTGCCAAGTAACCAAATTTTGTTAAAATAAAGAAACATTGTATACCACTATGAGTAGCCTTGATATAAACGAGCTTATTCCCTTTGTAATGAACCTGGCAAAATATTCAAGCAAAGCCTGTGAGCCTTGGTGCTGGTTTTATCTAGTTTCTAATCGAAAGGACACAACCTCATTATAAATGAATTGATCACCTATATAATGAACCAAGAAAAGTACTCAGGCAAAGCCTTATGACGTGATTGAAAATATGTAAGTAAACGTGATTATATACAAGTGATAAATAATTTTAAGAACATAGGTTGTCGTACCTAGAGGGATTGGTAACAATATCAACTCTTAATTACTAAATCGTTAGTAAGTTAATTAAAATTAGTAAAAATAAGTTTTTTGGTATTTTATAAACTGAAAATTAAATATATTAACTTAGAGAAAATATTTGAATAAAAGAATGATTGCATGATCATTTTCCACCACTACTATATACTATAAATCAATAAAAGTATATCATAATCTCGTGATCTTTGATTATTCTAACTTAGAGAGATTCACAAGCGCGAAAGTCTTCACTTCTTCTTACCTATTCATAGAATTAATTAACCTCTTAATCCAAACTTTTCTTATAGACAAACTAGAATAAGATCTATAAATTTAATATATCAAAAGCATTCAATTTCAAGAAGTAAATTGGATTAAGGTTAAATACACAAACTTAGTGTAATTATTTTGAGTATTAATTTTTATTACAAGTAATATAACACTAGTTATTTAAATTAATCGAGCGATTACGTACCTAATCAACTAAATTAATTAACGATGAATTAACCTGATTATTTAATTATACCATTGAATAATAAAAAAAATCATACAAAGATTAAAACTAAGAATTAATACATAATCGAAAATAATAATTGAATAGAATATTAACATATTTTATTAAATATTACAATTCATATCTAGGACTTTGAAATCAATCATAATCAATTATTAAATTAACTACTCATGATAACCATAAAAGAAAGGAGAATAAATCTTAAGATTTATGCTCTTAAATTTGAATTTCAACTCCTTTGATTGTCTCTTAAATCTTGTTCTCGGTTCTTGCTCTAGCTTAATTCTATAAATTGTGCATCTAAATATCTCTAAATCTTTTTTCGCATATTTTCTTTATTATGTATGATGTTGTTTTGAATTTATAAGATAAAAATCAAATTAGGATGTAACTTGGATTGCTAGTATTCTACTAGAGATAGGATTAGTATGCACCACATTTTAAAAAGAAAAGATAAGCTACGAAATATATCCACTTCTTTTATAAATTAATCCACCTATCAAATAAAAATTCTAAAAAATCTACAAAATCCCATAAAAATTCTAAAAAATAAAAAAAATTAATATTTTCTCAATAAATAAAAAATAAATAATTTTAGCCAATTATCATAATAAAACATGTATAAATATAAATGAATTGATATCTAAAAATATGCATAAAATATAACGTATCACATAGGGAGCCTTGGATAACAGGCGTTGTCTAATTCTAAGCTAAAAAGGTGCCACTTTATTATAAACAGGCTAATCCTTTCGGTAATGGACCAGGTAGAGCACTCGGGAAAAGCCTTGGGAGCCTTGGATACTTGGTGTTTTTCAATTCCAAGTCAAAAGTGTACCACTTCATAATAAACGAGTCAATCGCCTCGGTGATATCGTCTAGTTCCAGACTAAAAGGGAACCATCTCATTATAAACGAACGATCTCTTGGATAATGAACTAGGCAGAGCACTTGGTCAAAGTCTTAGGAGTCTTGGCTAGTTGATGTTTTCTATTTCTAGGTCGAAAGGGCATTATATCATTATAAACGAACTGACTACCTTTGTAATAAACTAGATAAAGCACTCATGCAAAGCCTTGGATAGATGGTGTTGTCCAATTCTCGTCAAAGAGGCACCATGTCTTTATAAACAAGTTGATCGCCTTAATAATAAACGAGGCAAAGCATTCGAATAAAGCCTAGTGAGCCGCAGATAGATAACCTTGTCCAGTTCCAAGCTGAAAGTGCATCATTTCATTATAAACGAATTGATCACCTCAATAATGAACTTGAAAGTTTACCCAGGAAAAGTGAGGAGAACTAAACTGGAATAAGGAATTTATTTATTTCAAGTTAGAGTTCATACATTACATTAATAAGAAATAAAACTTCAATATAAATAAATATGAGCATGGAATGCGTTAGTTGTGCATCAATAGCACATCTAACCATCTTTCAGTCTGTTGGCCTCATGATAGTTTTTTTTTTGTTTGACACTTTTGGACAAACTAATGGGATAATCTTGACTTTAGGCTCATTTATAATCTGAGGTAAACGTTTCAAAACTTTGATCAAAGAGAGTTTAGGATCCTCAAGTTGCCTTTTGAGGTCCTCGGTGATCCTCATCCCCACTAAAAATATGGCCTCTCCACATTTTAGATACATATTGAGATAATAGGTCTCTTTCTCGATAAGTATAGTCAGGGCATTCAATGCCTTGTTATGACGACGAGTTGTATCCTCAAGTTGGGCTTGTAAAAGTTCGACTTCATCCTTGTAAAGCTCGACAAATGCCTTATGCTGGTTGACCTTGAGTTTTAGTTTTTCGACCTCATTTACCAATTTCAAGCTCTCTTTCTTAAGTGATCAAACTCTAAAACATGAAAATTGGTATTGACAAGGAGAAACTCTCAGACAAAAAAGTAATCATGGGACTAACACTTGCAGTTTTAATCTCTAAATGGAATACTCCTTTTTTATAAGAGCCAATTATATGTCCCACATGTCCTTATATGTCTCCCAAAAGTGAGAAGATATAGTCATTTTCATACAAAGATAAAATCCAACATACAATCCAATATATGTACAATGACAATAATAAATTGAAAATAAACATTCATTATATTATATTGAAGAAGGGGGAGATAACTAACTATTTTTATATAAACATGGTACATTCTAAAAGAAAATACCAAAAAAGGTGTAAATTAAACAAAACATAAATAGTAGTCGTGTAGAAGCCTATAGGTTGACTTCGGCCTCGTAATACGATAGGTCAGTGTCTACCTCATCACCAGTTCGATCTTTTGCTCTTCTTCTTTCATGATCGTACGAGGAGAGCCATTCCGGGTAAGAGTGAGGTCGAGGATTTGGTAGTAATCTTCAACCTTACCCTTGGTTATAACATTCAACTTAAAAAACTTAATGGCTTTGTTAAAGACACTAGATTATCTATCGTGTCTTCAGCTTGGATACCTCGAGCTACTGTAAAGTTTCCTTTCAATAGCTTTGGATAGGCTAAGCTCTTTCTTGAGGTCATAGAGTTGCTTGCCCATTTCTTTCTTAACCCTTAGAATAATCCACTCCTTTTTTGCCAACTCTACAGTTTGGGCATGAGGGACTATCACCCTTGATAGAGTTACCTAATGGTCATTATTTTCCCTCTATAGCTCGTCCTTTATATGTGTACGTTCCTGAATTTTATAATAAAAGATGACATAATAATGAAAAAATGGATTAAGTTATCGACTTGTTATGATCAAATGTGAATAGAGGAAACAAAATGGTTGAGCTTACCTCAAGAATCATCACATTCACCAGTGTATGAGCATCGATCTCTTGAGTAGTAGGATTTCCCATCATAGGCTCATTAAAATATCATGATGTGTCTACAAAATTCATGGACTTGCCCTTGCTTGATAAGGGAAAAGTAGGTAAGAAATAGGGAACTGGGATAGAATGGCAGACTGTTAACTCCGTAAAATTGGCTGAAAAAGTTGGTGGGTTCTCAAAGCCCAGTATAACCGCACTTTGGTCCCTTGGTAGCACTTTCCTCCTCTTAGTTTTGGAGATTGTGGCAACTTGGCCCTTTTTGCCGATCTAGAAGTTAGAAAAGAGGTCATCCAAAGATAAGTCAACAATATCCATGTCTTTATACTAAAAACAAAATGGGTTAGTCAAGCTTGAATATGATCAATTAAAGGAATCCTAATAAAAAATGATGACTTTTGAGTATCAGTTCGAAATTAAAACTAAACTCTAGTGGACGCTCTTTATGCTTTACACTGTTCTTCTTCGGAGTGGAGTATGGCTAATGCACCACCCTTGTTTACAATAAGCCCTACCCTAACGAATCATCCCAATAGTTGTCAACCTAGTCTCCGATAGAAATTATTTCTATGGAGTTGGTGCGAGCAAACATTGTTATAGTAAGGACAACCTACACTTTGCTTTATGGCTCAAGGAGGAAACATAAAAGCATTGTCTACTCAGAATGGTCTTAACATTCCTCCAAATTGGAGGAATCAAATTGCTTCCATGCATCCTCAACTTCCCAATGATAAAAAACATAAAAAAAGAATTGTTTCTAATTTCTATGGTTGTTCGAAAGCTAGAAATTCATGCCTCGATCTTGTTTGGGCGACATCTATATCTGATGAGGGTCTAGTAGATTCTGCTTGAGGTTGTACACTTCATTGAACTCAAGAATTCATCCATTGGGGAGCAGTTGATCGTACTTATTTGGGCTTGCCTCAAAAAGTACCTAATAAAGTTGGGGAGAGGAAATCGCAAGCCCAACCAAAGTGGTCTCTTGTGAAAGGATGTCTAACCATTAGGAGGAAGGTCGCTATCAAGGGATAACATTAGGGATGTCGTAAGACTCTCTCAATTTGACAGCGTCTTTTGATCTGAACTCATAAGGCATTGGCACAGACCTTCATCCTTTAGTCTGATATGTGGGTTTGCATGTACCATTTTCTACTTAGGTGTCTTTATGTCATACACTAGGAACTACGATACTGGTTGGGATGAGAATATGAATTGGAGTGTTAGCTCTAGGTAGAGTTGTGCTTATTGAAGGAAAAATGATTGTTACATCATGGGGGCTCATAATCTTCTTAGGCTAGAGGTTAAACTTGGACTCAATAAGGACTCAGAGCCTCCGGAGCCTAACGAACCCTCTTCGTTGGTCTAGGAAGATTCCTAAGTTGTTTACCAACATTATCTATTTTGTGATCCTATTATCAAGCAAAGACTAGATAAAAGGAAAATAAAAATAAGGGATATATGAATATAAAACTAAGTAATTGTATGTGTAATAGTAGAAGAGATTGACCTGAAATATGAGAAAACTATTAAAACAGATATGAGAAGAAAGAAACTCGTGTTATTTTATGATGAATCAAGCCAATAAAAGCTTATCATAAGACTTCAACTCAAAGGATTTAATGAGAAATTAACAAAATCGATCTAAAATGATTTGGTGTTGAGGAAAATCGATAGTGTTTTGAGAATGTAGTGAGTTGATATAATGTGAAAATAAATAGGACTCTCAAAACTATTTGCTCATATTTATATTTTTTTTATCTCCCGCAAACATTTGAAATTTAGACATTCAAGTGAGCACGCGAAAACATACGATAGAATGTTTAAATGAATGACATATGTTTGTAAACATTATCCAACAAAAGATCCGAAATCATCATCATTTATTATACATTTAATGCATCTTTCTACTTTCTCTCTTTAAACGGAATATGTTCTCCAACAATAAATATACATGTGTATGCATATACTTATTCACCATGTTTATTACATTATACTAAGAATCCTATCAATCTAATTTTTATACAGTCATGTATTTAACTGTGAAATTAGATTGTATTGTATTATATAAAAATTTAATATGATCAAGTCATATAGATCTAAAATGTATTGATAATATAATTTAATCTGTTATAATTTGTTACAAAATATTGTACAAATTAAATAAAATATAATTTAATATATTAAATATAATACACTATATTTATATGATAGAATAAATATGAAAATTAAAAGGAATTATTTAAAAAAATATATTAATGCTTCATAATTAACGTGGTTAAATTTGTGCCAATTTAAAATTATTTCTTTCGAGCTTTAAGGAAATGAAATCCTTCTATAATTTATAATCTTATAATCTAATCAATGTGGCCAACCTGTGCATAGCTCAAATCAATATAAAAAAGTACGGTTTTGGGAAAACTTTAAACATTTAGATTATTTACTAATCCTTGCTAAATGTTTATGTCGCATCTGATTTCGAATTTAACGGTAAATTACATCTGAAAATACAACCCTATTTTGTGCATATAAAACTAATCTTACTTTTGTGTCGGATTTGCATACCAGATAATGTTCGGGTTGGTTTCAATCTACAATTCAAATTATCATACCCGGACCCGCTTACAAAGCCGATGGAAACTGCCGATTTTTTAAAAGGGGCGGAAAAAAAAAACCTACAAAAACTACAAGGCGATTTGGCTTGGCGCGTAAAGAAAAACCATTCAGATTGTTACCATTAACAATGGATGCTTGGGATTCCTACTATTTTGTAGGACATGAGTAAAATGAATTTACTACAATAACCCAACTTTGATCCGAGATAGTACCACAGACCCTTGTTGCGGAAAAATTGTACCAAAGCTAAATCAGACTCAATTAATAGCATTACGTATTCCAGTATCTGAAATTGTCGTCACTCTGACAGTTTAAACATTTTCTGTGCCTTTCTTCATAACTTAAACAAATCTCCATAATGACCTTTCATTTCATCATTATTTACATTAAAAAACGAACTACTCAATTTGCCCAAATCAGAACAGAGTACTAAATGGGGGGTTTTTAATATCTCCGGCCGATATTTTCCGACACACGTTCTATTTGCGGGCGGTGATCGATGAAAAATTACCCTCGTCAAAGAAAGATGAAGCATTCCAAAGAAACAAGTGGGTTTTCGATAGATTCATTAGTTGTTGAATTATTGGGCCACTTGTCCTCCATACTAGGCTCCTCAACTCTTCTCCGAATACTATCAACCGGAGCTTTTGCAGCCCCACCCGAAGACTTTCCCGATCTTCTAGCAGAAGGGCTCTGACCCACATTAGCTCTGGTGGCTGGGGACCTGGACCTCCGAGAAGAACTCTCACCTGGGTCCCGCCTGTGGGGCTCTGTTCTTAACGCTCGCCGGACCATTGGTTGACCTGGATCTCTGCCCTGAACCGTCCTGACAGACCCAACTCCATTAACCCCGTTTCTTCGGGATGGTGATTGGTCAGTCCTTCTATTCGGACTTCTTCCGGCCACCCTTTCCCTCTTTGAGCCTAAATCGCCAGAAAAGTTTCTTCTTTTGGGTATTTTCCTTGGAGATCTGTTGACTAACCTTTGGCGAACTTCATCATCTTCATCCCTTGTAATATTAGTAATGGTTGATAAACTCTCGCTCAAGCTGCAAATCTCGGACACTTCAGAGATCTCCTCTACTGGGTTGACAATGGGCACTTTCCTCTCTGACTTTTCTTCCTCTAGTTGGTCGTCTTTTTCAGAGACTGGCTTTTCGGTTTTCTTAATTTCTTCATCTTTGAGTTTTTCTACTTCTGGTTTGCTAAAGGTTTCGACTTTGAGTGGTGAAGATGGTAGTTTGGGTTTGGGAGTTTCTGAAAGTACTTCTTTGACAGTCTCTTCCTCTACTGAAGGAGGTGGAGCTCGACTTTCACCCGTATCATCAGATCTTGATTTCTTTGCGCCCACCAAAAAATGTTGGTCCTTTTGAGGATTTGAATTTGAAAGCTTGGTTTTCTTGGTGCTTAAACAACAACCCATTTGGCCTTTTGTACACAGAAACTATTAGTAGTCAACTCTCACTGAGTCTTGTGCTGTCTGGGTATTAATGAAAATCAAAATGCCATTGTTGGTTTCAGCTAAAGTACTGACCTTTATTGCTTTTGCTGAGGACGAGGTCAATTAATTGCTGTCACAACCAGAAATGAGAAGTTTGCTATCTGATTGTTGCAGAAAGGAAAAGATAGATGATGAGAGGCAGAGACGGAGATGAAAGAGAATGGTGGGAAGTTTACAGGTCAATGTAATAATGTGTTTATTATAAGGTTAAAAGGAATCGTTGGTCACACGATGGGAAATAAATAAATGAAGAGAAATCTAACCTATCTTCTAATTTCTAAGCTCATCAATAGTTACACATTGGTACAATAATAAGTTATTGTTTTATAAAAATAATTGATATTTTTTATTTTTAATGAAGTTTATTATATTTATATTTTATCTTGTAAAAATTTATAATAGTCGGTGAGTAAGTTGTTTTAAAAATTATTAGTTTTAAATATAAAATTTAATTAAATAATTTTTTTAGTAAATTAATAATAAAATATAAAAATAAATATCTTGATAGTTAATTTTATTTGAGTAGAAATATTGTTTAGTATTATAAATTAAAAAGTATATTTATTGATTATTTTATTTATAAAAAATATTTTCATTAATTTTTTAATTATAAAAAATAATTACATAAATTTTTTTATTAATATTAAATAAAATAATATTGAGAGTATTATTAAACAACAAAATGAAGTAGGATGTGCTTATTAATTTTTTTATAAAATAAAATTAAAATTATTAAGTATATTTTTTAACATCTTTTTTTAAATAAAAATAACTAAATAATATATTATTTAATTTAAGAAATTAAATGATAAATCTTGTATAAATAAATGTATATGTTCTAAAAGATATAAATCAAAATAAATAAAATAAATTTATTTTACTCTTTATAGTTATTTTAATAAATCAAAATCATACTTATAAAAATGATTTTTATAATTTTTTAAATAATAAATTTGTAATATCTTATTTAATAAATACGAGATTAAAATATATTTTTAAATAAATAATAAAATTAATTTATTTTTTTTCTTATAATCTTGTACAATTTCTCATATTTTCTATGAACTAAGTTATGAATATTTTTGTAGGTTCTTATTTCGCTTTACGATCTTTTAAAAAAAAAAAAAAAAGGCTTTACGATAATTGATCTCGTGATCTGAGTCTCGTAATATAGTTTTCACAGGAATTGTTAGGGAAAACGCATGTCATAATAATGGGAAATCTTGGCTTCACAAATCAAAATCGTCAGATACACGTGAAATTTTTTATTTTTTTTATTTTTTTCCCCTAATGATATTCAATTCAATATACTAATATCTGGAAGTCCAATCAGTACGGTCTGTAATGAAAAAAATCATTTTTTTTAACTTGAGATGATATTTTATTTGAGGTGTTAGATTTTAATTAAAATATAAAAATAAATATAATTATTTTAATCAATTAAAATAAAAATATATTTATATAACAATATTAATATCATATAAATTTATAATTATATTACGTATCAAACTTATCCTAAAAATTTTAATTTTTTTTTAATACATCGAAGATGTTGCAACGGATATATTTATATTAGTGTAAGAAAAAATTGCCATATGTGAATAGAAAAAGCCTTGTCACCCAAATGTACAAAAATATAAGTTTTTTTTTATATATATAATATATAATTAAAAATAAAATTATAACTTGATTTAATGAACAAATAAATAGGAATGTTTAAAACAATCCTAAGTTCAAGTCAAACCAAACAAATTTAATCTATATATTTTTTCTATTTTGTGCTATTGTTTGATTATTTTCTATTTTAATTCCCATGCTTTAAAAGTTTTTGAGGAAAATCTTCAACTAGTAAAAGCTAAAATTGATTGAAGATTTGCTATGTTGTGGGAGTTCTTTTCATACCTTATTTGTTTGAGTTTTGATTTGATTTGATTAGTCTCTTGAACTATTTTTCAATAGTTATATACCAACGGCTAGAAAGAATCATTGATGATATATCAAAAAATTTACCTTTTTAATGTTATAATGTTATTTGTTGTATATATATATATTAAGGGTGTCGATGACACAATTCTTCTGTTTAACGTCGTGGATGTTCTTTTGATTATGATCTTTATTATCAAATCAATGAATAACTTCTTGGGAAAAAAAAATAATAACATTGGATTCATATGCGAAATCTTTTATAGTTTAATGAATATTTTCATATATTATAATTTATAATATAATATGTAATTATTTATTAAAATAAAAAAATTAACATATAATTAAAGATAATTGATAAGAATCTATAAAATAAAATGGGTTTTTTTTTTATGTTTTTGGTGATAAAAAAGTTTTAAATGTTTATCTATTAATTAGTGATCGATTTTTTTTAAATATTTATCTATTATACATTTGTGAAAAGGATTTAACTCATAAACTTGTTGTATCAGACAAGCTAGTTATGTTGCTTTGATAAAAAATTATGTTACTTGCTTTCATTGATTTTTCATTCAATTAAAACGAACCCTTTGCATTTTAAGGGTCAATAAAAACACGACACTTGTATTTAATGGCAAATATATAACATTGCTAATTATGTTATAATGTTATATGATGTTAGGAAATTAATATTTTTATTAATTTCAACTTATCATATATTCACAACTAATGCATAAAAATACAACTTTAAGATATATATTAATGACTTATCACTAAAGTAAGTATAATTTGTTTAGATACTTCAAAAATTTGGAATTCGAATATGTATATAAATATAATGATTATTTAAAAAAATAAATATATATTTATTACAAGTAGTTACATAAAAAATTTCAATTTAATACTTCTAATATTTTTTTTGTTTTATTGAACTATTTGTATTCTGTAAATTTTTATCAAAAAATTGTTTCCCTGCAACATAAAATTATAGTATTTTAAAATTCTCTTTTATTGTAAAAAATTGTATTGTTATAATAGTTAAATTTACTTAAATTTAAAGGAGTATGTGTCTCTTTTCAACTCTTAATAGAAATTTTTTAAGTATAATATATTTAAGATTATAGATAAATTATGTTTATAAAATTTAATTAATAACTCATTATAAATTTAATAATTTGATAATATTTACATTTAAAATGAGATATATTTAACATATTTTAATAAAAAATAAAAAATAATAATTTATTATATATTATTTTTATAATTATTGATTATAAATACTAAATTAGACGAACGAGTGAAACGTACTTATCTTTTCTCATCTTTCCCTTCTTTCCGAGCATAAAGTAGGAAATAAATCATTGATATATTATAAAAAAAATCTTAAAATATTTTTATAATTTCACATGCATTTAAGTGACAATTTTTTTTATAATATTGTAAATTTTTTTGTTAAAGTAATTAATTAATAATATTTCAATAATATAAATATTTAATGAGAATATGTGTTTACTTTAACTTAAAGTTAGACATTAAAGAGAACCTTCGTTATTCTGCAATGTGAAGCTACAGCTAATGGCAAAATTATAACTAATTTGGTCCACACGAATCATTTACAACCCCAAAATCAGGCGATTACATCATGTTTAGGGTTTGTTTTCTATTGATATTAATTTATCAATACCGTTGATATGATACACCTTTAGTTTTTGTACATATGAGAACATAGAACATAACATTAGAACCTTGAACATCACATGATGTGGTGACCTTTGATCTTTCGATGTTTAAGTAAGTATAGTAGTGAAAAGATGTAAAAGACTAATGTTTCTTCTTATAATACAGAGATGTAAAGGAAGATATTTAAGGAGACAATATATATCTCAATATTTATAGTTGAAAAGTTATAAAAATAACAAGTTTTGTTATAATGTTGAATAGTAATAACTATTTATAAGGGATAATATATTTATGGATAAACATTATTTATAGTTATAGAATATCTTTAAATGCTTGAGTTTTATCTAATTAATTATTTCATCGTCAGATAATTGGCAATTTGAATATCATTCATTTATCAAGTTGGATACTTACTGATATTGACATTTATATGTTGATTGGATGAACATGCGAGTTATTTATTAAGTAGGATCTCTTATATTACACCACATGACATGAACCATTCTACACCCAACATCAACTCTTAAACTTGTTAGGTCGGGATACATGGACTACGAGGTATATTTTGTCATTCCATCACCATTTCTATTCACTATTTTTTAAACCTCGCGAGTGGTATCAAGTCCCCTCTAAAGTGGTCTTTACTTGCCCATATGACAAATTTCTTGTTTTCCCTAGGCACCTATATGTGAACGATGATGTCTTGATGTAGGTTATTTTTACAAATTCTCAATCAGACCCCTGTTTAGGGAGCTATGTCGATGTTAAAACCAATACTGAATGAGTTCACTTTCCTATTGTTGGAAGAAGGATATGGATCTAAGTATGTGGATTTGTGAGCCCAAGAGCAACCTAAGAGCTTGGTGAAGGGCAAAGTGATTGATGAACATGATTGAACTTTGCCATCATGGGGATGAGTGAACACGAATCAATATAGGTCGCATGAGGTGGCCATCTACTTGACGACCAATTGGGTAGTGGGGGACTAATGCCTGACCATAGGATGTTCAGTTATCTATGGTGTATCCACCCATGGGGTGTCTGGCCATAACATGGGCAACTTGAATTCATGCATTGGTGGTCGAGTGTGCATCAAGTTGGGTGATGGTTCTGGACTATCAGATGATGTAGTTGTGTCTATAATGATGGTTTTGAAATCCTTATAGGATTTTTCGATGACATGACCACCCTTTTTTAGAATGACTACGTAAGCATCAAATTTTTAATATTATTTTTGTAGATATCTTTACTCTTTAATACTTAGATTTTTCTTTGTCGTTACCATTTTTTTAAATTGTGCACTTATGTCCCTTGTTAGAGCAAAGTGTAATAGGTGCATAGAGGTTTGGATTTTTTGAGGGGTCCAAGTAGTAGGGGATTATATCTTGATTGCCTCAAGTTCTCGTAGGATCAATATCTTGGTCAACTCAATAAAATTTGTGCTTGAATTGTGTTCATACTTTATCCAAAATGTAGACACGTTATTAAACACTTTAGGAATGTATTCGATAAGAGAAGACATGTAGAGTGCACTATTAGAAGTGTTCATTTCTTAAGAGGACACATGATATGGTACACTTGAGAAGGTAATAGACAGAGCATCATAGCCCATTAGATACAAGTTCATGTGAGGTGAAAGTCTATACTTTGTAACCTTCAATAAGTCTTTACTTTGCAACCTTCAATCAATCTTAGAGACCAAAGATGTCTTAACACTTTAAACGCTTCGAAATTTATACTTCTTGAGTGATTTACTTACTAAGGTTTGCACCTTGTAGTGGCCATACATGAAAGTGACAACCCCTTGAGCTTAGATAATAACTTTTTGCTTTTTTTATTCAAGTATTTTTGGAATACTTAGTGTCAATTATAGATGGTACAAGTTCAAAACCTATTGAGTTAGGTGCTTCTACTATGACTTTATCGGGGTCATCCCTTGTTTAGATTTTCAAAGTTTATAGAGCTTGTGAACTATGACATGCCCAATAGGGTTTCTAGAACCCAATAGTCTACCACATGCTTGGATCATGATGTTGGAGTTAAAGTATTTGTGTGAAACTTTTGGACATATGTATATGTCATATTGCTATGTTATTTCTATACTTTTAAATTATATACTTATGATTCTATAGATATTTCAGTGGCAACTATTTGGAGATGTCCATTAGTAATCTTGTACATTTTGAGATGAAATGTGCTCCTTGAGCATGCCTCTTGTATGATCCACTTTGTTAGTACGTAGTGATGTGTACTTGTTAGAAAGTAGGTCCAGAGTGATCTGAATGGTTGTATGTTTATACATATTGTAACCTAATCAACCAAATACATTGTGTCCCACCACATATCCTATGTCTGACCGTATATGTCATGTTAGGTCACATATGTCGTCTCCGACCATGTTGGGTCACATATGCCATGTCAAGTCACATGTGTTATGTCTAGCCATGCCCCATATTGGGTCACATATGCCATGTCTGACCATGTGCCATATCAAGTCACATGTGTCATGTCTGGCCATGTTGGGTATGTGCCTCTTAGACATTATGTGAACTAATTTAATCTTAAAAAATTTGGAACATTGTTTTGGACCTCCGATATATGAGTGGACACATATTTTATTACTTTAATGAGTGTATGTCTAGACTTGATTGACAATGTTGATCTCAACGAGCGTTCCCATTTGGGACTTGGGTGGATTTTTTAAGTGCATTATTGGGACATTCTCACTATACTCCTTTTGAAATAATTGATGGGAAAGTATACACCATTATGTAATGGTTAACACCTCATAACCCAATTTATTGATAGGATGTAATTTTAGGTTACACATTTTATTTCGTTGCATGAATGTTTCAAACATATCATGTATATATTTGGATCTAATCCATGTACTTCACTTGCAAGTTTATTTTTGAACCTTATATGGTCTTATCTATTTGTGTGATCATGAGCCTTTGGAGCATCAATGCGGACACACAGCCTGTGAGCAAGCACTATAGCACTTTGGGCATTGAAAAATGTCATAAGGGGTCATTGTTGACGAAAAATGGTTACACATCTTATGGACTATAAAGACATTTCAAAATAGTCTAAAGTGTGATCTTCATGATATCAAGGTGGACATATAGTCATGTCCCTTGAAGATTTCCACATACTCAAAGGGTTTTTATTACTATCATAGGTGATAATTTATGAGGTAGCCATTGATGCCACATGTTTAAAATGGTTGGCTTGAGGTGTCTTTACATATAAGCCTCGAGATGGTCGTGTGCATCGTGATGGACAAAAGTTGCTTGAGGTGGCCAAAAGGACACTTTTTGGGCATCTATAGATAAATGAATTTGCACTTTGTGGGTGAACTTTATCTTATAGGCCGTGGGGCTTGGTTCCCATCATGGTAGATCATATCATTGGTCAAAATCTGTTTGGGTACAAATCATATCCTATGCACTATGTGTATTGATGAGTGCTCAAAAAGCACTAAAATAACCATGATTTTATGCACATTAATTGATTAATATATATATATATTTATATGTTTTATCATATATTTATATATATTTGTCTTTTTCGGAATCACGGGTATTTTTATTGTTTTTCAGGTATTTTGGCTTAAAAACGCAACTTAAAGACACAAAGAGGAATACTGGAAGCAATAGATCACAAATATATTAATAAATAAATGGGGAAAGGTCAACAAATATGGAAAAATTGGACAAAATGGGTCAAAAGGGTCAAAAATGTCAAAAAGGGGAAAATCGCGCCGCCGCCGCCACCATGCAAAGCGCCGCAAGACGCCAGACGCGCGACAAGACGCCCAGATCGCGCGGCGCGTGATGCGCCCGGCTCCCGGTCGCGCGGCCGCGCGCGCCGCTTGCTCATTCGCGCGCGCCTCGCGCGCCACTCCCGCTCGCGCGCGCGCCGCGCGCTGCGCCCTCTCTCCGCGCCCAACGCCTTTTTCGCCCCATTTTCACGTGCGGCCCGTGACGTCATGCTGACGTCATTAATGACATCAGCAATTTCAATACGCGTTTTTACATTTTTTTAATATTTTTTAACATTTTTTTACTCATTTTTTCTCTCCATCCTCACCTATAAATACCCCCCTTCCCTACACCTTCAAAACACCTTCAAAACACACTTCTCTCTTCTTTCTTTCTCTCTTTTCTTAGATTTTTAGGTTTTTTTAGTTTTTCTTAGTTTTTAGTTAATTTCTCTTAGTTTTAGAGTTCTTCCCTTTTTGGGAAGAACTAGTTATGTTTTTGTAATATATTAGTTTTTGATTCAATAAATGGGAGTGCAAATTCCGCTTGGAGGTTTTCCAGTAACGGGAATAGCGTCGAAGTTCTGTAAGGATTTTATTTTCTTTACAGTTATTTTTATGCTTTATTCTTACATGTTATATTCAACTTGTCTGTGGTTAAATTTAACTATGTTGTTTAGTAAATATGATGTAATAATGACGTTGTTATGCTATAAAATATTAAATAGGTAAAAATCTCTAAAATAAATTGATTTTATTTTTATTCAAGATTTTATATTAAGAATGTTAGAGAAATATATTATTTTTCATTACAAACTTAAACCCGAAAATTAGATTTTAAGGTTTAGTTATCCTATTCGATTTAGAGTAGTGCTCTTTTATTTGATGGTACAATCGCCTAGTTAGAGTGAAGCTCTATTTCAAAAGTTTTTATAAGAATTATTATCCGAAAATGTATTGACAACATGTTTTCGGTAGTGGTTTTAAAACGTGAAAGTTAGTACTCGGATAACTAAATTCTTAGGTTTAATTTGGACACCTTGAATAAAGTTTAAATCGTCTAACCCCACCAAAGGTGGCATTTAAATGGTTCATTTTCAATCTCTTAGAAAAAGAAATTAATTTAATTAACCAAATTAGTTATCAACCCCACCCATAGGTGTTAATTGATTTGTTTAGTTAACAAAGAATATCTAACCCCACCAAAGGTGGTATTCATATAAAAAAGAGAGAATCAATAAATATCAATTCATATCTTTAATAACCTAATTAATATGAGCAAGCATAATTAACTTAATTATTATATCCATAAATACTCCACCATTATAAATGATAAAATTTACATAAATGTTTATTGAATCTATGTTTATTTTTATGTAAGTAGATTAAAAACACAAAAACCAAAATATCGTGACAGGATGTTTAGGATTTAATTTCGTTTTTAAAAGTTTGAATAATAAATTAAAAACCACATACATTCCTTCCTTAGATCGACCTTGGGAGTATACTTATCATTTTCTACGAAATGATTCGTGCACTTGCGAGAGTTTTATAAATAGATAAAACTAAAGTAACGGGCAGGATCGGCGATGTCGGTTCTGCCCCTATCATGTATTGGAAGATGTCATATGAGCATTCTCTAAGATAGGAAGTAAATTAGGGATCTGTGCTCATAGAAGGCACTCCCATAATCGCCTATGTTGCTACCCTCATCATTTTAAGTGTTGAACTTGTTCATTATTTTATTCTTTTTTGAAGAACGATTGACCACTCTTTAAGAACACTATTATGATGATAACTAAAAGAACGGATAATATATTTCCATAAATTATTTGGATGCATTAGATGAATAGAATTGTGGGTGATCATTTTCTCATAATTTTGACTAAATTGTATAGGGGAACGGTCTCTCCATGCACACATTTTTGCACATTTATTTATGCATATATATCAAAAAATACCAAATGCATAGTCATTAAAATTGTCTCATCGAGAGGATTTCGGAATTAGTTTTATTTCCTTAAGAACTAACCTTGAACTTGTTTCTTTGTATGTCTGGAAAATTAGACTAGTTTTGACCAAATTCAATGCAAAACTATTTTGTCTAGCGCCCACTCACATTGATGATGCATGATGGATTGTGCAATCCACTCTAAAGTCTATTGAACATGAAATTTTAAGGGGAGGTTTTCGACACGTGGTATTTCCAATGATGGTCTTAAAATTTTCAAATAATGCATAGATTTTGAGATTTGGATAGATGACACTTAATCATATAGAAAAATAGAAAGTGAGATCTTTTTGGGTTGAGCCGCCATGTCCGATTGACTGAGCATTTGTGTCTGATAGCCTAGGATGCCTCACCTTCTAGAGATGTCGAAATTTGAGCCACCGTTTGGTGGTAGTGGATATGGTGCATGTGTGTTGGCTAATAGACCTCATGGATCGAACCTATCTATCATACCCGTGGGTTTAGACCTCGCGAGTATAGGTCACATCTCCGATTCAAACCTATTGTGTTTGTGGATTAAATCTCGTACACAATGGGCTTTGAAAGATATTGTAAGGACATTTTTTGGTCCAAGGGATTTATGGCCAAAAAAGGGCTTATGACCCTTGAAGGGTCAATTGACAATGCTTGGATGGCACCATGGAGTTTGGCCAATCAATGTGTGTCCAACATACTTTGTTTAACCACTGCTTAGGTGGCAATGGATAGAGCATGTTTGACCATATATTGGTCGATGATCATGGGACATGTGTGCCTATCGAGTGACTCTATTGATGGGACTAAAAGAAGTATGAACTAGTTTTCTCTATCCTTTATCAAGGATGAAGTCTTGGTTCTAACTACTTGTATAAGTGGTTAAGAACTTATTGGATATAAGATGGGACCTCATGTCCCTTGTAGAAGCTCAGTTTTCTATGTCAAGAGTTTGATTCATTTTAAAAAGACATAAAGGTATGGCTTTTAGAGACTATGTAGAATGAACTTTTTTTGGAACAATTTTCTTCTGAATTTTTATGATTTTTTTCACAATCACCTAGTTCAAAATGCTAGTGGATATTGAAAATATTCTTCTTTCTAGTTGTGATTCAACTAGTAGAACATACTTGTTTCCACGTACAGTATTAGATGTTGATTTTTGTTATGAATAATTTGATACACTTTTACTTTCTATAGATATGATAACAAAGAACACAATGTTGAGATTTTGGACCACCACGGGATGTGCTGGTTTTTGGTCTTTTGATACTTAAATAAGTACAAATAGTGAGAAGAAAGATGAGACTAATATATCTCATTGTAAAGTATAAAGATACAGAGAGATATTTAAGTAGAGACAGTAAAACTCTATTTAAGGAGAGAGTGTAGAGCTCAATGTATGTAATTGAGATATTTTGAGAACAAAAAGTTATGTTATAATATTAAATAGTAATAACTATTTATAAGAGATAATATACATACGGATAATATTTAATCATAATGATAAATTTATCTTTAAATATAAAATTTTATATGCTTAATTATCTAATTGAAAAAATAATTAAGAGTTTTAAATATTGTTAATTTATTATATTAGATATTTAATTGATATTAATGTTTTTTAAATGAATTTAAGTAAAAGTTATTTAATGATTAAAATTTTTTTATTATTTTACATAACATAAATTATTTTTTATCTAATATTTTCTTTTGGTATGGGATTAAAAGACATATAATGGGTTATATAAAACTTAAGCCTATATTTTTTGAAAAGCAATAAAAAAAAACTACTTCTGTTTTTTGGGTACTGGTAAGCAAAATAATTTACTTTATCGGTTAGCTACTCTTCTGTGACCTGTCATATTTAATTTCTTTATGTTAGTAGTAATTATTAGTGACCCAGATGTAAATACAAGTGCAATTGATTTAATAGTTAGGTTTTGTTTAAGCTTCTAAAAGCTTGTTTGAATGCAAAGAGTTTTTCATAAAGTTTTTTAATTTTTTTTTTAAGTAAGTCGATTTATTTGTAAAAAAGCACTTTTGATGTTTTAAATGTAGTTATTATAGCCATTAAAATCACTTGTTATTAAATAAATACATAAAGATATTTGAAATAGAATTACAATCCATGAATTTTTTATATTATTTATTTATCTTTTCAGTACAATATATTAAATAAATAAAAGCTATAGAAACAGTCGGTATAGATCCTGATTATTATGGTTAGGACGAAGAACAATTCTCCTTATTACACCGTTAAACATAAAAAAGTCCTACTTTAATTATATTAGTATTGTGATTATTACATTATTTATTAAAAATTCATTAACTTTTTTAAATGAATGTTTTATTTAATTAATTTATAGGTTAGATATTGTTAGTATTAATTCTGTAATATAAAAGATAAATATTTTTAATCTTATAATTTATTTAAATAAATATTTATAATCTATCAAAATTATAAAAAATAAAAATCTATAATGATTAATTTTCATAAATAATTAAATTATAGGTATTCGATTTAAAAATTATAAAATTAAAATACATATTTTTAAAAATTAAGATATCAACGCCCCGTAAAAAAATATTTGTCTTTTTAATAACATCAAAATGTGATATATAAAAATATAAGAATATTAGATTAATTTTGTTAAAATTTAAAAAATTAAGAATTAAAATATAAAATCAATAAAAATTAGAATTAAATCTTAAAAGAAAGTAAAAAACAATTAAAACAATGTAAGGGACTAATAAAGTTGTTCAATCCAAGCAGAATGATAATTATTTTTTTATTTTATTTTAAATAGGTGAATATATTGCAATAAGTTTAATTATTATTTTTTATTAATTTTATATTAACTTTAAATAATATGTATTGTTTATAATTAATAGAATGATACCAAAATAATATGTTAATTATAAGGTAGATTGGTACTACATAACTTATATACCTTATATACAAATAAACATATTATTTTTGAGATAATTTGATTATAATATATGTTAATTTTTTGTTTGGAATATATGTGATATTTCTAACTCAATTTTTACTTCGATATAATTGATCATAAATGAGTTATAACTAATTTCAGTTATCTAATTTGTTAAATGAGATAAATTGAATTCAAATCATTTTTATATGAACTAAGTTATACCATTTATAGTTGACTCATTTAATTTTTTTTTATAAATATATTTATTTTTTTATTAAACTTTTTTGAAATAGATTAGTTTATTTAATTTTTTTCATATTTATGATATTAAATAGATTGATTTATTATTTTTGTTGAATTTGTTTTAATAGTTTTGTGTATTAATTTTTTAAATATTAGATAATATTGTAATTAGTTAAATAAATAAATTAATGGTTTAATTTTTTTTATCAATAAAATAATTGATTGTTTAGAAATATTTTTTGTTATTTAGGTAAAGAATGTTTAAAAAAACCAACAAAAAAAATATTAAAAAAATATTTTCAGTCTCTTAATAAAAAAATGTTTAATAAAAGAATTATTAAATAAATTTGTGAGTTGTTAGTTTAAATTAATGAGCTTGATTTTTTTAAAGTAATGAATTTAATTCGGACTAAATAACTAGTTTGATATACTTTACTTTATAATGGCAAAATGTAATTAATTATAAAGTTATTGTAAACAGCACGGTTACGTGACATTAATAAAATTATTTTAAACTACTAATAATGAATGCTTGTTGATTGTTGTCCGAGCATCCAACGAAGCAGTTTCAAGTTTCAATTATCAAGTGGAACGTCCAGGAATCTGATGCTGTATGGCCGACCACACCTCCTGCTAAACTACAATTTAGGGCATTCTCAAAAATTAAGATTTAGAACCTAATAAATAATAAATAAATAAGAATAACAATACTGTTATAATTTAAATTATGTAATAATAATTAATAAGTGATAGTAAGATGTATTTAATAGTAAGATGAATAAATATTTTATATTTTTAAGTGTAATAATAGTAAAAATAATTATGAGAATATTATTATTAATAAATAATTATATAATACAACAGTGGAAAAACATTTTAACATCGTCCTCATTATCTGTTTCTTTTGGGCTATATCGTAACCTTTCACTTTCAATAAAGATTTTTTCCTGCTATTATTTTATAAAGATACTCTTGAGTCGTAAATTTCACTTCTCACCATCTTCTTTATTGCTCTGTATTAGATTCCTTATCTGTATGAAAGCTTAAGGGCAATTGTAATTCATCAACTCCTGGATATTACTCATATTTTAGTCTCTGAAATTTTGCTCACAATCTTTCTCACTGCACTGTACACACTAGCAGCTTAATTTTCTGGGTCTTTACTGATAAAAGTAGTTTTTGTTCCAAGTTTTAAGTATCCTTGTTCTTCCATAAGTTTCCAAGCTTTTTAGCCACCAATTTCAACAATTATTCTGCCCGTCTTCGATTTTATTTTATTGGGTTCCAATTCACGATTGGGTTCTTTGAGTGTGCTATTCTCTGTATACTTCTGTTGGAAGAGTGTGATTGTTTTGATTTTTTAAATTAAAAATAAAAAGGAAGTGTTGAGCTTTGGGATTGGGTTCATCTGGTGATCTAAAATGGCTTCAAAGAAATTGGAGACGTACATGCGATTCTCAATTGGGTTGGTGCTGATTTTCACGGTGCCATTTTGTGTTGGAGTGACTGATCCACAAGATGGTAGAGTATAGATGCACTTTTTTAGTTTCAAATGATTTATGCTGCTTTGTTTGGTTCTTGGAAAAGCATAAGAGGAAACTATTAGGAAACTTTTAGAAAGTTGCTTCCTTTATTGAGCATTCTTAATTTCCTTGATTTTTTTAATAGATGAGACATAGTTATACCTGATGGTAATAGATATCTGTTTCAGTTTATTTGTCAACGTACAAAACAAAGTTTGAATTTTGGATTAATTTTTGTAGTTATGGCGATGAATAGCTTGTATGTTGCTCTGGACTATCCACCTTTACTAGGGTGGCTTCTTGTTGGAGGAGACCCGTGTGGCGATAAGTGGCAAGGAGTTGAATGTGTTTTCTCAAACATAACAGCATTGTACGTTGATGCTATCGTTTATAATTATCATCTTTCTTTCTTCTTTTTTTCCTGTTTCAATCAAAACTTTCTGAGCCATTTAATCTGACAGGTAACTTTTTTTTGTCACAATTTGACAGGAAACTTGCTAATGCAAATTTGGGAGGGGAATTGGGTGAGACCTTGGACTTTGGATCAATCATAGAAATGTAAGTGAAGTTTTTTGTGCTTTCATCATCATTATTAATGAGCATTATTTACCCCAAAAAGTTAATATATTAATAGGAGTGGTAAATTCTAATTTTATGCTTAGAAAGAACGGGTATTTTCATATATGCGCAGTTATCTGCATCCTTGGTTAGGTTTTTTCCCAATTAATTTCGAAAACGGGGATGGTTTCGGGTATTATCTGATCACGAAGTAACAGTTTTTGGACGGATACAGTTATACTGATATCCGTCTTCGTCCGTACCCAATATATATTATATTTATTTAATTAATTTATATATTTATTAAAATGGTTTTGATATCGGGTATTATTTATTATCCATCTCGTCCCGTTACTTGTAGATAAAAACCGTCCTCGAATTGTAATGGTTTTCGGACAGTTTTGGATACAAATTTTACATTTTGGTTCGGAAAATTTATATCAAAAACTATCTCCGTCCGTCTTCATGCCCATTACTAATACTTATTCATACACCCAATAGTTCCCTCGAACGAGAATATATCCAAGCTCTAACCTCCTTTAGATTTGAACCATGTCCCTATACCAAAGAACGGCCATTTAACTGCATCTTTATTAATTGAGCATCCATACTCCGTGGATTCATTAGCGTGGTAAGAAATGGCCAAAATATATACGCCAACTTAATCACATCTCAAAGGTTCAAATGATTCTATAATATTATTGTGATCTAACATAGGATCAAACATTCATTTTGACTTGGACTACGTGTGTTACCTACACATGTCTATTTTCACCTTGAGGATCCACCTTGTGTGCACCCAAATGATACAAACTAAGCCCTGGTTCTGATACCATTTGTTGGCTTTGGTTCTAACCCAAAAGGTAAATTTATTAGGAGAAATACCTATCTTAACTATATACTTAGTTTGCTCTTCATATTTTTCTAACTTTTGTTTACACCAAAAAATTACCATTTAAGGTCTTTCTTTAATAAACTAACTTTGTGTCGCTTTGTAGCTATAAGCCTAAGGTTCATTGAGATCTAGAGACTTTGACATGTTTAAACTTCAAAAGCAAATGCAAAGGTCCCATTACTATTGACCTTAGATTTGCATAAGCATACAATTAAGGTCCCATTACTATTGACCTTAGATTTGTATAAGCATACAATTAATCACTTATAGTGACAAGTTCACGCTACTAGGCTTGTCCAGTGACTTTGCTATTGTCGAAGCTGTTTTTATACATTACGGTTTTTGGCTATCTGAATTGGTGGAAAACTGAATGAATAATCTTGATATAATGGTGTCGAATGGAGAACGTATCAAGAAGGTTGTTATGTTTATTGCTTCATTCTTTTGTGTAACTAATCGTTACTGACCTTTTTTTAGTTTTTTGCTAATTTATGGAGCAGAGATTTAAGAAGCAATCATATTGGAGGGATCATTCCATCTGCTTTGCCCCCAACTCTCAGAAACTTGTATGTTGAACCCTATCAGTATCATACGTGGTTTATCGAGCTTAGTATTACAAACTTTTCTTGTACTTTTTCCTATGTCTTGTGCGTTTTTACTAATCCGGCTGTTATGTTCTCTCTCTGTTATAGTTCTCTTGCAGCCAATCAGTTTACGGGAACCATCCCTGCTACCTTGTCCTCGTTAACTCAGTTGTTGGACCTGTCAGATCTATTTTCCTATTATATTTTTTACTGTTGATATGCTACTATTTAGCAAGAATTATATTCTAATTTTAGATTGTCATATTTACTTTATTTCCACAGGTCATTAAATGATAACCATCTCATTGGTGGGATACCAGATTCCTTTCAACAGCTAACTGCTTTGGCATTGTTGTAGGTGTTTTTTTTTTTTGTGAACTAAGATAAATTTTGCTTTTCTTTTGTATTAAAGTTTCGGATATGATGATATACTATACTGCAGGAATCTATCAGGGAACAATATAAGTGGTCAACTGCCTCCATCTCTCGGAAACTTATCATCTTTGTCCATCTTGTTAGCTACTATCTACACAAAATTCTCCTTCCATCTGTTAAATATGCATAATTTATATCATTTATATAACTTATTGGATGCAGGCACTTGCAGAAAAATCAGCTTTCTGGAACTGTTGATGTCTTGCAAGATCTTCCTCTCGTGGATTTGTATTCTTCTTACTTTCTCTATGAAAAATCTTTTTTGTTGACATATTTATATCCTCCCAATTTCATCATATTCATAAGAGTAGAGGTATTAAATGAGTTAAGCTGGCTCAGCTTGTTCAAGCTCATCTTATCTTGAGTAAGTTGTAGCTCAATTTAACTCAGTTTATATATATGTGAACTAAGTTAGGTAGCTCATTTAAATTTTTTATTGAATCCATTTAAATTATTTTAAACATTTAGGAGATGTTTGATAATCATGTTAATTTCTAATTTTTGAATTTTAGAATTAAATTTTCAATTTCAAAATATTTTGGAAAAAAAATTATTCGATAACCAATTTTTAATTTTCAGTTTCAATTTTGAAAAATAGAAATTAAAAATTAGATATTGCTTATCTGATAACTAATTCCTAATTTTCAATTTTTAACCTTTAAACTCATTAAAATTTTATACTATAATATAATATAAATAATCTAAAAATAAAATGAGCATAACTTTCTATATAAACTTAAAATCACAAACTATAAAATTCTTTAAAAACTTGACATATATATATTTTTTAATAGTATATGGAGTTAGTACTAATTATATTTAAAAAATGAGTGAATGGTGTTCAACAAAATCTAAATAATTTTAATTAAAATAAGTATAAATTTTTATAGAAAACTTAAAATCACAAACCGTAAATTTTTTTAGAAACTAGGCTTTTAAAACTTTCTAATAGTCTATAAAATGATTTATAATATTTTGTGAGATAATATAGTTTATATTTCAAAAATGTTTAATACAATATGACAATATTTAATAAAATTAGCATAACTTCTAAAAAAAACTCAAAATTTTAAAATATAATATTTATTATAAAATAGAATATTAAATATTTTTAATGATATATGGATTTAATTATAAATTATTGTAAATTAATACAATTTAAATTCCAGAACTTAGTCAATGATCATCTCTATAATCTCAATTACATTGTGTACATGTTTTAAGTTACTATTTGTTTTGAAATTCTATATTTATGAGAATATTTTAATATAAATTAATTTAATTTTCTTTTATTTTATTTTCGAAAAATCAATTGTTACTTTTTTTCTTTATTAATTTGACTAATATTAGTATTTTTGTTAACTTTGTAATAATAATTAATAATTACATTTTGATAACTTTATTTTTTCTTCTTATTTGTTAGCTTTTTAATTCAAATGAACTAATAAGTTGTTCAGTTAAGTTCATGAGTTAAGTGAGTTATCCTTTTCAGCTCATGAACTCAATAGGTTAATTTTAAATGAGATGAGTTAGACTATGCCGAACATCTCTTTTGATGTCCATGTGTGAGAGTAATCAATAATAACTTGGGAGGCAAGAACCCTCTAGTACAGTGATAAAGATTTTTCATGTCCTGAGAATACCTGATTTGAACCCCGTAATCACAAGTATCATTTGTTTAAAAAAAAAAACTAACATGGAAGCATACAGCTAATTCCTGCCTTCAGCAGTTTACTTACTGTTATCTTCTTTTCAGGAACATAGAGCACAACCTGTTCTCTGGGCCTGTACCTGCAAAGTTGCTTTCAATTCCAAATTTTAGGTGAGACCATTACTGCTTCATTTCATTTTATTGCAAGTGCCTCCCATTTTAAATTTTACAAAGTCTGCGCTTAATTTTCTGTCTCATTCATAAGAATTTTGTAACAACTGTTCTTAAAGATTATTATTTGATGGCCTATAAAGTCTATATGCCTTCTGTTAGAAAACTCGAATAGGGTAAAGGAACCATAAAGCAGATCCAAATGGGAAGTTTCATTATCATGCTAACCTTCAGAAGCAGGTTACATTGTAAATTATGTGGTCACTTTGGAATATTTATTGAATAGTCTCATTTTCAGAAGCAACAAATACTGGTATTATTGTGATTAGTATTGTTACGTATCCTTGTCCCACATCGACTAGGAACAAAACAGTAAAGCTGCTTATAAGCTTGGGCAACCCTTAACTTAATGAGATCTTATTGGGTTAAGTTAGGCCTGAGTTTCTAACATAGTATCAGAGCTGGGCCTAATCTCTAATTATGTGCTTGGACCTAATTGGGTTCTACCACAGTCTCACCGTGGCGCTAATGTCCACCTTTGTCCGCCGTGTAGAGGGGGGCTGTTACGTATCCTTGTCCCACATCGACTAGGAACAAAGCAGTAAAGCTGCTTATAAGCTTGGGCAACCCTTAACTTAATGAGATCTTATTGGGTTAAGTTAGGCCTGAGTTTCTAACAAGTATCATGGTCTGTTCGACAAAAATCCACTCTCTCGTTTCAAGCTACAAGATCAAATGGCACCAAGTACTAAGTAACCTGTAAAAATACTAGTATTAACATTACCGTTACTTATTGTATGGTATCTTCAAAACTGTTTTGATTCTAACTTATTTTCCTTGATTGCTTTGCATTCTTATGATCTCAACTCTTCAACTGTTTGAATATATAAAGCCTTGTTATCAATTTTTCTCCATCTGCTAATAGTGGCATTTGCTTTGTAGGAAAGATGGAAATCCCTTCAATACTACGATACTTCCATTAAACCCGTCAGCACAACCACCAGTTTTAGCTATGACGCCTGTCCCTGGAGGACCACTTTGGAAACAGGCAGGTCCACCTTTTCCCCAGGCCACACCAAAGTCTGAAGGAGCTGGAAAATTTCTGACAGCCAAGACAATCATATGGATTTCTGTGGCAGGAAGTTCAGTAGTTGTTGTATTATTACTATGCTTTCTGTTATCAAGATGTTTGAGATCCAAAAGGAAGGAAAATGCTCCTAAGGAACAGCATTTTGATAACTTTAGAGCTTCTACCGAGAACCCTAAACATAGGGAATCTCCACTTCAAAAAATCAATCAAATTGACAATGGTAAGTTCATCACCATCTAGTATAAAATATTTTCAAATGTGGGAAATGTATGTTTTCTGGTATATTGTTTTCATGTGGAAAATGGATTTTTGAGCTTCTTTTGCAGTTCCAAGGGAAGCAGTTGTGAAACCACTGGATGATCATAGGTTGGAAAACAAAAGAATGGGATTGGTACAAAAGTTGCAGGATAGAGAGACGAAAGGCGTTAAAAGGACTGACAAAAGTTCAATTTATATGAATGATAATGAGAGTGACACAAAAAACATAGATATGAATTTCTTGCCTCCACCACCCCCTCCTCCGCCTTTCCCAATTGAAAATGACCTTATAGATCCAGATGCACCTGCCAAATCAACTAAGAAAGGGCAGCCTTCGAGGGGTCTGAACTTAAAATCTGTAAAAATATTCCCAGTTGCATCACTTCAGCAATATACAGACAGTTTCTCCCCTGAAAACTTCATTGGGGATGGCATGCTTGGCAGTGTCTACAGGGCTGAGCTTCCATCTGGAAAGGTATGATTGCAAACCTAAAAGTAAGTACAAATTCAATAGAAAAATAACACTAACAATTATGTGAGAAATGAGGGATCTTCTCTTTACAGTGACTATTTCAATAGTGTCATTAATGAAATGAAATGCTCTATGCAGTTATTTAAACTCCCTCCCTTGACTCTTACTAACGTAGTTTACTTCAGTAGCAAACAAAAACAAAAAAAATAAAAATAAAAATAAATAAAGAAATAAAAAAATAAATTTAGTTTGCTTGAATGTTTTGATGTCTGAAAGACTGTTGAGTCTGACATTTCTTCTTCTCTTTATTTCATAAGATATAATTTATTTGGCTAATGGTCTGACATAAACATATTGGAGATATGGGGGTATCAATAGTCTGCCAGGTTTCTGTGTCATTATTTCAGAATTTTATCTTTGTATAAGATATGATTGAACAGTGACATGATCTGGTCCCCCTATTACCTCCTCTATCTATGAGCCATTTTATGCTTGTCCATGAGAATATGAGACTGCAAGTTCTGAGTTCTGACTATATCTTCTTGCTCATTGTTGCTTTTTTCTATAAAAAAAAAAAGCTTCTGGCAGTCAAGAAATTGGAAAGTACTGTTTGTAGGCAACAAACTGACGCGGAATATTTTGAGCTAGTGTCTACTTTGTCTAAACTTCAACATGCTAATGTAGTAAAGCTTGTCGGTTACTGTGCCGAGTATGGTCACCGACTGCTTGTGTATGAGTACTGCGAAAATGGAACTCTTTTTGATGCACTTCACCTGGATGAAGAAATCCATCTGAAATTTTCATGGAACCAACGTATCCAAGTGGCACTTGGAGCAGCTAGAGCTTTAGAGTAAGTAGTGACAATTCAGCGAATTGCAAGTTTCAATTACTCGTGGTGATGGAGTGACTTATATTTATTATCTTAAGCTGTAGCAAGCTCATTTCTTCACGGAGGCATTCTTGTGACAAAAGCTCTGAATTAACGTTCTTTTTTCTCATATGGCGTAGGTATTTGCATGAAATCTGCCAGCCACCTATTGTGCACTGCAATTTCAAGTCTGCCAATCTTCTCCTTAATAATAAGCTTGAAATAAGCGTCTCAGACTGTGGCTTGGCCTCTCTATTGTCCTCTGTATTGGTAAGTATTAAAAGTTTTCTGGCATAATCTTAATGCAAATTTTTTTTTTAAATTCTACCGTTGCAATAACAACTAAAGATACCTTGAGATAATAAAGGAAATAAAAGTGATAAAAGAATTAATGAGATAATATATTTGTTTCAGAAGTTTCTTTACTTCTTAAGCTTTCAGGTAGATGATACATGAATGGCATGATAAAAGTTGGTAATCTACCTTTTGCAAAATAAGACCGACAATGTTGGTGAGGAAAATATTGGAAATAATATTGTACATTGATTAAAAACAATACTATGGTAAAGTTTATAAGGATTAAGGGTATTTTCACACATTAAGTCAATTTTTTGGAATTAAAAAATTCATAATTCTTATAGACTTTGACATGGTATCATATTTCAGTGGATTGGGTTAAAATAAATAAATAAATATTTCTCATGGTATCAGAGTTTCAATGGATTGGGTTAAAAAAAAAAACCTTTGGATCTCCCCTAAAAGAAAAAATAAAATGAGACTTGAAAAGAAAAAAATAGAAGTGATCTAAATAGAATATAATAAAATAGATTAAAAATACAAAGTGATGAGTTTTACAAGAGATTGAGACCCACACTTTAAGGGGATGTTGAAGGTATTGTACCACATTGATCAAAGACAACACTATGGTAAAGTTTATAAGGATTATAGTGTCTCCACCTATTGGGTTAATCTTTTGAGATTGAAAGATCTATGATTCTTATAGACTTTCACAGAAAGATGTAAATGGTAGATGGTGGAATTTGGATTACAGTGAATGAGCTTTTAGGTGAAAAATGAACATTCTAATTCACTGCAAAGTTTTTCCATCCCATCTCATAAAATGTGTTTAGACATGTTGGTGATTGGTGATATAGGCTTTAAAGTTAAGAGACTTTCATGAAGCCTACGGTTTTTTTCATTTTCGCAAAACATAAACAATGGTCAATCTTTTGAATTTTAGGGGATGCAACTGTTACTAAAGAGTATGTTTAAAACTGAATTGATTTTGAGAATTTGACTCATTTATGCATTGATTTTCAGGCGTCAGGACACCACCTTGATACTCACGGGTCTGGTGCACCAGAATTCGAGTCAGGAAATTATACTTGTCAAAGTGATGTATATAACTTTGGAGTTGTCTTGCTAGAACTACTGACTGGGCGGAAACCCTATGACAGGTCAGTTATGCAATTGAGAATAATGGTATTTCTGTTGCATGTCTAATTTTTATAAATTATCAACTTGTTAATCTAATCTATGGGTTCATCTAAGACCTTATTTTTCATTGAGAAAAACTCAGGTCACGGCCTCGTGGGGAGCAACATCTGGTTAGATGGGCAGTCCCTAAGCTTCATGATATCGATTCATTATCGAGAATGGTTGATCCTTCCTTACATGGAGCCTATCCTATTAAGTCAGTGTCACGTTTTGCTGATATCATTTCGTCTTGTGTACAGGTGGGTTCCTAAAAACAAAGCACTTTGTCGAGAAAATTACACCTACGGTACCATTCTTTTATAATAATATATACTTTAATCATACAACTTTATAAATAGACATTTTAATACCATAACTTTCTCAATAAATATATACCTTTAGTCCATTCTCTTAACTAGCATTAGAAAACTAACAAACATGATTGTCTCTTTTAATCATTTCACATTATTATTAACATCTTAATCACTAAAAAAGAAGTTTGACCGTTTGGAGTCAAACAAATTAACAAAGTCGCTTATGCCTACACCATCTCACAAAATCCAGATACCTATCATTTTTCTGCTAGTTCAAAAGCCTCATTTCTCTGCTCCCAAGCAATTGTAGGATCAGTTTTATGAGGTTTTGTGCAAATGGGTAGGGAGCGGGGCAGTTTGCGATTTTTTGTAGTAGATGGCAATGATCTGAAATGATAAAAAAAAGACAACCCTGTTAGTTTTTTGACGTCAGTTAAGAGAATGGACTAAAATGTCTATTTTGTTAGAAAAGTTTTGATATTAAAGTGTCTATTTATAAAATTGTATAATTAAAATGTACATTTTTATAAAGGGGTGGTAGCGTAGGGGCAATTTTCGCGCATTTTGTCTGTAATAAGAAATTTGAAAATCACAATTCTTGGATACAATAATTTATTCTATCTAGCTTAGCCATGAAATATTAAAACAAATGATTTACTTGTCTTATAAAATCTTCTTCTATCCAATTTAACAGCGGGAACCAGAATTCAGGCCACCAATTTCTGAGATTGTTGAGGAGCTCTTACAAATGAGATAGAGAAAACCTAAGCAATCAGTCAAATGAGGACGAGTCAGCTCGAAATCAACATAAAATAGTTATATTTCCAATTTAACAAAGAGTATTCTTAGGGTAAAGCAGCTTGATCAAACCTCTTTTGAAACCACCTTTGCAATCTAATTTTCCTTGTATTCATGATATAAAATATTGTTAACTGTTCATATTGTTTGCAAATATATTAGTTTTTTTAATGTAAAATTCTGACCTTATAATTGTGTGTCGCCGTTGTTTTTGAAACCATGCTTCTAAGAGTTTTGTTTCCTTTGTTCGGTTTTGTGCAACAAGTTACTCGTCTCAAAACCCTAAATTTAAGGAAACTGAATTTAGAATTATCCTTTTGTTAAATTATTGTTCGTTTGACATAATAGAAATAAACTTGGATTTAAAAAAAAAAAAGCTTCTACAATAATTTTCTATTTTCAATACTATATCAACATTATATTAGTATTTGTGATAGTATGCAAGAATAATATATTTTTTAATCTTAAAAGTTTAAAAGTTCAATTTAATAACGGGGTATTTATAATTATTATAAATTTTATCTTTAATCAAAGTAAGTCTTTATCTCTTTTAAAATTTATCATTTTTGTACTTTTAATCTATTTTGTTATATTATATTTTATTTATACCACTTTTTTTTTATTTTTGCAATTTTTATTTTCTGTGCGAAAAGATTTAAAAATTTAACACTTAAACTTTGATCTTACAAGAAAGTCATAAAAAAAAGAGATTTTCAATTTAAAAAAATAAACTTAATGAATGGATATAACTATGGATAATATAATATTTTGGTATTTATATTTTCATAAATATTAGTTATTTTTTTATTGTATTTCAAAAAAATTAATTATTTATTGATAATTTTGATTTTTTGTATTTTTTTTGTTAGAAAATTTTTAGTGAGTTGGTAGATATTTAAATAAAATATATATTTAAAAAAGTTAAAAAAATAGAAATAAATTAATTAAAAATGATCAAAAATTTTCCAAAACATTAAAATATCTATAAATATAATAAAAATATGAATAAAATTTATAAATTTAAAATAAAATAATTAATATATTTAATTTATAAAAATAAAATTACTCTAAATATAATATTTTATAATAATAATTTTTATAAATCATATGTAATAATAATGTAATGTTTAATGAATGTGACAGGGTCCGCCAAAACGTGCTTGATTAATTAAGTATAAGGACAACGTGCAGGTAAAAGTTATAATTATATTGTTAAATCTAAATGATGCTAACGTGTACGGACAACAATGGCCACCTTGGTGCCATAATGTATATTTAATTATAGAAATTAGTGGCATTAAGAGTGATGTGTTTCGTTGGAGTCATTATAATTACAAAATTTAAGAGGTTACAGAATTGACCTCGCACCAGATTTGCATAATGAGTAAAGATATAATTATATAATTTGTAACCATATTAATATAATATAACATGTAATTAAGTAATTTTTAAAATAAAAAATTATTTAAATTTTCAAAAAATTTAAATGTGTATTATATATCATAATTATTATAAATATAAATATCTGTATACAATTGTATAATCCTAACCTTGGTATTCCCATCATATAAAAAACAAAATGTATTAGAACCTATCCAACCGATCCAAATTCTTCCCGATAATATTTGAAAATATTTCTACCACATTTTTTAATACTATATTAAAGAAATTAATTTAGGTTATAGGAAGGACAATGGCAGGTAATAATATCATTTTTCTGTATTAAGAAGATAACTTGAGTGATATTGAATAAAAAACATAGCTAGATATATAGTAAATTGCTTGGTACGAGGTAGCAAAAAAATTACATAAAAATATCAATAATATATTAATTATGGTAAAAATATACAAAAAATTTAAAAAAATTTAAATAAGATATTATAAATTTATTAAATATTAAAAACTAGACAAAAAATCTAAAACTTAAAAAAAATGTAAAAAATAAATACGTGAATATACATTTTTTTTAGTTTTTATGTGTTATGTAAATCAATTATAACTAAAAAAATATAAACTTAGATGGATTTGAACACATAATAATTTATTTAAGAATATATAACAATTCAAAAAAATATATACATGTGTATTTACGTATTTTATTTTTAATATTTTTTAAATTTTTTAATTTTAATTCATTTTTCAATAATTAGTGAACTTGTAATGCTTACCCAAAATTAGTAGATTATTATTATCTTTCGATAATATACTTTCGAACATTTAATTATTTGATCTTTAGGACATGTTTGTATACAACTTTGAAATAGTTGATTGTATTGTTTTTAAATTGTTATGCATTTAGTGGTGAAGTCATGTTGTATTGTATAGAATATAAATTAAAAATTATATAAATACCTAGAAAATTTGACATATTATAATCTAAATATAAATTTTATTAAACATTTAATTTATTATGTTTAAATTTTTTATTTTAAAATTATGTCTTAAATTTTTCATCTCAAATTAAAAAATATATTTTTTACTTTTAGAATGTAAGAAAAATATAAAAATAAAAATAAATTTACTATTTATTTAAATAATTTTATTATAAAATTACTTTTCCTATTTAAGAAAACTATATAAAAAATTATATATTATTTTAAATATAAATTTATTATTTTACTTGAATACATTAAAAATTTCTTCACCAAACATGATATACATTAATTATAATTAACTTAATATAATTTAATACACTGTTTTGATGCGCCTAATTGCTAATCATAATATGCTAGTCCACGTAAAGCGATTATACATTCGTTGAATGGAATATTACCGAGGAGTTATTTATTATTACTTAAGTCCACTTGTGGTACTTCCATTAATTATATTATTTATTTATTTTAAGTGTTTTATTTTTTAAGATACAACACATGCAAATTGTATAGTTAAATTTTGATAAAACCTAGGAAAATGTTTTTTTTCATTAATTATAATTAACTTATTTTTTTATAATTCCTACCATAAAATAACGAAGTTATGTGTTATTATTTTGTTATAAAATTTATAAACAATATCATATCAAATATTTATATTTCAATTAAAAATGTTATAGTCTCTTTAATTAATTTTTTTTTAATATATAATTTATTTTTTAATGAATTTATAATGTTAATAATAAAATGATTTTTATTCATTTACTTAATATTTGTCATGTGTTATTTGATTTGATCACTTATTTTATAATCATATTTTAAATTTATTAATTTAAAAAAATTAGATTTAATAGTTCACATCACAAACTTTTTCATTTGAGGTCACGAGAACAATGAGTTTCTATTGCATATATACGTGTTAAATAAATAATATATTGATATTTTAATATATATAAGTTATTTTTTGTGAATATATGATATTAAATTTTTATTTTGAATTTACATACATATAATTTTTTGGTTAGAGTAAAACAGTATACAATAGAAATTTTTTTGAAGATTTATAATAATAAAAAATATAATATATGCTTCAAATTATAACGTTGCAGGAAGAATCATTAGAAAAATTTGATAATATGAAATATCATAGGTATCTTATTTTTACGTGTTTATCTCGTAAAATTACATATAGTGATGATGAATATATGTAATTTTATATCTAATATATTATGCATATGGATATTTACTTATAATATTTAATGATATTATAATTATATTAAATTTGTATATATGCACTGTATATAAGATATTTTTTTTATAAATTAGTTTTAAGTAATTAATTAATATGTAATTTTAAATAAATAAAAAGTTTTAAATTTTTTTTAAACATATTTTAATTTTTATGATGTTACCTGGTTTAAAACATACAAAGAGATTAGCATAAAATAATCAAAATATATTTAGGTGTAATACCATTTCAAGTTAATTCATTGGTAGAATCCTATTAAATTTTTAGGTTGGTTATAATTTAGAATCGATTTTAAATAAAAAATTTAAATTGATTGACACATAATATATACTTAAAATTTAAAGTTGATTTTATCTTAAAACATATTTAAAAATTAAAGTAACCTCACTAAAACAACTTAAAATCCGTTTTAAATTGATTAATAATTGAATTAAAACCTTTTTGTTTACTAGTTGTAACAGTAAAAGTAGAATGAAATCCTATTTCATAGAAAATAAGACTTTTATAATAGTTGTTATATATTGAAAAATGTAAAGAGTTGTTTATCAATATATACAAATAAAATTGTGTGATTTAGTCAGTGATTTGGTTATAATATTCATTCTTATCTTATTTTAAATCATATATTTGAATCATAAAAAAATATCATTAAAAAAGATATTAATTATGTGAAATATATAAAAAAAATAACATATTTTATAACATAAAAAATTATTAGAAAAATGAATAATTAAAACTATCAAATAAGTTGAATTGACTCGATTTATTTAAATTTAATTTATCTTAAATAAATTGTATTTGAGTTCACCTCTCTTAATTTTTAAATGAACTTAGTTAAATTATTTATTTATTTATTTTTATTAAACTTACTCAAATTATTTTAATTAATTATTAAAAAAAATTAAAAAAAGTTACATAAAATTAAACCTTCAATTAATACCGATATCAATCACAAAGAAAGCATTAATACTATTAATATAAATGTAAGTCTACGACACTAACCCCTAAATCATCAGTATTATAATTTTTTTATAATTATATACATATATATATTAAAATTATTAATAATTTTTTTTCTTTGTAATGGATATACAAGAGATTAAATAAAGATAACGTAAGAATTTAATATATAATCTTTCCTTACATTAAAAATATATATAACGAGATATTTTTAATATTTAAAGAAAAATAAAATTTTTAATTTGATTTATTTTCATATAAATTAATGCTAAAGATTCATATAAGACAAAAAATAAACTTAAATTAGTATAGAAAATATTTAGTTAAAAAAGTGTTCAATTAAAAAAACATGTTTAATAAAAAAATATATTCATTCAAAAAATTATTAAATGAACTAATAAATTATTTACAAGCTTAAATGAATTGAATTTTTTTAACTTATAAATTTATCAAGTTAATTTTAAATGAGATACATTAGATTCAATATATTAAATGACATATGTTAGATGAGGAATAATTAAAAAAATATAGTAAAAGATAACATAAATTGAAAACATATTATAAAATAAAACAAATTCTCAATCTAGAATAAAAATATCGGAAAGACTTGTTTCACGTATAATAGTTTGTCTCGAAAAGAACAGTGGTTTCATCCATAAGATTTGGAAGTTATGTTAATTTACAATAATAATAAGAATAATTTTATATTTAATTTAATTATAATAAAATATAAAATATTTTAATAATAATATAAATATTCAATTTTCTTATATTTTTTAATAATATGTTGAAATTCACGTTTATATAAACATTTATTGTCTATCTAATTTTATCTTATTTGAAAAATAAAGTTAATTTTTTAAAATTTTATTTTATTTATAATTTTATAAATTATATTTCAATATTATAATTATTTTAATTATAATATTTAAATAAATATATTAATAATAATATTATTTCATTAAATTATATTCATATTATTATTATCATTATTATGACGTGAATTAAACATAATTAAGTTTGTGTTTAGTTTATAGAATTAAAACGTAATAAAAATTTGAATAATAATAAAAATAAAATTTAATAAAAAAAATATTATCATTATTATTATGTTTGTTTTAACAATATAATTATAAAAATTAAAATATAATTTATAAAATTATAAATAAAATTAAAATAAAAATAAAATTTTATTATTATTAAATAAAATAATAAATAATTATATAAATGTGTATTAAAAATAAAATATTTTAATAGATTTTTAAAAAATATAAAAAAATAAGAATTTATATTATTATTAAAATATTTTATATTTTATTATAAATTAATAATTAAATTAAATATAAAATTATTTTTATTATTATCGATAAAATATTAACTTACTTTATTTTACACTGTTTCGTGTGATAGTAGACATGCCTTACGAGGAATAAATGAAAGTGACACGTACAATTAATAATTATAGGATAAAAAACTATTTATTTTGTCTTCGATTTCGTATCAACAACTTATTTAATGTTACCTAATATCCAATCACCAATTGATTACCGGTACCACTACCGCACTACCCTTCCGAAAAAGGCTGTACCAGTACCCCTTGAGTAATTCCAACCTCTTTCAAAGAACTTGATCCAACAGACAATGAACATGATTTTTCTCTAGATAAAAAATATAAAAAACAATATTAATTAAGAGTGTTTAACGATCCGATTCAATTTTGGAAAAAAAAATTAACTAGATTAAACCATTTATATTACTCAGATTTGAACAAACTTAACCGTTTGAAAATAATTTTAATTAATATAAACCGAACTAGATCGTTTGATTTATAAAATCATTCGGTTTAATTTTTTTGGTACATTTAATGAGAAATAATATGAAAATTTTAATATATTATTAAATAGATTAAGTTTAATTCGACTGTTTTAAAAATTAATATAACTGAATCGAATTATTTGAAAAACAGTTTTTATTAATACAAATCGGATCGAACCGTTTGATTTATAAAATCGTTCGATCTGGTTTTTAAACATCCCTAATATCAATTATATTAAATTTTATAATTATAAAAATAATATTTTTATATTTTTATTAATAAATAAATTAGATATATTATTTTATATTGAAGACTAAGTAAATAATTTTTTTATTTAATAAATATGTATATTTATTTTAAAAAAATCATAACACTATCGTTATCAAGTTTATTTTTTAAATAACATTGATCGAGATGTTTGGTATTATTATAAATTTTAGGTTCTTAATTTTTATACAAATTGCAATTTTGTTTCTATTTTATTTTATAATATAGACTCAAATAAAAACTCATCAACTCATTTCAATACCTTTAATTTCAGAAACCTTCAAAAATGTTGAAACATTAATTAAGTAATTATAGCGTCAGTGGTTTTTGACCGTAAAATTTATTTCCCCCTTATTTTAAATTATATATGAATTACATCAAATATTTTACGGGAGCAGCTACGGTGAGAGAAAACACTTGTTATATGCTCTCTCTCTCTCTCTCTTCCAGTTTGTTGACAAGTGAATCATTAGAAAATGCACGATAAATCTTAAAAAGAAAAAGAAAATACTTGATAGATGACATTATATTCATTTTAGTATTTGAAATTTAGATTTATCATTTTTTTAAAATAAAATAATATTTTATTAATAAAAATTAAAAATACAATTTAAATTACATTTATTTATTTAAAACATGAAGAATTAAATTTAATAAACAAAAATTAAAGACATTAAATTATATAAGTTATAATACATGTATATGATGTAATGATGTTTAACATTACTTCTACTTTGTTTTTTAATGAAACTGCAGTTGTTAGGCTAACAACATATGATATGAAATTAATGTTGAAGAGTTTTGTGAGCCAGAACAAATTGAATCACTTGTTTGATGCCGTAATAATATAATAAAATGTATACATTATTATTTTTATCGGTGTAATAAATTATAATTTAGTGTTATTTAATGACACTTAAAGTTAGAGGGTACCAGCACACTAATTAATAATTAATAATGATAATTTAGCACTTAAAAAAATAAAAATAAAATATAAAATAAGTTTGTTACAATTTTGTTGCATTTGTTTTTTAAATAATAGCATATACATGTAACATTTAAGTTTAAGAATACACAAAACTTAAAACATGTATAAGATAATATATTATATATTAAATATGATTTAATTTTTATATAAATTATAAAATATTACATTTAAAATTACATTATTAATAACTTGAGGGTGATTCCTGCTCTTCTCGCTGCCATTATTTTAAAATAAAATTATTATCAATAAAATTAATTTTAACAATAATAATTTAAGTTATATAAATACAAACACCTTATTTATTATATTATCTAATTTAAAAAAATTAGTTTGTATTAATATAAAATAAAAATACAATTTTATTTAAAAAAATAATATATATTACTAATAAATATAATATAATTATGACATTAATTTCATGAAAAATAATCATTAATTATATATTATTAGAATTTATATTATATTTAATATTTAATGTATATAAATTATATATATTTACAATCTTATACGGTAATAATACTGAAAGTAAATATTAATCTCTACGATTACTCATATATTTATTTATTTTTATTTATGTAATGTCGGTATAGCAAGATCCATCAACGTGGAAAGTGGAAACATAAGATGAAAATTTTGTCCCAAAAAAAACAGCATTAAAAAAAGAAAGTAAAATGAGTTTCTTGGTCACGGGCTCACTGCCAGTCTGCCACATGATTGATAACTGAGCAGTGGCTTAATAGTCATTTCAAATACAGAACAATATAGACGGGATGGCATTTTGGTCAAAACCGCTAAGCCTCGAGAAATGGCTTGGCCACATAATAACCTTCTTAGCTCATCATCTTCGGTCAGAAATCTGAATTCCAAATTATTATCGTTCAAAATGCAAAATACATAATTTTATGCTTCCTTTTTTTTATTTTTTAATCTTCTTTTGTCTGCTCCTGAATCTAACTTCCTTTTGGTCCTCTTCAATTCCAATTGCTAACTTTCTCGGTGGATTTTCGTTCCTTCCAAACAAAGTTTGAAGTAAAGTGAACTTCGAGACTTCTTATTAATCTTGATTTTTCTTTGTGATTGAAGCTGAGCTTTTGTTACAGCAGAATTTTTTTTATACTTCCCGCATTATCGTACACCGTTGTGAAATGGACAAGCGTGGATACAAGCTGCGTATCCTTTTGCTTCATTCATCCTTTTTGGTTGATTTTGTTGAAGTGTTTAGCTGTCAATGGAAGTATTATTCGACAATCTTGATCAGATTTTAGCTAGGGCTTTGCTCGATTAAGCTTTAATTGAGCTGCTGCGTTGAGCTCTTATAACGGTCTTTATCTCCTTTTCTTTTTTATTCGATCATCGGTACGAAATTTTGTCCTGTTCTGTGGCGGAGAAGATGTAGAGTGAAAAACAAAATTCTTAAGAATGTAGGTTTTGTGTAACGTGACTTTAGTTCTAGAAAGTTTTCCCTATGGAATTAATGTAAGGCTTAGAAATTGTGATGACTTTTGGTTGTAAATTCGTTTGAATTTGGAAGCTTCAATTTTTGTTCGGTTAAGTTTTTTGTAGCCGAGCCATTTAAAATTTTCATTTTCTTGAATTGAATAGAGAAGAAGAGTGGACGTTACAAACATATTTATAAGCTAGTTTGTTGGAGCTGGGTTTTGAGTAACATAATTGTTATCGTTTTTTTTTTTGGATCAATATGTTTTTCTTGACCGTAGCAAATGCAGAGGACTTTGTGGCTCATTCTGCCAATATCAGGTGTCTTAATATTGGAAAGAAAGAGTGCAAGCTGTTTGTTACAGGCGGGGAAGATCGCAAAGTCAATGTCTGGGCAATAGGCAAGCCTACTTCCTTGATGGTCAGTTAAATGATTTGTCTTCTGTTTTGCATTTTCAAATCCGGTTGTTCTGGACTAATATATTGATAAACTTCTGAGAACTGCTTGTGATGCGTCTTTTGTCTTGAAGAGTCCTTCTGCTTTGATAATCAAGCTGCACATGTGACAATTATTTTTATTAGCTTGGATGTGGTCCTCTAGAGCTTAAGACCGGTGTAAAAACGTTGTGACAGAATCAACCAATTATTTGAAATAAGTGCACACTGTATCCGTGTATTTAATCTTTCTTGGCTTAGTGGTGGTTCCATATGTTGTTTTTCCGTCACTGCAATTCTTATCATACTCAAATTTTCATCACGCATTTCAGAATAAAACTAATAATTTGCCTTTTGTTTTTGTAGTTGGAAAATCATCTACTTGTAGTCCTCTTCTTTTAGTTTAACATATGCATGACTAAAAGAGCCCTCTTTCTCGTTTGCTTTTTTCCTTTGTTAATATGCAGAGCCTATGTGGTCATACAAGCCCAATTGAGTCTGTTGCTTTTGATTCATCAGAAGTACTGGTGCTTGCTGGTGCTTTTTCCGGTGTGATAAAGCTATGGGATCTGGAAGAAACAAAGAGTAAATTGGTTACCGTATTAATTCCTGCCATTAATCAAAATATGATTCCTTGTTTCTACGATATATTGGTCAAATTGTTTGTAAATGCAACATGTGAAAAGAAAAGAGGAAAATTAGCTGGTTTAGACATGAACTTAAAACGTTCTGTACTAACAAGAATTGAATGGATCATGTAACCTACTAATTTTAATCGGCCCAATAAGGTTAGTAATTTATTGTTCTCAGCAAACAAACAAAAAAAGCTTAGCCTTTTGTGGTTCAAGCCTAAGGGAGTCGCCTTCTTTCAAAGCCACTAATGTGAGAGTGGAGTAGCCTGTTAACCATCTTCTAACCTATTTTTCATTGTTATTGAAGTGTAGTGGTTTGTACGCTCACTGGGCACAGATCCATCTGCACTGCTGTTGAATTTCATCCATTTGGTGAGTTCTTTGCATCCGGTTCTATGGACACAAATCTGAAAATCTGGGATATTAGAAAGAAAGGATGCACTCACACATACAAGGGGCATACTCAAGGCATTAGTACTATTAAATTCACTCCTGATGGCCGCTGGGTAATATCTGGTGGATTTGATAATGTCGTAAAGGTGATGCTCAATCATCTGTGTTAATTGTTGGTGAAAACAAGGAGCATTATTTCTGCAGATTTAAAATCATCAATTCCTTTGATTTTTTACAGGTGTGGGATCTAACAGCTGGAAAGCCCATGCACGATTTTAATTTTCATGAAGGGCGTATTTGTTCCTTAGATTTCCATCCCCTTGAGTTTCTCTTGGCCACAAGTGAGCATTTAATTCTTGAATTTGAATTCAGAGTCGCTTAGACAAAGTTAGATTTGAATCATAGAAAGTTTGCAAATGAATTCTCTACTTCATGATTTAACCTTTTAATACTGATATCAGTCTTTTGTTTCATCTCCCTTTAGCATTATAATAAATTATTAAGTCACATATATATGTGCTCTTACTCTAGAAGTGGTGATGTTTTGGCTTGATGTGAACAAACTTTAAATTGCTGACCTGCATATTCATTGTTTTTTTTTTAAATATTACCATATAACTTACTAATGAGGAGATGCTTTTGTGATTCAACTCTAATTGTGGCCATTTTGTACCTTTTGGTGCCCCTAATGTAGAGCGGGTTAAAATCTATTTCAAGTTTTTTGTCTTGTTTCTAATCTCTGATTGATGGATGCATAAGAATTATGAACATTCTTTATGATCTTCCTAGCCTTTTGATATTGCTAGAGTTTTCTGTTACAAAACTCAATTCCTATGGCAGGTTCAGCAGACAGAACTGTGAAATTCTGGGACTTGGAAACCTTTGAACTCATAGGGTCTACAAGATATGAGGTATCTAAGCCTATTTGTTGTTGGATTGGTAGTTTCTCGAGTACTGATCAAATCATTTTCTTTAGTTTTATAAAATGGGGAAAGGTAGTGTTTTTTTTAACCTAAGTTAACATTATAAATCACTTGACGTCAACTTGGGAAGGAGTTTTGATGCAGCACAAAAGCATTAGAAGTAGAAAGGATAAAAAAAGAAACCAATCATGGTTATGGGTTGAAGGGATTATAAATTAAGAGAAAGAGAGAGTTAGCAGAGAAGCCATACTCTGTATTCGATCATAATTTAGGTATAACATTACAAATTACAATAGACAATAATTATGATCTATAGGCATATAAATAATTATATACTAATGGGCAGACATATTAACTAGAAATTAAACGGCAAGGAAATAACAAAGTGTGACAAATAAATTAAATTCCTAAAACCTTGATTTCTATAATCTCGGCAGGATGGGTCCTTCATCACAAACTTTTAGTCAATTTGAATGTTTGCTCTTTTCATGATACTTTTATATTCATATCAAAAAACAATAATTTTATATTAATTAAATTTCTTCCTATGGAGTATTCTGTATCTTATATTATGATAGCATCGTCTTTTGTACTTAAAATGCGAGTTCTTGTTTTATTAACACTTAACTAAAAAAACCGAAGGATAAAATGTAACCTCACTCATTTCTGTTCAGATTGAAACATTTGGTAGTTATAGTTGATAGAGATAAGAGATGTAGGATGGTTGTTTCTTTTGAAACTTTGAAGTGATTGTAGCGAGCATCTTTTGGTTCTCAACGACCCGTGGCACAGTGTAGTTGGCATAAACTGACATGAGTTGCATGTGTATAGAAAGCACCATAAACTATAGGGGTGCCATCTTGGTGGTGTTCTTCTCATACTTGCGGATCTTGCTAATAAGTTTCCAGGATCAAGTTGTCAAGGCTGCCAAGTTTCTTCTTTTAATTTTATTAGATATGTATCAATGAGCAAAATTACCCAATTTTTGGAGTATATGAATCTAGATTCTTTCAGACCAATTATTTGATAGAATAGGAAAAAGGAAGGATTTTAAATACACAGCTCCAAGACCTCTAATTGAGTTATGTTATGTTTTACAGGCTACAGGTATTTGTGTGATTAACTTTCACCCTGATGGAAGAACCCTGTTTTCAGGATTGGATAATAGTCTGAAGGTTCAATTTTCTACTTGCTATCTGTTCTGTGAAACATGTTGGATTGTAATTGACAGAACCTGAGCTCAATTGCATTTTGTAGGTTTATTCATGGGAGCCTGTAATTTGTCATGATACTATTGATATGGGATGGTCAGTACTTGGCGACATGTGCATTCATGAGGAGAAACTCTTAGCATGCTCTTACTATCAAAATTCAGTTGCAGTTTGGGTGTCAGATATATCAGTGGGAACCCCAAATCTTACTCTTACTTGCTATTTGCTACTATCATTACCATGTTCTTAAACTTCAGTAATACTAGTTATCCCCTGACATAGTATTTGTAATATTGTTATGTGCTCCCTGCTTCAGCTTATTGAGCCATATGGAGGTGGTTCTACAGTGCAAAATGACGTTAAAGTGCAGAATTACAATCATAAACTCCAAAGAAGCTCAGATAAAGTAGGGAATGATGTTAGGACTTCAAGTTTGAACTGTGAGCTTTCTGATGAAGAGACAAAGGAGATAAAGAACATATATATTGATAGTAAGCTTTCTTCACATTCTTTTCTGCAAAAGAAATATATTTATTTATGTTCTTTTTTAGAAAAAAATGTTTCTTATTTGACTTTTGTTTCTTTCACTAGAAAAAGTAAAATTTTCTTAAAGTGGGTGCTTTTTTTGCTTTGCAGACCCCCCTCCCCTCTCTTTTTCTCTATCCCTTGCCTCCTGTTTGTTTTGCTTGAGAGAAATTAGAATTGAGCTGGTTTGTGATGTTGAATTTAATTTTATCTTGAATTTGTGGTCAATGTCAAAAGGAAAGAACTGCCAGTTAATAAGACTAATGTAATAGTTGTCTTTTGTCGGAAACACTGATCAGAATCATTGACATAGGGTGGAACATTAAAAAACTTGACACATGGTAGAGAGAACCACTGCCCTACCCTAAAAAAAATTTGAAAGAAAAAGAAAAAAGAAAAAATATGAGGAAGGGGTGTCTTGGCTCACCTTCTATTTCGGAGAAATGGTATCCATTTTGTTTTCCCCTTTAATCTTCACTTTATAATATTTTCTCTTAATAGCTTTATTTTTTCTTTTTTTTTGAAAAGCTGGTGGTATAAAGCCTGGCGCTCCCCAGAAAGTAGAGCCTTTACATTCTCCTAAAGGGGTGCCCCCATTGAATGCAAAAGATATCGCTGATCTGCCTAAGAAACAGAATCCTACAGTAGGGGCTTCTCTGAGATACACCCCATCCCCTCCATCCAACATCAGTGATCAGCTAATGAAAAGGCAAAGTCCTACGACAGGAGTTACAAAATGTAATGAAACTGTGGCTAATAAATCCTTTGACGTGCCTAGCATTGTACCTCGGGACACTTCCAATGGGAAAGACTCGGTTAACTCCAGGCAGGAATCTATTACTTTTACGAAAACAAGACGTGGTATGTTGCTCAAACCAGCTCATATAAGAAGGATCTCTTATAGCACAAATGATGATGAGAGGCTGCAAACAGCAGTTGAATTTGAAACTTCTGGTAATACTAGGGATAGCTTGGATTGTGCATTGGGTCCTAACATTCAAACCAAAACTGTATTAGAAAATAGTCCGGGAGTACCCTGTGGGGAAAATCATTTTATGAGCAAGAGCATAGAAGAAAAAAGTGGAAAAGTTCCATCATCTCAGATTCCCCCTAAACAGGAAACTTGTAAGTTAATGTGCTTTTATGCCATTTGAGAAGTTTTTTATGTGGAATCTCTTCGACTTCATCATTTTCAAAGATTTATGTTTCAACTTTATTCTTTCTCTAAAAAATTATGGAGTTGGAGCTGGTTAATAAATCCATTTTGCTTATATTAGCCATGACTGACTAACTGGATCTTGACTATCTGCTGTCTGATAGCAGTCGTTTTACTAGTGGCAACTCTATTTTTAATCTTGAAAATTACATCTACAATCCCGGATTCACTGATTTTGTTCGTTGATAAGGTTGTTTTTAAAGTTATCTGAGCAATTAATCATCCCTCCCCTCAAGGCCCACAAAACAGACACCTAATCCATTCAGCGCCCACCAAGCTGTCTTCTTCCAAACTACCCAACCATTTAGTGGTACATTTTACAAACTTAAATATTCTGTTTGCCCTTCAACATTGTTACTTTTTCCTTTTTTCCTGAGGTACAAACTGTGCAATCACGTATCTTTATCCAGAGAATATCCGGATATTCTATCTATTGTAATTACTATATTTGTTGTTCTATACTTTGTCATATGGATTAATTTTGCTATAATGTTTCAGGCAATAATTCTCTAGACTGTAGAAGAGAGATAAATCCTGTGAAGTTTGTAAATGGAGGTTAGCCTCTTCTTACCAAAAATGTCTGCAATCTCTAGATTATGGAATATTGGAATACATAGTTGATTCTATAAAATTCCCTCATTCTGCCAGTTGCAGTTATACCTGGAAGGACGCGCACCTTAGTTGACAGATTTGAAAGAAAAGAAATATCTAAAAGCCAGGAGGATCAAACTACTAATTCATCTACAGCTATGATACCTGCAAGGGATATATCACCTTCCACACCAGTAAATTTTAGAAGTAGTGAGCTAGCTCAAAGCCATGAGGATGAAGCTACTAATTTATCTACTTTTGTGATACCTGCAACAGATAAAACACCTTCCCCTTCTGTAAATTTTGAAAGAAGAGAAATATCCAAACGCAATGAAGATAAAGCAGCTAATTTATCTACTCCTGTGATACTTGAAATGGATGAGCGAGCTTCCACTTCTATAGATTTTGAAAGAAAAATATCCAAACGCAATGAAGAAAAAACAGCTAATATACCTATTACTGTGATACCTGAAATGGATGAACGAATCTCCACTCTGGTAAATCTTGCTCCTTGCAGATATCTATGCTGGAAATGACCATTCTTTTGTTTTAACATCTGAATTTGGGTAACCTTGTTCTAACAAAGTTACAATGAAAGTTTCAAGATATTCATGCAATGAAGCATTAAATATTGCCTACTACAATTCTGCTTCTTTTCATTGTTCTTCCTGCTTTGTGATCCTCGTCATTCTTTTAGGAATTTGTGTATTCAGTAAGGGCATACATATTCTTCTCATTTGTATGAAACATATTGTCTCTGGTATTTGTTTGAAGATTAAAGGTTAGTCTTTTTAATTTACTAAAATGAGCTGAACTGAAGTTTTTTTATGAAACAATTGTCACGTGTTAGCTAGATGTAAAAAGATATACGGAATACCTAACTAACGGGAAATATAGACTTCCTCCCAGTTGATTTGCATGAATCATATGTTGAATAGTTGTCTTGATTGTTTGATAAGTACTCATTAACTTGTGGTTTTACTTACATATTCTTCTCATTTGTATGAAATATATTGTCTCTGGTATTTGTTTGAAGATTAAAGGTTAGTCTTTTTAACTTACTAAAATGAGCTGAACTGAAATTTTTTTATGAAACAATTGTCACGTGTTAGCTAGATGTAAAAAGATATACGGAATACCTAACTAATGGGAAACATAGACTTCCTCCCAGTTGATTTGCATGAATCATATGTTGAATAGTTGTCTTGATTGTTCGATAAGTACTCATTAACTTGTGGTTTTGCTTATGACTAGAAAGAGGAACCTCAAATTTCTGCTAGGGATTCAACCTCGGTGAATGACAGGGATGCTACTGAAAATCTTATGCAAACTCATGATGTATTCTTAAGTACCCTTCGGTCTCGCTTGACAAAGATACAGGTAAGTTGATTTGGTGTCCACTAAACAATTGCAAGCAAACTATCACTTTATTTTTATAATAAGGATTGCGGTCTCTGGCAGTAGTAACTCTGGAACCCAACATAGGTAAATTCATTCTAACTGCTTGCAAAGATTCTTTCTAGAGTTGATCATATAAAATTTGTGTATTTGCAGGTGGTGCGGCATTTTTGGGAACGGAATGATATTAAAGGTGCTATTAATGCCACCCGGAAGTTGCCAGATCATTCTGTGGGTATTTATTGGAAGAGTTTGTCTGTGTTGCTTCATCTCTTTCTAGGGATTCAAACAATTAGCAAACAATGTAATTCTGTGTGCAGTTTCTCCTCTAAAGAATCATTTGATCCTTGCAGGTGCAAGCAGATGTGATCAGTGTTCTCATGGAGAAAAGGGATATACTCAACTTAGATTTGTTTTCTTGTTTGCTTCCTGGGCTTGTGGGCTTACTTGATAGTAAAATAGAAAGGTAATTGCTTTAAGAAAGGGGTAGCGGGCCTTTTAATGGTTATATATATACCTTTTCTCCTTTTTATCTTCTCCCAGTTCATGCCCCCTGGTGATTGGGGGAGGGCGTCTGAGGGATTTTCAGGCATAGAACAGACACTCTAATCTTTAGTTTGAGAATTACTATGAAAAACAAACTCTTACTTATACACTAGAATAAGTGGAAGGTCGTAATTCTCCAAATGACAGGGTTCCTTTCGAGTTGGCACTTGATCCTGACAAAATTTTATTGTCTTGTAAACTTATAGGCATATAACTTTGTCATTGGAATTCCTAGTGAAGCTTGTAGCAGTCTTTGGCCCAGTCATACGCTCAACCATGTCAGCTCCTCGATCTGTTGGAGTTAATCTTCATGCAGAGCAAAGGTATCATCGTAATATATTTGGCTTCAGTTTTTTCCCCTTCTTTTTTGTGGGTATGGTGAACAGAGTTAATGTATACACGTGTCTACTTTCATTTGGATTTCTGAGTGCAGGATAAAATGCTGCAAACAATGCTCATTACAGCTGCAAAAGATCCAGAAGGTTCTTCCAGCACTTGTAAGGTTAGCATGCTGAGTTCTTGTCAACCCATTTGTTATAGAATCTACCATAAATGTTTGTTTTAAAACCTTAATCAAAATAGCATCCATTGAACGACACCTTTGGTAATGCAACATATATATCGGGACAGAGGCGGACAGATGTGCTGCTGTGATGATTTGGGTCTGGAAAGTATGGTCATTGCAATTATAATACCATTGGTGGATGCCGATACCTAGTGACAATTTTCATTGAAAAGGAGAAGTTCCATTTTTGTTTCTTCTTTTATGCAAAAAACTTTTGTGGTCTTTCATCTATTGGATCACGTCAGATGTCTGCAGGTTTCTGCCTGTTTGTGCATAATGCGTGCATGCAGATAACCAATCCAAAATCTTAATTCTATCAAACATCGAGAAAAACCAATCCAGCTGGTCGTTCAATTTTTGGACCAAAGCTTTGTTCATTCATTCATTCATTAATTTTGATAATGTTAATCACAATGCATCCAGATTTGTTTGTGCATGTATGCCCCTGAGGAAGATGTAGAATGGGTAATGAGCATTCAGATTCTTGCGACCATGTATTCTCGCAAGTATATATATGACTTCTAGCTTCACTGTATTGTCAAGATCCACATCTCAATTATGTATGCTTTGATTTTTGCCGTTTTACCATGATTTAACAATGTTTATATTGCATCCGGTTTTGTAATTTGTCTTGTTATATGTTCTGACAATGTTAATTATGCAGCAATCTTGTTAGATTTTGGTGGTTCTATGTCAAATTTTATGTTGGCTAGCATTCATGTTCTACATGATTCTCTTGTGTCAAAAATTTGCCCTGCCTTTAATGAGAAAAGGCATTGCAATCATTATTAAATATAATTGGTCAAACTGAGTGAGATGACCTGTGAAACGTGGACTTTCACTGTCTACAATTTGCTTTTACTGCCTTCCTTCTCCTTCCCATGTGTTTTTCCTCTAATTTGGTGGATCCTAGAAAATTTTATTAGTTCTCTTTCAATATATCAGAAATTTTAATTTTGTTACAGGAAGGGTGGAGCAGTGACAAAAGGTGCACTAGAATTAAGTCTGCTTCTTCAAGAGTCATAATCATCATAGCCAGCCACAAACTAGGAGGGCAGCATAACGCTATTCTGGTAAAAGTTTGGCATTGAGTTCATTTTCTAGCAAGAGCTCACATGTTGCATGTTTTCGTCTGTCATACTTGTCCCATTAGCAAGAGTCATCACCTTGGAATTTCGGGAGTCGAGACCTGGAGAAATGGATTTTGGCTGTCAATAGGAGGAAGGCTTTAAGTAGTCTTCATACAAAGCTATAAAAATCTCCTAATTTTGGTTCTTTCTGGAGATTATAGGCTGCATTATTCAATTATATGTAAATGTGATCATGTCCTACCATCCTGGTACACAATGTACACTGCTTGGCATTTTTTATGATGATAATGTTAAATATTTGCTTTTTCAATCTTTAGCTAAATTTATGGTCGACATTAACTTCTTGTTGATTCTACTATGTTTTAATTATTCATTCAACCAATATAATAAGGAGAATTTACACGGATATCCCTGGGTTTTCTTCAAGTGTCTCAAATAGGCCTAGGTTGTGGTTAGGCAAATCGGTATGAACATCACTTTTAATGTAACGTAACGGCCTAAAAAAAAATCGTCAATAAGTTATCATTCCTCTACAACATTGACATATTAATTAAAAAATAAAAAGAAAATATTCCCCAGAGTTATTAAATAAACAAATCATTTCAAAAATCGAGAACAATTTTTAAATCATTGATTGTTCTCAATACCCAACAAATATTTTTTGTTTATAAAGGGTGTAGTTATTTCAACATCCTATTTTATTGTTTCCACTATACTTATTGTAAATTTTAAAAATGGTTTAAAATACCCTTAATAAATTTTACTTAACATAGAATAAATATATTAAAGATTTTGAAATTTTTTAAACTTAATAATAAATAAATTTTAAAAAATAAAATATGTTGCGATAATAATACAACTTTTTATAAGAATAAATATTATTGGATAATTTTAGCTCCATTTTCTTGTTTTCTGCGTCTTTTCTTTGCAACGAAATTCGTAGATTTATTAATCTCATAATTATTCTTAAATGATATTTATTTATTATTCTTCGAGTATATTCTTTATCAATTATATTTATTTATTTCTATATCTCATATCTCATATCTCATATTTATTTTTTTAAAAGAAAATTTTAGATTAATTTTAAATTTCATTGATCTAAGTAACATGTCATCACATATTTTATAAAGAAGAAATAATCTCTCATAATCATACCAATTTTGATCAAAATTAAACCAAATTTTAATCACAAGTGATACTCATTAATTGATCATACTTATCATCATACTCTATTTCTTAAGTAATCTCTCACCTATTCTCAATTCGATTTGAAGAAAGAAAAAATTAAAATTCAAAATAATCAAATCAATTAATACATATTATTAAAAGCTGTATGATTTAAAGATTCATCAATCCCATCAAATTTAATTTAATTGAATACTTCACAAAATAAAAATCAAAACCATTTTATAGATTAAAGCATAATTTCAAAACTAACCTAAAAAAAAGAAAATTCACAACATATTACAAACATATTTAAAAATTAAATAACAAAGCACACATATAGAGAACAATAATTCTACTACAAATACCACCACATTGTGTGCATCTTGGTCTTGCTCTTTTGTATATATCTTCGTCGTTCATAACTAGCCTTGAAATGAATGAATTAGAAAGAACGAAAAATAAGACGACTCTTTCTTGAATTATATCATAAATAGATTTTTTCCTTCACACCAATCACGAGTTTTTCTCCATTTCTCTCGTATATCGTCGTAACGTCCTTAATGCTAGGTTTTGAAAAAGACTTTTCATGTCATTCCCATTTAAGTTCGATTCGGATCCCTTCGTTGTCTCTTTTTCCTCAAAATGAGAAAGAAGATGGTACACTCGAATTGTCTTATTTAAGTGCTTATTGTTTGACAAAGATTCTACTTCTACAATTGGTAGGTCACCGAGTTCTTCAAATAAGTCGTGTTTTTTGTGGTTTTCTCATGTTATAACTTTTGTTTCATTAATTATAATTATTTGAAAAAATATATCAAAAATTTTTTAAACTAAATAAAATATCTACAATTTACTAAATGTTTGTAGGTATAAGAGCTATACAAATATATGAACACTTGGCTTAGAAAAGATTTCATACCCAACATATAAGGATATTAATACATATTAGATCTATATTCTATAGAGTTAAATCCAACAAAAATAACAATATAACAATGATAATGATTATTTATGAAATAAAACTTATCAAATAAGAAGAAAACTAAGCAATAAATTACATATAAAAAAATATTCACTACTTGAAAGAAAACTCTAAGCAAAGGTTCCTCCCGACACGAAGGAAAACAATAGAAGCTAGAGACCGAAGGAAAATAAAAAGGAAAAGAGAGGATGAAAAAAAACTATGAGATAACTTTGTATTGAATATTTTAGGAATCGGTATTTTTAGAATATTTATATTTATTATTTTTTTACTTTTATTCTTAACTATTACACATCAATTACTCTTATTATAGTAACTGATATCCAATTTAAAAAATTTAAACAATGTTTTAAAATTAATTGGTATTTTTTGACATGTGTAAAATACATGACATTTTTTAAGGATAAAATTGTTTAAATACTGTTTCATCGATTAAAAAAAGAAAGGAAGAATCTGTCAAGTCAGCAAGTAAATTAGGTTACTTAATATATAATAATCAGTAAATGGGTCATCGTATTTCTTCTATATAATATCAATTGAATCCCAAAATCTGATATTAAACACCCAAACAGAGATTCAATCATCATTTTTCATTGTTCTCGGAACAATAAAATGTCTCAATCGACTATAGCAAGATTTTTCTCCTTTTCCAAACAAATTTTAGAACCCTATGACGTTCGTGGAGAAGGGTTATCAAAAAGTTCAAGATCTTCTGTTGGATTTTTTTGAATGCCTTTTTTTTTTTTTTGAGTATTAATTAACTTATTTGAATTGATATGCTGAGTGATTTATTCTTCTTTTTCCAGTGTTTAGATAAGTTTATCCTTAATATAAAACATTGTTTAAAATTTTTAAATTGAATATCAATTAATATAATAGAAATATTTGATGTGTTTTAATTTAAAATAAGAATTAAAAAATAAATAAAAATAAAAATAGGAGTATCTTAACGATACCAATCCCAATATTATATATATATGCGCTAAAAAAAGTAATGCAATTTTAAATGTTACAATTTTGGTCCCAAGAAAAAATATAAAGTGGGAGAAGGAGTGTATAAAGGGAAGGATCATGGTTAGTGACGCAGTGTAACAAGAATGGATAACTTGCGTCAGGAATGGATAACTAAATCTGTAAAAAAATACGGGGACACGTAGACGTTACAAAGAAATAGTTGTTAAATTTTAATTAAATTTTTGAAAGGGATGATTTACTTATTAAGTTTTCAAATTTTATAATTTAATCTATAAATTTTTAATATGTTACACATAAATTATTATAAAAATATATATTTATAAATTATAAATTATAAATTTATGTATAAAGTTTTAAAAACTAGATGATATAATTTAAAATTTTAAAATTTTATATATAAAGTCTTAAATATTTTTCAAATATATAAGAATTTATATATAATTTTAGTTAAAATTTATCATAAATAATATACTTTATTATTATTACTTTGTTTTGACTTTCGACACAAGAAAATAAAAATGCATTTAAAAATTCCATGCTATGCACAAAAATGAATTTAAAATGAACTGACATTTAATTCCTATTTTTATAAACATTATCTAAATTTTTAATTTTTTTAATGGATCATTTTAATCATTTTTTTAAATGATTTTTATTTATTTTTAAAAATAAACAAATTCATTTTAATTTATATTATTATATTCAAATTATATAAAAATATTTACATGAAAAAGAATATTTAAAAAAAATATTTTTAAAAATCAACTAATTCATTTAATTTTATGCAAGTTTTTAAGTAGTTTTTTTAACACAATAAATACATATTTATAAATATCTCATATTATATGTAATTTTTAACAAAAAAAAAACTTCATAAAATTACATGAATTTATATTAAAAAATTAAAAAAAAATTATTTAGATATTTTTTATAATTTAAATATAATAATATAAATTAAAATGAATTTATTTTTTTAAATAAAAATAACTTGAGATCTATTTAAAAATATAACTTATAATTTACTTCATCCATAAAAAAATAAAAAAATTTATAATTTTTTATGAATTTTTTAATTAAAATTATATAAATAATATCTAGGTTTTGTTCTTTATATATGTCCCTTATTATTTAATTATTATCATTATCAACATATTTATAAAATAAGATCTAAAATATGACAAAAAAATTCAAAAGATTTTGAAAAAATGGAAATAGGTTGGTGAATTTTACTATAAATTATATTTTAATCTTTTATTTATTAGATAATATAATATAAAATTATTATTTTTTATAAAAAAATTACTATATAAGTTTATTTTATAAAGTATTTGAAGTTTGTTAATTGTTTATTTTAAAACTGTAACAATATAATACATTATTTTATAAAATATAATTCTACAACTCTTTATAAATATAATAAATTTATACTATTTAACATAATATATGCGTTTAAAATATATTTTTGTTAAAGATAAATAATTTTTGTTATAAAAATTAAAAGCTATCAAAATCAACAAATAACTTTATATATCATATTCAATAAATATCTATTTTTACATAAATATAAACATAATATAATTACGATAAAATAATTATTTTTTAATTATATTAAAAAATAATCGAATAGATAATTAAGTATAAATATTTATAAATAATAAAAATTTATAAAAAAATTATCCATAATAAATAAATAAATATTTATAAAATTATAACAATTCAATCTTAATTAAATAAATGATAATAAGTTTACTATTTCACGTATATATATTATTATATCTTAAAATAATTAGATTTTATGAGAAACAAATTAACTAAATATTATCTTTTGATATAAAGGTAGGGTCAAAAGATACAAGTATAATAAATAGAAAATAATCCATCTATTTTCTACCATTTTTAGCAGACATCTTTGTTTAATACTTTCTTTTTCTTTTGGATTTCGCTGTTCGATTCAACGTTACCTTTGATACAATCCGTCAACCGCGTTTCTCACGCATATCAATTTTAGAATTACCAACCGAACCAAAAATATTTTTGAATAAAAAAGAAAAAAACACACACACTACCACCTAAATCCAAAATCATCGAAACCAGTCTTCCTTCTCGTCCCAAAACTACCTTTTCTATTCCCAAAATAACCTTACTTAGTTTACCAACATTCCCAAAAGAAACCTTGATTCCTCACACCCCTAAGGCGGTTCTCTCTCAATTTTGCCGTCACAATCCAACTGGCTTGTCTTCTCTTTCTTATTCAAAATCCAAAAAAGTTTAAAAACAAAAATTAAAAAAATATGGTGCTCGGCGTGAGAGCTTTTCCGAGGGGCGCGTAGGAAAAGGAGGTTGATGTCCGAGCCGTATACGTGGAGGATTGGAATATGACGACTGATTTAATGGAGGAAAGAGGAAGGAGGTGGGGCACATGGGAGGAGTTGTTGTTGGGTGGGGCTGTGCTCAGGTACGGAACCTGTGACTGGAACATCGTGGCCTCCGAACTCCGAGCTCGAGCCACCATTTGTCCGTACGCTTTCACCGCCAAGGTTATTATTCTTTTTTTGCGTTTATTATCCCTTTGACGCGGTAAATATATTTTGGGAAAATTACTACAAAATTCGTAGGTTTTTCAAAATTAAAAAAAAAATACGGTTATGTTAATTTTATTACAAATAATTAAGAAATAATGACAAAAAAAATTATAATTATTTTTCGGAAGTCTTTTTGGTGTATAAAAAGAACTTGGTGTGTCAGATTATTTAAAAAAATATAATTATTCTTTTTGATTAATTCATATAATTTTTACCATTTTGTATATATTTATATTTTTAAATTGAAAAATAATATATAGCTAGAGAACACTAGGTGTGTCAGATTATTTAAAAAGAATTATGGAAAGATAAAAAAATAACTCCTAATTATAAAATAATACTTATTATTTTTAATTTATATATTTTTATCATTTAAAAAGAGTTTATTATATTATTTTATAGAAAAAATATCATAGGTTTATTTTTGGATTTATTTTTATTGAGTAAAAGTATTGTTTGATTTTTTAAGTTTAAAAATGTTAGAATTTTAAAAAGGTGTTCATAAGTTTTTTTATTTTTTATTTATAAAAAAATTAATTATAAAAAGGAGGTATAAAAAGACTGATAAAAAAAAATTTAAGTAGATTTTGGTTAGAATATTTTTGTCATTTATTCCTATCCTATCAAGTCAAAGAAATTGTAAATATAGTCGCAAGATTATTATCATTTTTATCCTTACTGTATGACTCAAATAATCTTTATAATTTTATTTTTTAAATAAATTTAAAATTATTATCATTTTTGTCCCTATCCTATCAAGTCAAAGAAATTGTAAATATAGTTCAGTTTTAACTAATATTATTTAAATATATTTAATATTAAATTTCATTAAATTTGAATAATTAAATTTTGTAAGGATATTGTTTATATGATTTTAATTATTTGGAGTGATATTTTTTTATAATTTACCAAAACTATTTGGGTGGATCGGAGAATCTTTGCTAGTGCTACTAGCAGTTTAATGTTGGAGAATAAAGACTTAAATAAATTTGATATTATATTCTCATTTATGTCCGTATGGACGATTGTGATGGGGAATGAGTAGACTTATCTTTTATAATGAATGGGTATTCTATGGTGATGGCCGGGGAATGGGTATTCTTGTATAGAGATGGAAAATGGGAATATATTTTTTTAATTTTTTTTTTGACATAGTAGCCACCTTTTTATCTATTTATTTATTTTAAATAAACAATTAGGCAATTTTGAATTCAATTGCAAATTTTAATTTTTATAATTAGCAATTACTCGTGTGCTTTTGGGAGGATAATTTTTTATGTCATTCAATGGTTGGAGTGGATTTTGAATTATCTTTAGTGGATTATTCTAAACTACTTCAAAAGGATTATTATTTAAATTATTTTCTATGGTTTTTCTCTTACTTTGGCTAACTACATTGGTGTGATTGTGGCGTAAAAGAAAATTTTAAATATATGTTATGTTTCATATTAATAATAATTGTTATGTTGTTCTTATGTTAACAATTTTTCATTTTTTATGAAAATAAAGAGTTAAAATAATTTGTTAAAGCATATATTAAAGTCACTGTTGTATGGGGTACATCAAAATTATTAACTCGACATTTAACAATAATAATAAATGCAGCAATTGTCTTCTTAATAATATTCTACCAACAATTCCATCCCTAAAAAAATTCATCCTATTTAGTCCACTTAATATTGCCCTGTCAACTTGAACAGAACTTGGTTAATGTTAGTCAAGCCTGAAAAAAGCATTTTGTTTTCAGGCTTGTAAAGACAAATATGAAGACTTGCAAGAGCGCTATTCAGGATGCAAGTAAGTTGAGTTATACCATTTATTACTTCAAGTAAAGCATGAAATATGGTTCTGTCAAAGAGTATGATGTTTTGATGCTTTACTTATTAAATCACATTTTATAATTATTTGACTTAATGAGTCTATTGCTGTTAAATTATCGGATGGTTTAATTTATATGTTGGTTTCATGATAGGGCTTTGTTTGAAGAGCTACGGAAGAAAAGAATGGCAGAGTTGAAACAAGCTCTGGAGCTATCTGAAGGATCAATAGGGTTAGTCATGCTTTGCCTTTTTTTACTTACAATCCTCAAGCTAGATGTGTTGGAAAAATCACCCAACAATTTAGGGATTTTTTTTTAATTTCTGGCCCAATCTTTTCCTATCTCCCTCACTTTGAGACATAAGATGGTGTCATTCATGCACTCGTCGTGGTTGATTCCCTCCCACTTGTCTTGCTTGGTGTTATGCAGAATGGTTTGGACTCACATTAAGTTCTATTTGTGGTTTTAAGGCCCCTAAATGGTTCTTAAGTTTGTTCGAAAATTGGCTCAAAATTTCATTATGTATTTATACATAAATTACGTGTAAGATGTACATGATTTACTTAAAAGGTTGAATTATGTATTATGTATAGATCGAATATGCAGGCTATTCTCTTAAGTGATGTTTGGTTGGAAGGAAATAAAAGGAATCAGAATTGATTCCTTTCATTTGTGTGTTTGGTTGGGTTGAATAGAAGGGACGAAATAGAATCGATTACTAACTCCCCCTTTAGGAATCATGATTCTATTCTCATCTTAATTTTTTTTCCCAATTTTACCCTCATCCTAAATATAATCCTAAATTCAAATCCCAAATCCCAAATCCCCAAACCCAAAACCCTAAACCCTAAATCCGAATCATAAAACCCTAAACCCTAAACCCCAAATCCCAAATCCCAAATCCATAAACCCCAAATCCCTAAACCCTAAATCCCAAATCCAAAAACCCTAAATCCCAAAACCCTAAACCCTAAACCCTAAAATCCAAATCCTAAAACCCTAAACCCCAAATCCCTAAACCCTAAATCCCAAATCCCAAATACCAAAACCCTAAAACATAAATCCCAAAACCCAAAACCCAAAACTCTAAAACCTAAACCCCAAATTCTAAATCCTAAAACCCTAAACCTTAAATCCAAAATCCCAAATTCTATAACCCTAAGCCCTTTTTAGAAAAATAATAATTTTAACTCTAAACCTTAACCCACAAATATAACCCTAAACCCAAAATCCTAAATCCCAAATCCCAAACCTCAAATCCTAAACCCTATTTAGAAAAATAATAATTTTAATAATATATTTTCTTTTTAATGAAGTTTAATTATTTAGAAAAATAATGATTTCAATAATGTATTTTGTCTGACGAAAAAATAGTAATTAAATGATATTATTTGAAGTTTACTGAATGTAGGAGTATTAAGGTAATTTACAGATTTTTCCATTCCATTCCAGTAGCAAACCAAACACTGTAATCTTGATTCTGAGCTTGATTCCAGTGGTCAAACCAAACATTGTAATCCTGATTCTGAGTTTGATTCCAGTGGTCAAACCAAACAACATTGTTTCCATTCCATTCTCATTCCCATTCCGATTTCGATTCTATTCTACAAACCAAACGCCACCTTATAATAGTAACAATCTGATTTAGGTAAAATATAAAAGTACATCGCCACTTAACTTCTTATGTAATGTGGGACATGTGTAGGCATATTGTATCATACCTGACACATGACGGAAGCGCGAATGTACTAATAATACAGAAACATTTAGGAAATAAGAAAGAGATGAGTAAAGTTTAAACTAACTAGACTCACTCTTTGGCAAGAAGGCCTCATATTTGTGTTATGAAACAAACACAAGGAAATTATTATCTAAGCGCTTATTTTAACAAATCTAGAATAGAACAAGTCTAGCTATGTTATTTATCTTTATATGAGCACTTTAGTAACTTTAGAGTAGGACTAGTATAAAGATATTTTTCTATCTCACGGATAAGAAGACTTCAACTTCAAAACAAACGAAAGAATTATTCTTAAAATATTAGGAATAAAAAAAGAACTTTTTTAATATTACTAAGTTAATTATTTTCTAGGATGCCTTATACAAGCATAAGACCTAGCTATTTATAGTTGAAAAGATCCTAGAATAGTTCATAAAGTTTCTATGTGGGACTCTAGTAATACACACAAAAAAAGAATTTTAAACAAAGGTTTTTATGTAAGACTCTAGTAGTACATAAAAATTAGAACTCTAAACAAAATAAATTATTTTATCTTTTCTAATCTTGTCCCGTATTATTCTCCTCTACTTATTTAAAACACGTTCTTGAGTTTTCTTTAAATAGGGATAATAATAACATTCATGGATTTTCAGAATTGATTTTTCTTGTTGTTCCACTTCCTTGAACAATATTAGTCAAATATTATCTACATGCTCATTTTTAAAATTAATATTTTCAACAAGTTCTGGAATAATAAAATATGACTCGGTATCTTGAAGATGATTTGACAACTTTTGTTGTTTTGGAAAATAATTTATTGTGATGTCAAATAATTGATTGCCTTTGAAAGTAGTGAAAACATTTGATTCTTTAACTTCAAGAATATCTACAAGTGTCATGATATTTGAATCTTCTTTTATGAAAATAATTTTGAGATCTAAGACTAACTCACCTTGTAAAGAGATTTCCCCTTCAAATTTTTTTTTTAATTTATATGATCTATAACATAGGTTTGTTAGCCTCAATAATATTATCATTTTTGTCTTTGACCAAAACTATTTCAAGAATCTTGTTTTTAAAAGATTGCTCTTTCACTTTTAAAGCTTTAGGTGAATCTTCCTTTTTTGACAGCTTATATTTAATGCTGTGTTGGATCATCTTTTTCACTCGAGCAAAATCTTGATTTTGAGTTTTTTCATAATATTTTTGTAGAGGAGCTATTTTTGTTTAATAACGCCAACGATACAAACAGTTTATTAAGAGCTTGATTAACCTCTTGACGAAATTCTTGAAATTCTTGAAATTCTTTTCATGAAATACCTTTATTATGCTCCATTAGACACATGAACCTTGCTTTTATATCGCCTGACGTAGGACGGAAGCGTGAATGTACCAATAATATGAAAACACTTAAGAAATAAGAAAGAAATGAGTAAAACTTAGACTAACCAGACTCACTCTCTGTCAGTAGGGGTCCTTATATTGGTGTTATGAAACAAACACAAAAAAATTATTATCCAAACAAGCACTCTAGTAAATCTAGAATAGGACAAACCTAGTTATATTATTTATCTTTAGACGAGTATTCTAACAGCTTTAAAGTAGGACTAGTCTAAAAATATTTTTCTATTTTACGGATAAAAGGATTTCAATTTCTAAACGGAAGAAAAAACAACTATTGTTAAAATATTAGGAATAAGAAAAAAAGAAAAAAAGAACTTCTTTAATATTACTAAGTATATTATTTTCTAAGATACATTATACAAGCATAGGACCTAGTTATTTATAGTTGAAAAGTTCCTAGAATAGTTAATAAAGTTTCTACGTATGATTCTAGTAATACATATAAAAAAGAACTTTAAATAAAAATTTCTATGTGTGACTCTAATAATACATAAAAATTAGAACTCTAAACAAAATAAGTTATTACTTTAATAGAACTCTAAACAAAATAAACTTCTTTCTCTTTTCTAATCTTGTTCCGTATTAAGTCTACTTGGTTTTATATTCTAGTTTGTACTAGTGTGTAAAGATCCATTTGTTTGGTGCAGATCTCTGGAATCAAAACTTGAAACTCTCAAGGCTGAGAAACAAGATTACTATCATGCCAATGATGGATTCAGTCAGATGGGATGTTCTCTACCATTCCAAAAACTGGAAGGCTTTGAAATTTCCAGTAAAGAGACATCGAAAGATGGTCTATCTGCTGGCAGTTACACTCTTGAGAACAGGACAAGCTGGTCATCTGATTGTCAGCTTCCAGCTGTTATTTTGTTTGAAGAAACCAACTACCAGCTTGAATCTTCACATTCTCCTCAGCCAGGAAAAACATCAATCATTGAGAAGTTAGCGGAGAGTGTGTGTGGAAGACAAGAGTTAACCATAAAGAAGAAGAGAGGAAAGAGGAAAAGGAAGGACTGTAATAAGGATGCCAATGAAGTCAGTGTTGGAGAAAGTAGCTTATGGGATTCAGCCGATGCTGTAATCTCCGTTCGGACTAAGGAAAATACAACCAGTGATTGTGGCGAGGTTTCTAGATCCTCCGGTCCGAATGATCAGAAGAATATAGGTTTCACCAATGATTTGATTGATGATCTCATGAGGCATTTTAATTCTATTTTGGAGCATAAAAGTGCTGCTACATTTCAACATCGGCTTGATAGCCAGGTATGGATAACATATTGTTTTGCAACCATATATGTTGTCAAATTAGTTTCTTTCCGCTTTATCCTCTTGTAAACTGCACGTATTTTGATATGCTTCTTCAGTCAATGACACTTTAAGACAGCCGGTAATTTACATATCAAATGAAGCTCACAAGAAGAATTAGGCCAGTTTGAATTACATCTGGTTTAGGTTGAAAATGCTTTTAAATAGGCTAATACACTTCTAAATTTTTACAACCTTTAAGGAAAGTGCTTTTAAAATTTTGACAAGTATTATTGGTATTTTTAAGAAAAACAAGTAATAAAAACTAGTAGTTTAGGAATTATGCTTCTTTTCTAATAAAAGTAATAAAATACAACTCAAAACCCGTGTTAATAATTTTATACTAAATATTTAAAACCTAATTACTTAAATGTTTATCTTGAAACTACTTTTGATCAGATTTCTTCCTTTGAAACCACTTCTAAGATAAGCACGTTCAAAACTAACGTTATAAGGTGGAGAATTTATTTCCCGACAAAGTAATATATATTTTCAGTTATCTTAACCTTCTACTATGCATTTACCTGGCAGAAGAGAGGAAGATATAAGAAAATGATTAGAAAGCACGTGGATTTTGCCACACTAAGATCAAGAATTATCAGTGGCTCCATCATGTCAGTTAAGGAACTCTTTCGTGATATGCTGCTGCTTGCTAACAATGCCTTGGTCTTCTACTCCAAAAGCACACGTGAATTCAAATCAGCCCTTCTTCTTAGAGAACTCATCACTAAACAATTGTGGCGGTACTTAAACGATTCTTGCAGCATGACTCCTCCTCCAACTCTTTGTCCCGGGCTAACAATCCATAATCCTCTGGCGAAACCCAAAGGAGCTCGAGTTTCTGTTCATCCTGGTAAAAGAAAATTGTCATCAATGGCTGCTAATACTGTGAATGGTGTTGCCAAGACTTCACTTGGAGGTGGAAAACCAAATAACACTACTGACTCCTTTCCATCTATACAATCCTTGGTTAAGAAAAATAAAGGTTTTGGCCGGCCTAGAAAATTTGGCTTTAAAAATAGTGATAAACTATCAATGACTTCCATAAAGGGAAGAATAAGAGGTCAAACAAGGTAAACAAAAGATGATGTTATGTATAGCTTTTCTTTTTGGCTCTGAAAATATGTTATACAGTTTTTCTTCAGCTTTGTTGAGTTTTGAGCTCGGTGTAGCTTCAGGCTCTTAACCACTTAAGTGACCACAACAATTCTATTAACAACGGAAAAGTGATTAGAAGTATAAAACTTCAATAAATTAAGAAATGGAGCACCTAAATGCATAAGGGAAGCTAGTCACCGTAATTATGTTAACGTAATTATTTAACATAAGTGGTTTAGTTTCATAATTATTACCTTTAATAATAAAAGTTTCACATTTTTTGAAAAAAACTAAAGTAGTTTTATTATTACATGAAAATAAACACTTTAATTTAATAATTTTTGAATTAGATACTTATATTTTCGTTATTAATGAAAATTAAACACTATAAATATTCATTTTTAATATTTTAGATAGATTATAATTATTTATTTAATAATATATAGAAATAAATATTCATATTTTTCATAATAATAAAATTTGTAATACATAACTCATAAATTATAAAATTAAAGTATTTATTTTAAAAAATTAGAGACATATACCTAGCATAATAATTATGATACTAATATAATTATATGGTAAAAATTAAAAATTTCTTAACTTTTTTGTCTCCCGTATGATTTTTAGTTATCATGTGTCATTTAAATGAATTTTAACTAAAAAAATATTAAATTCAATACATAATAATTAATTTAAAAATATATATTAACTAACAAAAAGTAGTAATAAGTATGTTAACATGTTTTATTTTTAATATTTTTTGAAATTTGGGAATTATATTTCTATTTTTAATAATTAATTTACTTATAATACATCATCTGAGTAGACTTTTATAGATGGCGATCGTAATAAATATTACTACCATTCGTCCGAATTACATCTGTATCCCTTTGCTTCCCCTTTTAGTAATAATGCCAAGTCGGGCAACGTAAAAGTTCTTACACATGTTTTCGTTATTATTATTATTGCATTGGGAAAAAGTAATAGCATAAAATCGTTTTTTTAATCGAATAGTAATGATTTATTTTTGTAATTTAAAAAGAAGAAAAGTTAACCTTACCTATAAAACACTCATAAAACTGCTTTGCTTCGTGGAAGTCCTTGAGAGTTAAGATTACATATTGGAGTTTTTTTTTATTTTTTTTAAATTCAATTGGTAAGTATCCATTTTGGTGTTAGTGCCCCGGATGAAATTACTGGATCCAATCTTGCTCCATCTTCTGTCATATAAAAAAAAAAAAAAAACTGCTGGCCTTATTGAATTAGAGCATTTCTCAGTGATGATGACCCAATAAAGCCACTTGACAAAAGTTGATATTATGTTATAATCTTTTCTTCAAAGCATAAGCAATTAATAACTAAATCAATACCTTAAGTCAATTAAAAAAATAAAAAGTGAGGGAACATCTCTAACCACCTGTCTGATGACCGGCTAGCTACTACATGTAATCATTATCAACGATATATTAGGGAATTACCTGTTCGAGTTGAAACTTGAAAGCTACTCTAAATAGATATTGTAACTACCGTTGCAATATATATTTTTATATATTATCAATCTCTTTAAAAAAATCGCGTTTTTATATAGAGTGTTGGTATTGATGACAATTTTTATATTTTCTTCAATTTTATTAGAAAAATTATTGCTTAATTTTAGTTGATTTCCACGTAATTTATGTATCTTTATTTAGAAAAATTATCTTACCTGCCACACTTTTTAATAAGACTTTCGTTTTTAATTTATAAAACTGTACAATTGGACATGCAATGTGCAACTGAAAAAAACATAATTTATTAAAAATTGGATATATAAGTCAATGACAAATTTTAATTTTGATTAATTGAACTATAGTATTTATATTATAAAAATATCATATCATTATATATATATATCATAGTTTACAATCTTAATATTTTATGGAATATAATTATATGTAACAAACATATCATTTTAATTAAAATAATAATTTCCCATTTAATATATTAATAAATTCAACTATATTTATTAATAATAATACACTTTATATTTTAAATATAAGATGCATAGTATTTTTCTATTTTTATCCCTAGTTAAAGTCATAAATTGATATCTAGTTATTTTAAGATAAAAATATTAGTGTAAAAATATCCTCTATATATAAAGTTTAATAATATTGTTAAAATAACTTTTATTATTATTAAAATAAAAATATTTAAAAGTTTTATTTTATCGTTAATATTAATTATATTTTAATATCATTATTTTTAATTAAAATATTTTTATAATATTGATAATATATGTTGTGATAATATTTATACCTTATACAAAAAGCAAAGCTTATAAAATCTAAAATTTAATAGTTGGCGAAGAACATGTTACTGTGTCTTCTCCAAAGTAATTTGGATACAAGCTAAACAAAATTTGTATAAGGAGTGAAAAGAAAACATAAAATGGTAGAAAATAATTATATATATATTTTAATATTACTTAGTTTTTAAACTGTTCGATTATATAATAATATTAATTATTAAAAATAATTTTTATTGTTTTAAATTCTTTATTTTATAAAAAAATCAAATTCTAAATGTAAATTTTTAAATTAATTTTATTATAATTGAAAAATTGATAAAGTATTTTATAAAATAAGTTGAAGAAATATTCTTAAAATAAATAATTAATTGATTTGTTATTTTAATGATAAATAAATATCTAATAGTAATTAATTTATGATCAACATAATCTAAATACAATATAAAAATTAATAATTTACTACGATAATAATAATAATTACTGATAATTGTATATTATATAGTTATTTTATCCATTTTATTAATTATAATTGTTATTTTTTTATATTTTTAGTTAATTTTAATTAATTAAATTAATATTTATTGTTTATTTTTTAAGGAATATATTTTTATGAAAATTAAAGAATTTGAATTAAAAAAGACTTAATTGTAAATAATAAAAGTTGAAAATATAATTTAAATTAAAAGAGGGTTTAATTATAAATATCCAAAGTTTAAAAGTTAATTTAAATTAAATTAGAGGGTTAAAAAATAATTAAAGAATATTTTTTTTTCTGCACAAGAAGAGGACCATGCGTCACACATCGTTAGATTACCCAATCAACAATTAGGATCAAGCCCGTGGAAGCCAAATGTGACAAAATCGAGTGGACCTAATTTTTTTGAATCGCATACTGCTCGGTGTGTCGTGTGGGGCCCAACTAGGCGCGCAGACCGATGTGCAGTGTGGGACCCACGTGTAACTGCGCGAATTGTCCCATGCGACGTGGTCCAGATAAACATCGTGCACCCTGAAATTCCAACGAATCAAACATTGCCACATGTCTCAAATATTATTTCAGCTAATGAGGAGTTGACACGTGGTACGTGTTGGTTAAAATAAAAACACTGAAACAATGCACGTTTCCAGTAGTTTCTGCGTCACCACGTGTCTTCGAAAAGCAATAATCTTGTGCGACGCCAACCACGTGCAAGTTTTCCCTCACACCAATTAAATGTTGTCACGTGTCTCGGTTATTTCTTGTAGCCAATCATATGCTAACACGTGGCATGCATTTTGAATTAAAAATAAAATAAAAAATAGCACATGTTGTCCACTGTTTTGCACGATAAATTTCTTTTACACGCGTCTGGTAGAAGAATATGTAATACAGAGAATAAATAGATTAATTTTCTTTCTTTTTCATCTATTATTCCTTAAATGCTTATTGTAATTTTAATTTTTCGCATGGAGTAATTTAATTTTTCTAAGGTTGCATTTTAGCTAAATTTATAACGCTTGGATTTAATTATTTTTGAACAATTTATTAGATTTTTATTTTATTTATTCTATTTGTGCTTAATGCTTTTAATTATTGGAAAATTCATTAATTGATCTGTGACACTTAAATAAACTTAGAAGAGGTATTTTTGTGTATTACTCGTAGATAGAATAACATATATATATGAAGGATATGAATATACCTTTATCGTATGTATGGCCATTTGAGAACTTAGAACGTAATAAATCTTAGTAAATTTAATTCTCATAAAAATATAGTGAATTAATTTAACAAAATGTGTCTATACGGAGCTCGGAAGAGATGTATGAATAAAATTAGAAGTTCTTGGTTGACAAATTAAATTTACAAAAAAAAAACAAGAGAAAATAATATGATTCGAGTGAATTAATTTGATGAAAATGTAATCCCATAATGTTTTTTATATTTTGTTATAAAACTCTTAGTTAGTTAAAACTTGTTCCAACTTTTCGATCGTTTGGATAAAATCAGATTGAAATAATTTTAGTACTTTACAAATCGTAGTAACAAATCTCTGTGGAAACGATAATTTATTTATCATTTTTATTACTTGTAACCGTATATACTTGCACGATTTTATGTTATCCTAAAAGAGATAACAATTGCATAATTTTATTTAATAAATAAGTTAAATATAATATAATAATATATGTGTTTATTCAATTAATAGTTTTATATACTACATGAATGATATAGATATAACTCGATTGAATTGAATAAGTATTTTTTTCTTAAAAATTAGTTGACTATTCTTTTATAATTGATATAAATGATCGTGACATAAAATTATTAATTCAACAAAACTATGATATATTTATAAATAAATTGATCGAATACTAATAAAAAAAATAAAAGCCATATATATATGAACTTATTCAATTAATATTTTTATTACATATGAAGTTAAGTGGTTTTTGATTTGTAAGAATGAAATAGAATTCAAATCAATTCCTTAAAATCTTACATTTTTTTTGCGCTATAAATTGAGAATGAAATGAAATCAATTTCTAAAAGAAAAGTAATCATCATATCATCTTCTCCCTTAGGAATCATGTTTTCATTCCAATGTTAGATTTTAATTTCAATTTTACTACAATCTCAAATATAACCCTAAATCTTAAATTATAAATCTTATTTAAAAAATAATAATTTTAATCCTAAACCTAAACCATAAACCACCAAACCCAAAACCTTATTTAAAAAAATGCAAGTTTTTATCTTTTACAAAGTCTATCAATTTATATTTTTAATTTTTTATTTATTTATATCTATTCTATTAGGTCACTTGTCTCTTAATTTTGTAAGACTCATTTCATTTTTCTTTTTTGTGAACAAAGATCTAAAGTTTTTATGCTAATTGATTTAAGTTTTAATATCATGTTAAAATTCATAAAAATTATGAGTATTATAATTTTAAAATGTTAAATTAATGGGTAAAAATACACATAATTTTTATAAGTTTTATAATATTATTATAAATGAATGCTAATAATATATAAATTTATCTCGATATTACTTAAATTTTATCACCTTTTAACATTATCTATAAAATTTAATTGTTTTTCTAATTTTTTAAAACAATTATAGTAGAGAATGTAATATAAAAATTATGGGTGTGAAATTAAGTATGAAGTTATATGATATTATCATCTATTTAATATTATATTTAATTAATATAGAATATTTTTTATTTACAATAAATTTTTTGGTGTTACTGTGATACGATCATGCATACAATTTTAAATTTTTAGTAATTGAATTTGTATTGTTAGTGTCTTTTATTTGAGTGGTAAAATGTTGATACCTTGTTTGTGAGAATATTGCATGAGATGATGTTTAAGGAAACTTTAATTTTGACCCATCATGGGTTTTCAAAACATTTCTTTTACATCCATTCGAAAATATAAATTTTAATGGAGGTCTAATAAAGCGATTAATGGTTGTTGAATGATAAAGCAACACACTAGACATTAAACAATAAGTATTAAATTATAATCACTGTTATTAAATAAATATTTAAATAAAATTTATTTTTAATATGTGTTTAAATTTAAAATATTGTTAAAAATAGAAATCATTGAAAAATGAGCTATAAATGAAAACTGATATTTTATAGTTAATCATGAAATATAATAATGGCATAGTTCATATAATGAAAATTTAATGATAGTAAGAATTAAATTTAATAAAAATAAAAATATTATTATTATTATTATTATTATGATGGTTTAAATGATGTGATTAAAATAAATTAAAATAAAATAAATAATTATACAAATCTTTCAAAAAATAGAGTATTTTACATGTATCTATAAGATATATAAGATACGAGATGAATGGTAAATCATGTTGTTATTATTATAATATTTTATATTTAATTTTAAATTAAGGGTAAAACTAAATATAAAAGAAAATAACCACGCCTAAATCCAAATGACGGCAAGCAATGCAGGAAAGGAAAAACCATGATATGTTCTATCGATTCAACAGCACACCACTCGTTTTCATCCACACGAAATGCAGAATGTTCAATATTTGGAGTAAGACAGACGGGGATAGACAGACAGTTCGGACCGAGATAATAATTACTATATATTAAATACAACAACATACATTAAAAAAAACAAAAAACAACATAAACGGGAACTACAATATTAAATACCAAACAAAAATGAATACAAGTCCCAAAAAAGAAAAAGAAGAATGAATGTATATATATATATACTAAATATAGCAACATTACATTAACAATATAAGAGAAAATAACATAAACGTGAACAAAACAATATTAAAATACCAGACACCGATCATTTGGATGAAAACATCGTCTCAATTATATGCAATTTGAATTTCGATCTATCGGATGGTAGGTTTACTGTTCGAACCTCGATGATGGCTACATATCTGCACTTTTATAATTTTTAATGATTCAGGCTAAATATATCATTAATATCCAATACAACACTGAGCGAGCTTATCCCTGATAAAAATTTATAGAAAAAAAGGAAAATTAAAATACTAAAACAAAAAATAATAGTACTTTTATGATGAAAAATAATACTTAGTTATTTAAGTAATTTTATTTTTAACTTTCTTAAAAAATATTTTTAGTAATGCAATGAAAAATATATATGCAACATATTTTTAATATAAAAGTAATATATATTTTTAGAATATTTTTATCTAATATGAATTTATCCTTATATTTAATTTACATATTTACTTTATTTTATATTTTTACTTTTTTTCCTTGATTTTAATAAATATAATAGAGTCATCATGGCTTTCAATTAAGTTCACGTGTGTGATAGAGTGGGACACATAACAGCACACAACAAATATTATCAAAGCAACTACAAACCACCATCTATGTAGTAATTGTATTGTAAATTTGTAATGGGCTATAAAGTTTTCGATAATCTAATAAATATAACGTTAAATTATTATTTAATTTTATAAGAATAAAAATTATATACCATTATTAAAATAAATTTATCATTAAATTTTTATTAGTGATATAAATTCACTACTAAACTCACAAATTTATCATAAAAAAAACATAATTATTAAAAAATAACTTACTAATATATTTGTATTACAAATTTTAATCCGGTCATTTATTTTTATTATTTAATATAATTAAATAATATATTTATAAGTTTTACAATAATATAATAAAATATTTATTAATTTATTTTAAAAAATAAATATGATAATAGTAAAGGTTTAATATCTTTTCAAAACAAAATATTTAAGTTTATTAATTTTTTATAATAGTTTAATTTATTAATTTTTAAAAAATTACAACATCAATCTACTAACTCACTTTTTATAAATTTCTTTTATCTTTTTTTTTTTATTTTTTAAAAAATATATTTTGAAAAATATTCATATTTAACTTTCTTCTTCAAATAAAGTTAAAAAAAAAATTTTAAAAAAAAATTATAAAAAGCGAGCTGATAGGCTTGTGTTGTATTTAAATTAAACTATCGTACAATAAAAATAATGAATCCAAGTGTTTATAAAAGGCTGCTGCATCATTTATAAAAATAATAATTGTGGTGTCAATATCGGCACATTTCATAAATATCACACATATATTATATTAAACCAGTAGTCAATACTGATGTCTCGTACAGGCAGGCTCAATAGACAGAATTGTTGTTTTGTTTCGAGAATAACATAAATAATATATTTTTATTAGAAATGTTATTTAATTAAATGTTATTTAAATTAATTTAATTATGTAAATTAATTTAATATTAAAAATTATTTAATTAAGTTTTTTTAAATATTATTTTTATTATTATATATTTTAAAATATAATTAATTTAAAGATGGTTCTATCTCAATTTAAATTTGTAAATGAATATGTGTAATTTGTGAATATTGTAATTATTACTTTTAAAAATATCTTTGTTTCTCTTAAGCTTTTTCTCTACAAAGGGGCCAAAGGCATGCAAAGCTTACAGCTGCACAAAAGAATCTGTCCCTCCCTTCTTTTATCGCTGAACAAACGCCGACCTCTTAGCTTCTCTGCTGCTTTCTCCATCTTTTTTCTGTCACTTTCGCTCTTCCTCTTTCTCAATAGAGAACCTTAACGAACTGTTCGGACATTGGTTCGTTTTGGAGTTTGAAGCTTTTTGGCGCTTCTTACTTGATCTGTTGTTGCTCGATCGGAAATTTTCGTGCCTTTGTGCCTCAGGTTTGGAATCTCTCTGCTCTCTTTTGCGTGTTAATTTTTCTTCTTTCTGTTTTTGATTTCTTGTGTATGTATTTGATTTTGGGATTGCTTGAGAGAATATAGCTGAATTGTTTTTGTTTATGCTTATATTTTTGGGGATTTTTAGATGGTCTATTGGTGCAAGATTCAATACCAGAGCCCGAAAATGGGTTTCATGGAAGGGGGATATGTAATTATTATTATTTTGGTTTAAAAATTGAGTTTTGGTAGCATCGCGGTTGCCATTGTCGATTTGATTCTTTTGCCGTAGTTTTGTTTCAGCTCTATGTCCTAATTCCTTCCAGCTGGGGGTTCTTTTACATTACTTTCTTCTTCTCCTTCATTTCTTTGTCTTGTTTGTAAGATTTTGGGTCTGGGTTTGTTTCTTCTTTTGTGCTTCTTATGTTTTGATAGGAAATGGAAAAGACAATTCAGTTGCCAATAACCGTTATCTGCATAACTCTAATGGTCTCCATCACAGTGCCCTTCTTTGCCTTCCGGCTCCTCGTGCAAATTAAAAATATTGGCTTGTTCTGCAAATATGTTCTGTAAATACACCCCTTTAACATTAAGCTGCACTTGGCGTGTCACAGATTTGATATTTTTGAACTTGTACGACTGTTCTTCTAAAGCTCTTCAGAAATACTGATTATATTAGTTGTAACTTCCTAGTTTTTGTTTTGACATTCAATTGGAAGCATGCCATGTAATATAATCCAATTTCATCCATTTGGTGTCACTAAGGTTCTAGGGTGTTAAACTCTTCATCCCCATAATCAAGTTATAAACAGGGGAGAAGAAAATAAATACATAATTATAGTGCAAAACTCGATCGAGATTTATTTTAATTTGTAGGGATAGGATTAGTGGCCATAATTTTTTACAAAACTTATTGCACTCCCTTATTTTTAATCTTTTTAGTGAGCTTATTATTTCAAGTATAAATGATTTATCATGGATTCATGATTACTGATGATAGTATTTGCTTTGAATTAGTGCTGATATTGTTTCTTTCTGCATGAGGATTACTTGCAGCTTGTGTAAACAAGGCAGAAGAAGTCTTTGAAGTCATGGATTGCTTTCCAACAGAAGGATTGCCTTCTCTGATGTGATATTGTCCATCATGTTTTACCTTTTATTGCTTTGAGTTGGATGGAGTCTAGGAAGGTAGCTTCTTTAGCATGGTCTCTATTGTAATTGACGTATGCTTTTATGTTTGAATTTCTCTAATTGAAAATATTGACACAGGGGAAGTGTGGATTCAAGATGAAGCCGTTTATGGGATTTCTTTGTACAGTGATGTTATTCATTGTGTATAGAACCACAAATTATGAATATAAAGAGGCAGAGGTATATTCATCCTACTAGTTCTATGGTCTTCATGGCTTGACATATTAGGTACAAGTATGATTACAAAATGTTATAAGTCATGACCTGGCGGTTGATTTGGAAGTTGTGACATAAAAGTGCAGATAGAATCTCTTACCAATATTAATGCATTTTATTGCTATATACCAATAATCCTCTGATAGATTCATAAAGTAGTCAAATTCATTTGATTGTTAATTTTTCCCTTAATTTTTTCATTTTGGTTGTGAAAACTGTTCATCTTTTGACACTGCATACCTATTGCACTTCTCTCTCTCTCTTTTTTTTTTTGTTTCCGGTAGTTCGTTTGCTGATTTTTTCCTTGTTTCCTGATCAGATGGAGGCAAAATTTCCTTTGTTTGGTATAGTAAAGGTACAAAGTGTCATGCTAACATGTATTTGCCAAAATTGGACTGTTGTGTTTATTTTTTAAGTTCATAATTGTTTAGAAAGATCTAATTCCTTTTTGATCTCTGCATCTAGGAGTCTCTTGTTGGTTCCAGAAATTTGGATAATTTGCCTAGTGGCATTGTACAAGCTAGGTCAGATTTAGAGTTAAGGCCCCTGTGGTCATCCTCAAGATCAAAGGTAAGGCTGTATGTGGGTTACTCTTCCTGATTTTTTTCTCTCGGTAATATGTTCACATACATGCATATTAGTCAGTTGAAATGGATTTGTTGAGGGTTTTGTTCATTTATAGTTTTTTTGTTGTTGCTAGCTGTTGCAGTAATTACTTTAGTGTTTTGTGGCGAATTCATATTACAGGTAAAAGAATATAGTCATCGCTACTTGCTGGCAATGCCAGTGGGAATTGGGCAGAAGCATAATGTCAATGCCATTGTTCGAAAGGTAACAATATACATTCTCTTTATTATTGGAAACGCTAGCTGCTTGCTGTTTTTGCCTAATTTCTTTTATTTCAGTTCCTTCCAGAGAATTTCACTATAATCCTATTTCACTATGATGGAAACCTGGAGGGATGGTGGGATCTTAAATGGAGCAGTCGGGCCATACACATAGTTGCTCAGAATCAAACAAAGTGGTAAGTCTTGTTATGACTTATGAGTCATTGGGATTTTGATGCATGCCCTCATATCTATTATGTGGTTCATCATGGGGATTATAGCATCACATTGTGAGATGAATTTAAGTTATAAATCTGAGGAGGCATGGTCTGCAGAACACAATTTTTTTTAAGGGACACTTCAGTAACCTTTTTATTATAATAGGAACACTTTGGTCCTTTTTTTGACTGTACAGTTAGTTTACTGTTAAAGTTTCTCACACCTCTCTCACATGAATCGATTTTGAAGGACAAAATGGACTTTTAATAAAAAAACATTATTTTTTACATAAAAAAACTTTAAATTAGGGATTTGTGACAGACACCTCTAAAATTTCTCAAGCCTCATTTTCTGATAAATAAACATATGAGCCAAACAAATCCCAAATAAAACATATGGAAATTTTGAAGAAATTGCTATATATTTGCCTTGGTTTTAGATTGTACAAATAGAAAATTTTTTGATTTTGTTTTGATACATATGGGTATTTCTTCTTTCATCCTTTATGTTTATCGAGTCTCAACAATATACAGAAGAAATATGGAAAATTAGAGGTGAGAGAGAAATGAATGTTGTTGAATAAACTATAAACATAGAAAAAAGAATCAAGTAAGAAAAAAATAGATAGAGAAAGAGAAAGAAAAGAGAGAGAAATGATAAGTCCGAGAATGAAAAAATTAGAGGAAGATAAAGAAAAGAAAGAAGAGAAAAAGGACGTGAGGCAGAGAAAGAGAAAAAAGAGTAAGAAAAGAATGGGGAAATAGAGAGTGAGAGAAAATTGGCTGGGTAAAGGGGGAAAAAATTATTTTAGCACTCAAATATGTCTTTTTTTTGGTAATTTTGTACTAAATATATATTAAATAATACCTCGTGATTTGCACAAGCTACTTCCTTCCATTTACTCTTGACACTGTCAAAAAAAGGACTAAAGTGTTCTTATTATAATAAAAAGGGTGCTAGAGTGCCCCTTTAAAAAAGGGGGGAATAAGTGTACCTTTTAGTTAAAAAAGGGGATTGAAGGGGGGTTTAATCCCTGCATTACCACATAAAAGTTGAGAGGGGGATCCATTTCAGTCGTTTATGTGATTCAACCTTCATTAGCATGTGTGATTTATGACTCACTGTGTGGTTCTTAAAAAAAAATTAAACGTTCTGGGAATGCAGATATATAATGTGGGGTTTGTATGGACTTTTTCAATTGTTGTATTCTACCTTATTGGATCACCTGAGCAGTTATAGTGGTGTTCTTCCACTGATAACAAAGGTTTTTTTTTCATACATAAATATGGTAGGCATACATTCATAAATTTTTTTTCTGCTTTGCAGGTGGTTTGCAAAGCGCTTTCTACATCCAGATATTGTCTCTATCTATGATTACATATTTCTGTGGGACGAAGATTTGGGTGTTCAAAAATTTCATCCAGGAAGGTACCGTCATGGGCTTACAGAACATCATTTGGACATTTTATTCAATAGCCAGTTTCTAGAATGAACTTTTCTTTAACATTATTGCTCGTTAATGTTTGATGCTTGATGTTCTTGGATCTAAAATGCACTCATAACTACAAAATAAATTGTGCTGGTTGAGATATTTTAGGTGGTGTTTTCATTATAAATTGCAAATATTGTACTCACTGTAAAAAGAAAAATCTTTGTGTTCCACCCCTTCCCCTCAGCTGCTCACCATATTAGTACTTGACCATGATTGAACAAAAAATTAAAAATAAATCATTTAGATATTTGATGCTTTATCTTTGGCACCTGCTTGTTCTGCAGTTCAATTCTTCAGCTAGCCAGCCTCTTATTTAAAGTAGATTTACTACTCAGTCAAACTCTTCTGCTGAACCCATCTTCATATCCACTTGGGTTATCTATTCATTGGTCCTAACCTTTCAATTCAAACAATTTAGTCCTTAAAGGTTTTTGAATTTGACAAATTTAGTCCAAAATTTTAATTTTCATTAAATTGATTTAACGATATTATAATAAATGTTGGAGAAGATTTAGTTATCAATTCTTCTAAAAGCTCATCAAGTGAGGGGGTGGTGTTAGGATCCAAATATAAATATAAGATAATAGTTAGTCCACCTTCTAAAGCCTTGAGCTTTTGGGAGAATAGATGGTGACACCTCTTTTAATAAATTACGACGAAACTTGACTTTTTAATTCATTTGGTCTCAAAATTATTTTAAAAAGTATAATTTAGTCCTTAACCTATGATTAAATTTATAATTTGGTCATCAACCTAACCTATCAATTATATGATTATTAAGTATAATGCCATTAAATTAATTTGACATAAATTGAAAATTTGGACTAAATTTGTGAAATTTAGAAACGATAAGGTTTAAATTATGTGAATTAGAATGTTAGGGATCAAAGTTTAATATTTTATAGGGACCAAATGTATAGATAAGCCTAACCATTTTAATCTAGAAATGAATCATTTGAATAAAATTGGATGAACATTGCTATTTTAATGACATGTAAGAGACACGGTTCAGAGCAACAAAAAAGAGAGGGTCTAGAGAGACCTGGTAAATAATTTTTGGGGACTCATGAGCAAAGCATGGCTGTATCTGTTGGTTCGTGTCAGGATTCTTCTCTGCACTTGAAGATCTAAGTTTTGTTTTATTTGTCTAGGTATCTTGAAATTGTAAAAGCAGAAGGACTTCAGATATCCCAGCCAGCACTAGATCCTAATTCAACTGGTATACATCATAGAATTACTATTCGGGCCAGAACAAAAAAGGTTCACAGGTGAATGAATTGTTACAATTGAAGAAATAGCTTTTTATAAAACAAGTGTATGAAGAAACCTTGTCCTTAATTTGCAAATCCCTTTTTACTTTAAACAGAAGAGTTTATGACCTCAGAGGAAGCGTGAAATGTTCTGAAGCTAGTAAGGGGCCACCATGCACTGGGTGAGTTGTTTTATTGGCAACCTTAAAGCATCATAACTCCTGAACTAAGGGATATATGTTCAGATTTTCTGCTTGATCTTCTTGCGTTACCCCTTTGTAATTATCACTTTAGATAACTTTGGTGATTTAATTGCTAAATAATTTCTTGACACCTTTAGATTTGTTGAGGGCATGGCTCCAGTGTTTTCAAGATCTGCTTGGTTCTGTGCTTGGCATCTTATACAGGTATATTTCATGTTTGTGATGTGATGGTGTCTATAAACTGTAACTTAAAGCTATTTAAACAATATTCAAGCAAATGTGGCTTAACAGCTCTGATTATGAACATTTATGAATTTGGTGTAAATTTTCACAAACAATATAAATCCTGTCTTCAAATTTATTTTATGTAATATATCGCTCTCTTGCATGAATAGTTTATTATGAGGTTGGACTTGGATGAGAGTGACCATTATGTAAAATGCTTAATGGATTATATCTTCATCTGTTTGTTCATTCCTGCTTTTATTTATTCTTTATGTTGGGGGCAGGGGAAGGCATTAGGGTTGAATGCTTGCTGTGTTAGCTAGAGAATATCAATGTGATTTAAATTACGCCTTATCTACTGAAATTGTGTTGTTTTTCATTGAGTAGGTCAGACTTATCTTCTAAAATTTATGTCCGTGTTCTAGTACTGAAATCTCAACATATACAAAGCCCTAACCCAAACCCATGATTTCTGTAAATAATTTCTGAGAAAATCGTAAAGTAATCATTCTCATCTCTGCATTAAAAAATTCATTCATAGTTATACTTGTAGGCTATAGCAGCTTTCTGATGCCATTGGTGTGTAATTATATGTATTTATATGTGTCTGTCAATTTTCTCTCCTTTTGGCATTGGGACATTCAAAATATGTTGAATGAACTTATACATACAAGGACATTAGCGGAAAGAAAAGGGGAAAAAAGAAGAAGAATATAATGATGAGTTATGGATAATCTTGTTAATTATTCAAATGCTAAATCAAAGATAAAGACAAGAGAGAAAAGAGAGAAGAAAGTGGCTAGGGTTTCTTACAAAATGTGGGAATGCAAAAAGTGAGAAATACAAAATACAAGTTAGGCCTTTTAGTGGCAAAATAAAGAAAAAAACTAAAATAGTTTTACAATAGAGACAAGATTAAAACAACCTCATAGGAAAGTATTAATTATTCTAATATCTTTCTTCAAATTCACGATGTGGCTGCGAGAAGCATGGAGAGTTTGCCAACTAGAAAATGAAAGCGTGAAATAGGATGTGATTTGGTAAAGTAGTATGTTATCTGCAAAGAAGAAGGAACGAAAGGCAAAGTAACGGTGCCTTGCTTGAGGTGATGACGAGTAAAATGACAATTTATCTCGATGTGTTCCTGAAAAATTGAGTTGTGAGTTGTGAGCAATCTATATAGCACTATGGTTGTCACAATACGTAGGAGTGGGATGAGAAAGAAAAACACCCATATTTGCAAGTAACTAACGTAACCAAACAATTTCTTTGGTAGTAGATGCCACAACACAATTCCTTGCTTCAGTAGAAGATTGAGAAACAACAATTTATTTCTTGCTCTTCCAAGAAATAAGAGAATCACCTAAAAAGATACAAAAATTGGTAATAGCCTTGCAATCTGTAGGGTTGCAACCATAATCAACATCAGAATATGCATGCAGCTTTAAGAAAGAAGTGGATGGAAGTAAAAGACTAAAATATAGTACCTCGAAGATAAAAATACGAAGAACAATTGCCCAATGAACAATAGTAGAAGCTACAAATTGACTAATAGTATGAACAACTTAAGCGATGTCTGGACGAGTAATAGTAAGGTAGACTAAACTGCCAATTATAGTTCGATATAAGATAGGATCTTGCAAAAAAATGCCATCAGAACGAGAATATTGAACATTGAGCTCATAAGAGGTATCAATAGTTCTAGTATCAGTAAGATGAGCACGCTCAATGATCTCAACAATGTACTTAGGTTGAGAAAGAAGGTAACCTTTTGGAGAGAAAGCAACTTCAATACACAAAAAGTATAGTAGAGAAACTAAATCCTTCATTTGAAATTGATGGACAAACTTTAACACTGCAATCCCATCAACATCATCACCAATAATAATCATATCATCAACATATAAAGAAAGAAAAATATGACCTATAGTGGTACACTTAGCAAAGAGAGTCGAGTCATGATCACGGGAGGAATACCCAAGAGAAGCAATAATAGTAGAGAACTTCTTAAACCATGCTTGATGTGCTTGTTTGAGATCATTTAAGGCTTAATTCATCGACCACCGAATCAACTGAAGGAAATGGGTTATGATGTCAATATCATCACGAAGTGTCATTAAAAACTGAACCAATCGTTATTCTTCTCTAAGAGCAATATAAGGTGCATAAGCTCGTAGTGCTATTGATTTTGTGAGAGTTAATTGATCTCAAAGGTCAATTATTGCTGAATAGAACTCTTGAATACTCATTTTTCTATTCAAGAGGTCGGATATCTGATTCTAACTGATATTACTTTGTATAGTTAGATTGTGTATACAATCTTGTTAGATGTTTTTAAACTTCTTTTGCTGTGTCGTACTTTGTAATTGAGTGTTTATTGAGTGCTAAACATAATTGTTTATTCAAGTGATAATTTTTGAATTATCTATTTCCTATTTATTTAGCAAGGTTGCATAATTAGCCTTGTCTGTTGTGGGTTTATTAGATAATCGTAATACGAATAATTCTTCCCGTCGAATTTTACACGAATTGATTGTAGCGAATCATCTCTATTAGTAGTCATTGTGAAGACAAAACAATCTTCCAAATTTCCAAATCAAACGAAACCCTTAAATTGCAGATCAAACAAAAAATATCCAAAAATTATCAAAATTAGAGGAAAGTACCTATTTGATGCAAAAGATGAGGCTCGTGAACGATTCTGTCGAGAAAAAAAGAGTTAATTATCTAAATGCCAAATCAAAGAGAGAGGCAAGAGGAGATAAGGGAGAAGAAAGAGGCTAAGGTTTCTTACAATATGTGGGAATGCAAAAAGTGAAAAATATAAAATATAAGTTATGCCTTTTGAAGGGCAAAATAAAGAAAAAAAGGACTAAAATTGCCTTGCAATAGAGACAAGACTAAAAATAGCATTATAGGAAAATATTAATTACTCTGATAAATCTTACGGCTTTTATTTTTAAGTATGGTAAGTAAAAAACTTATGGGGTAAACTAAAGTAGTTTTCATGTGGAAAGTATATGTTACAGTGAATCGTTACACTCATTGAGAAGCCAATTCTTGCATTCCTTTTTAGTTTTGCCTTTTGGGATATTTTTCTTCACTTCGTATTTGAGCTTAACTATTAAATAAAGCATCATGTCTACATCTGTCTCTATTAAATTCATTATTGAATGTGCTTTCCTTTGTTCAGAACGATCTTGTTCACGGATGGGGAATGGATATGAAACTTGGTTACTGTGCACAGGTATAATATGGTTTATTAGCTTAACTAGAAGCCTTTATGGATTTGGGACCCATTTCATGATTGAGTCGTTGCTTTGAGATAGTTGCACTAGTTAACATCTTGTGATGCTGTCAACGATTGTCTTTCCATATGAACCGTCAATCTTTTACCTTTTGCTTTCTTTCTTTTCTGTAGTCAACATACCAAGTTCGGTGTTGGACTTCACTGAGAACTTTTTTTTTTCTTTCTTGTGTTTTTTTGGCTCTTGGTAACCCTACTACTGAAGTATAGTACATAACTATCACCTTCCTTCCTCCTATTTCCTTTGTTTTCTTTAGGATCTAGCAATTGCATTGACCTAATGCCTCCACACTTGGGTGTGCCATTGTATAACTGCTTCGTTGCGCTTAAAGTTTTGTGGTCCTATAAACCTCACTTTTATTGGTTCCATAGTTTTCTGGAGATTTTCTTCTTGTGTCTTTTCTCTGCTTAACTGATGTTGTCAATAATAGCTGGCCATGGTTTATTACGTAGGGGGATCGAACAAAGAAGGTGGGAATCGTTGACAGTGAATATGTTGTTCATAAGGGTATACAAACTTTAGGTGGAAGTGGGCCTTCTTCAAGAAAGGTTAGTTTCCTTTGTACACACCTCTTTCTGCACTCTTGCTTACAATTTCTAAAATCAGATGGAAAATACAGGTTATAGTTGCACGGGTGTGGGCTTGTAAATCCAGGTGAACGTAGTCATTAAGAGTGAGATTAACATCAATTAAATGATTGTAGCTAAAGTAACTTGGGTAAAAGAAAAGCAGATAGGTTACTTGTTTAGATACATGTTGACTAACCTGGGAATTCTTCTTGCTTATTTGTCCATTTGGTCCTAAGCTTATTGAAGATATTATAAGGTATTGAAGTTTAAACAATTTAGTCTCTTAACATTTTTAAATTCGATAATTTTAATCCAGAATTTTAATTTTTGTTAAATTGATGTTGCACTTAATTACGACTTGATTTTTTAATTCATTTGGTGTCCAACCTATTTTAGAATACACAATTTGGTTCCTAGACTGTGACAAAATATATAATTTGTTCTTTAAAGTATAATGACATTAAATCAATTTGATGAAAATTAAAATTTTAGACTAAATTTGTCAAATTTAGAAATATTAGTGATTAAATTGTGTGAATTGAAATTTTAGGGATCAAATTGTAATATATTAAATAGATTATGGATCAGTATGGATAAATGAAATCTTATTATTTCATTTATTTTCTTGGTCTTTTACGCATTTTCCTTACAAGAGGATACTCTTATACTACGCAGGTATCAAATCCTGAGGAGCCGACTAAGGTAAATTTCAGTGTGAAAATTATATGGCTCTTAACTTTATCCATGTGTTAATTTATCTAAATGTCAATTTTGAAAACACGCTGCTTGACGTGCTATGCAGAAACTAGGTGCTTCGTCTATTGACGTGCGAGCTGAGGTGAGAACTTGAATGAATATCCAACCTATACTAAATCCTTATTTGACTATGGTCATATTTACATGTTGGGGAAATGTGCATTTTGCTAATATGATTGTGCGTGGGCTGAGCACAGATAAGGAGGCAATCAACTTGGGAACTTCATGTATTCAAGGAGCGCTGGAACCGTGCAGTGAAGGAGGATAAGAACTGGGTTGATCCATTTAAGAGTGAACGAAGACGCCAAAGATGGAAACGCAGTAGTCATTGAGCTTTTAACTCCAATTTACCAAAGTGATTGAATATGAGGATTTGTTAGTCCACCAGCATTTAGAGGCACTTGCTTTCATTTATACTTGTAGTTAGAATCTGTAGCCTTTTTTTTCTTCCTTTTTTTTCAACTCTCATAATCATTTCATTATTTGAGTTTTCATAAATTTTACTAGCTGTATCCAGTTTTGGCTTCTCACCTATATATATTTACTGGTGTAATTAATGTGTTTTGAACATTGTTCCAAAAGATAAATTAGAGGAAGATGTTACGGTTCTGATAAATGGAAGTGAAATGTCCATTCTTTGTTCATTTATCCAATCCTTAGAATCTTTCATATTGTAAGAGAAAGAGAAAAGGGAGAAAATGTTGGGTTGTCATAAATATTTGTAAATTATTTTAGTTAATATAAATTCATTATGTATTATAAAAAAATACATTTATTAAGTAAACGTTTGATTAACTTAATAATTTCAAGTTTCAATAAATAAAAAAAATTTTAAAAAAATTCATACGTAACAAAATGCATAAAATCTATTTTTTTATGATAAAAATGATAAAATTTAAAGATATTATAACTTTATTTGGTATTAAAATAAATAAAATTATTTAAATAAAAATATTATTTTAGATTTACTTGACTATATCTTAAAAATATATATTATTTTATATCATTTAAATAAAAAAATATTAATTTAAATTTATTTTATTATTTTTTAAATTTTTTTGAGAATAATTGAATCCATATCAAAAATAACAAAACTCAACCACTTGTTCTCGATAATAATGAAAATAATTTGACCCCTCCACTCCTATATATATTAAAAAAATTGTATAAAATGGTTTTTTTCGCACTTCAATAAATTAAATAAATTTAACATTAACGAAACGAAATAAGTCAAAAGATTCCAAGCAAGAAGTTGAGCCGAACAAGCCAACTTGAGCCGAGTACGAATTCAAGTTCAAGACGTCAGCTCCATCTTTAGGTGGATATTTCCATAGCGTGCCATTTGGCAGATTATGGCCCACACCACAATGATATGTCCCCAGGTTGCTAGACGAATTTGGAATTCGGAGCTAAAGGAGTCCAAGTTCGGAGCTTTTTGCGTGAGAAAGACAAGTGAAAAAATCCAACTGCCAAAAATGAAGGCGATAGTAGTAAGCAGTCCAGGTGGTCCAGAAGCACTTCAACTACAAGAAGTGGAAGATCCAGAACTCAAAGACGATGAGGTCTTAATCAAGGTCGAAGCCACTGCTCTGAATCGTGCCGATACCATTCAAAGGAAGGGTATGTACCCTCCTCCAAAGGGTTCCAGCCCTTATCTGGGTCTCGAATGTTCTGGCACCATTCAGGCCATCGGCAAGAACGTCTCACGCTGGAAAGTCGGCGATCAGGTACTTGGAATTTTGAATTTCTAATTTAAGTTGTTGATTTTATCTTGAAATTTCACTAATGCCGTAAAATTCATCAAATGGTCGAATTGATTGAGATCTTTTGCATGCCAAATTAGCAATTTTATCTCTTCTTCGAGAATTTTTGACTTGTGAGTGTAAGCTTCTTTTTTTTCCTGCGTGGAAGAATCTGGTATATGTTGTTTTGGGCAATTGGTTATTCTGCTTTGATAATTTGTTGTGTACTTTCATTTATTTTTTAAAAGAAAATTTTGTTTAACTCGTATCCTGTGCATTACATTTTCTGTTTCCTTTACTGGGGATTCTTGCGACATGAAAGGGTAGAAATCAAGAAGAATGGACATAAATACACGAAAGGTTTTGTTGGGAGGTTTGTTTAATCTATCATAAGCGTCTTAGTTCTAGCAAAATGTGATTAAGTCAATCCCAAGTTTGCCCATCAAAATATTTCTGTGGATCAATCTCTTGATAACTATGGCATGTAAATCCAATATGTTTTAAAGTGTTTTTTACTTGCAGCAACTCTTTCTTCCTCTCTATCCGTGTATTATGAGACTGACAACTCTCTCATCCCACTTTGTCCCTTCCCTCAAATTTCAGTAGTTCTTGTGGTGGTAGAAATAAGCAAATTGTGTATGCAACATATTTGAACTGTATATCCCATGACAAATAATTTGTGATTTGCAGGTGTGTGCTCTTCTTAGTGGAGGAGGATACGCTGAAAAAGTAGCTGTTCCAACAGGACAAGTTCTTCCAATACCATCTGGGGTTTCTTTGAAGGATGCAGCTAGTCTGCCTGAAGTTGCGTGCACGGTTTGGTCGACTGTTTTTATGATGAGTCGGCTATCTGCAGGGGAGACATTTTTGGTAACTCATAAGCCCAAGTGTTTTGATTTTCTACTTATTAGTCTATAAACTACTGGATAATTTATGGTGAGATGATGGTTGGTCTTTCTTTTATAACTGAATTGCATACCAGTATGAGCTGTTAGGATGATAAATAGGTTTATGTTATCAAGAATACAACCAAACTGATTAATGCAATCAGTTCATGTGTATGGTAAAATCATAGTAACTAATTAATATTTCCAGGTTCATGGGGGCTCTAGTGGAATAGGTACATTTGCCATTCAGATAGCCAAATATCAAGGGGTAAGAGTATTTGTCACAGCAGGTAAAGCTATATCTTTATGCTCTGTTTAGCTTAGACTCATGTGTGCATATTCATATCTTTGACCTTGATTACCAGGGAGTGAAGAAAAGTTAGCTGTATGCAAAGATCTTGGAGCTGATGTCTGCATCAACTACAAGAAGGAAGATTTTGTCACACGAGTTAAAGAAGAAACAGATGGAAAAGGTATTTTCTGCAATCAATGTTTTGTTAACCTTCCTTTAAGGTTAATACATTTTGATATATTTTAGATGTTCTTGTTGTCTGGTGGATGAAACATGACTAAACTATGTATGTTTAATGGCAGGAGTTGATGTTATTTTGGACTGTGTTGGAGCAAGCTACTTTAAGAAAAACCTTGACAGCTTGAATTATGATGGAAGGCTTTTTATTATTGGACTGATGAGTGGTGCAGTGACAGATATAGATCTTCGTGCTTTACTCGCAAAGCGTCTTACTGTACAAGGTATGACTGTTTACATTGGATGAGTGGTTGACCTATTTAGTTTATCTCCAATTTCTCATTTCTAGAGGATCCCACACTCCCAACCCTCTCCCCAACACATTTTTCATGTAACGTAATCATAGATTTGAACTGTTGGATTATAGATCTTTACCATGTCGGTGTACCTCATACAAGTTACTAGTGACTGTTGTGCTAAACTTGTTTGTGTAGTTCAGCAACTAGTCAATTTTCCTGGAAATATTGCCTTCAAGAATCTCCAAAAGTATGATAACCTTCACCTTCTTTAAAAGTCTAATTAATCTCATCTCAAGAGACGAGATGTTTTTGGTAAACCATATTTGTGAAGCTCTTGATGTCATATTGGTTCTTCTTCTGCTCGCAAGAGCATTTACAGTATATAACTCGTATATACAAGGGGTGAAGGGAATGGGGAGGATTTATCTAAGATAACTCTGTTTCCATGACCAACGTACCTCTATTTATTACCTCATTGTCATTTCTTGATGTTTGATGACTTCGCTTGCCTGGATAATATTTAGCTTTCCTTTCATTTTTTCTGCAAATTTCTTGTCAGTGTTTTAACATGGCTGTATACAGCTGCTGGCCTGCGGTATAGAAGTCAAGAAAACAAAGCCAGGATCGTCATCGAGGTGGAGAAAAATGTTTGGCCTGCAATTTTAGAGGGAAAAGTGAAACCTGTAGTTTACAAATCTTTTCCATTATCTGAGGCAGCAGAGGGTCACAAGCTCATGGAAAGCAGTGAACATATTGGGAAGATAATGCTTATTCCTTAATGCAACTAGCAATTTTGCAAGATGTATGAATCTCGCAAGTTGGGGAGTAGTATTTTATCTTTTGCTTGTAAATAATGTCAGCATGTTCTGATGTTGCATTTCTCTGTTAGATTTTGGTCATTCCTGTGTTTATCAAAGTCATGATGTGGACATTTTTTTGGAAATAAAAGGCACTTCATTAAAACATTATAAATATTACATGTAGGCGAAGAATATCACAAAATAAGATATATATTTTTTCTATTTTCTTCTGTTTTCTGCATACGGAGTCTAGGTCTTATTCGATGATCCCTATCGATTGCTGTTGTACGGTGAGTTTGATCTTCAAAAATGAAAATGTATGTTTTGTTTTCATTTTAAATCTCAAACTATTTTGTTTTCACCGTTTCAGAAACTCCAATTTTTGTACTCTTAATTATAAATAAAGCTCTCTCGAGCTTGAACTAAAATTGCTAACTTTTACTTGTTCCAATGCAATAATTGGCTAAGTTATGATCGTGTTATTCTCATACTCTGTGTTTAACCATTTATAAAGATTCCCTATTTTCTCTTAATTTCAAATTGTTCATATCAAGTATGTTTTGAAAAATGAGAAATGTGACTAAAATTCTTTCAAGTGTTTGTTGGAATTTCGAGTATAGAATTATCGATTTTGGTCATTAAGGCAGAGGTAGATGCTGTTTGAGGCTGAAACACATATGGGTATGTTCAAGAAATGGTTTTGAGCAATCTTTTTTCCCCTCATGGAAAATTGGAAATGAAGGTTTAAGAAAAAGGTATGCAGACTAATTAAGAAGGAAGCTGATTTCATATAAGTACTATATTAATGTTTTAATACCCATTATTTTTCAAATTATTTAGTGGTATCTCATTAGTTTCTAAATTATTAAAAATGTATATTTTTTACCAAAATGAACAGTAAAATGATTACATAGAATAAATGAAACTTAAAGGATATTATTGTCATTTAAGCCTCACTTTAACCCTCTCCCTAATAATTAAAAAAAAATTGGATCTATTAAGCCTAAATAAACGGAGTAATTAAGCTGGTGGCTTTTCTCATATTCTTAAGACACTATAAACAAGAACTTCCTTCAATATCTTATTTTATAATAACTAACTGCTTTCCTAATAACCTCTAAGCTGGGAAAAATCATTCCAATACTTAACTCTATCGACTCCACTTTAAGGTCATGGATAAACCAAATCTTTCCAATATTCACTTCGTTCTCATTATCATCACCTTTACTAACAACACCATCATCTCTACCATGCATATCACCTTCATCAGCACTTTTAATTCTTCAACACCACCTTCATCACTTTCTTCACCATCTATCAAACACTCATTATCTTCCACATTGTCTTCATTATCATCTTCCTCATTACCCCCCTCCCCCTCTTTTTTGGTTTCCTCAATTACATAAAGTTTTACCAGCCTTGACCAAGGATATACGTGACAAAACTTTTTTTTTCATTTGGTGGAAACCTCTGTCATTGTTCTCTCTATAGTCCCTACAAAAGAACTTTAATTTCTCATATTCTAATCCTAAATTCTAAGAAATTAGATGAAGGCTCCACATTGATTATGTTTTGAGAAGATGAAAAAAGCCACCAACTCACTCCATTTATTTAGACTTAACAGATTCATGATTTTTATTATTTTGGAGAGGCTTAAAGTGGAGCTTAAAATGACAATAATATCCTTCATATTCTATGTAATTGTTTTACTGTTTAATTTAGTGAAAAGGTACCTTTTTAATAATTTGGGGATTAATAGGGTACCACTAAATAACTTGAAAAATCATAGGTACCAAAAGTACTTGATTTAAAAAAAAATGATGTTACAACATTCCAAGTTCAGATTGCAATCTAAACGATTAAAGTTTGAACAAAAATTTAAGAGGCCTTCAAATAAATATGTATTTCATTAGAAAAAGTGGCCATATTTGGCTGTTCTTAGGACACAAGGAGTCAGGTGCATTTTTTCTTCTGTAATATGATTATATATGACATGAAAACCACTAATGTGCTTGGGCAATTATGCAGATTACATTAGCCTTATATGACAATGTTTACATGGTAGGGTTGCTTTGATTTTGTATTTCTTGTCAGTTTGGTTGGTGCTAAAAAAATTAAGTCTAATGTAGCAGCTCTGAAGATTGTTTAACTCTCGTTGGCAGGTTCTGACTTTGGTTTTAATACCCTTGCTAAAAAGATGGACATAAATATGATTTATCACATCATCTCTTTTATTGGAAGAATACAAAAGAGCAGAAGGCCATATTGATTATAATTATGATGGCTCCCCTATATGCAATTGATTCATTTTTGGATTTATTGGATATTCAAGGAAGCAAAGCATTTTTTATGCTTTTGGACTCGATCAAGGAAAGCTATGAGGCTCTGGTGAGTGACTGTCTTTATTTTTGTTGTTGTTTGGTCCGTTATTGCTTCTCTTGGCTTATTATAACGAACTGAAATTTTATGCTTTTATGTCTCCTCTCTAAATGTTTGCCAATTCTTGGTTTTGATCTATAATTACTTGAACATATCCATGAGGAAAAATATTGATCCAGATGGTATTAAAGGAAGAGAAATTCACCATTCTTTCCCGATGACTCTGTTTCAGGTGATAATTTTTTATTTTTCATTTTGTTTTTGCTCATTTATACTCAATTCTAAGTTGACTAGAATTTCAGTTGTAAATAGGGTAGGCTGGCCTGCTGAATTGGAAAATCTGAGGACTTGAGAAGTAAACAAATAGTCTTTTGGAACACTTACTTCCCACCTCTTTATTGGAAAACTTAATGGGTTTGGCTGATTCACAATATTGTATTATTTTCCTTTATTTATTTTTCTTCTTCCAAATCACTGTCAATACTTTCAAATGTTTATGTGATACATCATTCAAACTAGTTGAAGCATGAGCCCATCAGAACCAAATACTTGTGAGAGTTTCAGACTAGTGAAAGCATTTGTTGAATTGAAAACTGGGAAGGATCACTTATGCTGTGGTTTTGTAAATGTCAGCCTCATCCTGTCCGGCTGGATCATCATACTAAGAGGCTGATGAAGTATTGGACATGGCAGTTTTTCATTATCCGGCCAGTTTGTTCCGTTTTGATGATAACCTTGCAATTACTTGGGATATATCCTAGCTGGTCGAGCTGGACATTCACTATCATTCTCAACATTTCGGTATCGTTGGCCTTGTATTCTCTGGTGATATTTTATCATGTTTTCGCCAAGGAATTGGCACCCCACAATCACTTGCAAAATTCTTGTGCATCAAGGGCATTGTCTTCTGCTGCTCTTGGTAGGTAAACTCTAAAGGAAATATTCAGGATCAAAGAGAATTGAAGCAGATGAGCCTCAATTGTGATCTAGTCCAATGGAAGATGCGAAAATTTCAGAAAATAACAAGAAACCACAGCAGGGAAGGTAGAAGAATATGAACAGTAAATAGAGGAATGCAGAAAACAAAAGGATAGCCGAACAGAATTCATGTAAACTGATATTAACTTCTGAGAGTTGTAAACCAAATTGTGTATAGAGCTATTTATAGAGAAACTATTACGTTGTAAAACAAATACAAGAAAAATTCAAGATAGAGCAAGAAAGTATTTACAAAAAAATATCTAATTCAATTATGTTTTAAGAATCTTGATTGGCTTGCTCAATTAGCCATGGATTGGTGATGTGACAATGTGCACATGGTAGTTATAATTGTCTTTCAAGAATATCACCTAAAATCATAGAACTTCTTTACATAAAATCACCCTTTTCTAGCACAAAGCCAATGCACACTTGCTGCTATGTAACGCAAGTCATGGCAAGGTATGAATCACACGGCATACCATCATCTGCTGCTATGAATCAAACGACATGGCATGGCTAGGCATCAGTTGTTGGTATCACTTGGCTTTCTTAGACAACAACCTTATCTGCATTACTAGTAGTTGATGTATTGCAGTTTGTGAACACTTATCACCCTCCTTCAAACTCGGTGGGTTCATAGTCATTGGGAGTTGGATGTCACAGAGTTTGCTTCGTAATTTGAGAAAGGCTTGAATAGAAAGGGATTTAGTTAGCGTGTCCGCAGGTTGCTCATGTGAGGGTATGTATTGAACAACAAAATCCTTAGCCAATGTTTTTTTCCAAATGAAATGCATGTCAAGTTCCACATGTTTGGTTCTTGCATGTAATATAGGGTTTGCTGTTAAAGTCATGGTGTTTAAATTGTCACATCATAAAATTGGAACACTCAATGAAAAAAAATGCATTTCCTTTAACAAAGCTTGAAGCCAAATTACTTCGGTAACAACACAAGCAAGAGCTTGATATTCAGCTTCAGTGTGGGATCGAACTATCGTTTCTTACTTCTTAAAACTCCAAAATACAAGATTTGGTTTAAAAATAACACCATGTAGAATGGTACCTTGCAAGTACTTAAGTATCCTCTTCATAGCACACCAATGCACATAGGTGGGCTTGGACATAAATTGACATATCTTATTGACAACAAAGGCTATGTCTGGTCTAGTCAATGTAATGTACTATAATGCCCCTACAATACTTCAATAAAAAGGATGAATTATCCATTAACTCTCTATTTGTGTCAAGTAAGATGAGCAATGTAAGCATTGGAGATCCAATTGACTTAGCATGATTCATCTGTGCTTTCTTAAGTAGTTCCCTAATATATTTTGATTGGGTAAGCAAAATATCACCCTTTTGAAGATACGAGATTTCAATCCCCAAGAAGTAATGAAGAAGGCCCAAATATTTTAGAGAAAAAATATAATACGGTATATCAATAAGGTACTAAATATCTTCCTCATTTCCAACGATGATGATAATGTCATCTACGTAAACGAGGAGATAAATGGGGAAAGTTTTGGAGTACTAGGCAGGGTATCAAACCAGACTCTTAGAGCTTGTTTTAGGTTATAAATGACCTTTTGCAACTTACATACATAATCAAGAAAATGTACATGTTCAAATCCAGGTGAATGAGACATATAGACTTTCTAATTCAAATTATCATTCAAAAAGGCATTGTTTATGTCTAATTGATGAAATTTTTAACCTTTTGATAAAGTTGTGGTGATGACAACACAAATAGTCACTAGTTTAACAACATGACTAAATGTTCTTGAAAATTAAACCCTAGTTATTGATCAAAACCTTGAGCTATAAGTTTGGACTTAAGTTCATCCAAGCTACATGTTTGCAACTTATTTATCATCCATATTCGTTTAGACCCTATGCTCTTTCTGCCTGAAGGAGGTGGAACTAAGACCCATGTCTTATTGTGGATAAGTGCATCAAATTCTTTTTGCATAGACTCCCTCTATGCATAGACCCATGTTTTAGAGTTTGTGGCTCAACGAGAGACAAATCAAGAATGAAGGGTTTAGGTTTATAGATCTCATGCTTGTTTCTAGTAATCATAAGATGATTATTGATAGTAACATGTGACATATCAAGATTTTGAGAAGTCTTATGTGTTGAAGAAGACACACTAAAAGAGAATGAAGAAGAAAAGGGAGAAGGAGAACTAGACTGATGACAATTAAGTGAATTAAGAACAAAAGAAATTAAAAGATTATTTGGAATAGGACACAAATTAGATTGATGACCTAAATCCTCAGTTGATATAACTGAAGGTTGAAGATGTTCAACAACAAATAAAACATATTTTACTATAGGAATAGTTTCTGAAGTTACAGATAACATAGAATCAATTGCAACATTTTTTAATGGAATAATATTGTCATAAAAAAGTATATGTCTAGATATGTAAAGCTTTCCATTTATGGTTAAACTTTTATGGCCTTTATGCCTAAGATTATACACTAGAAAGGTACATGGAATAGATCTAAATTAAAGCTTATGACTATTATATGGTCGAATATATGAAAAACACAAGCATCTAAAGACTTTGAGAAATGAAAAATCTGGTTTAACATGAAATAGTTTTTCTAATGGAGTTTGAAAATGAAGGATTGGAGTAAAAGTTTTATTAATTATAAAAATTGTGACATAGAAACACTCATCCCAAAATTCTAATGGAAGAAAGGCATGAACAAGTATAGATAAGCCTTGATCTACAGTTTGTCTATGCTTTCTCTCAACCAAGTCATTCTACTCATGCGTATAAGGGCAAGATGTTAAATGTAAAATTCTAATTTGAAAGAAATATGAGGCTAGTGTTTGGAATTCTCCTCATTGTTGGATTTCAAAACATAAATATAAGTAAACCAAGATAGTTCATCAATAAAGTGAATATAGTATTTGTATCCATTTTGGGAAATAATAAGAGACACTCAAAAATCAAAGTATATAGTGTGTAAAGGGGATGTGGCATGAGATTGTAACAAGTATAAAGGCATTTTATGGCTTTTGTCAAGAGCACAAGCAGAACATTCTAAACTAATTGCTTTGTTATCATCAAATCGAACATTATAAAAAATAAGAATTTTCTTTATAATAAGTAGAGAAGCATGAGCCAATCTATTGTGCTAAGTAAACAAATTAGTAGGTGTGGCTACATGTGCAACTTTAACAATTTTGGTATGTATAAGGATATTAAGAAAGGAAATATGAGAATAAACTTTTTTCTTGAAACTAAGATCAAGCATGTTTAAGTCTTTATGAACATGCCTTTGATCAGCTCCTGATTTATTTTTATCCTTCACACAACACAAATTTGAGTAAAATTCAAAGTAAATATTATTATCATTATAAAATTGAGTCATACTTAACAAGTTCTTAGTTACGTGAGACACGTGTAATAATTTACTCATCACAAATTATCTTTTATTATAAGAAGTATTGAAACTTAAATATTTAATTTTACTAATTTTATTTTATGTTAATAAAATAACAATCATTTTAATTCATACATAATTAACTCTCATATTTTTTCATTTTTAACCCCTTTAAATTAATAGTTAAAAATAAATGATGTTAAAAATAAAAATTTATGAATAAATAAAGTTCATGTTTTATAATTAAACTAGTAGACACACTCAAGCATATTTACAATAACATTTGAATTTTAAATTAATGTTTTTTTATTATCAACAATGAATATATATCATTATACTGTAAATAAATTAATATATATCATTTAATATTATAATATAATATAATTGAAAGTGTGTATTAATGGTTGAATATTCGAGAACACCTATCACAAGATACTCCTTAAATGGAGCCTAGAGAAGCTGAAATCTGGCAGCCGCTTGAATAAATGACGGTGCCACGGTGGTGGTCGTATAACCACTTTGTCTAGATTAAGTTTTACCTTAGTAGTTAGTTAATTTCTAACGGTTTTTCCTTATCTTTTCTTCTTCCTGTTGCTTTTTTTACTCGTTATTGACTTTCCTGTAAAAGTGATTTGTATATGCAATAAATGATGATATATTATTTTAAATTAATATAAAAATAAATAAAAAAATTTACAATCATTTTTAAAAAATAAAAATATTTAATAATTAATTTAATTTATGGGAGTATACACTGATATACAATCAATAACTCCACGTTACTCCATAATATTCATCAAAATCATTTCCATGATTTAAGGAATAAAGTTTTTCTAAAAAAAAAATTAAAAAAAAGTAAAGTTTTTACACAATTATATTAAAATGCAATATATATGGGAAGAATTACTGTCAAATCTCATTTTATTGTTTTTACATCATATTTATTATTAATAATAAAAATTGTTAAAAATACTACTAATAAATTTTAATTCATGTAGAATAAATTTATTTAAAATTGAATATTTAGATAATTTTTAAATTTAAAAATAAATAAAATATGTAACGCAGGTGTGATAATAACCCCACCCAATATCTATTATACCTTTCGACAAAAGTTTCTCCTGCCAAAAGTATATAAATTAAATCAGTTAATTTTTATTATGATAATATTAATTGTAACTACTAATATCACAACTCACGTCATTTTATATTAATTATAAATATTTGATATATAGATTTTTTTATTGAATAAAATAATAATAAAATAAATACCATTAAAAATTATATCATAAAAAATAAAATTATTATATTTTTATTATTAAAAAATTATAACACATCATCTTATATTAAACATATATATAATGTGTTTTTAGACCAAAAGAGAAAAATTCTGAAACAACCAAACTAACAACCGTATTTATCAGTACGTATTAGCAAATATATATATTAGTTTATCGTTTTATATGTTTTTATATAAAAATGTAAATTAAAATACCCCTTCCCCTTCATTTTGTAAATAATATATCTCAATTATCCATCACTGAATCACACCTGCATGGTTTATGCTTCTGTTTTTTAAAACATCATTATTATTTAAAAATATCAATCTTATAATATATTTATATATTTTTAATATTTTAAAAATATTGAGTTTATTATTAATATAATTTAAATTAAATTATAATATATTTAAATATGTTTAATATTGAATTTTATCTAACTAAATTTTATTTAATATTATGATAATATTTTTATTTTATAGATTTAAAAGGATGTTATTTGATCGATGTAAAACAAATTCTTAATCTCTCGTATGAACTCACGTACGTACGGTGGATTACTTACTTGACTACACAAGCAAACGTTAACTAACAACGCCTTTGTGGTGGGGTCTAACTCTTATCCGAACAATAAGTTATCTTTCTGGTGGGATCAGATGTAGTAAAAATTTAATGGTTGAATTTAATGGTATAACTTTTATGAAGTTTTAGTTTTGATTTTTTAATTTATAATGTAAATTAATATATATTTTTAATATTATATAAAAATAAATATATATTTTATTAAGTGAGATTAAATATAAAATTATATTAAATAATTAAATTATTTATGTGTGGATGTAATTTTTATTCATAGTAAAAAAAAATACATATAGTATTATTTTTGTATATGTTGCCACACGATCGAACGCTCTTTCTTCACCTTTCTTCTTAATCCGAATACTAAATACTAATTCTTTTGTTTTAAGTTAAAGTTTAAACTATATTCAAAGCTCTAAACAATTGATAAAATTGGTGTGCATTTTAATTAAGTTCCTAATTTCAAATCTCAACCCTTCCTTCTCATGCTTAAAATCGTTTGAATTAATTAAAAAAAAATCCCCATTTCAAATTTTAATTAAAGAAGAAGTTTATTTATCACAAATTGTAATATTAATACAACTAATATAATAATTAATTATAAATTAAAATTATATATTATTCTTTAGTTAATATTACAACATCGATATTATTGTTTAGTTCGAAAACTAAACAATAATATGCATGGATTACTTCAATTGTTCGGACTATAGAGGTTTTTTATTTATTTCTTTCCAAATTTAAATTGAAGTGATTGGATATTGATAATAACTATAACAAACTTATCCTAAAACTCTTCAAATTGCATATTTTACCAAGAATATTTAATTAAGAGGTATAATTTTTTAAAAAATCTTAATTCCTCTCACTTTTTTTTAAAATATTAAATTCTTATTTTTTATTAAATAAATAAAATATTATATAAATAGGATTCAAATTTAAGTTCACAGTGATAACATGAAAGACTCATATCTTAAACCTTTTAAATATAGTTTTATGCCTTATTATCTCCACTTAATGCACTAATTTTTATTGTTTTATAAATTAAAATTAAATAAAACATAATAAATTGGATAATACATACTTTTTTTTCTTCTTCATGTGGGATGATTTAGATATGATATTGCTCATTATTAATTTAAAGATAGTTATTGAGTTCATACTGCCGGCCATAACGTACAAAGTCAGTCAAGCCTACTACAAAGTTTAACAAAAGTCTCAACTCTTTTAACTGATGGCTAGAATGCCAGATGGTGTGGACTCCTTTTTTTAAATAGATCATTTTAGTATTTTTATTTTTTAGTGGATTATCCAATTTATTCAGTTATTTTATTTTTAAAAATAAATAAATTTATTTTAATTTATATTATTATATTAAAATTAGAAAAAAAATAATATTATTGAACTATTTTATTTTATTTTGTCATTTTTAATTTTTTTACACATAATTTTATGAAGTTTATTTTTTATTAAAAAACTTGTATATAATATAAGATTTTTGTGTTAAAAAAATATTTTTTTAAAGATAACAAAAATAAAAAAGATTAATTAATTTTCAAAAATATATTTTTTACGTGAGTATTTTTATTTAATCTAATTATAATAATATAAGTTAATATAAATTTAATTCTTTTTACAAATAAAATGATTTAGTACGAGTCACTTATCAAATATTTACTAAACTGATCTATTAAAAAAAAACAGAAAAAAGATGACTTTATGTCATACTTGATCCCACCAAGGGGAAGAGATATATAACTAGCCGAAAGCAAATCTTCTTCAGTTACACACTATTTTACGATCTTCGTCCACTTGTATATGTCTTAGTTTAATTTGAAGCTTAATTAAGCGACTTACGTTTTGATATGCCATTAATTAATTAAATTTGTAGTCTTTGTATAGACCAGCGCATAACCTGAGGAAACCTTCATTACGATGTCTTCCATTTCTTAATTAATTAGACTCAGTCAAAGGTAATATATATGGCGGAGGAGTTGTAGAATTATCCAAAGTTTATTACATTTAATTTTTTTAGTTAAATATAAATAATTTTATTTTAATAATTTTTATTATCAAATAATTAATAAAAATAAAATTTATTATAAAGTTATTTAAAAAAAATTAACAATAATAATAATAATAATATTATATCATAAAATTATTTAAATTTATTTTTTTATTTTTAAAAAATAAAAATTAATAAATAGTAAAATAAAATTAATGATAATAATTAAATATTAAAATAATTATTTAAAAAAATATTTTTTATATTAAATGTCATTTTATCGTTACTAAATGATTGAGTTTTAATCACATTTTAATTATTTGACATGAAAAAATAAAATTTTAATAAAAAATAATTAAAATAATATTATTTATCTTTAATTAATTAATTAATTTAAAATTAATGAATTAAAAAATATATTTTCAAACAATAATTATTTAATTAAATGTAAACTAACTAATTTTATAAATAAAAATTAAAATACTCGAACCTGGCTAATATGTAATATGAAAAACACCCTTAATTACCTCTATTAAACAAATGTGCACAGTCACTAAAATTTAATATTGAACACTTTTCTTGAATATATATTTTCAAAGCTTGCAGTTTATATATATATCCATTTATTTATATTATTAGTTATTATAAATAATATTTATTATTAAATCGTATTAAATCCATAATATTTATTGAAAATTTTTGATTTATTTTTTATTGATGATAAAATAACAGTAAAAATATTTAGAACTTTTCATTAAAAATTGGATAATTCAAGTCCAAGATCATAGATCTTATACCTACCCGTGTTTATGGCATGCATCGACTAGTCAACATTACTTTTTGTGTAGACTTGAACGGTAAGAAAAGCCCTTACGCGTAGACATTATGTACCGTGCGGATTAAACTACTAGAAATTATCCATTTTTTCTTAAATATAATAATATGATATTTTAAATTTAAAAAAATTATTCTTAATTTTTAAAATATATATTAATATAATTTTTTTAAAATAAATATTTAATAAAATTTAATTGGTGAGGAATATAATTTGAAAATAATAAATAATACTTTAATTAAATTAATAAAATTTTATATTAATGTAATTTTTTAAAAAATAAATAACTAATAAAAGATGAAAAAAACCTAATTATTAAGAAATATACTTAAAAAATAATCAATCACAAATCTTAAACATTATAATCTAATTACTTAATTATTTTCATTTGCTAAGGACTAATTAAGCCTTACGGTTACAGCTGCCAACTTATGTATGCTAGAGCTTTCAATTCAATCACATTGAGTATTACCTCTTCCTAACAATATATATATATATATAACTTAGAGTATATCTCGCTATGACGTCACTCTCTGAAATATCTTAACGTAATAATGTGTTCATATGTATCATTATAATTATTTTAATAAATAAATTAGAAAAAATTTATTAAAAAATATAGAACAAAATTTCCATGAAAATCAAAGCTGATTTTTTAAATATCTTAAAGTTTTAAAAGATAAACTAAAATTAGCCGGCGGTCATCTTATAAGAACTGTAAGAATATATTCTTAAATTTATTTGTTTATTCTATTTGACTATTATTAGTGTTTGACTGAATCATTTTATATAAAAAAATTTAAACACAATAAATATATATATTTTAAGTATTTTAAGGTAATCTTATATAGTTATTTAGGAAATAAATTAGAAAAGTTTCACGTTGATTATGAATAGAGATAAGTGTTTGATTTGAGACTATAAATAATAGAGATAAGTGTTTGATTTGAGACTATAAATAAAACTCTCCTTCACTATTTATAAACATCTCAAAATTTATAAATCTTTATCTTTTTTGTAAGGGTAATTGATTAACTCAATTTTGTCCAATTAATTGTAATTTTTAAGTTCATCCATTTTGGAGATAGTGGAAGTGGTTAACGACGTTCAAGAACCTAGGTAACATTTATACCGAATCTCGTTAAATTTCTGGTGTTATTATTTTTCTGCTTTAATATTTCTGTTTCAATATCTGTTTTAGTTTATATTAACATTATATTTCTAATAGCATTTTTTTGTTGGGTTAGTTTGAGTTCTATTCATTTAAATCATAAGTGAATAGTAACTACTTAGAATAGGAAAAATATACCTGATTTTCCCAACAATTGGTATCAGAGCCGAAGGTTTTCTACCTAGGCATTTGTTTGTATTTCGTTTGTTTTCTATTGGAATATAGTTGCTAGTTGTTGTAATCTGAAGAAATGGCGGAAGAAAAATTTCTTTCAAATAAAGGCCAGTCATCCACGTCAAGCAAAATTATGATGATGAATGCAAGGTTCGAGGTGGAGAAGTTTGATGAAACCGATCATTTCGGCATGTGACAAGACGAAGTTCTAGATGCTCTGTTTCAACAAGGTCTAGACATCGCCATTGAAGAAGAGAACCCAGATGGAGCAGATGAAGTAGAGTGGAAAAATATCAACCAATTGGCATGTGGTACAATCCGTTCATGTCTCTCAAGATAACAAAATTACACGTTCATAAAAGAGACATCCACAAGTAAGTTGTGGAAGGCGTTGGAGAACAAGTTCATAAAGAAGAGTGGACATAATCGGCTTTATTTGAATAAGAAGTTGTTCCGGTTTAAATACCTTCCAATTACTACAATAAACGACCATATTATTGCTTTTAATCAATTAGTAGCAGATTTGTTAAATATGGATGAACCTTTTAAAGATGAAGATTTAGCCTTGATGTTGTTAGCCTCCCTTCCTAATGAGTTTGATCATCTTATTACGAGTTTACTCATTGGGAAGGATAAAGTATCTTTTAAGGAAGTTTGTACTGCTTTGTATAGTTATGAAATTAGAAAGAAAGATAAAAGAGAAAGTAGGAATGAAGCAGTAGAGACATTGTCTGTAAGAGGACGTCCGCAAACACAATAGAAAGGAAGGAGAGGTAGATCTCAATCAAAAGGAAGACTTGGTAAAGATGAATGTGCTTTTTGTCATGAGAAAGGCCATTGGAAGAAAAATTGTCTGAAGCTGCAAAAGAAAGGAAAAGTTGTGCAATTTGATGCATGTGTAGCTGAAAGCAATTCAAATTTAGATTTTGCATTGGTTGGTTCGTCAACAGTATCTCATCCTGGTGATTGGATTTTTGATTCAGCATATACTTTACATATGTCTCCTAACAAGGAGTGGTTCTTTAACTTTGAAGAACTAGACAGTGGAGTTGTTTTCATGGGTAATGATTACCCATGCAAAGTTTTGGGAATCGGTACAATTCGTTTGAAGAATCAAGATGGTTCAACCAGGGTCTTGATAGGTGTTCATTATGTTCCAGATATGAAGAAGAATCTCATTACTGTGGGAGTCTTAGAATCAAAAGGCTTCACTGTGACCATACAAAATGGGGCATTGAAGGTTACTTATGGAACACTTATGGCGATGAAAAGGTGTTCGGAAGAATAACTTGTATTACTACCTTGGTAGTACGGTTATTGGGATAGCATTAGTAGCAATTTCAGAGGATGAAAGAGATTTAGAAACTACCAAGTTGTGGCATATGCGTTTGGGACATGCTGTTGAAAAAGCTTTACAGATTCTAGTAAAGCAAGGCTTGTTAAAAGGTGCGAGAACCGGCAAGATGGAATTCTATGAGCATTGTGTATTGGGGAAGCAGAAAAGAGTAAGCTTTGGCACTGCTCTCCATAATACAAAGGGTATTTTGGATTACATCCATACTAATGTATGAGGGCCAACAAGAACTTCATCCATGAGTGGCAACCATTATTATGTCATTTTTCTTGATGACTTCTCCAGAAGAGTTTGGGTGTATCTCATGAAGAAGAAGGATGAAGTGTTAAGGATTTTTCTCAAGTGGAAGAAGATGATCGAGAATCAGATTGGTAAAAAGATCAAGCGTTTGAGGTTTGATAATGACACTGAGTACACAAACGATCCATTTATGAAAGTTTGTGAAGAAGAAGGGATAGTGCGACACTTCATTATTCGAAAAACACCACCACAAAACGGAGTTACAGAACGTATGAATCAGACTTTACTGGAGAAGGTTCGGTGTATGTTGTCAAATGCTGGTTTAGGCAAACAGTATTGGGCTGAGGTTGTGACATATGCATGTCATCTCGTCAACCGTCTACCATTGTTTGCTCTTGAAGGCAAAACACCTATGGAGGTATGGTCTGGAAAACCTGCTAGAGATTACGATTTCTTACATGTGTTTGGTTCAATTGCATACTACCATGTAATGGAATCAAAGTTGGACCCAAGAGCCAAGAAAGCCATTTTTTTGGGGATCCCTTCAGGTTTTAAAGGATATCGACTATGGTGCCTTGAAACGAAAAAGATAATCTTTAGTAGAGATGTTACCTTTGATGAATCTACATTGTTGAGAAAGGTAACTAAGAAGATTGATGGCACTTTAGAGCAGGTAGAGCAAACTCCGAAACAGATGGAGTTTGAAAGCAAAATTGTTAATCCAGTTAGTGAAGATAAGACAGAAGCTAATCCTCCATTGACAAAAGATGAATCAGATGAAGAGATTTTAACCCAAGAACCTTCACAGTAACAAGAAGAAACTGCAGTTGATTGGCCACAACGACAAAATGTCAAGGTACCTGCTCGATACAAGGATTTTGAAGACCTACATGCTCAATTTAAGAATACGGTGGCCTGTGCACTTTCAGTTGTGCATGATGATGTTCCTTCCATATATAAAGAAGCAATCAGAAGCCCTAAAATTGAAAGATGGAAGGAAGCCATAGATGAAAAATTTATGTCCATTTAGAAGAATAAAACATAAAAGTTGACACAACTACTTAAGGGCAAGAAGGCAATTGGATGCAAATGGGTGTATGCAAAGAAAGATGGATTTCTTAACAAAAATGGTATTCGCTACAAGTCAAGGTTGGTGGCTAAGGGCTACGCTCAGAAGGAGTAAATCGATTATAATGAAGTATTTTCTCTAGTTGTAAAACATTCCTTCATTAGAATCTTGTTGACCTTGGTAGCACAATTCGATTTGGAACTAGTTCAACTTGATGTGAAAATCGTGTTTCTACATGGTGACTTAGTGATTAATTGATAAAAAAATTGTTTTTATTTTCCATGAAAAGAGCTCTATTCTCATGTAAAAATTGGGTACAAAGATGTATATTGGTATCATTAGAGTCAAGCACTTTGATATAGTAATCAGTATTTTTTGTTTCTAAGGAAGATTTTGGTGCTTTTTAAAAAAAAAAATTTAATTTATTATAATATTTAAATTAAAAAAATTTAATTATATGAAATAATCTAATTTATATATAGAGTTAATTTATAAAATATATATATATATATATGTTTATTTTTTACAATATAAATGAATTTTTCATTTATTCTCGCATGGGTGAATAACTGTGGAAATATCTAATTTTTTTTCCCCGATGGGGAAAACTCGTCGGAGAAAATGACTTTGTCAAAATAAGCAAGGGGATCACATCTCCCGTCTCGTTAAATCTCCGAACTCTAATTTTTAAATATTTACTTAAAAATACAACGTTATAGTTAAAAATAAATTTTATATTGACTTTTTAACCATATTTAAAATATATAATTTACTTATATCTATAATTTATATATTATACCTAATATATATTAAACATGATTTTAAATTTACTTTATTTTTAAGTATAAATTTTGTTAATTTATAATATTAAATATATAATGAAACATATATTATTCGAGAATATCCGATCCTTATAAATTTTTTGAAACTTGATGGAGAATATCTATCCCTGTCCTATAAACAATCAATGTAGATACGGGGGATGTCAAATCCGATCCCTTATCGCCCTTTTGATAACACTAGCTATTTATGTATTGGATGTATTAAAAAAATTTAACTTTTAATATCTTGAATTTTTGAACAATAGTGAATTTTCGAACAATAATATCATATATAGATTTATATCTGAAAAAATTAACAAAACATAACAAATCATATTTAACATTATTCTAAATAAATTTAAATGAAAAAATTACCACAATATAATTAAAATTTGACACTAATTTTGTAAGAATGGGTAGAAAAAAAATACGAATTCGATTATTTACTATTATTTGTAGTTTTGTACTATTAATTCAATTTTTATTCTATAAATTTAAAAAATAGATACGATTTCAATGTTAATCGAATATGAAACAACAAATATAATTCAGGTATAATTATATTAATAATCGTACCTAAAATTAATTATATTTATTTTATTAATTTATATATTTATTAAATTAATATGTTTAAAAAATAATTATTTCAAATATTTTTTAATATTCATCTCAAACATTTAACAAAGAATAATTATTTATGAATTCTGAAGTATTATTTGTCAAATTTTCGTCTCCAAATGTAATACTCCATCTATCTATTTACGAGTATAAAAAAATATTCCTACATATTAAATGATATTAATTTTTATTTAAATAATATGTAAATTTAATTATATAATATAATTTTTTATAAATAAAATTTTATTTAAATTGATTTGTATTTTGCATACTATGATTTCACACAAATCACCACAACTGTAAATCTAAATTCGAATTTCATTCATGTAATATATAATGTTATATTTATTTAACAAAAATTGATATTTTAAAAAAAATTATTTTAACTACATGTAATGTATAACTTTTTGTAAAACATAAAAATATATAATTTAAAAACATAATTAAAATATTTTTATAATAATTTTTTTTATAAATGATTAAAATTAAAATGATATAAATTGGTATGTAATATAAAAATAAAAACGCCATTTCAAAACAAAATAATAAAATAGACGTGGGCCATAACAAGAAATATACTTAAATCTCAAAAAGAGTAGCATGTCGACCCAAGTCGTATTAGATTATGGGCATTAGGCTCATAGATGAAAAAACTTCCACATGCATCATGATAATTAATAAAGTGGAGACTTGTTTTATTTATTATTTTGTATTTTATGTGTTTATTTATATATAAAGATTGATAATATACTTTTAAAATTAATAAAATATATTATATATTTATAAATATGTTTAATATAAAAAAATTTATTTTTATATAAAGATTAATAATATATTTTAAAATTAATAAGATATATCATATCTTTATAGATATGTTTGATATAAGAAATTTCCTTAGAAATTTTTTTAATTTATTATTTTATATATATATATATATATATTTATATTTTATAAAAAGGTAAAAATTAATAATATATTATTAAAATTAGATAATTGATACAACACTACTACGTATCCTAACCATTGATTTACATTTTCCTAGATCCAACGGCTTTTGCTGCATAAACAACCGCGTTCCTGTGCTCCCTCCCTATTTATTCGTCATCCACAACTCTTCTTCGTCATCTCCAATTAACCCATACCTTCACTCCACCAACTCTCACTCTCAGAATACGAAGTTATTAGTTGGAAACTTACAGCAAAAAAATAGCTATGGTGGTATATCTAAAAGTTGTTATGATTTCTTGCAGTATTTTACTGTTTTTAGCATTGGCCACGAAAGTCTCTGTTCCAATATTCTCTCAATTGCCCTCCAATTGGAACACCCTCCGACTCCTTTCATGGCTGAGACCTCCTTACATTTACGTTATCTTCAACGGCATCATTATTGGCATAGCTGTCTCTTCTCTTTTCCACCGTGACCGACCTGATGATAAGCCAGTAGTAGAAGTAGATTCTGACCATGATCTGGCTCCTGAGCATTTTGTTCACAAGACTAAGATTATTCATAATTATCCGTCCTACAGAGTGTTGAACCAACATAGACCTAGGGTTTACGAGCACATAGATCACAAGGCTATAGCTGAAGAGGTCATCAAAACTATGGTAGACCATGGCTATCAAGTGACTGAGCCTGAGTTTGCACCTGAAGCTGAAGATCAAGATAAGGATGATGACGACGTTCTGATATCAAATTCCACTTGGAAACCACCGGATATCAAGAATATTGAACCTTCTGAGAGTTTCTTACCGGCTGAGAAACCTCTGGTTTCTTCTAGGTTCAGTCACCGGATACAGGTCAAAACCAGTCCTCAAGGTATTTTTAATTTGCTCTGCTTTTCCTTATAGTCATTCTGTTTCATTAAAATATAGCCGGTCAAAATATCGAGTTCAATTTGTTACATGAACACACTTTTTCTTATTTTTATTTTTGAATTTTGAGAGCAAATAATGACTTTGAAAGTCTTTTTGTTTATTATATATTGGTTACAATGGGATTTTAATATTTGTTTTGTGAAAAACTCTAAATCTTATCCTCAATACATCTCCACCTAAAATAGAATCTATTGTTTTGTTTATGTTTATGATCAGGTGGTGGAAGGGCGTTGAAGGTATCGAAGCCAAGACGGCACGAGACGTTAGAGAATACGTGGAAGATGATAACGGAAGGGAGGTCAGAGCCATTAAGTCGGCAAAAGAAGATGTGTGACACTTGGGAGAACAATGACCGTCCGATGGAACTTGGTTACGATGAGATAGAGGAGTCTCCGATCATGAACAAACTAGAGACGGTCAAAGACTGGACCAATTACCAGAAGCAACTAGGACCTGTGAAAATGTCAGAGAGGATAATATCAAGGAAAGAACCATCGTTGAGTCAGGACGATTTAAACAGACGAGTGGAAGAGTTTATAAACAAATTCAATGAGGATATGAGATTGCAGAGGCAACAGTCTTTGCAGCAGTATACTGAGACCATCCAAAGACGAAACCAACAGTAGGTCTCATGCATATTTTAAAAAGGATACTGAAAAAGAAAATTACATCTCTTATACTGTTACTGTTATACACGCACCAAAAAAGAAAAAAAAATTATTCTTTTGAAAAAAGGAGTTGACAATTACTTTTTAGGACTTTTTTTTTTGGTTTTTCTGCAGATTCCAGAACTTGATACTTGATGGGATATATTTAATATATAAGAAGCAAATGTATGCAGAGGAAAATAGTTTTATTTATCTTTTCTCTCTGGTGTAAAGTAAAATAGTTAATTTCATGGTTCTTGGAGAATTGTAGTAGCTGTCTTTTTTTTTCTTTCTATCCCATATGTGAATTAACTCATTATTGAACAGACCAAATGACAGTAAAAAGGAAAATCACTTTTAATAAATCGCAAAAAAAAAATAGATACTAATATATTCTAATGCAATTCTTAGTCAGTCCACCACCAATTAACCTGGCATACAATAGCCTGGGAATTCTCCCCTAACTTGAGGCAAATATCATCTATAAAGCAGTGATTCAAATGGGAAGCAAGAACTAGAACTGGTTAAAGTTAAACACCCACATGTTACACGAACAAGTCATACAAAGATTGCTCAAACTTTATAGTTTAGTTAGAACATCAAAATTTCATAACCCCTCGTAATGGACCTTGATTTGTTGAACCTAAATATCATCAATCAGGCTTTTTTTAGCCTTTTTATTCTCTCAAGAGCACCAAGCCGGCTATCCTCCTCCTTAGTAGCAGCTTCTGTCTCCTTCCTTTTTTGAGCCAGATCGCCAAAAACAGCATCCGGAACATCTTTTTGTGCAATTTCAACTTTGTCGTCGTCTTCAGAGTCACTTTCTTCAGGTAGCTCAATGTCTTCTGTATTTGCAGCAACTTTAATCACTCCATCAGATTGTGACTCTACTCCTGCACTTACAAAGCCCACTCTTCTGTTGCTATCTCCACCATTAGTATCGGTAGTAGCTGGAGGTGCTAACTGCTTCTCTAGAGCAGCCATTTCATCTTCTGCAACACCAGCCTCTTTCAGTTTTTCTTTGGCTTCATCAAGGTCCATCCTTTGATCCTTCTGTATCATGTACTCTGGCAAAATAAAATGCGTCTGCAGGAATAATATAGTCAAAATCTGTCACTAATGAAAACAATGAATGAAAAACATTGGTATAATTTGTGCAAGCAATCTTTGAAATCTTTAATTTCCGACCCAAAACTATATATGAATAATTAAAAAATAAATTAATTTACCTGACTATAGCTTGCAGAAACAGTCCGTTTCATGCGAAGCATTTCACGAAAGGTATCTTCATTTCCATGTTGCACCTCAAACTCATGCCATTTATTCCAGAAATCTCCATCAGATCTCGGATCTGAAATCTGTGCTGCAAATACATATATTCCCCGAGCGCGATCTATCTCCCCCAACCTCTTCTCAAGTTCAGCATACTTCAAGCACATTGTCTTCACATCCTTGTCTGGAAGACCAGATTCTATCGCTTTCTCATATATATCTCTCGTTTTAGGGACACCAAAGATCTCAGTTGCACGAGCTATATAGATTTCATACATGCTCAACTTTTCATGATTTGGTACAGCTTTAGTTGCATCATCATAGACCTTCATCGCTCCTTTTGCTAGACCATAGTCCTCCTCAAGCTTTGCATATTGAAGGTACAAAGGTTTTTTAGCATCAGCTGGGGCCTGATAAACAAAAATAAACATTATACCATCAGCATCAAAACAAGCTATTATTAGTATAACTGTATGATACAATTTTGAGAAAACAAAAATATAAAACTTATAACCACAAAAATAACATCCCTTTTGTCCAGCTCATATATTTTTACTATTATAAAAAAAGTCCAGCCCATTGAGCGTCATTCAAGTTGAACTACGTCTAATTCGATTCCGTTCAATATTATTGGAGTGTTATTTTTGTCATAAATTTTACAGATGTTATTTTATGTAATATCTCCACAATTTTTTGGTCATCCAACTCAAGACCAAAGTTGTACTACTATGCACACATAGACATGTCTATCTATAAGCATGCAGATACCACACATAAAAAATCTACAGTCGGAGAAACGTAGCCATAGTGCAAGATAAGACAATCCTTCCAGTACAGAAGACCAATGTTTTAGCATAAGATGATACTTTCTCCAACAGTAACTTCATCCAATTCCACCAAGGCACCAGAAGCTTTTAAATATTGATTTGATTTAAGCACTTCTATTACACTCGAGCATTGTAAGACTTAAGCTAGCTCCTTTCAAACCCAGTGAAAGGAAATCTAGTCACAACGCAAAGACTTCAAAAACTTTCAAATACACTTAAAAGTTAACTCTGAAAAGTAACATAATAATGCTATAATGGAAGACATGTAGTAGGTAAAATAAACAAACACATAAATTCAAGGTTTTAAGAGGTGGATCCACTAGTCATTTTTCTCTAGGCAGTAGAAAGGCAAAGCTTAAGCCTAGAGGTGGCTTGAAGCTTAAGCCTGAATTTAAGTTAGAAATTAAATGAAAAATTGAAAAGTCAATAAAATAACATAGATTTATCACAAGATAACATCATAGCAATCATAGGAACCTCACTTAGCAATGACGTGGCATTATGGAAACCAAGTAGATTTACAGTAAACATTTCACACAGCAAGAATATCAGAATACACAGGTAAATTAAGGCACACAACTTCAGCAGGGAGAGGCATAAGCCTCAAATATACTGAAACAGGCCTCTTCAAGGTGAGCCCTTCAACGGTTTATTACTATTTTGTCAATATATATATATATATACATAGCAGGCAAGTTCAACAATATATGAGTAGCCTACTCCAAGTTCAACAATATATAAGTAGCCTACCATGTTCTTGTTAAGTAGATAAAGATTACATGATAACTTCTAATTTTAAACAAACAAGCAAAACATTATGCATACCGTTTCAACAGCATGCTTAAATAGGTCTCTTGCACGCTCCAGTTTAGTCTTCCCATATCTCTTAACAAATTTTGAGAGATATGTCACCCATATATCTTTCACGTGGGGGTACTTAAATATCTTCACGCCTCTTTCATACACCTTGAATGCGTCTTCAAAATACTTATGTTCCTAAAACAGTCAAACAATAAAAATTTGTCAACTCTCAGAAATAAATAGATTAATCTTCATAAGAAATAAAGGTAAGATACTAAGGTATAGGAGGAGTGGAGGAGTGTTGGTACCTCCAGAAGCAATGCATAATTTATTATGATTTGGGGAGTAGCTATTCTTAAATCCAAAATCCTCTCATAAACGGCTCGAGTAGAGTCCAATGTACCAAGACTCTCCTCCAAATCAACATAAAATGTCCAAAGTCTCAATGACTTATGCAGCTTCATTTGAACTGGTTCATTTCCATCAGCAGCCACTGCAAGAGCAAAAACAAAAAGAGGTTAGATAAATACCTTAATGTTAAGGGTACGATGAACATTTAGACCACAAGAAACAATAAACTAATTTAATACAAAATGTTGGCGTTGCAATCAAGGCAGGCCTGCACAATATCATGCTGCTACATCAGTTAAGGATGAACCCATCTCTTATCCAATTCTCCAATGAGTGAACACGCTTTAACACTCAACTACTTATTCTACATCTTATATTTCTTTGTTACTCGATTTTAACCAATCCAGTGCTTGGCAAGACATGTGTTCTCAATTAAACTGAACAGACACATCTAAAACAGAGGCATAAATCTCAACATACACCTCAAAGCACACCTCCTCATTACTCGGAGGCATGGGCCACATCTGATTACCTGTAGTTTATAGTCTCGATCAGTTGATTCATCTTTCTAGTGCTTTGCATCACTTCACTACTGAAACCAGCAGTGACTCATTAAAATAGCTAATCTTTAGTGATCAACACACCTTAATACCTTCACACTTATCCCATTTTTCTCTTTTCTAACACATCCTGACAGAATTGACTTTTTTTTGCCCCCAGCTCCCAATCAAAACAAATAAGAGTAGTTCTGATTTCTGACAAAAAAAACTAAAATAACTGAACAACTGAACATGAATGTAAAAGGTAACAAGTACCATTCCAGAATAACTTCAGTTTATGATTGTAATGTAACAAAGTAACCGAAACTTGCAACTTTAGGAAAGCAAGCAAAAGTCTACCAAAGACTTCATATTTAAGATATTTAAAGAGTACTATTTGCAAGGGAGAAAAATAAACAACAAGAAGGGAGCAAGCTATTATGAATAAAATAAATAAAATACAGCATTTCTCCATTAGAATAGAAGCTAAGATTGTGTTTTCAGTCGTAGTAACAATAATTACTTACATAATAATGCATTTGCAACAGAATAAAAAACTACAAGTTATTAGTCGTTGAAACATACATTTTGAGCAATAAAATGCAAGAAACAACTGCTCATGACCAGGTTTTTGCTTCAAAATGGATGTAAATCGCATAGTGTGTCATGTTCACTTATCTTATGTTTGAGACTATAGAAAACTGGAGTATCTAATAATTAGAAATTTAACTATCAATTACTTACAGCATAAGACTAAATTCCATTATGACAATGGTTAGGTATAGGAAAGTCTACACTTGTGTACTGAAGTATTGGGATGGTGAATTGAATCAATGAAATAAAGAGAAAAAATTAACAGCAATTAATGGAGTTAAATAAGGATTACAAGTATTCAGGAAGAAATTAAAGTACCTCTTCGTTTGACCTCAACAGAAGGCTCTGCTGTGGCACGCCTCATTAGCTCAAGTGCCCCTTTAAAGTTCTTATGTCTCAGTTCCATTTCTGCCCATGCACACCAAACACTAGCAAGATTATCAACAGCTTTGTAGTTCACTTGCACAGCTTTATCGAAGATCACTCTGGCATTTGGAAGGTCCTTGTGATTTTCATACAGCTTAGCAAAAGCAACCCATAACGTGTGAGGCTTCCCTACAGCTTTCAATGGATCAACCGTCCTCACTGCCTCTGTATAAGTAAGGATTTGCTTTGTCGGATTACCCTCAAAGAGTTTCACTCTCCGATGCCACTGCTCCACATTATGAGGATTCTGTCGTAAAAGAACACTATTAGCTAGCTCAGGTCTTCTATCCATGAGGTGATCTAATCTAGCTAATCTCAAATCAACATCCTTGTCATCATGTAGCCAAAACCCATTAAGCATCTTCTTTTCAAACTCACTCACAGACAACTTCACATCCAAGCGAATGTCTTCATCCTCTTGAAAACCATTCTCCTTCAAACCAGTTTTTTCATCTTCTTCATCATCACTCAAATCCATACTTTCCATCTTGTGAGCGAGCATACTCTCTTCAAATTGAGCATACGAATCAAAAATTACACTAAAGTCTCTTACTGTAACAACAGTACTCATACCCTCCTCAAATACATTACTCGCCTTTTCATGCAAATTTTTCCTAATATAATACTCAGCAAGCGAGGTCCAAAGCCTCCCTACCTCATCAGTAAACTTCCTAATACCACCCCTAATTATCGCATCCACATTTAACCCAGAAACCTCCGTAGCATGCTTGGTTAGCAAATCGCACAACTCTAACCACAACCTATGCTTAGTCTTCCCCTTGATCGAAAAAAACTGATTGTCATTTAACACTGAAGCTAACCTCTCAGAAGCCTCTTGCCATAAACCAGAATTAACTAAGAATTCAATAAAATCTTCAATATGGGACAAATCATATTTCAAATACCTTCTATAAACGCGAAGGGAAGTTTCAATAGGGACACCCCTTTGGCTCACAAACACAAGGTAAGGATCCCAAATTCGATCATGCTGGGTCACGGGAAGTGCACAGAGCGCCCTGTCGAAGGTCCGGCGAGTTCGAGTGACCAATTTCTGCTCTGTCAAAATCTGTAAGTACATGATCCAGATTCTGGGCATTTTGTGCATTGTAACAAGTGCTCGTTCGAAAGTGTTGTTGAGGGTTTCATATTGGGAGTGTGTGATGGGTAGATTGCGAACCAACTCGAGCCGTTCGCGCAGGTATGCGTGCCAAAGCTTGTAGCTTCCCGGAAGTGCTTTGAGGGCTCGCTCATAGATAATAAAACGCTTCTTGAATGGAGCCTCAGAACGGGCTACTAGGTATCGCCACCATAGCTTCAGGTTGAATGGGTTTCGAAGAATTTCTTCTTCGTATAACAGATCATCTTGAGACGGGTATAGTTCTTGCGATATGGACATGGTTCAGCTCCAAACACAGTCAAATTTCGTTTCTAAATCTCTGAGTACTAAACCCTACATAGGAAAAAGGCAGATCTTCTTGAACCTAAAATAAAAATATAAAAAATTTGAATAAGAAATAAATGTGTTTGAGAGTAGATCTTACCAGGGTTGTAATATGTGGTTCAATTATAATTGCTAGATTTCTTTTTGGTCATATATTGGTTGAATTTCCCCGTGTTCTTCGCTCTTCAGTAAATCGTTTATTTTTATCTTCTCAGCGTCTATCGTGTCCTGTCATGGTTCAGCGTCTGAGTATTCTTTCTTTACCAGGGTTGTAAAGAGTATTAACAACTTCTTTCTTTACAAAAAAATCAACCCATAAATATAAAATTAATTATTTCTTAAAAAAAATCAACGGCTATTACGTTATCCCATCAATAAGAATTATATATATCTATATTTGGGTTTCTAATAGATTTCTTATTTATATAAAAATGTAAAAATCAAATCAAATCATTTTTATGTATAAATCACTTTTATTTTTCTTATTAGATCATTTGTAATACTCATAATTATTATTTTATTTAATTAAATAATGTTAAATTTGAATATTATTTAGAAAGATTTAATTCATATATTATAATATATATATATAAAAGCAAAGATCATTTTTAAGTTATTTTTTATTTTCTATCAAGTTCTTTCTTCGTATAAAATCATGTCGTTAAAATAAAATTAAGTCATTTCATTATTCCATAAGCATAAATTTTAGTCCAATTTAAGCAAAGAAATTATCTTTTTCTTCTTTTATCTAGATTGAGTTTTCATTTTACGATTTCATATTTTCAAATATTTAAACTTATATTTGGAGTCAAGTTAGGAGAAATTAGATATCATAATCAAGTTTTAACACCAAATATCAACCTAAAATCTTTATTTTTATCAATGAGTATGATCTCTCTTTCATTTGATCATTTATAATTATGTATTCATAGTCGATTTATTCGACCTATGACCTACATATATGCATTATATAAGCAAGGGTCCATTTTTGAGCTATTATTGTTTTCTTATAAGTTCTTTTTTCGTATAAAATAAAATCATTCTTTTATATCAATTCCTCCTATTTTTCTCGTTAGACTATTTGTAGTACTTATAATTACAATTGGAACTAAGTAGTCATAAATTCAAATTTTACTTAAGAACATTTAATTTATATATATTATATATGTATATTATACATATACATATATATGTACATATATTATTCTTGTTTTATAACAAGTTCTTTCTTCATCATGAAAATAAAATCATGTCATTCCATTATATCAATAAAAAATTTAATTTAGGTAAAAAAAATTAGTCTAATTTAAGCAAAGTATATTTTTTTCTTTTATCTAAGTTGGATTTTCATTTTTTGACCTCGAATCTCCAAATAATTGAGTCACATTTGGAGGTAAGTTGAGAAAAATTAAATGACAGAATCGAGTTTTAACACCAAATATTAGCCCAAAATTTTATTGTTATCGGTGAGTATGGTATCTCTTTTATTTGATCTCTTATTTTTATATTAATTATTTTTTTATTTTATACTCATAATCGATCTACTCGACTTATGTCTTACATTTTTCAAGGATATGTCTACTTTAATAGATGACTCATATAGTCTCATTATGAGTAGCTCAAACCATAGGGCAGTGATTATGTAGAAGAGTAATTATTTCATGAACTCTTATCTCAAACGGTGTTTGTGAGGCTATTTTGACTCTTTCGACCGCATTCTTTCACAAAAATATTATTAAAATGCCCAACTTGCCTATTATTCAATAAAAAAAGAGGTTAAAGACCCCGAAAAATCCACTGCCTCCTATAGGTCGCACAAAAGATGCCAACTTTTCATGTGCACACACCTTGTGTCTCCTAACATTTGAGGATGTAGAGATAATTTATGCTAAATACTTTTTTCTTGAAAATGTTGCCATTATCCCTGCTCTTCCAATGAAGCTTGACCATTACGACCTTCCAATAAGGTATATTACTTTCTATGAGAAGGCGTTCGAAGTTTGGCTAAAGTTCCCCTCAACTCATCTGATCGGACTATTAATTCACTTTACGGCTTGGTCCTTAACCAATTAAACCTGAACTCCTGGAGGATTTTGTTCATTTGTCTGTGATAAGTGCTGAGTTAGCCATTAAACTAGGAATGCTTGAGTAAAAAAGTATGTATTTATTATAAATAAAAAGTGAGTAGACAAGAGTAGAGTATATGTGTCAACCCATTCAAATCGTAGCTTGGTACTTGAATTTTTAAAACCTATTTTTGGGTTAGATTTTTCTACGTCTCAAGATATTTGTGTTACAAGGAAGGTTTAGGCACTCTATCTGTTCATGGAAGTTAGACACTGCAGTACCAATGTCTTGACCACTTCACAAAAATATTAAATGACTTGATTCATTAATATAATGCCAATAATCAATCATGCAATCTTATATTAAAACTAGACCATTTACGAGCTTTTAAAGTATGAATTGTACCATCCTAAACAGGCCTATCTTACTTAGGTCATTTATTATTTTATTTTTGATTTTATTCAACTTATCTTGTATTTTGTTTCAAGCATTGATTTTTTCTCCTTTAACATCAAAGATTTATACAAAAAGATCATTAGGCCTACGCACTCCAACCCGATTATACTCCTCTTCTAAAATCTACCACGGGTAGCCGCCAGGCTATTGTTCTCGCAGTGAAAGGGAAGATTGCTACAGTGAGGCTAATCTAATAAGGGTAGATTCTGCAAATGTAGCTCACCTTAACAAGAATATGAAGTCTTTGGCTTCCATCAGTCAGGTTGCACCCTTTGACATTGTTAAGGTCGTCGATGATGATGAAGGGATCGCTCAAAGGGTTAAAGTCACATTTTCTGAACACCTTTAAAGGTAAGATATTTGTTAAAAATATAAACCTGACGAGTTGTATCACTACTTCGTCACTCTTGATGATGAGGTCGACATTAATAAGGATCGATCTAATAAGTTTAATTCATTTATTTTATTTGAAAATTTGAACAATAATATTATTGTAGTCCAATTAAAACGACTATTAATAAATATTTGTGAATATATTATTTTAAGTAATTTTTAATAAAAAAAAGAATTTGTGATTTAAAATAATTTATATATTAAAATTAAATGTTATAAAAATAAAATAGATCTATTTATTATAAGAAGATAAATTATAATGTATTTATTAATGAAAAAATATTTAAATATTTGTAGTGTAAAAAGAAATTAATATTTTTTTTAATAAATATCTATTTTATCATTTAAAAATTTGGCTTTAAATTATCAAATGAACTATCGATTATCATTTTATATGAAATAAAGGACTTAAACTATCGTATCAAATAACAACGAATTTAAAATATATTTTTGGTAATAATAATGGATCTTTTTATCTTTTATTCTTTGAAAAATATGTATTTTGGTCTTAAATAGATGTAATTTAATATTATATCATGAAATTTTAAGATTATAGTGAATATTTTAAAAAATATATATAAGAATAAAATGCTAAGCTTAAAAGTTATTAGTTAAAACGCCTATCGTTTAAAAATATGATAATTTTTTTTAATCGATGAGTTTGCAATTAGTCTTTAGTAAAATGATTTACAATTGAGTTGTACATGAAGGTTTGAGACTTTGAGGTATGTAGATCTGAGTCCTATTATGAAGTTTGAAGATAAAAAAATCTATTTACATCCCATAATTTCTTTTAAATACGTACATTTAAATCATAAACAGTATTTAAATATATATATATATATATATATTTAAAACACATATTTTTAATAATTTCAAATATTAGAATATATATTAAAATATTTTGTGAGATATAATTAAAATGGATCTTTTAAATTAAGTTGGATAATTTGCAGGTTAAGTGTAGAAAAAACAATAAATAACTCTACACAAAAGAGTTCTCTAATTTGTATTATTTTCTTTATGTTTTCATTACAATTGTATAGCTATTTATAAGAAAATTTTGCTCCTTCAATTACTCTTTAAATTAAGCATTCCTTAATTTACTCCTTAAATTAAGGATTCCTTGTTTTACTCCTTAAATTAAGGATTCCTTGTTTTACTCCTTGAATTAAGTATTCTTTGTTTTACTCCTTGAATTAAGCTCTTTGTTTTATTCCTTGAATTAAGGTCCTTGTTTTATTTCTTGAATTAAGGACTAATATCCAATACTCCCCCTCAAGTTGGATCCAGAAGGTTTATGGATCCAAGCTTGGACAAAAGTCGTTGAAACTGATGAGAAGCCACGGGCTTGGTGAAGATGTCAGCCAGTTGGTCGAAGCTTCTTGTATAATGTGTCTGAATCACCTGTGATTGAACTTGTTCACGAACGTAATGACAATCAACTTCAATGTGTTTTGTCCTCTCGTGAAACATTAGGTTTGATGTTATATGCATAGCTGCCTGATTGTCACAAAATAAGGACATAGGAAGAGTTGTAGGAACACCTAAATCACACAAAAGACCTTTAAGCCATATTAACTTACACGCAGTTGAAGCCATTGCACGATACTCAGCTTCAACACTTGATCTGGCGATGACAGTTTGCTTCTTACTCTTCCATGTGACCAAGTTTCCACCGACAAATGTACAGTAGCCAATGGTGGACTTGCGATCGATTGCATTCCCTGCCCAATCAGCATCACAATACCCATGATTTGTGTGTTGTCATTCTTCTTCATGATGATACCATGACCCACTGATCTTTTTAAGTAGCGTAAGATCCTTTTAACAAGGGTCAAATGCTCAAGTGTTGGGGAGTGCATGAATTGGCTCACAATACTTACAGAATATGTGATGTCAGGCATGGTGATTGTTAGGTAGATCAACTTACCAACCAGTCACTGGTAATAACTTATATCCGTGAGTGGCGTGCCCTTCAAGCTAGGTTTGAACTTGCTATCAAGAGAAGTAATGGCTGGTTTAGCATCGCTCATGTTAGCTTCCTTGAGCAAATCTAGGACATATTTCCTTTGGTTAAGAAATAGTCCCTTGTGCGAGGTTGCCATTTATATACCAAGAAAGTACTTCAATATCCCAAGGTCTTTAATTGCAAACCTTTGTCTGAGGGACTGTTTGAGGTTGAAAATCTCGTCAGCATTATCACCTGTAATTATCAGATCATCTATATAAATCAGCACAATCAATTTGCCCATAGCTCCTGTGCGAACAAATAGTGAGGAATCAACATTGTTGCTTTTGAAACCAACACTAGCGAGAACTGAGCTTAGCTTGGCATACCAAGCTCGTGGGGACTGTTTCAAACCATAAATGGATTTGTGCAATTTGCACACTAAATCCAGTTCATTGCTTTGAGGATGCCCGGGTGGCAATTTCATATAGACTTCTTCTTTGAGATCACCATGCAAGAATGCGTTCTTCACATCCATTTGGTATATGGACCACCCCTTGTTTACAGCCACGGACAGTAGCACTCTTACTGTGTTCATTTTTGCAACAAGTGCAAATGTTTCTTTGTAATCCACCTCGAATGTTTGAGTGAATCCCCGAGCCACCAATCTTGCTTTATACCTCTCAATTGATCCATCTGACTTGAATTTGAGCTTATAGATCCATTTACAACCCACAACTTTCTTGCCTTTTGGAAGTTTAGTGATGCTCCATGTGTTGTGTTGATCTAGGGCTTTAAGTTCTTCTTGCATGGCTTCCTTCCCCACCTCTTGGTTGTTGGCCTCATTAAAGTTTTGAGGCTCACTATAATTCAATATAGTGCTGAGGAATGCAGCATGGGTTGGTGTCACTCTCTTATATGACACATAATTTGAGATGGGATGTGTGGGTTTGTAGGTGACAAAGTCTTGAAGTCTTGTGGGAGGTTGCCTAACACGCATTGGATTACATCGTGGATCAGGAGGAGTTATCTCACACTCGTTCATATCTTGTACCATATTGTGAGGATCATCTTGATTATCACCATCTTCATATAATGTACCATTAAGACGAGACCTTTCATTGTTACTTTCAGTGAGAGATGCATCAATGTTGACATGGCTGAGATCTTGTTGTTGTGGAGCCTCAAGTTTGATTCTTGGTAATGGAAACATATCCAAGATGTCGTCCCCTTGACTTATGATTTCATGTGACTTGCTGAAAAAAGGGTTAGTTTCATAAAATCGAACATCTTTAGACACAATTAATCTCCTAAGTTGGGGATCATAACACTTGTATCCCTTTTGTGTAGATGAATAACCAAGAAAAATACATTTAACAACTCTAGGATCCAATTTATCTCGATGATGAGATTGAATATGTACAAAACAGATGCAACCAAAGACTCTAAGATGTGAGAGGTTAATTTTCCTTCCTTTCATGACCTCTAGGGGAGACTTGAAATCCAAGACTCGGCTGGGTAATCTATTGATGATGTAAGCAGCTGCCATAACCCCTTGGGACCAGAATCTCTTTGGTACATTCATTTGTAGCATTAATGCTCTAGTTTTTTCAAGTAAGTCCCGGTTTTTGCGTTCAGCTACACCATTTTGTTGAGGTGTGCCAACACAACTTGTTTGATGCATAATGCCATGAATGCTCAAATATTGTTTCATGATATGGGACATGTATTCGGTGCCATTGTCAGACCTTAAGGTTTGAATTTTAAAGGAAAAGTGATTTTTAACAAGATTATGAAAGTCCTTAAATACTTCCATAACTTCATTCTTAGACTTTAAAAGATATAACCATGTGACTTGAGAGAAATCATCAACAAAAATCACAAAATACTTATAACCATCAAAAGATTCATTAGTTGGTCCCCATACATCTGAATGAACTAGTTCAAAACACTTACTAGCCCTAGACAAGGAAGAATTAAAAGGTAATCTAGTGGCCTTAGACAAGTGACAAGTTTCACATGCAATTGCATCATTTCCTAAGTTTGGAAATAAAGTTGACAAAATTTGTGGAGAAGGGTGAGCTAAACGTTGATACCACAATTGATTATCTTGGATAGGGTTAAACTTGGCTTGAAAACCTCTGGGATTGCTCTTGGATATGTAATAGAGACCATCTAAGTAAAACCCTTCACCAATCGTCTTTTTGGTGGCACAATCTTGAAAAATGACATTGTGAGAAGAAAAAATGGCTAAGAAATTCAAGGTATTTGTGATTTTTCCTACAGACAGAAGTTGGAAGGGAAAGGAAGGTACATATAAAACCACCGACTCGATTTCATCTGACATTAATTTTATTTTTTCCTTTCCTAAAACCTTCACATTCTCACCATTTGCAATTGAAACTTGAGAAGGATTTGCTAATTTTTCAAACTTATGAGACTTTGACACATGGGTTGTCATATGATCTGTGACACCTGAATCTACAATCCAAAAATCATGCAACATATTTATTTTAAGAGCAGTTTTAAAGGCTTTTATGATACCTTGCATGTCCTCTTGTGGTATGAGTTTTGTATCTGTCAAGAAACCCGCAAACTTGCCTAATAATGTTGTCGAGTTTCCTTCTTCTATGCTATCCACACAATCAATTCTAGCTCCTTCTGTCTTGCTTTGAAGATACAACATAAACTCATTCATAAGTTCAGCTGGATTCGCTGTGAAGTTATTGAATGGATCAGACCCATTAGAGGTAGAGGCAAAAGCATGATTTGCACGGTGTGATGTACGATTCACTTTCCATAAATCCTTATCCTTTATAAAATTAGGTTTTAATTCTGGATGTAGAATCCAACATGTGTCCTTAACATGACCTGTATGGTTGTAGTGTTGACACTTCAAGTTTGGATGCTTCCCTTTGTACTTCCTCTCGTTGGTTAGATAGGTTCTTGCCTCAGATGCAGTAGCCATTGTACCTTTGTTCATGACTTTCCTCTTTACTTCTTCACGTTGAATTGTCGCACATAAATTAGTGAAGGAAGGAAGTTCAGTATTCATGAGTATGTGGCATCGTATATCTTCATATGTTGAATCGAGACTGGACAAAAGTTGAAATATCTTATCTTCTTCCGTTCTCTTTCGTAGCAGAGCTACATCAGTTGTATGAGGACCATATAATTCCAACTCATTCCACATGTTTTCATGCTTCATAAGAGTTGTACAAAAGACTTGCCATCTTGTTGCAGATCTGAGATGTCCTTCTTTAATTGAATAACTCATGCAGCATTGTTTTGACTACCATATATTTCATTGACCGTCTCCCATAGTTGGTATGCAGATTCAGAGTAATTAAATATTTCAACTAATTTACGTTCCATGGAATTTAGGCCATGACATAACCAACTGATCCTTACTAAGCTAGGATTCATAGGTTGGTGAGGAAACATTAGGTACTTCGATGCTTCCATTTATGAACCCCAACTTGAACCTTCCACCTAGAGCCAAAGACACTGTTCTTGACCAAGGCAAGTAATTAAACTCATTCAATAAGACTGAGCTTAATCTTTGATTTGGGTTGACATCCACCTCATGCATATTCATGAAGGAAAGCACCGATGAACTTTCAACTTCTGATCTTAGCGGCTTGTCTTCAACCATTTCAAAGATTGAAGATGCTAAGATAATAATAAAGCAGAAGCAAGTTAATTTTCCTGCTTTGATACCATGTAGAAAAAACAAGAAATAACTCTACATAAAAGAGTTCTCTAGTTTGTATTATTTTCTTCATGTTTTCATTACAATTGTATAGTTATTTATAAGAAAATTTTACTCCTTCAATTACTCTTTAAATTAAGCATTCTTTGATTTACTCTTTTAATTAAGGATTCCTTGTTTTACTCCTTGAATTAAGGACTAATATCCAATATTAAGCGATGACAAAAATCAAATGGTTTTCACATGCTGGAATTAATACATAGATTATTTATAATTAATAATAAAAATAATAAAAATAAAAGATTAAAAATATATTTTAAGTAAAAAAATATTAATTTATTAATTATATTTTTATATGATATCAAAGATTTGATAATAATATAAGTAAAGATTAAACTTAAAATTATTTTAATCTTTAATACATATTTTTGTATTAAATAAATATTTTAGTTATTTTATTTTTATAAAAAACACTTTAATTATTGTCTACGTAAAAGTGTGACACTTTCACTAATTTTTAAAAAATAAAATATTATTTTATTAATAAAAAATTTTAAAAATAAATTTAATAGAGATAAAATTATTATGTATTTTTAATAGTTTAAAATTAAATTAAAATAATATAATATTTTTGTTATTCTATATCAACTATTTTTTAAAATTTTATATTTTATGAAATTTTTTGGAATTTTTTGACCAATAAATAATAGTTTATAATTTAAAAATAATTAAAATATACTTATTTATAAAATAAATAAAATATGACAATAATACAAATAAAATTACTTAATTCTTTAATCATTATACATATTATTTTTGTTATTTTCAATGTGAAGAGTAGCATACCATATGATGATCCAGAAGCAAGAAGTAAGAGGGGTGGGTTTAGAGTTGGTTCGGCAAATTTGGCTGATTGTATTTCCAACTGCTACACGCAGTTGTCGTCAGCAGCAATAATTACCATACACCATCCCACACGCAATCGCTCACCGATACTCACACATCCCCTCCTCGACCTTCCCAAAATTACGCGCTTCGCTTTCTGTGAGTCTCTCTCTATTTCTCTGCTCTTTTCTGCAATATTATTCTCACATTTTATTGCCTCTCATGAATCTAATTGTGTGGTTTCTGATTTGGATACGATTTAGGGTTCATCCATTTGGTTTGATCTACAGTTTTCAAAATTCCTAAGGTTTTAAGGATTTTATGAGATCTTTGTTTTCTTTTTTCTTTGTTTAAAAGAGTAATGCCTGAGTTTCGGAGAAATGTTTGAAGGATTTAATTTATTTGCTCAGATCCTTCTTTATGCCCTGTGCTTGGTTTACGGGAATTCTGAAGAAATTTTGATAGCAAAAAGAGTTGGACTTTCTTTTTCATGATGACCAGGACTTCTCAATCTTTGCTGTTTAGTTTGCAACTTTCTATTATGGTGTGTGAGAGATTGTTTTCCCTTAAACATTTATATAATATTTTTCTTAATATTTATGTTGTGCAATGATCTCGTTGAGAAAACTAAGAAAAATTTTGGAAAAAAAACATAGTTTTGTTTACTTTTTGAATTTCTTCTTTACAGATAAGTTTACTGTCAAACTGTTAAATCTCGGGTTTTCCTTTTTGCTATTCTGCTTTACATTTGATTCAAATCGTCTTCATTATACGCACTTATTTATGCCTAGCCTACCTTTGGGATTCAAGGACTTTTTTTGATTGTTCTGATTGATGAGTAAGGAGTTAAGAAACTAATGCTTTCTTTTGGTGCCTTCTGTTTGATTATTTTCTACAGTGAAGCAGGCTCTTACTCTTTGCGCGCGTGTCCCATCCGCTTCTCCAATCTTTAACTCGTTCCTTAAGACTTTTGAGTAACAAACTTTGATTTACAAATATTCTAATGGAGGTTAAGCTTTGGAATGACAAGCGTGAGAGAGAAATGTATGAAAATTTTGCTGAGCTATATGCCATTATCAAGGCTACTGAGAAGCTTGAGAAGGCTTATGTTCGAGATGTCATATTATCATCTGAGTATGAGACTGAATGCATAAAACTGATTGCCCACTTCAAAACTTTAGCTTCCACACTTAAATTTACTATTCCAAGCATAGAGCGTTTTGCAGATACATACAAGATGGACTGCCCAGCTGCAATAAACCGCCTAGTCACCTCTGGTGTACCTGCCACGGTAGAGCACCGGGCTGCTGCAGCAGCATCTTCAACTACTTCTGCTGCTTCTGTAGCAGAATGTACGCAGGATTTCATTAATGCAATGGACACTTTGAAGCTCAAAATGTACGCCGTTGACGAGCTGCATCCAGTTCTGTGCAATCTTTCATCGTCACTTAATAAGTTGAGTTTCTTGCCATCGGATTTTGTGGGAAAGGTGAAGTTGAAGGAGTGGATTTCGAGGTTGGCGAAGATGGGAGCTGCTGATGAGTTAACAGAACAGCAGGCACGGCAGCTTATCTTTGATCTTGAGTCATCATATAACTCATTTATGGCAGCTTTGCCCAATGCTTGACTGCCTGTACTTGATTGGTATGAATAATTTTGTAAATAAATCTGTCAATCTTTTGCTTGGGCAGTTTGATAGAGTTTGTTTTAGTTTCAACTTTCAGCTACTTGGGTTGAACCTTCCTGATTATTTGAAATGGCCACCAATTTTGTAAAACAGATAAATCTAAAGGTGACATAATTTGTAATTGCAATTTGTAACATTGTTGTTCTGGTTCCATTTATGGAGGATGTGATTTTGTGCTGTGAGGTTTGATAGCTATTTAGGCCCTTTTATGTTTAATGGTTTATATAGTTTATTTATTTATCGTATGATTTGTTTTTGTTTCTGAATTTTGGTTCATTTTGAATCCAGAAACCACAAATTGAATGCTCTATTTTGCATAACAGCTCAAACCTCAGTGCAGAATGGGTCACCAAAGAGTTAAACATACATTTGTCTTCTTTTTTTCAAGTTCTTCACAAAATTATTTGCAAATTTCTTCTTAATATGTCTCTCTAGCATTTATTATAAACCCTAGTTTCAACAATTCTACAGCTTCATGGAGAAGTGCAAGTAGGAAATAAATTATATGGAGAGTTACAATTTAAACTATGCACAATCACAGTAAGAACACAGTTCGATGTTCATAATGAATATGACCATTCGACACAGTTATCTACATTAAGGTAACAGTGGCAAAAGGAAAGAAAAGAAACTTAATTTCAATTAAATTGTAATATAGGGCGGGCATAAAAAAAGTCAATAAAATCTCATAAATTTTTTTTACTTTTTTTCTTATCTGAATTGAAGTCGTACCCTGTTCATAAATAAAGCTGTGGGCTCCTTTTATTTCAAGTGCCTAAAGAATAAAATTGTCAATAACGCCTTCACATAATCAAAGAAAAAACACGACTGAATTCTTCCATTTCAAGATAGACTGCTTTTCTACTACAGTTGGTAAATGCTTGTAATTTCGTTCGAGGAGTTTTTGGTTTGAATCGGGAATCCTCTTCTCGAGAAAAAAAAATTGGTTCGAAATTTATGTACGCTTTTGTAAAAAGAAACAGAACAGAAGCAACTTTGAGTTCCAAGAACAATTGTTTGTTCACACTTTGTTCTTCCTAAAACTGATTTATTCTGGGCAAAATGAACTGCAAGATAGGAATTAAGAGAATAAGAATGAGAAGAATACAAAGACCAATAGCAATACAAATACACTTTCTTGACTCCTTTTGAGTTTCTCTGGCCTCTTCAAGATGACCAGTCCCACGTCTCACAAAAGAACTAGCATGAGCTACATGGCTCTCAATATCATTAAGTTGATGACCTTGAGCTTCTACCAAAGCAGCCATATCCAAAAATATTTGATGCAATTCAATCAAATTCTTCTCTATCTCTTTCACAGCATCATGTCTCTCTTGAATTTCAGATATTGTATCCATTATTAGACCTCTTCCTTGATCTTGTATTGCCTTATGCATAAAATTCTCACTTTCTCCACTTGCTATTAAATTCTCTATAGTTTCTTCACTTGGTTTTACACCTGTTATAGTGAAATACCTACGTTCCACTGTTTCCTTATACTCTTCTTGCATTTTACCTCTAAGATCCTGGAAGCTATCCATCATGTCTTTTAATTTCTTTCCTAACCCGCCAATTACCGAGGTCCGGGTTCGGTCTGTCGATGACCCGGGTCCACAACCCGGCCGCCTTCTATGGTCTGCATTGGAACGATCTAAAGCTTCAAGCTTTCCTTTGATCAATTTCACTTTTTTGAGAACTTGTTCAACCTCACTGTCCATTTTAGACCGGAGTTGTTTCATTGTTTTAGCATTGTGAACAACTTTGCTCTCTTCATTGGCTTCTTGTAACTTCTTATAAAGTTGCTCTACTTTTTTCATATCTTCTTTTACATTCTCAACATCATCAAAGAATTTATCAAGATTAGCTGTGTCTCTTCCAGCCTCCAAATCGTCCATAGCAGCCTGTTGCTTCAGGTCCGTGTATTTTTTAAACGAGCTTGAGAATAAATCATTCATTTTCAATAGATATTATGAAAAAACTCTTATTTTCTTCAAATGGGTTCGTCTTGTTTAATTACTTCAAAAAAAAATAAAAAAAATTCAATATATAAGATGATGAAAAACCACACATAGATAGTTTATGTTGAGGGGTTTTGTGTTCAAATCCTACTCTGCATTTAGTTTGAGAGGAGGAAGAGAACGAAGGGTATACCAATAGCAGAAAGTGTCACCTAGATATGGACGAAACAAGAAGTTTCCGTATATTTGGTGGACATGGGTGTTAATGAGAGGTTAGGGGTTAATTTAACACGAGATGTTAGAACCAACCAAATTAGTTACAATGCTTTTAAAAGCAGAGGATGTTACCTCATGTTTCTCCTGAATTATTCCTATTTATTTATTTCTTTATTATTGGTAAATTAAATTGCAATCGGCTAAGCTACTTTGGTTGACTTGGTCTTTGTTCTCTTTCGTCTCAAATACCACAAAAAGGAACGATATAGAAATAGATCTCTTCAACTCTGATTTTCTATGGATCATTTTGTAGCTGCTGGCTAGCCTTATTTGATCATAAATGGGATAGTCACCCAAGTTAGGCCATATATCTCTTACCATAAATCCAAAATAGTATCTTTTGTAACATACTTTGTAAGTTAAAAATAAATAAATTATAATTACAATAATAACATTTCTTATATCTAACTTACATATTATTACTTAACAAAAAACTCAACCAAAAAATTTCATATCCAACACCATCTAATGAAAAACACAATTCAAGATGGATTCAAGCCAAAAAATATTTTGAACAAAAAGAGTTCAACTAATTTGACTAATTCAATATTAAACATTTTTATTGTTACAAATAGAAGATTAATGTAATTTCCCAACTATTTATATCGGGTGGTAAAGTGGGTATATTTGGCATTTCCCATGGTAATCTTACATATAGCTTTTGTTTCCTCTTTGATAATTCTCTATGACCAAAATTGTAATTTACTACAGCATTCTTTGTAGCAGCTATGCTTGAAGGAGTTATCTTTAGTATTAACATCTCTCCCCTCTATTATGCGGGTGAGATATATCTTAATACAATTTCTATTACCGAGCCGAGAAAACAGAGATTTATTACATTCTCAATACATGCTGGCAGCATGATGAGCTCCAAAAAGAAAATTCACAGCTTCTACTTGCTACCAGATAAGTTGCATATCATCATTTAAGACATTAATTAATTACACTCCCACTCAAAGTACCATGTGTCATCCTGCCACCATATTTGCCCTTTTTCTTAGTCCTGATCCTGTACAGGCCAAAAGACATTAATGTACACCAGACTAATCCAACAGCCTGCAGTTAAGGGTGAATTATGTAGCAAATCATTTACAATTAACTCATCACGTGGCAGTTGTCGAAGCTGATGCTTTTATAGATAAAGGAGCAGGACTACCATTGCCGAGCTTACTGCCAAGCGGGAAGCTGCTGGGTTTTTCTGCCACAGCATCACACCCATCTTGTTGGGGTTGATTACCAGATAAATTGTCAGTGCCACCAAAGCTTGATAACATCTGTTGTCTGAGACACCTCTCTGTAGCATCACGGAGTAACCTCATGGCACTCCCGGAATCTGAACCAGGTGACAGCTCTTCTTCTCTCCCTGGTTGGATATTAAGGTCAATTTGGCCTTTAAAAGGTGAAGTGGAGGATTTTATCCTACTCGCATCATCATCAGAACCATCATGGTCATCTCTTCTTTGGTTTGAACAATTTCCAGTATTACTGCCAGTAATAGTGTCATCATCATCATCCAATTTTTCAGGCAGAGATAGTTGATGCTGTGGCTTTTTGCATGTTGTTTCGGGTTCTTTCTCTGATTGTTTTTTCTCACGCCGCATCGTTAATGTACGGAAGCGGCGTTTCACTGTTAAGCAGACATTACAGGTGCATGTTTGTTTGTGTTTGGGACCCTTCCCACTAGGGGGCTGGATGCAAACAATGCATGAACAACCAGGTCTATGTCGGGGATGCTTTGTAGTTGCCTGTGCAGATGATGGGAGTGACTCACCTTCTTCTAAGATAGCCAGATTAGCAAGTGTGTCTAGACTAGCCAGATTAGCAAGTGTGTCTAGACTAGCCAGATTTGCAAGTGTGTCTAGACCCTCCAGAGCTTCCACATTTTCAGAATCCTGGTCAACCACCACCTTTTTCTTTGAAGCAACTGTTCAATCATGAATTTGAGAAGTGGGAAATAATATATCATTACTGTTGCTATCAAGCTAACTGGAAATTTTTTTTTTTGAAGAAACTTAAATGAGGTTTGCTTTATTTATTTATTTATTTGCTAATCCTTAACGAGGTTCTCTAGTAATACCAAAACAAGCCATTTTTTTACTCCTGCAGGTCAGACATTGCTGTATAAGGATAAAGATCTGCAGCATTGAGCAACTCATACCTGGAACACATTGAGGTAACAGATCTTCAAGCTCTTTTAATGTCAGTTCTTGAGCTGCTGAACATGAAGATCTGGAGGAAAGATTCAAGCATATTAACAGAGCAGCATACATGCTATAATGCTTACTTCGGTTTTTTCTTTCTACCATTACTTTGTTATTGAGTATCTTTCATCCAGCCAAAATTTATAATCTTCATTTGTCCCCCTTTCCACTCACTAGTACCTTTCTACCTTTAAATTTTTTCCCCTTATTTTAATTAAATACCAATTGTTGTTAATCAACGGTGAAAGGAAATAAAAATGCCTGCACTACCTTTCTGGGTTCCATGTATTATCAGAACAGGTCCATTTAAAGGGAAGAAGAGCATCAGCAGGTAACTTGTGAAATTTGAAACAGTTCTCACATTGAACCCGCTGGATTTTTTCACTGACACAAATAAAAACGAAAGCTAAGCATTAGGAGAAGACAAATTAAGAATGAAATCAATATCAATGACGCTAATCACTGATGTCCCAGTATTGGAATGAATGCTACTTCATAAGAAACCAGAGGGGAAGATGAAACTGGCAACAAAGGATAATATAAGAACAATTAAGATGTGTATGATGGCAAAGGATAATCTCGTAGTCATAAGTTATTTTAATATTACATACATATTAGTTCTACATACATTTGCTGGAATAAAATTAGTCATTTTAAGCAGGCAGCAGTCTCATGCATTGGTGTCCATTAATCATTTCACAAAATGTCCAAAACAAGAATTTTGGCACTTGAAGGAAAGTAATTTACCCCACATTATCAGTAGCAAACATTGTTGGCTTCCCAAGTATTGGTGCATCCTATCACATCAAATGAAATGAAATTATTGCAAAACCCAAAATACTAAATCAAGTCCATTGTAAATTGAAAAAATGAAACACCCAGAAAGATCACCGATCAAAAAGAATGCAATATTAGACATAAAAGTGGTATTTCCTTGCAAAACAGAAGTTCAAATTTCCCATGTTATGAACTAAATTTTGAAGAGTGCAGAGGTTTGGATAGATGTGTCCTCATGGCTCCTGCAGCCACTAGATATGTTCAACAAGAACAGTAAAAAATAAAAGAAAAATAACAACAACAATAATAAAAATCACACAAGTGCCTGAATAAAATATACGTTCATTGCATCCATAAAAACAATAATTGGCAAGTCCATGTAATGTTACTGCATACAGCAGAGCTATGGCATGCAGGCAAGCTCCAAATTTGTAGCCGTGTAAAAAAGAGGACAAAATGACCTTAACAATATAAGTTTCATAATCTTGTTTTTTTTTCCAAAAGGAAAAATATAGAGTACCTCATATTCCTCAAATTCAAAGCCTTCAATCACCACAACACTGGGAACATAGTCAGGAGAAGGACGAAGAAGTGCTTGAGCTTCTTTCCATGTTAGTTTGAGCTCTATCATGTCCTCATTTTCAATTCTAAGGCGCTTGCTCTTAGAACCCAAGGTGCTACTCTTCCTCTTTCTAGAGATCAAAGTTTTAGCTCTCAGTGCTTCTTTTACTATGTAACCCGACTTGTCAACTTTAGACCAGGAACTAGGGTTTGCCAGCTCAACCTGGTAAAATGATAAAGAGCTAGGTGATACAATATTATCCTTTAATTGACGAAAAGAAAAGCAACGTTCACCACATATAGTTTTCTAAGCACTAACATCTACATATGCTGAGCTTCCACTTCCAGTCTTGTTTGTTTCGATGTCCTGCAGTAGGAGCATTTAATTAAAGTAAACAACAGACTCAATTTGTAGACTTACATCCAAAATAAAAAAGAAACGCCAAACCCCACACTTAAAATAAATGTACTAGAAAAAGAAGAGGAGAGAAAGAGAAAGAAAGGACGAGGAGGAGGAGGAGGAGGAGAAGAGAGGGGGGGAAGACTTATGTGAACTGACAATATAAGTCGATAAATATAGGCACAAGCTGATAGTTTATCAAAAACTCAAATGTAAATGCAGAATAATGAACAGGATGTTGCTAACTTTGAAAAAAGTGAATTTAATATCTTGCTTTTTAATGGGAAATATTTTTAATAGTCTTGTCTAGAAAAATCTAGAGGATATTATCAATCCTTAATCCAATCAAGTAGTTAGAGCCGTGTTATTTTTGCTTGAAATTATTCAGCTTTAGTAGCCATTCTACCTCAGTTTTGTATTTCTTCTTTCATAATTCATAAATCTTATGTTTCCCACAACAAAAGTAAATAAAACTGCAGAACTGCAACATAAAGTGTAACAATCACTCACTTTAAGAGCCAATTATGTTCCTGAAGTTAGAGGTTGTCATTTATCTGAGTAATACATAGAATTAGCAGCAGTTTACAGAAATATAGAGACATCCTTTATTTATCAAAGATCACCCCTTCAGGTATGAAAAACATAAAGGCTGCAAATAAAAATTAAATTATGTCCAGAACAATTTCTACAGCTCCGTCAAAAAAACAAATAATATAGCTGTACTTCTTCCATCCAACTCCCTAACAAAATTGTCACTTATCTCATTCCCCTTATTCCAACAAGTTTTCCTGCAATGTAAAAACCATCAAAAAGCCTTCAACATGCTATCTATGTTACACTGCTATCGTTTAAGTTTTAACTATTAAATAACATATTTATTTGTATTTACCAGGAAATAAGAGATACAGTGATTAATGAACCAGCAGTATTCATTCTGCATATCTTTTTTGCCTGTCCACCAAGAGACTTGAGAAACCCAAAATTTGAGTTCGGGGCAAAATCCCAATAAATCTTACAAGTCCCTTCTATTTCTAATATTGAAACTAGAAAAACTTTATTCCATAAGACTCTAAAGAAAAAACGAGAATGGAAGAATTTGCTGAAGTCCACTCACTCACACACTCATCAATTCAGGATCTCAACATCTAAAAAATTTAGTTAGCTATTCTCAAAACAACTAAAATACAATTACCAGCGGCTCTCCTTCAAACATTAATTTTAGCTTTTTTTTTGGGCTCCAAACTCATGGATGTTATTAGCCATGCCTTTAGAAATGATGGCAGGAGCAATCAGGATAACTAACAAGAGAACTATTAGTTTATCAAAAAAAAAAGAACTATTAGAACCAGACATGTTAAGCACACACTTACATATATCGCATCTACTATGTGCCTATACCGCTCTATCATAATTATTTTTAACATTTGATTTGTACAGATACACAGTTATAATAAAAACAAGGAGGAATCTGGATAACAACAAACCTGATCAGAAGGTGTGGCTGTTGAAGCCTTTCTAAATCCCATGACCAACTTTCCCTGTGGCTCTAAACGGCTAAATGTTACTGGGGGAAAAATATATATATATAAGCCCTTCAAAATCTGTGACAGAATCACACAGGTCGGAAGTGCAACATAATAGCAAGCTGGCACAAAAGACTAAAGATGTAAAGTAGATTGCCTCGTCTTATCTCATGTTTCATTTAGTATCTCTAATGAATTCATAATACAATATTGTCCCATTTCATTTAAATATCATTTCATCTCAATTCATCTCATTTAGATTGTAGTCTAATAAGCCTAATTTTAAACGTATGTTGCGTCATTTTCCTGGTTAAACTTACGTTATAAATAATCATGTATAATATTTTCTATTATTCTTGTATTCTAACTTGTCTCATTTAGGCAAATCAGAGACAAATGAGATATCTCAATTAATACTGTCTCATTGTCATCCCATTTTATTAAAAATTAAATAAGATAATATGAGATACACTTTAAAAATTAATGGATTATATTATGAATCTCATTAATATCTTACTACAAAGACCCACTACAGCAATAAAATAAATACTATTAGGATAAAGGATGAGTGGCCATACATTCACTAGCCTTTTGATTTTCCCATTTTAGTTCCAAACCTTTCTGCTTAAGTTGCTCAATGAAGGATATATTAACAAAGGTTTGGTGTCAAATTTCCCCCAATTAGTCTAAAAACCTACATTGGGAAAACTAAATAAAGGTTGGGGACACAATTGGAGAAATTTAATAGAGATTGTATTAAGCAGAGATGTAAAAGGTCAAAGATTAAATTGGGGAACTAGTAAAATTAGGGGATTAGTATGGCCATTCCTCAGGTTTAGAATAAAAAATGTGAGCACAAGATATAAATGTCTCACATATTCTTAGCCATGTTGCTGTAAAATAATATAGTAAACCCAACAGCCAGTTAAAATCCAAGAGATTCTTTCCGGGGAAAATACCTGGCACTTGCCAAGCTAAAGAAGTTGTGTACCTGTGTCACCTGCTTGCAATTGCATGGACTGTATACAAGGAGTAACGCCCTCCAATACATACATTCTGCTGTTATTGTTGGGCCAGAAACGGAACTGAAATACCCATTCCTTGCCTTTTGCATCCTGGACTTTCAGAGGCAATCCTTCAGGCTGAGAAATTGGTGGAAAATAGGCCCGTCTCATGGAAAAAAACATGCATAATTTGTTAGGACCACTAAGATAAGTTTCAAAGGACACGGTAAAATCTTACTTAGATACAATTTCTTTTCACTTTGAGTACATTTTGGCCCTCATTCTTTAAATTTGACTCAATCACTTGACCTTATAACATTGACAATATCACTCAAGTGTATCCAATTATTTTAAGGCAGATGATCAAGAAACCATCAATTTTAGGAACATGACCTGTATTATGCAAAAGGGCAATTTCAAGTAGCCTCCGTTCTGCTGTTTATAATTATGCTCTCAAGATCATGTAACTTATACATAAAGAGCTAGAAACCAAAATTTTAATATTCAAAAGGTAGCTTATTTAATGATCAACAGATGCCCTTTGCTTTATCAATACAACCAGCTCACCTACATGCTAAATTAATCCCTTGTTATAATAAAATAACCATAAGAATGATGCATTTTTGGTCCAAATGTCAGCACCAAAATTAACAACCCACAACCCGGAGGACGGGCGGGCGAGCGGGCTGGGAGGGGGTTCACCAGATTAGTGATGTAAATAATTTGAGTGTGACATAATTCACAGCTTATTCATCAAACTAGAAGCTTCCCACTGAACAGTAGATGGGGCATGATGACTTCAGGTCATATGACAGGGAATCAATATCCACAATTGTAAAAATTGAAGCTCCAGCTTCTGCCATTCTAGTGTTAAAGTAATTTTTGAAACAAGAAAAAGAACATTCTCATTGCAGTATATACCTCCAGAAACCAAACTTCCTTTCATACTGAGGACATCAGGACTCACCTCTGCGCATTTCTTTGGCAGCACAAGGCGCCCAATTCGCCCAGCATCACTTGCACTTAACATTTTCTCAAACAATGGAGTGATTGCAGAATTTGAACTTATACTGGGTTAAGGTTCATAAGTTACTAAATTGTAAACAGCAGCAGGTCATGCATGCAACAACAACAAGAAAAGCCAAGTTCTTGGGAATGGACAGGAACCAAAGTTCTTCACCATAATTCTTGAAATATTTACTATAGAAAATAAATGATCAAACTCGTCAAATTAAAAAAAAAACGAAGTAAAACAAAGGATACTCCAAAGATATTTGTTGTAGCTCTTCATCAGTGAATCTTGGCCAATACCGTGGAAGTAAATGATTTCTTCCTCTGGCCTCTGCTCGAGGCCTAGCACAGTGAATCTGAGTCTCATTGCATGCATCAACTCCATTAAGTAAATTATCAACAGATGGCTTTACGAGGGGTTGTAGGGTAGGACACAAAATATTGCCAGCACCTCCAACTTGACCATTTTTTTCATGTGGAGATGCATAAGGTATTGTCAAACCAAGTTGTGAAGTAGATGATTCCTCTTTGATAGAGGAAGACTGTTGATGTACACTTAAGCATGAATTTATCTGTTCCATACAGTTTTTCCCTGCAACAAGAACAGTTTAGGTTTTAGCAAATTCTACAGAAGCTAAGTATAATAAATACACGCACATCAATATAGCCTCCTCCGTTCCTTTTTTAATATTATTTTTCCTTCTCCCAAAACTAATTAAAGACTAAAGAATCATACCACCTGCAACATTTTCAATAATTTTTCGTGCATCTGGATTGGGGCTTCCATTTTGCAATCTTTCAGAGAAATCATCAATTTTCGTCTTATCCAAGGGAAAGAGAGACACTCTTTCACCGGTATTAAATTTGTTAATTGTAGCTAAAAAGTCAACATCATATGGTGCTCTTGGATGCAGTTCAGCTGAAGGAATAGAAGAACTAAACAAAATGGGTGCTTGCCGCCATGGAACAGGACTTGATCCAGCCAGCTGACTCCAAGCTTTGACAGAGAAGTCCTTGAGTCTATCAGGAAAAGGTGAATGAGAAAATGCAGATGATCCCCATGTCCAAGCAGGATTTGATGTCTGGATTACACAGTATATAGCACCAGGTCACAAAAAAAAATTATATCCGAAAAATTCAAATTTCAGTATCAGATATTAGTTCAAGCATCACAATTATATTATCAATCTTAATTACATTGCTTTTGGATAAAGTGACATTTCCAGAGCGATGCTTTTAAATATTTAGAAAAGTGACATCTTATGGAACAAGTTCAAGCCTATACAGTGGTTGGGGGCCCAAGTCACTACCAAGACCCACTTACCTCGAGGTTTCAGAAGCAAAATGGAAATGTAAATATATTGGTAGGTTAAGCATTTCATGAGGGTTCAAGAATAAGAGTTACTGAATTCAACCTGCCACCGTATATATAATAGAAGTTTTAAATTTTACTATAAATGGGATTTCACAAAATGCCAAATTATTACGTCACAGTCTTGAATACCACCCACTATCAATATCCCTTCTCATATGCTTCTCCATCTTTTCCATACTAAGCACTCCATATCACATTATAAAGACTAAAATAAACTATTTTCAGAAAGATGCTTTATATGAAACAAGAAAGCTTCGAAACTCCCAGAAAAAGAAAAACATTGAATCCAGAACCATGCAATAAAAGGTGCATTTGGTGCTCAGCACACAACAGGATACTTTAGTACAATAAGATAAGAGAGAGCATAGAGCTTCATTGATCCTTACCAAAATCATACTTTTCCTCTCACACGTGAAACATTCAATCCCTCCAGGATCCAGCAACATAAATAAATGACATGACACAATACATCCACAATGAATTTGCTGCAAAGAGAAACAAAACAATATCAGTTCTATGCAAAACAATAATAATAAAAATAAAAATAAAAACTCGAAGTCAACTATTTTTAGTTAAGGGAATTTCGGAAAATATTATCAGTTAGAAAAAGCTTCCTGTTCACCTTCCCACAAGATTTGCAACTCCTCCAGCCAGAAAGATTTGCATGGAATGTCTCACAGAATCTTCCTTCCTCAAAAATAGATCTTGTGTTGCATAGAATATGTGTTAAGAAAAATGGAATAAAATACTACAAAATCAAATGCAAAGAGAAAATGAAAATTATACAATAGTTATCACATAAATGCGGCATCTATTATGTAAATGTTAATAGTTTTTGTATAGAAATTTTATTTTCCTTTGCTTTTGAATCTTGGCATTTGGTCTTTGATATATCATAACTTAACAAAACCCATATGCTACTAATAGGATGTTTTTCTTTTCTTCTCGGTTTAAAGCCCACAGATATTAAGTAAATGATATTCTCCAGGGAAAATCACTCTTGAAAATTAAACCCAACTAAATAGATTACTTTGAAGTGGAAAAGGAAACAAAAAAGGAAAGAATTGAGTTGAAGAAAAAAGTGAACTGGCTACACTTCATATATCGGGACATACTAACTCGGGTGTCAAAATAAGTTAGAGACATTAGAAAATTTCCCCTAAGGATTATTTTGATAATTTTCCCACCTTAATGAAACACAATGATACTTATAGCTGTTCTACAGTCTAACCTTTAATATGTTAATAAGATCAACAAACTAAGACAAAACTTCCACTAGCTTCAATTTAATGAAAAAGTGTTCTAGTGGTCATTTACTTTTACAAATTGGACACATTAGTCACCTTACTTGAAATTGGTACACTAAAGTCACCTTAATACTTAACAAGTGGTACACTTCAATCATATTTTGGTACCACTTGTTAAGTATTAAGGTGACTCTAGGGTACCAATTTCAAGTAAGGTGACTAAGATCTAATTTACAACGTAAAAGTGTCCGTGCGTCAATTTAATTATATAATATTCCTTAAACAAAACCAAGGTTCCAAATTTCCAATTATTTCAAAGAAAATGCCTCCAAAATACCCTTCCTAATAATATAAAATACGTGTGTCCACATAGAAGAAACGGAATAGCTCCCTAAACTGAACAACGATTATGACTACACTCCAAATATAACAAAATACCCCTCCCCTCGTATTAGACGGATCACCAAGCCCTTCTCAGAAGTCATATCAGGATGATATTTTCGCTCCTTTTTCTATCCTCGAAAACACAAACACACAAACATAGAGCATTATCTCAAGCAAATTTCAAATTTCAATTGCTCATGCAACTCGGATTTAAAAGAGCACCAAGTAAAACCAAGAGATATCAAATTATTACTTTCCATCAATTGAATTTCAACCACCAGTTCCCTTCCAAAACAAGGGAGAAGAAGAAATGCGAGTAAAAAGAAAATAGTAGTAGAACTTCATATACTTAAAGCAGACTTTCCCAAATTAGCCTTTTTTATCGCAATCTCCACCTCGAAACTAGTGCAAAGCTTTCGCTTAAAGCTTACTCTAAACCATGTAAAAGACCCAAGCCCACTACGAAAACCTAGAAAAGTGTCCCAAACTCGAATTAAACCGATCAATCGAAGTCAAAACCATCTCTATTACAACCATACTTGCAAACTACCCAAAAAAAAGTTTTAAAAAAATTAAAATGCTTAGCTCACCCGCATCTATCACAAAGCTCAGCGAACTCGCCAGCGCGAAGACGCCAACCCTTCCTCGGATTCTCAGGCTTCAATTCCTTACACGCAGTATTGTAACATAGCTTAGAAGACGACAAAGACGAAGAATGCGCCGCAGACATCGAAGCTCAAAAGAAAAAGAAAAAAAAACCTTCGAACTCTTATTCTTGTGCAGGAAAAGGCTCAACGCACCCTTCAAATCCAACAATGGAAATTCAATGAAGAGGGATGATAGATAGCTTAAAAGAAACAAGTCGATTACTGATCTGCAACCATATATAAACACGTATCGCGAAAGGGTTTAAAGAGAGAGTGACAGAGACAGAGTTAGAATATATTATTTGGGCTTTGAAATACCTTATTTTCGGCGTCGCAGTTTGCAAACCTCTTTATTATTTCGTATTTTTGTGTTTTTTTTTTCTCAGATATTGTTTTGTTTTCTTTAACTTCTAAGCTTTTTCGTTTGTTTCTTTTAGATATTTTTATTGTGTCCAAATGCGTTAAAAATAAAAATAATAATATTTATTATATATTGGTTAAAAAAATATAAAAAAATAAATATAAACATAAATAATTAAAAAGTATATATATTCTTGAGTATTTAATGATATAAAGTTTGTTTAAACTTTAAATATTCAAATTGTATAATTATAATTATTTTAAAAATAAAATAAATAAATGTGTATTATTAGTTATTTTACTTTTTGTGGATGAAAAGTATATCATAAAACAATATAATTGATTTTTTTTTATTTTCTAAAACTCAAACTAAATAATTAAATGTCCAAATTTCAATTACTTTATTACATTTTAATTATGCTAATTTCCTTCGGCTTATTTATTCTTAATATAAAAAAATATTATCAAATTTTATTAATTTCATCTTGTTACTCACGTGCAAAGTTTGAGTATAATTTCATCTTGTTCCTCACATGCAAAGTTTGAGTATTTATTGAACTGAGGACACATAAATATTTTTCGAACCGGTTAAAGTTTAATATATATTTTATAAAAATAAAGAATATTTTTTTATAAACATTAAGAAGTGAAATATAGGTTATAATGTAAAAATAATAAGAAAGTTACGATAAACTCTTATAAAGTTTAAATTTTTTTATGTAAAATTATAATAAAAATCTAAAATTAATACGTTATAATTTATAATAAAATTTATCTAACATAAATAAAAAACCAAAATCACCGTAAAATTTAGTAAGTAATAAAATTATATGTGATAAATGAAAGTTAATGAATGGAATAAAAGTTTATTAGAAAAAAAAAGGGGATGAAATTTAAAATTTTAAATTATAGATATATTATATATTTGATTATAATTTTGTATCTCTAAAATTTATCAATTATATGAATATATATTTTTAACACGTTATTCACAATTTATCAATACTTATATAAATATATTCATAGAAAGATATTAAAATATCAATAAATTTTTTAAAATAATATATTATTATAAATAAAATATTATTTAAAAGATAAAAATATACTTATAATTATTTTTATAAAAATAAAACCGAGTCACAGCACATATAATTTATGAAAAGTTAGCCGCTTAATTAAACTAAATTTTTTTTAGAAAAATAATAGCTTAAAATTATAAAAATAATATTTCATATCCATTTTATATATTTTAACTATTAAAATTTTTGTTATATTATTTTATTTTGAATTACGTTTAATTTTAATTAAAATATAAATATTTAAATTTATTTAATAATATTATTTAATTAGATATTATTAAATATTAATGAGATGATATTTTTTTCTTATAAATTTTGGTATGTATTTTTTATAATTTCTCAATAAAATTACAATTTTAGCAGCAAAAATTCCATTTTTATCCCAAAATGTCCCATACCCCTTAAAAAGATAGGAGTGTTGGAAATGCAAGTGACTTTAGGAAACGGTCCACGTGTTCGAAGATAGAAGCGAGTAGTAGCGACTAGCAGCGGGAGTCTATGAAGAATAGATTAGGTGGAGAGAGAGAATTGATGATTTTCTTAGATTGTTACACCTAGAATTAAATTTATATAAATATACGTAGTAACAAATTGATAGGATATAATTATAATATATGAACGTGTTCTCTTTTTTTATTGTGCAATTAAAAATAAATATTTTAAATAAAAATAATTAAAATTATATTTATCTGTAAACATTTTACTATTTTGTTTAAATAATTATGATGTGATATTTATTATCATATTAAAATTATTAATTAAAATTAAATATATATTAATAGTTTTTGTATACATATAATTGTATAAAAATACACATTTAATAATAAAATACACCATATTTTAAATTATTATGTTGAATTTTATTTTTTATTACTTTTATATTTTTTATTTTATTTAAAAACATGTGTTAAATAGTTAAAAAAAATAAGAATCAATGTTAATATTTTAAATAATGTAATAAAATAAATATTATTAAAAGATTTAATTTTTTAAACTAAATAATTTTTTGAATAAATATTAAAAAATATAAAACATGATTAAATCTTAAGAAAATTGATATCAATTTATAATTGATGGTTATTATTTAAATATATCTAAAATTAATATGAAATAATTATAATTATTTTTATATATAAATTTTTTCAATATTTTGGTAATTCTCAGGATATTTTTTCTTCTTCTGCCTTTTCTATACCCTTTGCTATTTTATTTTAAGTTTTAAGTTTAACTTTTTTATTTGATAAATATTAAAAATATTATTATAATATATAATAATTATTTAATTTATATTGAATAATTTTATTGTATATTAATTTTAAATTATTATTTTAAGGATCATATCATGTTATATTTAATATCGATTAATAAATTATCAACTAATTTATATTAATTTTAAGCAAAAAGATGTTCATAAAAATATTTATGAAGCTTTATAAGTTTTATTTATCGTGTGAAGTTTACGTGGATAGTTCTATTATATTTAATTTATTTATGAAAAGAATTATCAATCATATTTGATACATATTGTTTATAAAATAATTATTATTGTGTACATATATTTTATTAAAGTAATAAAATTATTTATTTTTTATTAATAAAATAATTATTTATTTATTTTTAAAAATATAAAATTTTAACATTAATATTTTACCTATTATAATTAAATATTTTTTAAATAATAATAATTATTATTAATAAATTAATATTATGGTATATTTATCAAATTAAACAAATCGAACTAGTTAGTATAAGCGTCTCTAACAGTCCTCGCTCATTCCTATGTGCATGGCTCGCCGACGGCATGCATTTCCACGTAACGCTTTCTTCTCAACACCCACGCGCTTTATTTATTGTTTTACCAATCTTCTTCCATTTTTTAAGTATATATGTTTTTTTTTAATTTTGTTTTTCTTCCTAATCTTGTCATTTTGATGCTCTTGATATGTTGTTAATTTAAGTCACAATTTGTTTGCTTAATAGTCACTATTTAGCACATAATTAATATGTAATTGTTTCATATAATTAATAAGTAGTAGATGAATCTAATTGTGATATTATATAAAAAGTAATAATATTTAATTTAATATTAATAAATATTAAAATATTAATATATATATATATATATATTATTTTTTTAATATTTTACGCCAATAAATATCAAATTAATGATTACACGTTTAATTAATAATCGTTAAATAGATAGTTATATATATCGTCTTGATATATTTGAGATCACTTATAAGTAATAACGTCTTAAGTTTATATGTATTTTTTAATTATATTTGATTTATTTATTAAATAAAATATCACTCATATTTATATTGTATCATTGTCACAAAATGTTATAATTATTGTTCATAAAACAATAATTATTTTGCATAATTTTTCACTAAAATGATAAATTAATTAACTACTTATTTTAAAAATATTTTGAACATTAATTTATTATTTTATCATAATTAAAGATTTTTTTTAAAGTTCAATAATTATTATTATTAATCAATTAATATTATTATATATTTATTAAATTTAAATCGTATATATTCGTAGGGATCCAAAATTAGTAATTATATAATATCTCTTACACGAATATCATTCAATAAATAAATTTGATATTTATATCATTTTAAGTACGTTTAGACTTTTCTTATTAAACTTTAATGTTACGGATGGGAGTATAATTAACCCCACTCAATATTTCTCTCTTATTTTCTAAGATCTAAAATTCAATAAAAGCTAAAATGGGGCAAAGAAAAATTAACTTCAATTGGTTTGTTTAATTGGAATACACATGGTATAAAGTACAATCTCCGAAACTACAACTCGTTTTGAGTAAGATTTGCTATAGATGTCTAGTAACTCAAAATGGGTTCACATAAATTTTAATTAAATCTTGATACTTTATTTACAATGTTTATAAATTTATGATAAAAAATATTTAAAAAATTAAAAATAAAAATGCAATTGAACAAGACTATAAATATCAATTTGCGCATATGAGTCAAGATACCGAGAATACTTATGAGCTTGAATGGCTGAGAATTACGTTTCTATCTTACCTATTTCTAAATCCCCATTGCTTATTCTTCTTTTTAAAATATTTTATATTTTTGTAAAAATATAAAATATTTTAAATAAATTTTTATTAATAGAATATTATTCCATTAATAAATTAATACTTAAATTATAAAAATTCAAAATATGATAATAATTATATTGTTATGCTAAAAAATAAACCCAATAAAAATTATAATAACTTATTTTATTGTAATAATAAAAATACATAAAATATCTATTTTATCATTAGTATTAATTACACGAATTGTCACTATTATTAAATATATTATTGTAACAATAATAATTTATATTGTGATAATATTATAAATAATTTAATTAAAATAATAATTTGTATTCTAAAATTTTAATTCATTATTAATTGCATAATAAACAAATATATTTAAATTTTAATGTATATTAAAACTATTTAAAGTTCAATTAATCGCAATTTTTTTAATAGCCAATATTCTATATCCCTAATATACCTAAACCTTCATTTCAATGGGAGAGAGATCTCCCACCCACTTGATATCCCTAAACGCAACACATGTTCTCAACAAACAAAAACATCTTAAAATATTTTCAGCTAGAAAAAAGAATCCCCAATATTTATTCGGTTGTGCAATATTATAATAGTCCAACAAGCTGAACAACAGTTAATTGTTAATTTTAATATCAATAAATGGGACTATTTAGAAAGTAGACCGACCAAAAAAACAAATAAAGATTGCGTGATAATTTATATGGAATAAATTAAGGGCAAAATTTAAATATTTGTAAGCTTACAAAAAAAAATCTAATTTTTAAAATTGTATAATAATAAAATTAACAAAAAGAAAAAAAATAGCAAATATTCTTACCGAATCTCACGGAACAAGAGAGTAAAAATACAGGAAGTTGAGTTTTGAATTGATATAGAATTTATAGTCAATAATAAAATCCATAAAAATAATAATTAATAACTAAAAAACATATTCTAAACAATAAAAAAATATTAATTTATCAATGATACTCTTTTATTGTTAAATAAACCCTAAATCATGAATTATAAATCTTAAATCATAAAATTTAATCTTAAACTGATTAAATTTAAAATTATTTTAATACTTCTAATATACATATATTTTTTATTTTTAAAACAATATATCTTAATTATTAAATATGTAATTTTCATCTTTTTTGCTTATTAAATTTGATACTTTTGTATTTTTTTTTATTGTTAGATATAAACACCCACTATGTTAAATAATTTATTTGATGAAGGGGCAATAGTATTATGCCCTCAACCATATCTACGTGGAGTTTAACGAGGTGAGCGGTAGAAAAAGCTTCTTGATTGGTGGTAAGACATCTAAAGATGATGAACTTCTTATTTACTAATCGGAAAATAATTTAAATTAGATGAGATAATATAATTTCGCTATTTTTATAAAAGGAAAATTTATTATCTTTATAAAATGAGTGTAAAAATTTATTTTGTAAAGATAATGAACTTCTATTATCAAACTTTTTTTTAAGCTTCTCTTTAAGTACATAATTTGGGATACATGTTTAGACTTATCTAATGATAATTTGGGATACATATTTAGACTTATCTAATGATAACACTTTAAATTAATTAAATATAATAATTAAAAAGGAAATGAAAATAATGCCTTTAAGTAGTTGATCATTCTGCATCAGATATTTCGTCCTCATCCTCCTCAAGAATGTATACCAACGCACGCTTTTTTAGAGAAAAAACACAGGCGAGACCCCTTGACGCTGTTAAAATATGAACATAAAAATGTCATACAACATGCATATTTCCCATGTTTCAAGCGTGAATAATAACAGCACATTACAAAAATCATGTATTTTTTAATGTAAGTTTGCATTAACTGATCAATGGAGACATACTTCAATTCGTGGTAAACAATCCAAAGGGTTGGATTAAATATGTTAATGATGCCCATTATTTAAAAATTTATAACACATGGATCCATATGTATAACATATGTGAGTTATTTTCCCCCCTTCCTACCCCCACTGTTGATGTAAATTACTCATTTACACCATAATTTACCATCTTTTGCACCAGGAAACTGCATCCGAAACTTTCTTTTAATTGTCCCCATTAAGCCTTTCATATGTGACATTCATAGCCTAGTTCAAGCTTTTCACTTTTGAGAAAGATAGGGAGAGAGGTGCTAGAAAAATGCATATATAAAATAAGTTTGCAATTAGATTCGATATTTAGACCCTAATCTACACAGTCAATCAATCATGGCTATCCAGAATTTATAGATTGTTATTAAATTAAAAATGCAATAGTCCAAGAGACAATTTGAAATACTTACAGCTCACTGCAAAGGGAGCCATTACAGTGTGAGGAATACTGCGAACTTTCTCGTTCTCCATTTCAAGGTGAACAACAGAATCCTCCTATTTGTAAAAACTTAAAAAATATATTATACCCAAAAAAATATGGTGGAAGAGCTAAGAAGTAGGTAAAACATCATAATCTTTTAGAAAAGGTAGAGAATCAAGATAGTATCCTTTATTATACTTGACATGAAAAATGGAAATATAAGAGTGATGCTTACTAGATATATAGCATTTACCAGAAAAGGCATCTCAACTCATTATTGGTTTAGATCGAAAAAGTCATTGCAAAAAGATCGACAGCATAATGTTATAAAAGAAAAAGCAGTTTCCAATGTAGGAAAGATTTTCGATTTGAAGACAAGTCAACCCCAGATATGTTAAAACGGCTGCAATATCTCGGGATTTAAAGGGAATTATAAAATGTTGGGGTTAATTTGGCCAGAGAAATGCAGATGGTGGAGCCAAGATTACCTTCAATTGATGCAATTTCCAATGATCCATAGAAGTCGATCTTGAAATAGAAGTGAATGGAAGATCCATTGCTTCCACAACCATCATACAGGCATCTCCAGACCTTTCAGTCATAGTTGTTTCATTTAATAACAACAGGACATCACCCTCCTGTTTTGCATTTAGCAGGTTAAAAGACATTCTAAAACAAAAATTAGAAAAGTGAAGGTCTCAACCTTATAGAAGGACAAATCCACACAGCGATAACCATCAGGGATGCACAACAGTAAAGCTTCAAATGAAGTATACCCCTTCTTTACAGAGCTAGGGTTATCTGTAAACCCTTTGACTATGCCTAGACAGTTTGCAATATTTGGCAAAGACTCATCTGGTATTTGGAACGATATGTAATCAATGAACCTTCTTTCAAAATTCGGCGGAAGAGATACAGCATGAGAGGCATCCTTGAAAGAGTTGAGAAGGCTAAATTCAGTAAATATTTTAGTAATTGAAATTTTACCACTAAGAAATAAAGATATACCTTTGAGTTTACCAAGTAAAGCATGCTATCTCAAAATGAGTAGTAAAGTATGAAATAACAGAACGAGCCAAAGATTGGATAAGAATGCAAGTTTAGAACGGCAGGATACCTTGTAGTATGATACAGACATAGGAACACGTACAGATATCAATGAAGATGGATGGGGGAAAAGTGGTATCAAATCCTCACATAGTATCTTTTTTGATATTGAAGTGAAGGGCATTACAAAAGCCTCCTTGAAACTGAAAGTCATTAAACCATCTATAAGTTTAAGAAAACTAGGTATAGTAACATAAGCAGGAACCCATTATATCTATTTAAGTTTAACATCAAGGCTCAAGCAAATGAAGGACACGATTTCATTTTTCCTTTTCTCTGGTACCGTCACTAGAGGGAATAAGAGAAGGTTGGGCTTACAAACTACTTAAGTAATTGAATGCACTGCCCCCATTTAACAAAAAAGTAAAATAAATGAATTAAGTATACATAAGCTCTCCCCCGCATATACAAAGAAACAACCAACATGTAATAGAAAGCTTACATTCTATATCATGACAAAGGCAACAGAAAGAAATACAATGTGTATACCTGGACTCCATCAGATTAAATCCTTTAGCTAATGTCCTTTGTAGAAATTCACAATCTGAAAATCCGCCAAACTGAACTAATTCTTTAACTCTCTGCATCATTTCCCTGAAAATTAACCAGCATCATATTCATTAAAGATCAAAGCTGATATTCTAGTTCATAGACAAGCATCACCATACGTCTATTCATGCACATATGGAGAATGTATTCACAGCTACATGCTCACTTGTCAATCACTATTCTAATTGAAAGAACATTTTAGCAATACACTGGACCAGGGGTTGAAAATGAACCCCCCCCCCCACAAATAAAAAAAAAAACTTACAAGTCAATTTCAAAATTTTGACCAGCTGATGCTTCCAGAAGCTGCCTAACGGGATCTTGCTCATATAAAAACTTCAAGAATATAACCACAAGCTCACTGGAACAACCAAATAAGTGTGAATGAATAAAATACTAACTGCTCACGTATTTAGATAAGGTACAAGCAGAAATATAAAGAAGTACAAGAGTCAAACCTATTGTATGGTAGAAGCTGATCACTAGGCTCTGACATGAGCAGTTTTATACATTTCAAAAGCCAATTGAAAAAATTTGAAAACTGGAAAAGGGAGGAGTAGTATCAGAAATCATATTCAAAATGACAAAAACCTAAGAAATATATTGTGATTATCCTGCTGCGTGATATCAGCGGTTCCTCGCATAACTATTTCTGTGGTATGTTCAGATAAAAGAGGGTAACAATTTACATTAATGACAACTTTATTCACTAGTAATGGCACTACAATGTAATTAATTTTAGGGATATAATAGTCATTTTATATACTTTTATTGTAGCAATTACAAAAATAATTGTGACAATATCATTACTAAAGGAAAAAAATGCAAGTTTTCTGGAAATTGAGACAGATTAAAATATTATGCTTTTACCATTTCAGTTACACTACTATTTACATTTTTATATCATTCAAATGCAAAATATGGTAGGGATGAAAATCATATTCACCACTTCATCTTTAAGTTCAGTGCAATGGAAAAATGAGAAATCTGAAGAAGCAGAATAATGTTCATTTGAAAGAGATTGTTGGCATGACCTTCCACCCAAAATGGCCAAATTTCATACTAAACACGTTCAAGTTTATTTTGGATAATCAGTAATAGGTTATCATGTGGAAGAAAAGTGAGGAATTGCTATCAAAAGTTTAGACAACAACACTGGACAGAGAAAAACATATATTTGATACAAGTTAGGGTCCATGATAGCAGGACTATTTTGTACTTCCGAATAACCACTCTCAAATTTGTTTGAGGACCAAGTAAAGCAATATGATCCATGGCATAAGAGTTTGGAATAATAAGCCAGCCCGCCGCAGGGTCATATTTCAAGATGACAAAGTCAGATGAGCAAAATTCCATGCAAATATTTCAAATATAAAGATCTACTGTGCCAGACCATACAGCAAACTTTTAAATTAGAGTTAACGTCAGTGATTAAGTTAGCCCTAATGTGATATTCTTCAACCCAGATATTTCTTTAGAGCTTAATAAGAATGCCAGCTGAATCACACATAAAATTCAAATAATATCTTTACATTAGATAACATTTCTGAGTGCAACTTCAAATGTCAGGAATAGTAAACATACGATAGATAACTTTATGGGATGAAAAAACATTAAAAAGAAAATCCTCAATCAAGCCTACCTGCTGCACCACAGACGAAAGCAACCTCATAAACCACTCAACTTGTATAATTAACATTCCAACCTTTTCTGTTGCATTGTCAATTAGTGTCTCATCCAAACCAATGACTTGGTAGCGTGAACGCCATCTTGAAAGGCCTCTTAGTTCTCCCATTCTGAAGCCAATGATTTCTGCAGCTGGCTGGAAAAGAAGGCATAAAAAACATAATAAATAAACAAATTATCATCAAACCAGCCAAGCATATCACCACAGAAAACATACAACAGATAGAGCTCATAGATCAAAACATCAACAACTGTGTTCCTGTCAGTAACAAAATTTATACAATGAATCTAAGAGTGATCCACCAGCTTCCATGACATTCCCCTAAAATGCGAGTCTTTTATCAGTGAATATTGCATTAATCTAAATGAGAAACAAGGAAATACCTGGAGATGATTTTGTACTATCAGCTGAAGTTCTTTTCCAGCACCACAAATTACCTTAGAGACACGCTTCACTCCCTACTAGTAATTAACTTGTGGAATTAAATATTAATGGCATAATTCTCAATCTGTACTGTATACAATCACATAAGGATTTTGCAGGACCAACATACCACTTCACCAAGAGAATTAACTAGAAATTGATGTAATGGTGGACTAGTTCGAGCACCTCCTAAAAGGCTGAGAAACTCCTCTTGGGGAGAAGAGTCAATTCCTATATACAGAAGTAGGAAAGAATGAGTAAATAACCAAAACAAATAAAAATGAACAATGTGTGTTTACTGTAATCAGGAATTACCATGGTCATTAATCAAATTGGACAGGGAATCAAACTTTTCATGAAAAGTATGCATAGCGTCAGACCACTGCTTACGCATAACAGACAGAGATGCACTGATAACCTCTGTCAATTCCCATATTTTAGAAGCTTGTAGGGCAACCAGATGGAGCTCCTTTTTCCTACAGTTAAAGAAAAAACCATGGAAAGTAGAAAGGAAAGGGAAGCCAGGTCAAATTTTAATTCAAAAGGGAAATGAACGGTCAATTTACATATTTTTTAACTAGCACTTTATACTATAAAATTGTTAAAAGTAATTAAAATAAATAAAAAATCTGGATTTCAATCAACTTCATCAATAGTGTTGATGGATCTTCCTCAACTATAGCTTGAAAAGGAGAAAAAGACTGGAACAAACATCAAAGCATCAGTAGAAGCTTTGCAAAATTATCCAGAGCTAGTAGCCCCACACATGACAAGACAACTGCATCCTGATTCAAAATTTCAAAAGCACAACTGGCTTTTGGGTAAAAGAATATGTTTATAAATTACCGCCTTTTACTAAATATTGCAAACCATGAAATATCCACAAAGCTCAGTTCCAAGCAAGGAAGCTTATGGCATATGGATGCCTTCCTACCTCATACAGATAAGTTGTAAAATCAAAATGAAATGGGGTATTAAGTACTTACAAAAAAGGCTTTTGTAGAGAGAGAAGCCCCAAAAAATTTTCAATTATAGATGCACAACCTTAAAACACACCTAAAATTACTGAATAAATAAAGCAGATAGATAACAACATTACACAACAGTTACATAAAAAAAGAAAACGCAGTTATTGATGCAACAAGAAAAACTCATAAAGGGCACAAGCAAGCTGAGATAACTATTGTGATCACACAACTAATAGTACAAATATAAACCCCCTGACCTAGCCCAGTGCCTATAGCAAAGTTACCTCTTCAAAAATATAGAAGTATCGAGCACCAAGCAATGCAATCCGAGCGTACCACGTGAAGCAGTGCTTTGATTTTCCAGTTTCTCCTTGTTATTAGTTAATTCTCCTGAACACATGACTACCAAACGGCAAAGGTCCTTTGACAGAACAGCCTAGAGGTAAAAACATGCAACATCAGAATCATCTGGCAAAATGATCACCTGTAAATAAATAATCTGGCAAAGTAGTTGGCTCAGCTAAGGAGATCTAATCACCAAGACCTTTTTATTAGCCTATCCTTGAACTGCAGATAATTATACTATCAATGAAAAGATATATCATACCCAGATAAACCTGCTATCAAATTGTTTTAATCCTCCAGTGATGGTTAATTAAGGAAAGTGGACATATATTTTCCTCTCCTCTGTACTATTCCTACTAATTATCTCGTTTAAAATTTATCTTAATCTTCTTAACAGATATGCGAAACATACCATGTAGAACAAAAATTCTAAATGTCATATAATATGTTTAGATGCATTCTTCAGAAAATCAAATTCACAACAATTACAAGGTCAGATATATTCCTTAAAGTCACATGACAGATGAATATACCTTGTAAATAGAAGCACGTAAAATATAGGACTCAGCATGAGTGTCAACATGTGGAGGGAAAAGTGGTGGACCGCAACAATTATGTATGTTCTGGAACATCCAAAAGAAGACAAGATTCTATTAAGTTGAGTGAGCCAGTTAAGAGGCACATTAAATTATCAGATGATTTGATACATCTAAAAGGCCCATATAAGAGGGGAGCATGTACCTAGAAAACTTAGGAGAAAAAAGACATCATAAATGTGAAAAGAAATAAAATTGAACTTATACAAGACTATCAGTATTAAATTACACAAGCAAGTCTTTGGTCACTGATTTTTTCAGCAGGATCACATAGACAGCAATAAATGAATCACTTAATGTGTTCATAAGAAGAAAAGAGAAGGAGCAAGGCACTAAAACAAAAGGTTCGAAACGGTACCAAGTACAGCTACTCTCCACTAGGACCACAAAATATAAATATGTAGGCATACTGAAGGCAATAACCATATCTAATGTGAAAGCACAAAAACCAGATCATGGGGCATACATGCCAATTGAAGTACACCTAATTAAATGGGAAGCATGCAAACACATTTACATTCATAGACTAGGCTAAAAAAAGGTTGAGATAAGATTAAACAATACAACTAAAGTTTCTTACTTAAAAAATGCAACAACTAAAACATACTCGAATAGAACTAGCAATCATACTAAGTCCATCTCGAATAGAACTAGCATACTTAGAAAAGTTAGTTTAGATAAGATGATTACTTACGATTTTTCCTATTGGAAAAATGCCAAATATACTAAAGCTAATAAATCCATCTCTGTCCCCACTGCAGAGGATATTAAAATGTTGTTGTGAAGAGCTAGACAGTTCTTGGAATGAATCTTCACTGTCATCCATGAAACTATTATCTCCAGATACCACTCCTGGCATTTGAGGAATTCTTGGAGCGGGTGGCAAGAAACGTGAAGTACGGTCTTCATATGTTGAAATGCTAGCGCAGTCCTCCTGAAATCCAATTTTCAAATAGTTGGAGTTAAATTGCAAGTGAATACTTATTTCGGGGATTTTATTCATCAATTAAAGCATTTGGGAAAGGCATACACTAATCTTCTGTCCATCCTCTTCCCAGTTCAGACAAACAACAGCAACATTATGGGATTTTAAGCTTCTCAACAACTTTCCATTCTGTTCAGCAGGAGAATATTACAATATGAAGAAGAATCAGGAAAGCAATAAGAGGAACAAATAAAAATGAATATTATAAGTACCGTCTTGAATATTATGTTGGACATGCATGCCGATTACTCCATTTATTTACTGAAAGACTGCTAGATGAGACCTCAATATATGTCAAAGATTCAGAGTTCACTATAACAGTACAAGCCAATAAACAATGAAAGGGGCAGAAACATTGAATAATGAATCATGTATCACTTATGAGCCCGTAATAACTACAAGAAATCTTTCTTTGTTGTGTGAGTGTTACTTACAATAATGGCGCAACAAAATTTTAAAAACAAAACTATCAGTGCATCAACTATAGCTACAAACTTAGGATCACAAATTTGACAGACAAGCATAAAGTATATCCAGTCAATCGGCAAAAGAATAGCATATTATTGCTACTCACTTCAACATCGTGCAATGATACTGTTCCATCTTCAAGCGCAACAGCTATTGCTTTGCCATCAGGCCGCCAACACAATGATGTTACACTCTTCCCTAAAAAAATTTAAAGGAGGAAATTACCACTTAAAAAAAGCAAGACAGATCAATGCCTCAGAAAATTCAACAGAAAGCCACTCAGATCTCAAATTGATGTGGAAAGACACTACACTTCATAGGAAGTGGTTGGATTGTATTATATGCAGAGCTGTGAAACCTAATATATCATGAGATACAATTTCGCACTAAATTTCCTAAATTATTTCTTAGATACAAAAGTGTGCTACAGTAGGCACAAACCAAATCATTTATCAACGAAAATAGTAAACAGCAAACGTGATTTTTTTTTCTTTCTTAAAAATAGAAATAATCTACCTTTTTAATAAAATTTAAAAGTGTAATTCATGGAAGGAAAAAAAAAGCTTAAAAAAAAGGACCAAAAGAAACTTGTTCTTTTAATATCAGGGAAAACAAAACGAGCAAGAGCATCACCAGGCGAGATAGTCCAGAGTCTCTGCCAATTGAAACGGTGAAGCAGAATCTTGGAGTCTTCAGTGACCATGGCCAGTAAATCCTTCTCAGGGTTCCATTCTGCTATTTTAATCTATCATTTGAAAACTTTTATTCAACCAAGATATCAAAACCTACAAACTCTCAGCTCCTTCACACAAATTAAAACATATACGCATTCGTATTAAGGGAAATTCGCACCTAATGAACAAAACAAACCTGAGAGGCGATTGGTTTGTCGAACTGCAGCTGAAACGGAACTACTCGTTGGGCCTTCTCGGTTTCCATGATTGAGGCTCACAAACCGAGTTGATAACGAAAATAACAACTGTAAGTAAAAAAGAAAGCTAATTTGTTCAAAATAAACAATTAAAAATACACCAAAATGCATTATAATAAGTTGTCAGAAGAAGAAGAAGAAGGGGAGGCTACCTAAAGCCGCTGGCTCTGAGTAGGAAGTGAGATTGAAGGCGCGCTTTTGGCTTTCAATTTTAAGCAACCAAAGTGAGAGTGGTGCTTCAGCTTCACAGTACTATTTGAAACTAAAAATAGAAAAAATTAAAACACGCCGTTGCCGGGGATCGAACCCGGGTCACCCGCGTGACAGGCGGGAATACTTACCACTATACTACAACGACTCAAAAATACACCAAAATGCATTATAATAAGTTGTCAGAAGAAGAAGAAGAAGGGGAGGCTACCTAAAGCCGCTGGCTCTGAGTAGGAAGTGAGATTGAAGGCGCGCTTTTGGCTTTCAATTTTAAGCAACCAAAGTGAGAGTGGTGCTTCAGCTTCACAGTACTATTTGAAACTAAAAATAGAAAAAATTAAAACACGCCGTTGCCGGGGATCGAACCCGGGTCACCCGCGTGACAGGCGGGAATACTTACCACTATACTACAACGACTCTGTTGAAATTTTTGGTGGATATAACGTTATTTAAATGAAATTATAAATTGTGTGTATCGGATCGCATATAATACACGAATTAGAAGCGTATGCATAAAGCATAACCATCGTTCTCTTTTCGAAAACATCTCCACCCCGAATCCCCATTATCTATCTCTACTGCCGCGTTAAGACTCTATTGAGTGAGTTTTGAAGGCTTGATCTGAAGCAAGACATTGTCTTGACTTCTCGTAGCGACTGAATTTGGGAGAGTTGGCGGATTTCTTCAGTTAGCCTCTCAGGTAACAGCTTAAAGATTCCAGTATCTGTTTTCTAGCCGTTGAAGCTCTTTTCTTAGTGAGTAATTTGGCGCCCAATGTTCTTTATAATGTTGGTCATGTTAAAAGAGGCTATCTGGGTCAACTCAAAAAGGAATAAATAAATAAATAAAAGTTATGTTTATTGCCATGAAAACTCTACTTTTTGGCTATCTGGGTATGCTTTATTTGCAGGGTGTAGTTGATTCGAATTTTTAAGAATTGTATTGAATTTTTATTTTATTAGACTATGAACGTAAGTTCGAGTATTAAATTAGGATTGTTTTAAGTGTTATAAGACATCAAAAATCGTTTCTCTTCCAGCCGCTCATCTCAATGTCAGTCTGCCGCTCTTGCCTCTCTACTGCGCCTCTGCTAACTACTTCAAACCAGTATGAATAATATCCTTTTTCATCCCTCAATTGTTCTTCTTCCTAGCCCACAATCTTGTTGACTTTTTCTTTCTCTGTGTGATTGTTCTAGTCTTGAGCTTCTTTTTTATCTGATCTCTCCTTCTTTTTTTTGGCTTTTGATTCTGTAAGAGTACGTTATCTTCATTGTTAAACAATGAAGTTTCAGGCTCTCAAACGTTGACATTTGCGTTTCTTTGTTTGAAGTATAATACGCTTGATGAAATGCCAATCACTGATTTTGAACTGTGTTCTCTGTCTCAAGAAACAGGGAATTCTGCTGGTATAATTTTCAAAATTTACAAAAGTAATATATTCATTACTGTTAAAAAAAATACATATGTGAAATATGCTTAAAAGAGATGTCTCTGTTCCTTTGAACCGAAATCATGACAAACAGCTTGTCCAGTTTTTAGTTTTAGTAAGTGCTGTTTTTGTCAACTAAATTTAATTCGATTCAATATGATACAATTCAATCCAAATACATGTGTACAGTTTTATCCACTATCCAACGCACCAAAGGCGCTGAATAGGTCTAGTAATGTTTTTGTTCTTACTTTGCCCAACTCACACGAGGTATATTTTAGAGTTACCCACCTTTGAACAGTTGAATTAGTCAATGCATAAAGAACTTTTTTTAAATCACTTTTGATTGAGGTTATTTCCTTACTCTGGATAAAAATAAATGCTCACTATACAAACTCGTGGCCAGAGGAAATTTTTTTAAGACATATATCACAAATGTTAGATGCTTTGTCAATTAATATATCTTACGGTGTTTCAACTGGTATATATGTTATGAAGTGTTCTAATTCTATTTGGCTGTTATTCCATCAATAGATCACCTTACCATGGAATAAGTGTGTATGTCCAGAAAATGAGAGACCATTGGATTTCAAGACATGTGTACTTTCTAAGCATCACGAGAACCAATGTACTGGGCTAGATTTCTTTGTTATACAAGTTTGTTTCAGCTCCATTTAGGATTTCTATTAGAATTAGTCTGTGTTTGGTTCATTCATGTTTCAGCTGATTTTAGTTTGAGTATTTTGCTTCAATCTAGTGCTTTCTTGATCTCTTTTATGTGATTTCTTTCTCTCTAGGATGTCAATTGCAAATGCTTTAAAGAAATCAACGAAGTGTGTTATCCTTGATTTAGATGGTACACTTCTTAACACAGGTCAGCTTCTTCATTTGGGCAGCATTCAAATTTCATATGTGGTGATGATTTTTTCTTGTTCTCCTTCATATAGCAAGGTGTTTGCTTTCTGCTTGACATTGCTGGCTCTTTTCTATTGATATTTATTTATTTGTTTTTAAATGAATGTGTAGATGGCATCGTGAGTGAAGTTTTAAAAGTTTATTTGGTGAAGTATGGAAAACAATGGGATGGTCGTGAAGCTAAGAAAATAGTTGGAAAGACACCGCATGAAGCTGCTGCTGTTATAGTAGAAGATTATTGTCTTCCCTGCTCAACTGGCGATTTACTTTCAGAGATCACACCAATGTTCTCAAAGCAGTAAGTAACTAATTTGAATTACTAATTTATTCATTTTCATCAGTGCATGTGCCAACATGTTGTAGGTGTGTTATTCAAAATATATGTACATATAAGTCAGGGGTAGACGGTATGCATATTACATGTTTCAATCAAAAGAGTGGCTAGCTCTTGAATCTCTATTGCATGATATTTATGCCAACGTAGAGAGAACAGGATTTTAAGGCCAAAAATTCATCATGTTAATTTATTGGTAAATCTACTCCAATGGCTGAATGACTTAACATATTTTAGTATTAACTCTAAACCATGCATGTGCATACATTCATTAATGTCAGCTATAAGTTTAAATAGTAATGCCATGCATACATCAATGATTTAAGTTCCTCTTAAATGGATCAGACTGTATATTTACAGGCAACACACACTCCCTTCCTATGTTATTTTTGTTTCTCTGGTGATTTGTACTTGGTCTAATACTATCATTCTATCAATATATCACCTTGAATCTGATTTGATTTGACTTTTCTAGTAAGAAGGTATTATTTTAAGAGTTAGGATATGTGAAGACAATTCTTTGGGGTAAAATGACCATTTTGGGTTGCTTCTTGCTTAGTAACAGTATTTCATGTTTATAGTCAGTGTTTCAACAGGGCCCATATAGTAACATCTGTGCTTCTCTTTAATAACTATCGTGCTTATGAACTAGATCCCATGTTCCAAATCATTGGTTTGCTGTTTATAATTGTCACTGTAGGTGGTGTAATATCAAAGCACTTCCAGGTGCCAATCGGCTGATTAAGCATTTCAACAGTCATGGAGTTCCATTGGCCTTGGCTTCAAACTCTCCAAGGGATAATATAGAAACCAAAATTTCTTTTCATCGTGGTACATTATCTTATAAAACTTGAAGATCTTCATGGTTTAGAAAATTATCTAGATATCATTATGTTACCTTTTTGTATCTAAGTTTCTTACTGTCCCCAATGCAGGCTGGAAGGAGGCTTTTTCTGTCATCATTGGTGGTGATGAAGTTAAATCGGGGAAGCCATCTCCTGAAATGTTAGAGCAACACCATGTTTACAACCTATTTTATTGGTTTTTGTCTTTTCTGAGTGTTGAAAGAAGGGATTTTTCTAAAACTCTAACTTTATAGTTCCACTTTTGAAGGTTCCTTGAAGCAGCTCATAGATTGAACATTCTACCTTCTAGCTGTCTTGTCATTGAAGATTCTATGTATGTCACTTTACTTCATATTATTCAATTCTGGAATTCTCCTCTTTATTCTATTTTCCATGACAAGAGCTCTTGTACTGCAAATTTAACTTCTGTTTAATCTGCTTATTCGTTTCTACATTAAAAGGAAAAAAAAATGACTTAGTAAACTATCTGAAAGGCTCAATTTAGATACTTTGGTATCTATGTGATGAATTGAGAACATTGAATTCTTGCTCTGATTGTTAAGGGTCTTGACTTTTCATTGTAACTGCTGAGAATATTTAATTTGATTTTTCCTTAAGAGCACCATCTATTTTCTACATGCTTGTGGGTTAAGAAATTTATATAATGATTTGATAACATTGAGGTCTAGATTTTGCTAACCATCTCTTTATATAAAACATGTAGAACCATTTAAATCGTCTGGGCCTTATAAATTTTTTCAAAGTCTTTCATCCATAAGGCAGAACAAGTTTTAGTGTCGAAGCCCAACTATCTGTTGTTAGTTGCAGATTTGCAGCCACTTAATCTCAGCGTACAAAATCCAAGTTTTTATAAATCTCTCTTTCTCTCAAAAACTTGAGCTCTCTGTTCTTGCAATTCTAAGTTTGCATGCTCTTGAATGGTATATAAAATTCGCACCAAAAAAAATATCCATAACCAATTTTAAATAATGACCCATGCCTAAATGAATATTTTATGTCTGTTCTGTAGCTGAACCTTCAAATTTTACGAGTGTTTTGTTGATGTACAATTTCAATGGTAAAAAAATATGATGTTTCAAGCTAAAATTTTCCTTTGTGTATAGCTCATACAGAGACAAATCTTCCTTTTGTATCTTATACATGTTTGGCTTTCTCAGACCAGGTGTCATTGCTGGTAAATCTGCTGGAATGGAAGTGGTTGCTGTGCCTTCCCTTCCAAAACAATCCCATCTTTACACTTCAGCAGATGAGGTGATTAACTCTTTGCTTGATCTGCGACCTGAAAAGTGGGGCTTACCTCCATTTCAGGATTGTAAGTGCCTTGGCCTATTTTTCAATTATATCTGGCTAGTTTCTTATTATCTAAGCCATTTGAAGTTCACTCTTCAACATTTACTTAATCCAGGGGTAGAAGATACTTTGCCTCTGGAGCCATGGCATATTGGTGGTCCCGTTGTTAAGGGATTTGGTCGTGGCTCAAAAGTACTTGGGATCCCTACAGGTGCTTCAAGGACTTAAAGCTATTTCATTCATCTATCCAGATAGAATCTTCTGTAAAACTAACTTTTGATACGAGTTATATATCTCTATTTTGATTGATCAAGCCATGGACTCTTTTGACTTTTTTTTTTTTGGTCAAGAGACTCTTTCGACATTGCGAATGTGTAATTTGTTTTTCTTTTTCTTGATTTTGTTGTTCTAATTTAGGCTCTGTTATCTTTTTTCAGCTAATTTATCTACTGAAGGATATTCAGATCTCCTTTTAGAACACCCCTCTGGTGTATATTTTGGTTGGGCTGGATTATCAACACGTGGAGTTTTCAAAATGGTTATGAGTATTGGTTGGAATCCATATTTTGACAACCCTGAGAAGACAATAGTGAGTTGATAAGTTACTCAAGCGGCATTTAAAAATGTTTACTTCCTGTGGTTAACTCACTTTGTAATGCAGGAGCCATGGTTGCTTCATAAGTTCGACGAAGATTTCTACGGAGAGGAATTACGCCTTGTTATAGTTGGCTACATAAGGCCTGAGGTACTCAGAAACATTCTTTCCTGCACAATTTTGCCTTATGCATCCTTCTCCATCACTATTGTGTCTCTCTGATGTTGAGTTGTGCAATGAAAACAGGCAAATTTCTCATCCCTAGAGAGCTTGATTGTGAAGATCCAAGAAGACGGGAAGATTGCTGAGAGAGCTCTTGATGTTCCACTGTACTCAAAGTACCGAGATGACCTGTATTTGAAAGGTTCTGCTTGAGTATAACACTGATAAAACAAATTACCGTTGAAAATAAAATTCTTTAAAAATATAATGAAATTCTTTCACTTTTGAGCAGAAGGGATGTAATTAATGCCTCAGGAGGCAAATTTCTTGTACTCTCTGCATGATAAAAATATGGAATCTAGTGAAGCTAAACATGCATTTTTTTAAAAAAATAAAAGATATGCATGTATTGTTTACTACATTTTTTTACATGAATTATACTTAACCTAGCGCAGAATATGCATGCAACTTGCTCATAATTGACGTGGGGATCTTGATGCTAATAATCCCACCACTAACGAAATTGGATGGCCTCCCTTGGGGCATTATTAGAAATTAGGAATATAATAATGAGGAAAGTCACATATTGTTAAAGGTGTATATTTGCACAAGTTCTTTTAAAAATTAATGGCTAATAATTTCTAACGTGAATTAGAGTTTCTAATAGTTTCAATGGTTGAATTTTAAGTATTAAATATGGTATATAAAACTAATACTTATAAGGGAGTAATAAATGTATAAAGATAAAGTTTATAGATTTAGAGAGAGAGAGAGAGAGAGAGTATGTTTGGCTGCATGACCACAAGACAATTTTCAAAAAAATGTTTTTAAATAGTAACTCAAGAACAATTTACAATAATTTTTAAAAATAATTAGGGCCTTTTTGGCTCGGTTAATTCAAAAGTTGTTTTCAAAAATTATTTTTAAACCATAACTTAAAAACAATTTTCTATAGTTAAAAAAAAAGATTATGTTGTTTAGCCAAACAGTGAAAACACATTTAAGATAAAAAAAAATTTAAACACAAAAAAAAATAGTTTTTAAATGATTAAGTAAATCTTTAATTTGAACAAGTTTTACTATATATGAATGCCAAATGCTTAAATTATAACCCATTTTCATTTTTAACGGGTGTGATTTTGACAATTTTGTTAACTAAGATAAATTACGAAGTGCTGTATTATTATAGAATACTATATCATATACTACTTCATAAATTTACGACAAACTCATGCATATATGTTGAGAATTTGTCCAAACAAGAATTTAAGGGTATAAAATAGCCATAAAACCTTTAATTTTTCCGTGAACAATAGAAATGTGTATTCTGACATAATACAAGCTAATTAAAATGAAAAATAGAGATATAAAGAGGAAGAAAATACGTATTTCTTTTCTTTCTATTCTTATCCTCCTTTTCATGTTATTGGCTTGAATTAATAAGTGAATTTGGTGCATAATAATAAATAATTCCTCTTTTTAATATTTTTTAACTAATATTAACATAATTATTATTACTATTGTTATTGTTTCACTATTATATCTTTATAACTGCATATTATTATTATTTTTATTAGCAAAATTATTACTGATAAAAAATAATCAACATAATAATAATTTTAATTGATACTATATTATCACTTTAAAAAAAAAAATTAATTTTGTCCGTTGTGACTTATGAGAACTGGAGCACTTCAGTAGTGATGGCGCCGGCGCGATAGTCAATTAAGTAAAATAAATAACTATACTATGGGTTTGGCAAAACCCAAGTACCCAACCGGTCATTAGTCTCATCTGCGTGTTCATCTCCCTTCTTCGCCTTCTACCATTGGAGAAAGAAATGGGAGATATGGGAGAAGAGGAGCATCCCCGATCCGAGTCAACTACAATTATCGCGGAAATTGCAGAAAACTCAAGTGAACAACAGCAAGAGTACTCATGGCCAGTGATGCGATTCGATGCCCCTCCACAAAGAACCTACCACTTTAGCCACCAGTTCAGGACCAACCCAAACCCTAACAATTTCCTCAAGGGTGTCAAATGGTCGGTTACTTTCACATGCATTCTCTCTGCTACTTAATTTGAGGTTTTATTAATTCTTTGAAAGTTCTCCCAGTTCTGAGTTTTCGATCCCCCCAACGTTTGGGGTACAGGTCTCCGGATGGTTCGAGTTTTCTTACTAGTTCCGACGACAATACTCTTCGTATTTTTACATTGTAAGTTCTTTAACTGCTCATATTTCCAGTATTTTTTTCTGTTTATATTGGTTTTCAGAAAATAGAAATAAGGCAAACCATTTTGTTGTTTTTTTTTTTTTTTGGTTGTGTATTTCATAGGAGCAATCTATGTATCATTGCTTATTGTTGCCGTTATTTTGTGTTTTTTTACAGACCAGACTCGGGTGATGATCAGGTCAACTCGTGTTCTTCATCTGTTGACGAAGGTAAGCTCGCGTTTGTTGTTTGCTCAAGCAAGCTTATTACATTGGAAAGTTCTCTTAAAAAAATCATTTGACACATAAAAAGGAATTGGGAAAATGCGCTTATTGGGAAAATCTTTCTTTCTTTTCTAATCTATTCTTGTTATAAAAGAAATAGTTTGTTTTTCAAACTAGGACTCAACTTCCAGTATTTGCATCTGGATTCATTCAGCTTTCTGTAGTTATTCGTTGTATGTGTTTACTGTTTATTTCCCTTTAAGTTTCAGATTCATATGCTGCAAGCCTTGTTGTGAATGGGGGAGAGTCCGTATATGACTTCTGCTGGTATCCTTACATGTCTGCTTCAGGTGCTTTTGAAACTTCTGTATTGGCAGAGATTGTTAAGATTGGCTTATCACTGTAACTTTGACCTGTTTTGAATATTTATTTATTTTATTATAAGTGATTTGTGATGGTTGACATTATTGAAGATCGAAGTTTTATTTGAAAGATTGTTTGATATTTCAGATCCAGTTGCCTGTGTATTTGCAAGTACAACTCGTGATCATCCAATCCATCTTTGGGATGCTACATCTGGTCAGGTGTTAAATTTATCATTTGTCTTTAGACTAAAAAATATATAATTGTATTAAGCATGGTCTCTGATCATTCAACTGGAAAATGTAGTTGCGTTGCACGTATCGTGCTTATGATGCTATGGATGAAATTACTGCTGCCTTTTCTATTGCATTCAATCCCTTTGGAACAAAGTAAGCAATTTTTTTCCTCTCTTGTTTTCTAAGGTTGCATAATTGTTTGGAAGAGAAATAATTGGGTACAAGAGGACATTGGTTGTTAGACTGGAACTTTGTGCTCCATGAACGCAGAGCTCTTTGAGCTCTTTTGAGTAATGAAAATTTTATTATCTAAAATTGATTGTATTCAGGATCATGCAGGATCACCTTTCTTAATTCTCTCAACCAATTTTCATCTTCTAGTTCCAATCTCTTCTTTAGTAGAGCTAACAAATTGCATGGACACTGGATCTTGTGAAAGTTGCAGATGATATAAAGCATAACTCAAACTCTTGTTTTGTTTTGCAGGATTTTTGCTGGTTACAACAAATGTTTTAGGGTCTTTGATTTACACCGCCCTGGTAGAGACTTTAAACAGTATTCAACTCTTCAGGGAAATAAAGAAGGCATAACAGGTATCTGTTTAAGTCTAGCTATCTGAAGAAAGTTAATGGTTATAGGTAAAAATATAGCATGTATCCTTTATTGTTTGTCATGGACAGGCATAATATCTGCATTGGCCTTCTCTCCTACTCATGCTGGGATGCTTGCTATGGGCTCTTACAGTCAAACTACCGCAATATACAGAGAAGATAATATGGAACTGTTGTATGTATTGCATGGTCAAGAAGGTGGGGTTACACATGTAAGTCATTCCTTCTCATTCTCTTTAGCATTGATCATAAAAGTAACAGCTAAAAGGCTACAAAATTTGCTTTCAGGTCCAGTTCTCAAGAGATGGAAATTACTTGTATACTGGAGGACGTAAGGTGAGATTCCACTTGCATTCCTCCTTTGCTCCTAGTGGACTAAAATAGAGTAGACAGGCCTGAAAAGTAGTCTTTTCCATTCATCTCTTTCACACCATGCTTGGGGTTTGAAGAGGTTTGATATGACTAAAAGGGATTTTCTTTTAATATTCAATACACTAGTATAAGACAGTTTTTGATTTATTTTCATGAAATTTACCTGTTAATAACCTTACATTAGTGCATTCATGTCACATGTGCCTGAACAACACAAAATGTCTTCCAAAAGAAATGGAGAAATTGTCTCATTTCATAGTTTTATCTATAATTTTTAAATGCAATTCCCTTGAACTAAGTTGATTATTTTTAAGCAAGATTCATGATTATGAGCAAATCTAAATCGATGTCTTATGTATCCATTTGAAACCTGATCTCTGCTGGAGCATATTTACTTATGCTAAACTTACTTTGCTAATATACTGCTGAAGTTTTGTGATGTATTAATTGATATATGTTTATTTTCGTTTTGATGATGATTGTGTGTGCACTGACCATCTTGCTTAAGTCAATATATTGAGTTTTTAATTAGACTTTACCACTTGCTTTTCCTTCCATATAGCTCTGTCCTTCTGAAGTGCATATTATTGTTTGAGATATGGGTGACATATAGGTCCTTTTCCTATCTGATGGACATGGCAATTTAAACATAGTAAGGTTCTTTACTGTATGGTTCTTCTTTAATATATTTGATTGACATTCTTAAGTAATTATTTGAAGGACCCTTATATATTGTGCTGGGATGTACGTAAAGCTGCTGATGTTGTGTACAAGTAAGTAGTCTTATCTAATTGAAAAGTGCCAGCACAATTACTGATAGTTTTAGTTGTTACAATTTATAATATGCAGTTCATTTGCTTGTATGGTTGAGCATCTACAACGATGAAACAAAGAGAATATGGAAGATTAAGTTCTTAAAGACCCACTTTTTTTAAATACCATAAATTTAGAAGTATTTTTTATCTTCAAGGTAGGGGAGATGTCATCCTTGGCCATCGAATTTCTCCTCTCAATCATATGGAAGGGGGTGGGAGACTGCTTTAAAAAACTTTGTTGCACTAGTTCTGCTTTGATGTTTGAAACTGGAGGAAATTCCTATGCTACCTTCTGCATCACCAATTTCATTTAAAAGTCTGAATCAAGCATTTATGTTTCCAAAATTGACTCCTGATGTTGCTTCCCTCAATGACATTGTTGCCACAACCTAACCTGACTCGATTAGTAGACATTTATCAGTATTAAGCTTTGGCTACTATCAAAGCTTTGCATTTTCCACTTTTAAATTGACTAAACCTTTCACTTACCTTTGAGCTATCAAGTGCTTATTGTTTCTCAAATTTAGAGTTTAATTCAGAAGGTTATAACATCTGTTAAATTGACTAAACCTTTCATTTACCTTTGATCTATCAAGTGCTTATTGTTTCTCAATTTTAAGTTTAATTGAGAAGCTTATAACATCTGTCAAAGGAATTTGTTTCATATATCTAGTAGAAGCTTCTTTTTCTTTCGGTCTGGTAAAGCTTTATATTCAGGTACACAAATAATCTCACTTACACTTTTTATTAGGTTATACCGGTCATCAGAACAGACAAACCAGCAAATATATTTTGATATCGAACCTCTTGGCCGGCATCTTGGCACAGGTGGTCAGGTATCATAACAGTTTACGTTTATTTCTGTGGCTAGGTGATAGATGATTAGCTCAGTTTTTACATAAATATATATTTTAATCTGTGGTGTTTGCATTTTGGCTTTAGGACGGTGTTGTTCATGTATATGATCTTCAAACTGGGCAATGGGTTTCAGGATTCCAAGCTGCATTGGGTATTTAAATTATGTCCTACATATATAATGTCCCACTTTCTCTTTCTATTAAGAAATTATATTCTCCTCTGTAACATTCACAGATACTGTCAATGGATTCTCTTTTCATCCATTTTTGCCAATGGCTGTCACTACATCTGGGCACCGAAGATATGTGGGCCCTGAAGATGGTAATGGGGATTTGCACTTAAGTGGTAACTACATTGACCTTACAGCCACACACTAATCTCTTTGTTTGTTCTTGAGCAATTGCAGCATCTTTCCAATTGATATTTGTCATGTTTGCTGCATTTTAGTTGAGTGTCAATCTTTGTTTTCTTTTCATTCTGCATTGTTATGACTGTTAAGAATGATTTTATTGTGTATTGCTGGAAGAAGAAAGTTACGGAGTGCTTATGGGTGAAACGCAGGTGATGAAAACTGTGCTTCTGTATGGAACTTTGCTTTTGATTCTACAGTGGAAAATGATGGCAAAATCAATGATGACAAAAACATTCGGTCAGAAGGTGAGAACCTGCACCGAAGCCCTTAAATGATTTTGTTGCCTTCTCTGTATCTAAATGCATGTTTCCTATCAGCTTCTGGGATACTATATCTTGGCATTACTTTTGAAATTTACCATGCGGAACAAACAGATATTGTGATAGTCAAGATTTCTTCCCCCCTCCCCCGACCAAAGAAGATTTTAAATTGAAAAAAAGAGACAGAATAGTCAAGAACGAGCTTTTGTCAGTTGTCTGCACCAATATTTAAATTCCTAATTTTCAAGTGTTTCTAATTTAATTAGTTTCCATTTGTGTTATCGAAATATATAATAAGTTATCATTGTTCCCCTCCACGTCTTTCATTGGTTTTCCAAATCTGCATTAACTCTGCAAATGCTGCAATATTGGCAAGTTTTAATTTTGACACTAGGTTTATCATCCCAATCTCATAGGATGTCTCCAATTTCATTGAATGTCCATGAGGGGACGTCGCTTAAAGTAATATTGATTTGAATTTTTAGTAGGAAATTGTCACATTCTAGTGAACGTTAAGGTGGGTGATATATTTTAAGTATTAATTTTTGCTCCAGTGCCCCATGATAATGTGTAATTGATAAATTTACCCACAAACTAACACTAACAAAATCACTATTTTACACATATGTTCACCAAACTTATAGTTGTCCAACTATGGTTCGCTGCACATAAGATACAACTGTGCATTTAATAGGGATACATAGAAAAAATTGTTATTTTGGATAGTTTATGAGCATACATGACATAGCTTGAGCTTGAGGGTGTATCTAAGTCAGTTCTCGATTATAGGCCCTGAACATTGCCAGTTAGTTCAGTTCTATGGACTCATGTTCTTTTTCTTTTCTTTTTTTGCTTCGAGTGTAACTGGACTCGTGTACCGTATTGATTTGAACCTATCACTTATAAATCTTGCAGTCGTACTACTTCATTAGCCACATTTGAAATCATCGATTACTAAAAGTCAATGAATAAAATTACTCCGCCCAGAAAGTACTTATCTTTCAGAAAGAAAAATAAAGTGTTATATGAGATGTCTTTTTTAAGGGGTGGATTCATTTTTGACATTGTAACTATTTTTGTACACATGTTAATAAATATTTTCGTTGTACATACATTTAAAAGCATAAAAGTTACGGGAGTTTCATCAACTCCGACGACGGATGACGGATAACTATTTGAACAATGACAAATAATGTTATGCTTTTTAAAAAAAAATTGAACCATAGATACCCTTTTTGAATATATGTTTAAATGAAGTTCATTTTTTAACCCTTATTTTTTTAATGAGGTAGTGAAAAGGGGTTCAAAATGGAAAAATGCCCAAAAATAAAAGTAAAAGCAGAATGCGAGATCTTTCTAATAAATAGAGAAATTCCAACAAGGATATCATTAGGCTGGAAAACATTCACCAAACCCTAAGCTTCTGTTGCTTACTATGGAAGCTTTCTTGACTCTTCCCCTCAATTATAAAATTTCTAATCTCTTACCTAAATTATTGTTTCGAAATCAATGCCCTTTTCCTAAGTCTAATAAATTAAGGATCAGAAAAATATTATCACCCCAATCTAGGAGCTAGGTGGTGGTAGGCTTCATATCAAAAAATTATATAAAAGCAAGGGTATAAAAGAAGGAACACCAAAAAATTTCCGCATGAGACTGCACTTAAAGGCATACAAATTTTTATTCATATTAATTATATTGTATCATGTGTAAATATTACCATCAATTTTTTAATTTTAAAAATAATTATTATACATAACACAATATAAAAGACATAAGTATAAAGTTGTATGATATTAGCATTTATCTTTCAACTAATATTCTCATCTTTTTTAAGTTTGATTGTGTTGCTATTGGAAGTTAGTCTAAGGGTGGCAATCAGGTTGTGTTCGTGCTCATTTGTTGACTTGGTGGTATGTTCATATTTCTTTGTAGTTAACCATATAAAATGAAACATTTTTATTTAGTAAACTATTTATAATAGTAAATAATGATAAGATCTAAAATAATTACTGATAAATTTTAATTCAATTGTGTTTTAGTTTATCATAATCATGCTTATGTCGTATTATTGTGTTCCTTAAGGATTTTATCCCAAGTTATACCTTTATCATAAAACTATTTAAAATTCAGTTGTACTTGTAATTAGTACAAGTAAGCAATAACTGTTGTATCAATAATTATTGTTACAATAAAAGCTACATTTCTACTGGTAAACAGAGACAGAAACTAAACCATTAACAACTCTCTCACTTTCCACAACCACCACATTGTGGGATATATTTGTTATAGCATGTGCAGTGAACTGAGGAACCCCTTGAGTATAAAATGAATACTGAAAATAATTGATACGATTAGGAAATAGCAAAAAGGGTGAAAAATCAGCCACCCACTTCGTTCCATTTCCATCTACTGTTAGCTTTCCCACAGTTGATTTCAAACTCATACCAATCACATTGTTTCTATCGATAACTACTTGATCAATTTGTGTGAACTTCCCATCTAATCCGACGATAGGAAACATATTTTTTGGAGTCCCAACAAACATATTATCCACAATATTTAACCCTAAAATCTTACCCTTGATTGATTTCAACACTATATTAGCATCTCCAAGAAAAAACCCATTAGTCACATGAACTTGAACAGGGTCTTCCATAACTATTCCTGTGTAATCTAAGTAGCAATTATCAATTCTGGTTTGTGAATTTCCAGCTAATTTTACCATTATTCCTACACCACCAAACCAAGTAGCTTTATTATAACAATGTACTCCAGTTAACATATTAGCTTGACCTCTTAATATAATACCAATTGCTGCTGAGAAAATTACAACATCAGTAATGGCATTGTCATTGCTTTGAAGATCAATGGCAGTGCCTGAATAGTCTTTTTCACTACTATCTCCACCAACTGAGGAATGTTGTCCTAAAAAGCAACCTGATATGAAGGTCTCGTGACCCTTTTTTACTATAATTCCTTCTGTTGTGAAGTGAAGAAAGAAACAGTTGTTTATACGAATTCTAGCTGAATCAATTATTAAAAGACCTCCTCCTCTATAGCTTGAATCAAAAAGAATGTCTGTGAAAGTAATATCTTCATAATATATTCCTACATTTTGGAGTTTATTTGTGTCCAAATTTAAAGAGTGAGTTTGTTTTGAAAGTGTCTGAGAATTGTTTGACCACAGTTCAATCAGATGTCTATCACCAGGAAATGTGTCTGATGCTCTTAGAGTTCCTCCTTTTACCTAAATCAGTTCATGTAATCAGGTAATACATAGTGATTGAAGTACTTTTCAACGTTAAGTATACACCGACAATTTATTTTTTATAAAATCGTATTATTAAATAAAGGGATATGTGACTTTTAGGGAAACGATATATTATTAAACATCATATTTTATAAGAAAAAGATAGTTATACACGCGTAGATAACTGCTATTTTCTTTTTTTGGCTTTTATTGACGTGCATCTTTCGTCTCTTTTCTATGTCATGATCACATGATGTTTATAAATTACTTCTCAAATATTACGTGGCTATTTATTTCATCACACTAATGATATCTAAAACTTTTTTGCGTATCAACCGTTTACTTGCCCTTGTAACAATAACAAGCATGGATTTAAAAAAAATTAAGCCTATGTGAAAAATTTATTTATTACTCTCAAAGTAAATAATGATGTGTTATTTTAGATTAATGAAATATAAAATTTTAAAAAACATAAATATCCTATACTTATTAAGGAGATTAAATAATGTAATTAGTAAAAAATATATGTTAATGGATCGGAATGATTGAAATGTAAAAATTATTATTAAAATTCAAAAAAAATATGTACCAATAATTTAAACATGAATATTTAATGTGTTTCAGTTAAAAATACATAAACAATAAGCAGCCTCTTATTTTAGATTCACTATTTAATCTAGAATTGGTAAATATCATTTTACTTTCTTACTTTTGTTTTCATTTTGATGTTATATACACGTGAAGCAAAAGCAAACATAGTACTAGAGTAAAAGTCCTGTGTTAATAATTGCAAACCAAACAAATACAGAGTCAAATGTGACAATGTGTTTGTTACATACAATATATGTATTGTTTGTTTGGGTATAATGGTAATAGTAATGTAATGAGAGAGAGAGAGAGAGAACTAACCACAACATTGCCCATGGAAGAAGGTAACTTAAGAGGTTGGCTGATTTTGAAGTTCCCACCTTGTAAATCAATGACCACACCACCCAAGTCATTGATTCCTGGAAGCATTTGCATTCCATTTTGAAGTTGAGACGCATCCTCCAAAGCTCTCTGTATGGCTTCACTACTCTCCTTTTTCCCACTTGGGTCTGCCCCATACCCAATTGGATACAACACTCTTCCACTCTGTAATTGCATTTTTTGTTTCTCGTAATATTATTTCATTAATTATTATTATTATTTTTTAATTTGAACTTCAAAAACAAACAAAAAATATTGTGCAATTTTGTTACCTGTGTGATATTTGAAGCTTCAAAGAGTAGTGAATATAATGGTCGACTATCGTTGATACTAGAACCTTCCTTTTCTCGAACCTTGGCGAGGAAGTCCATGAGCTTTTGGTTCCTGTTAGAGCTTGCAGCTTCTTTAAACAACAACACTAACAATGAAATCAAGCACATTGCTGAGATGGGTTTCATTTTTCAACTGCGAAAGGCCAACTCGCTGTCTTTATTTTAGATGTGTGTGGGGGTCTTCAAAAGAAAACTGGAAAGTGTAGACAATGAACACGGATTCTTGGTATTGGTTGCTTTTTATATATAGACAATTAATGCAAATTAAGAGGCTACGAACGGCAAAATTAAAAACGAAGTAAAATTCTATAACTAATAATAAAAAAGTAAATATATATTTTTCTTTACCAAATAAAATCTTGAAAAGTAAAAGGTCAACGTGATTATTGAGTTTTCATAATAATGGATAAATGCATCAAGGGTTCTTAATTATTCTTATCAAAATAATTTATTCCATTTTTATTTTTTTAAGACTCTAAAAGTATTATAACTTTCAATAAAAATACATAAAATATTTATAATTATTAAATAGTGTATGAAAATTTTATACCTTTCAAAAAATATACACCTTAATCTTAAATTAATAAGTAATCATTTTTTTAAATAATCACGTGTCGATTACGTTATCATAATTTAAGAGATATTTTTAGAATTATAAATTAATAAAAAAATCAATTAATTCCTAATCTCACTAAAACTCAAAGGTTAATGATCAATTTAGGATTAATGTAATTTTTTAAAAATTATAGGATTTTTATACAATATTTAATAACTATAAGATTTTTGTATATTTTTATTAAAAGTTATAGAACTTTTAGTGTTTTCATCCTTAGTTTTTAGTATTTTAGTCATTTTTTTATGAAAAATGACACCATATGATAAATAATCAAATTTTAATTTTTTATCAATTTTATTATCGTCATTGTTTATTGTTAAAAAATATTTATAAAATTAATATTTCAATAATAGTTAAAAAAATATGAAAAACAAATCAAAATAAAATAATTTTTTATTTATTCTTGTGCTATATTTTTTTAAAACAAAATGGATAAACTTCTAAAAAAATAACTAAGAAATTTGTACTATTATACATCCTTTATAACTATTATTTTTAACTAACGATGAAAGTGTATAAAATGAATTGTAACTCTATAATAAATTATATTTTAATATTATTATTGTTAAATAAAAATTTTATTCATAAAAATTAATAATTATGATATTAAAAATTGAGATGAATACACTCGGGGTTTATTAATTATGTCAATTAGGGCAATTTATTATATTTTTTTTTGTAACAATTTAATTTTTTTTTATGAAAAAATAACAATAAAATAACAAATAATAAATTTTTTATTTTATTTTTGATCAATTTTATAGCTATTGTTATCTATTATTAAAAAAATCTATAAAATTGATATTTTAATAACGATTGATAAATATAAAAAAGTAAAAAATTTGACCAATTAAGTTGTAAAATATAGTAACATTTATATATCAATTAAAATTTGACCAATTGAGTATTGTTATCTATAGTAAAGAAAATCTTGTTGGATGTGGTAGACTAGTAGTTTGATCAACCACATGAAATACAAAAATAATAAAAAATTAAATTAACAAACTTAAATTAATAAGTAATTTAACATATTAATTTATTGGTTTTTTTTTCTTTTTTTTTCTTTATTTGTTTGGACTTAATGACAAATATTATTCCATTTTTAAAAAATAATAATAATAATGACAACTTTTATCTAGATATTGTAATATTATTTGGGTAATTTAATTAATTTTCAATCTACTGAACATTTTCCAACAATTAAATGTTCCTAACAGAATTTAAATGAAAATAAAAACTAAAGTGTCATTGGTCTCCTTATTGTTTATGGAATTTATGCTTTCGTTTCAAAGTTTTGAAGTCTAAATTTGTACCTTATCTTCACATATGTGAGTTGCAACATTTATTCATTCATAGTTGGTTAATGAAAGTCAGAATTGAGAGAAAATTAATAATAAAAAAATCATAATTATTACATAAATTTAAGTTATTTTGTATAGATCATAGATGAATACTATGATCACATAAATTTATATTTATTTTTTGTATTTGAACCATTTACATTATAATGCATGTCAAAATTATCAATAGATTTTTCATTTTTCTAAATAATTTTAACCCGTATCACGATATAAATAATATAGGTGCAAAAATGAAGACAAAATACATATTCTCGGCATTTATCACAAGTTCTATTTTTGTATCATTGTTTTAAAATTATGTTTTAATTTTATTTCGTTGTAATAAATATGTAAAATTAAATTTTTATCAATTTTTTTATTAAAATATATGTATATTCATACTTTTCATTATTCATATATCTAACAAACTATTTTGAATTAAGAAAATAAAACTATAAAAAAATTGAATTTTTTTATAAATATCCTTAAAGAAACTTTTCATTAATTAATATATAACTTTAATATTTATTATTTCAATCCAATTTAATTGATAATAAATGGTAAATATGTTTATAATAGTAGGTATTAGACATCAAATTTTTTTATTTTATCTTCCTTATTTGGTTTGGAAATTTGTCCAACCACACGACTAAAATGATAGACATTCATAGGGAAAAATAAAATAAAAAACTAAATTAGCAAAAAAAAAATTGAGAACTATTTCTTTTTATAAGAGGGGATTTAAATTAAGAAGTTTTATAAATACTAATAGAAAAAATAGATATATTTTATTCATTTAAGATTTGTATAGATATTTAAATAGAGAAATTATTAAAAGAATTAAGAATTTTTAAAAACTCTTAGATTTTGCCAAATTTTGTGGATTGTAATAAATTTATTATGAATTTATATTGACAATAGTTGATTGAATAATAGAGAATGTTGAAGGGGAGTAATAAAAATAAAAGTCATTATAAACCCTTAGAAATCTTTGAGGTTTAGGGAAAAATGAGTTAAGATTTTTTTATGCATAATTTTTACTGAAAATTCTATCAAAATCCATTAAACTTTTAAATTTTTTTAAAATCAATAACTTCGAATACATCTCAATTTTTATTAAAAATATTTATAAAATATTAATTAAATATACCTAAACTTTGATATTCATTAAAAATCTTAATTAAATACTTCTAGATTTTAAACTCAATTAAATTCATTAATTAAAATTTCAATTGAATATACCCCTATATAAACACATTTTTTTTTTATAAATTTGCATTATTTTTAATAAATACATGTAGTAAGTTACTAAAAATCATACTTAACAAAATATGAGATATGTATTATTCGGACAAACGTATGTATAAATGTAATATATATTTTTATATAATTATATGTCAAAAATTTGATATAAAATATGGACATGATAAAGATATGAAAACATATAAATATGAGTATGATTTTTTTAATTTTAAAAAATACATTATTAAAAATAGGTTAATAAAATTAATTAGTTTGATTCAATTTTAACATTGTTTGATAAATAAGACTATTCTCATTCATTTTAAATAAAAAAAATTGAACTACATCAATTACTTTCCTTTAATCTTAAAAATTCATATTTTATCTTTTTTTTAATATGTGTTTCATAATTAATAATTTTTTTATATGAAAATCTTAATATTTCAATAAATCATAAAAATTATAATTTAAATAGAATATTTATTATTTTTATTATATGTTATTGCATTATGAAAATAATAATAATAATAATATTCATACATACATAATAATAAAAGATTATCCGTAGAAAAATATTTTTCGTTTATATTATATGAATAATATTTTTTATTAATTCATATATAAGTATAATCTAAATATAATCCTTAAAATTACTAACTACGCTAAAAATTACTATATCATGTTAACGAAGTGAGAGGGTCGAATACCCGAAACCCAAATCAAAATCCCATAACACACCATTAGCTCTCAATCACGCCTTAAAGCACCTGTCCGTAACGCAACTAACGTTACTTCTTCTTTGACTGATAACTAACGTTATATCTAAACTTACTCATTATCTTTACTATCTCAACTGAGTGCAGATTACTTCAGATAAGGGAAAGGGTTTTTGAGAATATATATATACGTGACTTGTATTTGTGTTGCAGCTGGAAAGAAGAAAAGATAATGAAAAGGACCAAGCAAAGTGAGTGGTAGTTAACAAATGATGGCAATTATAGAGACGGTTGGAAAGATGTCATTCATTGGAGCAGTTTTAGAATTTGCTTCTAAGGCATGAAATTGGGTAGTGAAAAAGGAATAACATGGTCTCCACTAGCAAACTAGCTATATATAGCAGAATATAGTAATAGAAATGTATAATTAATACTTGTTTAAGAGTCCATTGATTACAATATATTCAGTATTTATATTACTGAAGTATACTTAATAAGAATACTATTGAACAAATTAATAAGTATTTATATTAGTGAAGTATACTTAATTAGTATCTCTCTTTTCTCTCACTATATATTATTGAAACAAGTTTGTTAATAACAGTGTTAAAAACAATATTATCGATAATTTGGTATGAACTGTTTGGATTGAATCGCGGACTAGATCGTTCTCTTTAAGACGTTTCGTGGCTCTGTCTAATTTATGCAAGTAAACACAACCCCGTCGTCCCCAGGATAAAACAGTCCAGAATCTTTTTCTCTGTCTCAAAACTTCACTGCACAGATGAAGACCGAAATGCTACACCTGAAAATTTGTTGCTCGAAAAATTGAAAAAATAACTTAGAATTGTAGAGAGAATTTTTTTCGTAGTGAGATGAGATTGCAGATTGTTATGTTAAAACTAAGAGCTGAGGCTCTCTATTTATAGGTTTCAGAAACCGTATGGTCGTTATGATAATAACGGCAATGTCTGGAGTTAGAGAACGTAACAGTCATTCTGAGTAATGAAGAATAATGACCATTTTTCTGAGTAAAGACGAGTAACGGATATTTTTATGAGTAAATACGAACAACGGTCATTTTTCTGAATAAAGAAAAGTAACGGTCATATTCTGATAAAAAAACAACAGTTGTTTTTTCTGAAAGAAAATATATATATATATATATAACAACCATTTTCTGATTTGTAAAAAAAATACACAGTCGATCGACGACACGCGCGTGTGGTATCACATTTACCTAGGTCCTCTCATCTTACACAAAAATGAGTACCTTTTAGTATCCAATTCTAATAACTAACTATTTATTATTTATATATTTTTTAAATATTGTAAAAAAACAATGTGCGATAAGGTTTTATTAAATTTTTTTATAAACTTCATTTTTTCCAACATATATCTTCTCCGTTTTAATTAGTCTCGGCCAATATGTCAATTTGGTGGGGGAATGAATGAACAACTTTTTACGGCAGCAATTTTCACTGGTTGAGCGGTACACCGGGAGTGTGAGGTTGTAAGATTAGGGGACTGTGAGTTAAGTCCTTTAGGGTTTATAGCGGCATAAAAAGCCCATGATAAGGCCTAGCCCAAAAGCTTAAAAGGCATCATTATTTATTTGTGTCTGTAACTTGTGAGCATGCAACTTTATTTTGAAAATAAAAAAATAAAAATTATTACCATCTTAATTTGGTCCTTAATTTGAACTCTCATGGTCATCCACTAAGAGAATGTATTCTGATTTGATCCCCCACTAAGAGAATAAAGGCACTTATCATTCATCTCAAGCACACAATATTAAGTAAAAAGTCTTAAATATTTTTTTAAAAAGAAAATACCTCGTATAAAATTACATATAACTCCTTAGTTTTATAAATATATTAATTAGTTATTTCTCAAGACACTGTATCTAACCACTATTTTCGCTTTTTTGAATATACTTTGTTTAGAGAATAACCTGGTATGGTTTGCTAGGATGAATTACCATATCCCTCGAACAAATAATTGATGCAATATAATAAATAATAGTTATAATGGAATTGAATTCACTAAAACTAACGTATTTTTAATTGTAACTAATTATACAGATTAAATTTATAAAAATAATAATAAATTATATTATAAGTTACCATCAATAATTTGTATAACAAGTTTTTCTTGATAAGTCATGTAATATATAATATATAATTACTTGTAAGATTATATAGTATATCGTTTTTATAAATCATGTCCAATTAAGTTGTTGAACATAAAGGTTAAATTTTTAATTTTTTTAAATATAAATATACATGTAAACTAGGTTAGAGACTAATGAATACAAGAATTCAAAACAATGACTTGAAAATTTCAGTTGTTGTTTTACTCACCAATATAAATATACATGTAAATTAGGTTGAAAAGTAGTGACTCGTAAGTACAAGAACTCGAAAGAATGATTTCAAACTTTCACTGTATGTTTTACTCACCAAAACTTCTTTCCTAGAAGAGATTGATTAAGGCTCTATGGCTAGATAAATTTTTTGTTTTCCTCTTTATATAAATTAGATTTTGTTTATTAGATGCCTTTAGTCATGCTGTTAGATTAGTGAGTTTATATCGAACATTTTAAATTTTTATTCGTGTGTTTTCAAAAATTTAATTGTATTTAAAATTTGAGTAATTACATTTTGAGAATGTTATATAGTTCCTTAGTGAGTAAACTAGAAAAGTCTCACATTGGTTAAGTATGGAGATGTGTGTTTGTTTTGGGGCTATAAATAAAGCTCTCTTTCGTCATTTGTAAACATCCTAAAATTTGTAAATTTTTCTCTCTTTTGTAAGGGTAATTGATTAGCTTAATTTTTTCCAATTAGTTGTAATTTTGGAGTTCATCCATTTGGAGATAGTGGAAGTGGTCAACGACGCCCGAAGACCTAGGTAACATTTATACCGAATCTCGTTAAATTTCTGGTGTTATTATTTTTCTACTTTAATATTTCTGTTTCAATATCTGTTTTAGTTTATTTTAACATTATATTTTCAATATCATTATTTTGTCGGGTTAGTTTAAGTTCTATTCATTGAAATCATAAGTGAATAGTAACTACTTAGAATAGGGAAAAATATACCAGATTTTTCCAACAATTGGTATCAGAGTAGAAGGTTTTCTACCTAGGCATTTGTTTGTATTCCATTTGTTTGCTATTGGAATATAGTTGCTATTTGTTGTAATTTGAAGAAATGGCGGAAGAAAAATTTCTTTCAAACAAAGGCCAATCATCCACGTCAAGCAGAATTATGGTGATGAATGCAAGGTTCGAGGTGGAGAAGTTTGATAGAACCGGTCATTTCGGCATGTGACAAGGCGAATTTCTAGATGCTCTATTTCAACAAGGTCTAGACATCGCCATTGAAGAAGAGAAACCAGATGGAGCAGATGAAGTAGAGTGGAAAAATATCAATCGATTGGCATGTGGTACAATCCGTTCATGTCTCTTAAGAGAACAAAAGTACACGTTCATGAAGGAGACATCCGCAAGTAAGTTGTGGAAGGCGTTGGAGAACAAGTTCATGAAGAAGAGTAGACAGAATCGGCTCTATTTGAAAAAGAAGTTATTGCGGTTTGAATACCTTCCAGGTACTACAATAAACGACCATATTACTGCTTTTAATCAATTAGTAGCAGATTTGTTAAATATGGATTAAACTTTTAAAGATGAAGATTTAGCCTTGATGTTGTTAGCCTCCCTTCCTGATGAGTTTGATCATCTTATTACGAGCTTACTCATTGGGAAGGATAAAGTGTCTTTTGAGGAAGTTTGTACTGCTTTGTACAGTTATGAAATTAGAAAGAAAGATAAAAGAGAAAGCAGGAATGAAGCAGCAGAGGCATTGTCTATAAGAGGACGTTCGTAAACACAACAGAAAGGAAGGAGAGGTACATTTCTATCAAAATGAAGATTTGGTAAAGATGAATGTGCCTTTTGTCATGAGAAAGGCCATTGGAAGAAAAATTGTCTGAAGCTGCAAAAGAAAGGAAAAGCTATGCAATCTGATGCATGTGTAGCTGAAAGCAATTCAAATTCAGATTTTGCATTGATTGGTTCGTCAACAGCATCTCATCCTGATGATTGGATTTGTGATTCAGCATGTACTTTCCATATGTCTCCTAACAAGGAGTGGTTCTTTAACTTTGAAGAACTAGACGGTGGAGTTGTTTTCATGGGTAATGATTATCCATGCAAAGTTTTGGGAATTGGTACAATTCGTTTGAAGAATCAAGATGGTTCAACCAGGGTCTTGACAGATGTTCATTATGTTCCAGATATGAAGAAGAATCTCATTGTTGTGGGAGTCTTAGAATCAAAAGGCTTCACTGTGACCATACAAAATGGGGTATTGAAGGTTACTTCTTGAGCACTTGTGGCGATGAAAGGTGTTTGGAAGAATAACTTGTACTACTACCTTGGTAGTACGGTTATTGGGACAACATCAGTAGTAGTTTCAGAGGAAGAAATAGATTTAGAAACTACCAAGCTGTGATATATGCGTTTGGGACATGCTGGTGAAAAAGCTTTGCAGATTCTAGTAAAGCAAGGCTTGTTGAAAGGTGCAAGAACCGGCAAGTTAGAATTTTGTAAGCATTGTGTATTGGGGAAGTAGAAAAGAGTAAGCTTTGGCACTGCTCTCCATAATACAAAGAGCATTTTGGATTACATCCATACTGATGTATGGGGGCCAACAAGAACTCCATCCATGAGTGACAAACATTATTATGACACTTTCGTTGATGATTTTTCCAAAAGAGTTTGGGTGTATCTCATGAAGAAGAAGGATGAAGTGTTGGGAATTTTTCTCAAATGGAAGAAGATGACACTGAGTACACAAACGATCCATTTATGAAAGTTTGTGAAGAAGAAGGGATAGTGCGACACTTCACTATTCGAAAAATACCACAACAAAACGGAGTTGTAGAACGTATGAATCAGACTTTGCTGGAGAAGGTTCGATGTATGTTATCAAATGTTGGTTTAGGCAAGCAATATTGGGCTGAGGCTGTGATGTATGCATGTCATCTCGTCAACTGTTTACCATCATCTGCTCTTGAAGGCAAAACGCCTATGGAGGTATGGTCTGGAAAACCTGCTAGAGATTACGATTTCTTACATGTGTTTGGTTAGGAATGGAGATGGGTGTTGGTTTTGGGGCTATAAATAAAGCTCTCCTTCACCATTTGTAAACATCCAAAAATTTGTAAATCTTTCTCTCTTTTATAAGGGTAATTGATTAGCTCAATTTTGTCCAATTAGTTGTAATTTTAGAGTTCATCCATTTGGAAATAGTGGAAGTGGTCAACGATGCCCGATGACCTAGGTAACATTTATACCGAATCTCGTTAAATTTTTGGTGTTATTATTTTTCTGCTTTAATATTTCTGTTTCAATATCTGTTTTAGTTTATTTTAACATTATATTTTCAATAGCATTATTTTGTCGGGTTAGTTTAAGTTCTATTCGTTTAAATCATAAATAAATAGTAATACTTAGAATAGGAAAAATATACTTAGATTTTTCCAACAGCAAAAAAGTGCAAGTTGTAGTAAAACTTTTAAGTAATTTTTACTTTATAATTAGAGAAATTTTAAATATATATAAATTTATATTTATATAAATATGATATGATAAGTGATACGATATTTTTAATAAATAAATAAATAAATTTTATATTTTTAAAGTTAAATTAATACATGATATATTATAATTAATATAAGTATAAATTTGATTAATTTTAGGATGATTCTCGTTGTTCTACCTAATTATCTCAACGTACAAATATTTAAACTCTAAAAACAATTGATCTTCATAAATAAAGTGTGGTTATTGATATACTTTATTTTATTATTTTTATAATTTATTTATTATTAAAATTAAAAATTATCAAAAATATATTTTTATCTTTAATATATTTATTTTATACTGGTTAAAATTTATTGAGAATATTTTTAAAAATTTATAAAATTTACAATAAATATATCATGGAAATAATAAAATAAAATGCGATATCAACGATAAATTATTTATTATTTTTAAAACATATGATGATGTAGCCTTATAAGTTAATGATATTTAAAATTAATGTAATTTTTTTAAATAAGTATATAATAAAAATGAAAAAATAAATTAATTTAATTAATAAAAAATATAATCTAATAATAATAAATAATACATTTTAGCTTTTAACTTCATAAAAAATAAATATAATATGTCTAAAGAACATTTAAGGAGTTTCCAAAGCTCCTCGAAAAGCAATACATTTTCTAATTGCATTCAATATACATTACAAAAACAGAAAAAATATATATGGATACTGGATTATTGGTAATGTATTATTCTATACAGATGAGGGAGAAAAATAAGCGAAATAATTTTTTTTAAAAGGCATAATAATTCATTGTTTTTTTATATCAATAACCAATAATATTCATAGAAGTAATAATTCATTTATCTTAGAATAATGTATAATTTATTATAAAAACGTCCGTTCAAATTTGATATATATGTGAGTATAATGTGTTATCTGAAAAAACACAATGTAATCATCTCAAATTCAACATTTTCAAATTATTAGACGTGATTATTTTCATAATTATTTTTATAATATATTTAACACTTTATTGAGCAAAAACACAAAAAAGTTATCAATTTGTGTAGCAAAAAAGAAAAAAGAGTTATCAGTCTCCAATTGAATGTTATTTTATGGATTGGATTGTAATGATCACTGTAATTTCATATTAATTCATTATAAATTTATAAAAAATAAAAAAAAATTCTATTCTATATATAAGCAAACTCACCAGAGTTTTCTAATTTAGTCAAACCACCATCTCCACCTTCTCCCTCTTCATCATTATATTATTAGTATTATTCTTGTTATTAAAATTATTTAAATAACATCTCAAAATTCATAAAAAATATTATCAAATAAAAAAAATGTAATTATTATATAAATTTTCACTCATTTTTACTTACATTTTTTATATTGTACTTTGATAAAATTATTTTAAAAATTAAAAAAATTATTTTTTAGATAATATTAACAAGTGTTATAACATGAAGAATATAAGTACAAAAATGCATGTCATTTTTTTAAGTAATACTATATAACATTAATAAAATGCTTACTTATATTCAAGATATGAAATGAGATTTATATAATAATAAGAGAGTTTGGAAGATTTTAACATCTATGTAATATTGAGTAGTGTAATTATGATCTAACATATTTTTCAATTTTTTATGTCTATAATATTCCTTTTATTATATGAGTTAGTGTTAGAATGTTATTTTTGTTTTTTTTATTTCTAAGATAATGATATTGTTATACTCAATTGTTATTATCATAAAAAAATTTCATTAATGATATATTTATCTAATAATAATAATATTAATATATAATTAATTATGTAAATAATTTTATCTAATACAATGGGGCTTTATTTACAAACTATCGTGTTTATCTTTTATCATTTGTTATAATTTTGTTAGTAAATTAGAAAAATTTCTCAATAATTAATGAAATATTTAATTTAATTTTTTTAAAGAATAAAATATTAATAAAAATATAAAGAATTTTCTTAATATAATGAAAAAATAAACAATTTATATAAATTAACTTAATATATATATATATATATATATATATTTTGAAAGAAATCTAAAAATAATAAATACTAATAATATAAATAAATATAATTATCATTATTTTAATTATTTTAAAATGTGTATGTGATTAAAAAATAATTATAAATTTTAAATTTACGAGTAAGATATGAAACCGACTAACCCCGTATAGTATCCATACGACAATACATCTTTGTTAGGAGGCTTTTGGCAAGAACAATATGAATAAAAATGGGTAAAAAAATTGTGGGTTCAATTATTCGTAGTTATCTGTATTTTTTGTTCAGTTTTTATCTAATAAATTTTAAAATAAATATTATTTTAGGTAAAAATAGAACATGAAGTAACGAATATAATTCGAGTATGATTATATCGATAACCGTATTGTTTCATATATAAATTAAATTATATATTAATTTATAATTATAGTTTATTGATTTTTTAAATTTTTTAAAAAATTTGAAAAATGTTTTATTTTTTTATTTTTTATAACTGTTTTGAATCGTTAAAAATTTGAAAAATGTTTTATTTTTTTATTTTTTATAACTGTTTTGAATCGTTAACTACGAATAAAAAATCATATTTGAGTGATTCGTGGATAATTATATCAATAAATGTTTAATTTATAATAACGCTGATTGCTAAATACGATGCTAAACTTTTTCCCTATTGACCCTGTGCACATGACACTCTAATCCACGTCACTGTTTTCACGCTGCTCAATCAGCTTGTTTTTCACTTTTCGGTGCGCCGGAGATGCCAGAAAAAGATAGAACTGCCCAGAAAATTGCTCCACAACAAAACCTTGTCCGTCATTATTAATTACCATATCAAATATAATGGATCCAACCATTAAAACTCCAGAGCCCCCTAAATTCTCTCTTCTTTATATTAATTATTTCTCATCGACTCAGGATTTTTCCAATGAATTTTCTCTCATTTTCCATTCAAATTTTGTTTTCTTTTTGCCTCAGTACTCAATATTTATCTTATTCTTCGTATGGCTACTTTTCCTATTATCCAGAACCAAACAACACTTGTACACCCACCACAAAAGAAACCCAAAAAGCTTCATCATCATGTTCCTCATAATCTCCCTCAAACTGCTCAAATTCCTAACTTTTCTATGACTAGTTCTAAGGATCAAAATCAGACAAGGACCATCATCAATTGTCTTCCTGATGATGTTATTGAACATATTTTCTCTTTCTTATCAATCAAACAGGCTGTTCAGATGGGGATTCTTTCAGCAAGATTCAAACACTCTTGGCTTTTGAATCGTAAGCTTTTATTTGATAGAAATTTTGCTAGAGCTCTGAATCGTTTTGAACTCATAGCTATAGTGAACCGAGTATTTGATTCTCATATGGGTTCTAAGATTGAGTGTTTTCGATTGTATTTTAATCACGATGGATCCGAAATGATGGTCCAAGACTGGATCTCAAAGTCGATTGAGAAAGGAATTGAAGAGCTAGATCTTGACTTTTACCAAGGCACAGACCCATTCAAGCTTCCCTGTAAGATTTTCTATGTTGAAACTATGAGAGTCTTGAAGCTTTGTTATTGTGTGATTGATGATCTTCCAACCCAGTTAAATGGTTTGTTTCTGTTGAGCACTGTGACATTTAAGAAAGTTGATGTAAGTTCAAAAGTAATTGAAACTTTGATTAATCACTGTTTGTTTCTCGAGAAAATAGAGTTAATGCAGTGTGATGAGATCTACCAGTTGAAGATTTCTGCAAAGAAACATAAGAGATTGAAAGTATTGAAAATTGGGGACTGTGAAGAGGTAATGAAGATTGAAATTGAGGCTCCAAGTCTGAACACATTTTATTACACAGGGGCTGTTCGTTCCATCAAAATCACAAATGTTCCTGAATTGAATGATGTGATGCTCAATTTCATACCATCGAAAGGATTTTCTCATTCACTCAAAGTGGAAAATCTTGTTTCTGATCTCTCCCATGTCGCTATTCTCACTGCTACTAGTACTTTTCTCGAGGTATGGCTGTAATTTTTTTTTTTTATGTCATTGATTTGAAACAACAATTTTAATTATGTTGAACATTCTTTCACATATATAAATAATTAACATGAACAAATAAACTTTAATTGTTTAGTAAGATGTATAAAGTATGCATTAGTATTATAACTCATATTATTTTATCTTTGGTTGTAATTTTCCTTGTTTCTATTATGTCTGCTAATGATATTTGCTAATATATCAAGTGCTTTCCCCCACCTCCCCTTGAAGGGTTTAACGCCAAGGTTTCGAGATGGTCAATTCAGAGATTTGCAATTTTGCTTTTGGAATTTGAGAGAATTTCAATTGTTCATGGAAGGTGCAAGCTTTTGCAATCTTTGTGATATTGCTTCATTCCTTTCAAATTGTCCATGCATTGAGAAACTCTATATTGATGTAAGTATACATTGTCTTTGGTTCAAGTATATATTATATATGTGCTCATTTTTTTTTTTGTTAAGTAAAAGAGATTTAGATTAACAAAAAACTATTTATATTTTGTTTGAATTAAAGTGTGTACTAATATTTTTGCAGCTGAATGAGTTTTCTTTTGAAAGTGGAGTATACTGGGAACTACATCAAAAACAACAATTTGAAAAGTACACTTCATCCTTCTTCCGCTGCCTGAAATTCGTCAAAATTGAAGGTTTTAAGTTTGACAAATATGAAACAGAGTTAGTAAGGTTGTTTCTCACAAAGGCACTATCTTTGGAAAGTCTAGTTTTGGTGCTTCCAAGAAATGGCAATGTTAAAATTCAAGCTAAGGATGGACCAATTTATAGCAAGCTTTTCGTCTCTTGGAAAGTTTCTCCACATGCCAAGATTCTTGTGTACGAGCACTTCCATGAGATGTGTAGTTTTCACCACAAACATGTCAAGCTTTGGTTCTAAATTCTAGTTATATTCAAGTGGAGGGACCAGGTGCAGTTGATCATTAATTTGCTCTTATAAATATCACCGTAGACATTTTTATAGTGAGCAAACTAAATATAGATACAGCTAGGAAAGATATTACCAAAGTTTATAGATTTATAGGTTCATGTTTTTACTTGCTTTCTAGATTCTTTACAAGTTGTTGCTGCTGCTGCTGGTAACATATATTCTCTACAAGTTGATTGTTGCAACAGTAGATATTGGGGTTTATGGTATAGTTGGACTGTTTCCCAGATGGTGTGATTTTTGTAATAAAGAAAAAAAAACTCGGGTAAGAAGTTTTGTTTTTTTTTTCTTTCATTATGTCTTTAAATCACAACAAAGAAAAGTAAATTTAGCTAATAAAAGTAATTGAACTTGCAATATAGTTTTTGAAAACAATAAAAAATGTGTAAAAATATAATCTAGTTTTTTAATTTTAAACTTAAAAAAAGAATTAATTTTTAAACAAAACTCATTTTTGAAAACTTGGATTCAAAAACGAAAAAACAGAATTGTTTATAAAATGGTTATAATGCAGAGAAAATTTTCAAGATATAATGATACAACTTGAAAAAAAAAATTAGAATGATACATGATGGGTACACTTAGATTCAATTTAGACTTAAGTCTACAAGTGTTTCTAAGATAAAATGAATGAAAAATGAGTTAATTTTATGCTTTTAGCTAGAAACGTCATATACATGCCATAATTGTATAATTAAAATTTAAAAAAAAAACTATTACATAAAATGAATATTATCAGTGCTAATAACAAAAGATGCAAAAGTGTATTTTTATTATAATTGTACTCAATGTGTATCTTCATTCTTAATTAAAATTTTTTTTTTTTTTTGAAAAAAATTGCCACACCAATTATCGTTAAAAGTAAGTAAGAAACCCAGCGAAAAAAGAGGGGGAAAAAAATTTAAAAAGAAGTGAGAATATCAAATGTATACTAGGACCTTATTCGAGTTCCAACAAGCTGAATTGTAGCTAACAAATTTGATGTTAAACGCAATGTGACCACTTGAATAAGGGAAAAGTAGTAATTTTTAAAAGAAAAAAATGCTCGGTGGGTAACTTCGTAAAGCCGAAGAAAAAAGAAGACCAACATATAAGAGGTAATAGAAGAGTCGAGAAAGTTGCAAATTTTGTATAAGCAAAGGTGTCGAACCCATACGACAGATCGATCAAGTTTTTGACAATGGGCTCTTCTTCACTTAGTTCGGTACATTTCTAATATTCTATTGTCTTATTACCGAAACTTGCTTTATGATCTTCGTTGTGTAACTACAACTCTTAAAATGATATAGGAAATGCTTATTAATTCACAAACTCTGCTTATTTTTGTCATAGCTCCTGACTTGAAATAAGGTTTGATTTATTCTGTATCTGTAAAATGGGATTAGTTTTTGTTTTTTGTTTTTTTAATTCCTAAGAGAATACTATTGATTAATCAAAGGGATGGACTGCTATTGTCTACTTGTAATAACGTTGTCAAGCGGTTGTATACACTTATCAAGAGATCTTCACATGTTTGTCTTCTCTGTATACTAACACGTCTGTACTATTCCTGACAGGTGTTTCTTAATACCTGGGTATATAATACAAGGACAAACACCTTTTCCTTTTTCTTTAACTTCATAATCTTTTGCTCTTTTGTCAACATAACCAAAAGGACTATTGTGGTGAGCTTCAAAAGAAAGATATGCAAGAGATCAATAAGAGAACTAATGTGGTAAGCTCTTTCTCCTCTATATTATTTTTTTTTCTTTTTTAAGGAAGGTAATTGTACATTACTTAGAAAGTTAAATGATGAAGTATTTATAAAAGGTGGTTACTCTCTAAATTACATGATGTGTTTTAGGATTATAGGCAACTGCATCCTAGAAATAAAATCGTAACGTTCTGTTGAATTATCAAATTATGGTTATAAGTTCGTTAAATTTATAGTTATGAATCAAAACAGATAATATTGTATCGTAAGTCTGACCTCACTTACAGTTATGAATCAAAACAGATAATATTGTGTCACGTGGAGTAGGCAAGAATGTGCAATCTTCCTATATTATTTTTCTTTAAGATGTCTAGTTTGTTTAATAGCAAACAAAAAAAAAGGGTAGTCTTGTTCATTTAGGGATTAATTAAACTGAACAACTAGTTAGCAAGAACCTATTGATGAGTTAAAAGTGTATCTCACTTATGTTAGTCTATAACGTCTTTTATGAATGATATTAGGTGTTTTCGTTAGATGATTAGTTGGCAGTAGAGGTTGGTATGCATTTTATAGGAAAACTACTCCAGTGGTGGGCTGTTGATGATTAAGAGGTCAAGAACATGGGTAAAAAGATGTTAGTTTGATTTTCAAAGGAACAGTAAATTTTGAGAATGTTCTATGGCAAGGTTGGGAAACCTTTGATTCATTTTTATTTTCTGTGTTTGTTTTCCATGGTAAAAATAGTGCTCTATATTCTTTTCCATTAATTAATAGATCTTTAGTCCGAGCAGTTATAGCTCAGTAGCATTAAAGCTTCCACGTGAGACATATAAAACGCCATTTATGGGGTGTGAGACATGTAAATGACCATTTTCGTGGCTTGTGTGAGCTGTTTAATTTAATTTATTTTATTTTATTTGAAGGTTGGGAAACGTTTGTGTGTTTTCCCTCCTTTTATTCAACAGCAATTTGCATTATATAAGGACAAAGGGTTTCAGTGCTGCATTTTCTTCCCTTCGCCCTTTCATTTTCATCCTATTACACTATTACAAGAAATAATTCTATCTAGAACTTGCTATGAAAGTTGAGCATATTATTTTCCTATTTGGATACAATACCCGGAAAGAACTTTCATACATCAGTGAAGTGGAGAAACATAACACCTCCCTATGTTCCTCCGAATTACTTTTGTGACTTCCACGCATAAAAGTTGCTTCCAGTTCCACAAGCAACCTAGTGCATGGAATCTTAGGATCATTATTTAATAAAAATTATTAAAATAATGTAATTTATCGTTTACATCTTTCAAACAAATGTATTAAATGAAACCGTTTGAAGAGATTTCAATTCATAATGTATAGGACTTTATTACCCTGCTAGTTGTCTGCCATGAATTAGAGAGGCACAGTACTTGGATGATATGTTGATCAACGAGTTAATTTTCGAGCTATTACTTGCTTTTTACAAAAGTGCCCCCCCTCCCCCCCCCCCCCCCGAAAAAAAAAAGTCCTAACTTTTTTTTTTCTTTTCCTTTTTTTTTTGTTGCTAAAAGTACTTTCTGTTTACTTGAATACAATAGTTACTGTGAGAACATTACTTTCTTAAAATGCAGAAAAGGGAACTGAGCTCGAAAGGTGATAAGGAGCCCGTTAAAATAGAGGTATATGATATTGTTAATTATTCAACTTCTCTTTTTCCGGCTAAAATATCTATATGCAAGTCATGTTTCACATGAAAGTATGTTCGTTACTAACAGAATGTGCCACTTTGCTCTATTGCCTTATTGCTAGTACAATGCATGGTCCTTGACAACATATTACACGATTATACCATGTTTTGTTGTTTTTTATTACGGGTTATCGGCCGTTTCATACGGGGGCTTGCCCATATATGTTTCTTATTTATGATCATCATGAAAAATGTACTTAACAATTTGTGAGTGATTTTGTCAGCGGCGGTCGAGTGGAGAGCATGATATGCACTCCCACAAAGTTGAGGTAAGAGTATAGTCTTCGTTCTTTCCGCATCTAACTGAATGTAATTATTAACTTAGAAATTTATTTTGATACCACTCAAGTTTTTTTTCCTTTTCTTTTCTTTTGGTATTAACTTGATGAAGATATTCCAACTGTAATGGTTCTGTAATCTGGATTAACAGTCTTTATTCTGCTATACTCCATACTCCATTAATCATGATGTGCCTTTAACTTGCATGATATTGGAATAACTGGAATTGATGCTTTTCGGGCTGTGACACTATCTGATTTAATCAACAATGTTGTCTCTGTTACTCTCCGTCTCTGAAAACTCTTGTGTACATGATTTAGGAGAAATTAGGACATGATTTTCCTAGAGAAGATGCAGAGGAGCACGTAGAGGAAAGTAAAAGTCAACATGTCATCTATGGATTCCATTTGGTTGAGGGGAAATTGTGCCATAGAATGGAAGACTTCATTGTTGCAGAAAACAGAAGAGTTGATGACAATGAGTTAGGACTGTATGCTATATTTGATGGCCATTCAAGCCGCGATGTTGCTGAGCATATACAGGCTCATCTATTTGATTACATATTAGAGCAGGTAAGGTCATCTTGGTTGTAATATAGTATTCTATGTTTCTTTATGCACCAAATGCTCAGCTTACGAAATTTTTTCTTATAATACGTGCAATATAGCCTGACTTCTGGACAAACCCAAAGAAGGCTGTAAAGAGAGCATATAAAACTACAAATGATGAAATTTTGGAGAAAGTAGTTGATTTCCGAGGAGGCTCAACAGCAGTCACTGCAATACTAATCAACAAAGAAAAGCTAATCATAGCCAATGTAGGAGACTCTCGAGCAGTTTTATGCAGGAACACTGGTAAAGCAAAACAACTCACTGTAGATCATGAACCAGAAAAGGAAAAAGAACTCGTTGAGAGTAGGGGTGGATTTGAGACCAACAAGTCAAGTAGGCATTATATTTTAACGCATGAAAAGTGCTGAGTAAAATTTAGAATACACAACTCTAAATTTTCTAATATTAGATCCAAACAAGTAAACAAACTACTTGTATTATACTCACTATAACACCTTTCAAAGTCAACTCACAAATTGAAGAGAAATATAAACACTCAAAGAGAAAGCTCCCAACTCACACTCAAACTAAGAATACAAAAACTTATTTATTTTTGATGGAATAATTAAACCAAATGCAAGGTAGGCTATTTATAGTCTTCACCATGCAATCTACACCACACAAATATAAAACTAAGAAATAATCCTAGCCACACAAATCTTATCTACACACTTCTCTTTTCTACAACCTTCAATCACTTCATTTATTTCTACAACTTTCAACTACTTCATTTATTTCTCTACATCTTCAACTACTTCATTTATTTCTCTACATCTTCAACTACTTCATTTATTTCTCTACATCTTCAACTACTTCATTTATTTCTCTACATCTTTAATTATTATGTTGGTGTTGATTTTCAACACTTTCCCTCAACACCAACTCTCATTATTTTTATTGTGTCAAGCTGACGGCGAAACATTTCGAACTTGCCAACACTTAAGCTTTTTGTGAATAAGTCTGCAACTTGATCATCTGTCTTGATTTGCCTCATTTCAATTTTTTTTTGCAGAACATTTTCTCTGATAAAGTGATAGTATACTTCAACATGTTTAGTTCTTGCATAAAATACCGGATTCTCTGCCAAACGAATTGCCGATTGATTGTCACAGTATAACGGTACTGCATAATCTACTAGTTGATGTAGATTATTCATTAGCTGTATCAACCATGTACACTCTTGAGCTGCCATTATCGCTGCTCTATACTTAGCTTCAGTGGTTGATAATGATATTGTCGGCTGTCTCTTGCTACACCAAGAAATTGTTCCAGAACCAAGCTTAAACACATACCCAGTTGTTGATCTCCTGGTGTTATGATCTCCACCTTTCTTGTACAAAAGACCATAGTCAATTGTACTCTTCACATATCTCAATATTCGTCGAACTGCTTCCAAATGTGGCTTCTTTGGATTTTGCATGTACCGACTCATTACACTAACTGCATAAGAAATGTCAGGCCGAGTTAAGGTTAAGTAGATTAGACTATCTGTCAATTTTTGATACATTGTCGCATCTTCCAAGTCTTTTCCTTCATGTGCACACATGTTGGCATTTGGCTCCATCGGTGTCGAAATTGGTTTGCATTTAAGCATTCCGAACTGCTTCATCAAGTCTTTGGAGTATTTTTACTAACAAAGAAATATTCCTTTTTGTGTGAGATCAACCTCTAAACCAAGGAAGTGCTTGAGCTGGCCAAGTTCTTTCATCTGGAAACGGACTGACAAATTCTCCCTTGTTCGAAGAATTTGTGCCTCATTATCACCAGTTATGATTAAGTCATCCACATACACTAACACAATAGCTAGATTTCCTTCATTGGCTTTAACAAACAAGCTGGAATCTGTAGGTGTTACTAAATAACCACTTTGTGTTAAAAATTCAGCAATCTTACCATACCATGCCCTGTGCGCCTGTTTCAATCCGTAAAGTGCTTTTCGTAGCTTACACACATATTCAGGATGATCTTGGCTCTGAAAACCCATTGGTTGGATCATGTAGATCTCCCGATCCAACTCTCCATGAAGAAAAGCATTCTTCACATCCATCTGCCACAACTTCCAGTCTTTGTTAGCTGTAAGTGCAAGTAGGACTCGTACAGTTGTAAGTTTTTCCACCGGACTAAACGTTTCATCATAGTCTAGTCCATACTGTTGAGAGAAACCACGAGCTACCAATTGTGCCTTGTATCTCTCAATTGAACCATCTAGACGATGCTTTATCTTATAAACCCACTTGTAGGATATGGGTTTCACATCTCTTGGCTTTCGCACCATATCCCAAGTTTGATTTTATTGAAGTGCATCGATCTCTTCTTTCATAGCTGTCATCCACTCAGATCTTTGCGATGCTTCTTCAAACGTCTCAGGTTCTATTACTTCTTCAATTATGGCTGCATTGGCATATTTGGGATTTGGCCTTCGTGTTCTTGTTGACCTACGGAGTTGAGATTATGGAGTTGATTCTTCTATTTCACTAGGCTTACCTTCTTCATTTAGTTGTTGATATATGCCAGTTTGCCAAGGATTATGAGTTACTCTTTGTTCGACACCATTATCGTCTAGATCTTTGGATTCATTTAAACTTGGTTGGAATTGAATAATATGCTCTCCCATATTTTGTTGCAGCTTATCTCCAAATTCTCTCGAGTCTGGCAATGCTTCCTTCTCTGATGACCACCAAGAAGATGCTTCATCGAACACCACATCTCTTGAAGTGTAGCATCTTCCACTCGTTGGATCACAACATTTTCACTCTTTTCTTTAACTATCGTTCCCACAAAGATACATCTAACAGCTTTCTTGTCAAATTTGCTCCGTAAATGATCAAGAACAAATACATAACGTACATAGCCAAATACTCAAAAGTAGTTAATTGTAGGTTTCATGTTCCACAGTTTCTCAAAGGGTGAAACAAATTCTAACCTTGGTTGAGGAAGTCTGTTGATCACAAAGGCTGCAGTCCTCATCGATTCAGCCCAAAACCTCCCAGGTACATTCTTTTCATGTAGCATACTCTGGCAAATTTCTACAAGATGTCGGTTCTTTCTCTCTGCTACACCATTTTATTGTGGCGTGTTGGCACAAGTGTACTGATGACATATTCGACATTCCTTTAGGTATTGAGAGAACTCGCTTGAGCTATATTCTCTGTCGTTGTCTGTGCGCAAGCATCAGGCCTTCTTTCCAACTTCTCCTTCAGTTGACTCTCTAAACTCTTTAAACTTTGAGAATACGTCAGATTTTTATTTCATAAAGAAAACCCACACATACCTTGAGAATTCGTCAATGAATGTCACCATATATCGCATACCGTCAATTGATGGTTGCTTAACAGGACCGAATACATCAGAGTGAACTAACTCCAATGGTTCTTTTGCTTTAAACTTCGATTCCTCATATGACAATTGGTGAGCTTTATCATATTGGCATCTTGCACAGACCGTGTCTGTTCGCACGTCTAGTTAAGGAAGTCCTTTAAGCATCGACTTCTTCACCGTCACACTTAGCTTGGAATAGCTAACGTGACCTAATCGCACATGTCATAGATCTGCTGTCTCATTTCTTCTTGTCTTGTCTACATATGCAGATTCTGTTGACATTACGTAGACTGATTCCAATCGTTGCCCTTCCATTGTCGGTGTTTCTGAGATTTTGAGATCACGATACACCTCACATCTTGGGGACCGAACAAGACATAGTGGCCTGATGATGTTAACTGAGCCACAGATAGCAATTTTTTCTTCATTCCTGGGACATGATAAACATCTTGAAGTGGTACTTGGTTAGTACTATATCGAGGCGTAATTATCGTCTTATCGATGTGGGCTATCAGTAACCTTGAGTTGTCAGCTGTCACCACTACACGACCTCCCTTATACTCAGACATGCTTTCCAACTTCTGTTTATCACCTGTCATATGATTTGAGCAGCCCGAATCTACGATCTAGTCATTCTTGTAGTCAATTTGTTTTGATGTTGTCACCGTAAGAGCCAATTCTTCTTCCTCTGTAGCAAATAATGTTTCGACATCCCAACCATCTTCGTTATGCTCCTTAGAACTGGAAGTAGCTGTATTGCTTTCAACAGGATTTTTCTTACTCCAACAATCTTTTGTCATGTGACCCATCTTCCCGTAATTGTAACATTTATCGTCAAATTTTCTATTGTTATTGCGGTTCTTCCAAGCTCCCCCAGGACGAAAGCCTCCCTTTCTTTGAGGAATTTTTTCTTTATCGCCATCATTTTTATATCCATCTCCATTGTACCACTTGAAAATGCCTTTGCTTTTGCTAGTATAGAGCGCTTCTTCTTCACCCTTCAACGAGACTCCTCCCATTTGCTTAGCTATAGCTTCTTGACCGGCCAACAAATTCTCAAACTCAACAAGAGATGGTTGTGTCGGCCATCCTTGTATAGCGGTAACAAACCCTCGATATTCGGGTCTCAAACCATGAATAATTATTCTCTTTATCCTCGTTTCCCCAATAAGAGCTTTTGGATCTAACTCTAAAATTTTGCGGCATAACGAATTTATCTTGTGAAAGTATTGGGAAATTGTCATGTCGTATTGCGTCATCGATAGCAACTCGTTCTCCAGAAGTTGCAATCTTGTATCAATCTTCTTTGAAAAAAGTGTAACAAGAGTGTCTCATGCTTCCTTTGGTGTTTTTGCATCCCGAATGTGCTCCAACATTTCTTCAATTGTGGTCTTCAAAGCAAACATCGCTTTGCCTGCTTTAATTTTCCATTTTCACAATATGCCGTTTGCATCTTCCACTGTTGGTTGTGTAACTTCATCACCACCAACAACCTCCCATAAGTCTTGACCTTGTAGGTAAGACTCCATACATGTTGCCCATGAGTTATAGTTTTTATTGTTGAGCTTCTTGATTCCTCCAACTACTTGAAGATCACCCATCGTGTCGGCAAGACTTCGACTATACCGAACAAGCTTGACTAATAAACTTGCAGAGTACCAAACTCCTCACGACTCTCCACTAAGAACGATCTCTAACCGTCTCACTCTGATACCAATTGTTGAGTAAAATTTAGAATACACAACTCTAAATTTTCTAATATTAGATCCAAACAAGTAAACAAACTACTTGTATTATACTCACTATAACACCTTTCAAAAGCAACTCACAAATTGAAGAGAAATACAAGCACTCAAAGAGAAAGCTCTCAACTCACACTCAAACTAAGAATACAAAGACTTATTTGTTTTTGATGGAATAATTAAACCAAATGCAAGGTAGGCTATTTATAGTCTTCACCATGCAATCTACAACACACAAATATAAAACTAAGAAATAATCCTAACCATACAAATCTTATCTACACACTTCTCTTTTCTACAACCTTCAACCGCTTCATTTATTTCTACATCCTTCAACCACTTTATTTATTTCTACATCCTTCAACCACTTTATTTATTTCTACATCCTTCAACCACTTCATTTATTTCTACATCCTTCAAACACTTCATTTATTTCTCTATATCTTCAACTACTTCATTTATTTCTCTACATCTTTAATTATTATGTTGGTGTTATTTTTCAACAAAAAGTATCCATATATCCATATGTCACTAAGGTCCATACATATATAAACTAAACCTAAAAGTGGCCAAAAGTGGATGAAGACATAAATTTTATGATTAGTAAAAACAGGTCATTATAATATAAAAAATTCGACTTTATATCGGCCATCAATTTTTTTTTAACATTTTAATGATATAGACTTTTATCGATCCTACCTCAATTATAAGAGCTGACCTACTAAATTTATTTTTGATAAAAATCACCTATTAGACCTCAAGTGATGTTTACTACCACTTTTAGCCCGTTAAGACAAATATTTTTTTATGGTCTTTTTTTCTTTATTGATATTGCTTTGATGGGTCTCTTTATTTGAGGTTTGTGAGTTCGTGAGAATAACCAAACTTTTAATCAAATTAAACATTGTTCTGTTACTTGTATGTGAGAAAGAAAGAATAATGGAACATAGCAGCGTACTTGCAAATAAAGATACTTAATTAAGAGTGAAATTTATAATTTTCCTGTGTCGGTTTCTTATTTGGTTGATTTTAGGTCTAATGTTCCAAGAGTAGATGGTCAGCTATCAATGACAAGGATATTTGGAGATGCAAAAGTTGGGGAGCACATTACATCAGAACCAGATATTAGAATTGGAAGGATCGATGAGGACACTAAATTCATCATTTTGGCAAGTGATGGCCTATGGAAGGTGAGAGATTATATGCTTACATTATTGTTAGGAGATTATTGCTACTCTGTATATCTTAAATTTAGTTATAAGAGGGAGATCACGATGATAACTGAGGTCAAACGCAACCATACAATAAGCATAAACTATCATGACATACCATGCATCATTTGGAATTCTATACAAATTAAATTGTTCTAATAGGAGTAACTTTTACCTATCTACATTTTCTTTTCTAACTTTTTTTTCCTAAGATTTGGTCCCAATTTTTCAACTTTTTCAAATTTTACGGAAAAAAAGCTAGGGACACGGCATTGTTTAACCTTGGACGTCTTTTATATAATTGTTTTCAATTTTTTTTAAACTTATAATTTGAAAAAAAAAAGGTTGTGAAATTGATAAAATTGGATCTAACTTCATCTCAAAACATAAGTTATGAGATAGAGAATTATCCATTTTTATATGCGTAACGGATAATTGACCCCAATTGATGTGGTGCTTTAACACTCTTACAGGATCTGTCTCCTTGAATACCAATAGAGATGATAAACTTATGGTGCCCAAGTGGTGGAAGGCATCGGTCACTGCACTAGCCAAGTCACCTACTTTAATACCATGTTAAAATCAGATCTAACTCCATCTCAAAATTCAGGTTATAGGATGTAAGATTTCTCTCTTATACATGCACATACGTAACAGATAATTGATACACAGTCAACGTGAGACTATAATTATAGTTGCAAGATTGTAAGGACTACATCTCCTTTAAATTTAGGTGGTCGCTTTAGCCTTAAAGGACTCAATTTTTTGTCATTATTTTATTATATCATTTTTAAAAATATAATAACAAATAAAATTAAAAAATAATTATATATTTAACTTAATGTTATTTTACATTTTATTAATTAATTAAAAAATAACTTTGTATCTTACTTGATTGTTAATTTTCTTTTCTATACAAATATAAAATCTATATTTTAACGATTTAAGACTTTAAATAATAAATATTGTGGAATTATTTTCCCTTTAGTTATTCTTTAGTATTGTCTTTCTCTTAAAATAATTTATTTTAATTTTAAAATTATTTCTTTTTAAAATTAATTGAGATCTTAAAAAATAATACCTCATAATAAATATAAAATCTATATTTTAACAAATTAAGATTTTAAATAATAAATATTGTCGAATTATTTTCCCTTTATTTTTTTTTTATTATTGTCTCTCTTTTTTAATTTTTTTTAAATTGGTTGAGATCTTAAAAAATTTCTCTTAGTTTTCTTATCTATATAAATATAAAATCTGTACTTTAATAATATTAAGACTTTAAGTAATAAATATTGTGGAATTATTTTCCCTTTAGTTATTTTTTAGTATTGTCTCTCTTTTTTAAAACTGATTGAGATCTTAAAAAACAAGAAATCATATTTATTGTTAAAAATGTATATTTTAAATTTTAAATTTTATTTTTGTGTATGTATATTCGTTTTATTTATAAATAAACCTTTAGAAAATTTTATATCTTATTTCTTTGTTTTACCTAAACTTGGGTATTACTAATACGTTGTTAAATTTCATTTCTGATAAAATTTCAAAAGAAAATTGTAATTTTGTTTTAAAGTTCAATTGAATATTTATTTATTCATTTCTTATTTTTATTTTATTTTATTTTAAATTAATTTGGATAATTATCCAAATCTCATTTCTGATATATTTCAAAAGAAAATTGTAATTTTGTTTCAAGTATTTCCTCATTATTTTAGAACAAAGTTTAATTGAATATATTTATTGATTCATTTTTATTTTATTTTTAGCAATCTTTATCTTAAGTATTTCCTCATTATTTTGGAACAAAGTTTAATTGAATATCTTTATTTATTTATTTTTATTTTATTTTAAATTTAGCAATCTTTATCTTAATATTGTAAATATTTCTTTTAATATTTGTCTAGATAAGTTGTAAATATTTCTTTTAAGATTTGTCTAATTTTATATATTAAGTATATATGCTCCCTAATAATTTTTTTAATATTTGTTTAATTTTGTATATTAGGTAGGTGTATACACTCTTTAATAATTTTTCATTTCTTTTTTTCTATTATTTTATTTTAAATTAATTTGGATAATTATCCAAATCTCATTTATGATATATTTCAAAAGAAAATTGTAATTTTATTTCAAGTATTTCCTTATTATTTTAGAACAAAGTTTAATTGAATATATTTATTGATTCATTTTTATTTTATTTTTAGTAATCGTTAACTTAAGTATTTCCTCATTATTTTGGAACAAAGTTTAATTGGATATCTTTATTTATTCATTTTTATTTTTTATTTTATTTTATTTTAAATTTAGCCATCTTTATCTTAATATTGTAAATATTTCTTTTAATATTTGTCTAGATAAGTTGTAAATATCTCTTTTAAGATTTGTCTAATTTTGTATATTAAGTATATATGCTTCTTAATAAAAAATTTAATATTTGTTTAATTTTGTATATTAGGTGTATACACTCTTTAATAATTTTTCATTATACTTGACTAAAAATGTATATTTTGTTGTTATTTATATTGAAAAAAAAATCTTCAAGTATGATATCTAAGTAAAAAATGTCTACATGTTATTTGTTGGCATACATTGTATATGTAAGAATAACTAGTTAAAAATATATAGAAGAAATTTTTTCTAAAACTTCTTCCTTGAGGATTGTTCAAAACTAGAAATGAGTTTTTAACCTCTTTGATCTTCAATGTGCTAGGTGATGTCAAACAAAGATGCTTTTGAATGTATTAGAGAACTGAATGATGCCCAAGAAGCATCAGAGGAGTTGATCAAAGAAGCTCTAGCTCGGAAAAGTTACGATGATATATCTTGCGTGGTTGTTATGTTCCATTAAACATCATGAGCTTTTGTTGACAAGCGGATGTCAAGTATTAGCAATAGCTATTTTTACTTTGATATATTTCTGCAGTGTACGCACTTTGACCACAATGCAGCATTTATGTATAACGTTTGGCCCAAAGAGAGAATAGTTCATTTCCATCAAATTCGCATCATTCATTTTATATATTGCAGAGAGGGAACTAGTAATAGAACAAATTGCCTATAAGCATAATTTTATAGTTGGTTAAATTTTTGTGTTGGAATTGCAATTCAACACAAATGTTGGTATGTTTCGATTAGTTAGTAATCTTAAGATTTTGGACTCAAATATTTTCTTTTTCTTTTTGTCTCTAATATTTCCTTGATTTATTTTTTATCTAAAATGTGATTTTCAAAAGACGACGACTATCTCGTCTAAAAAAAAAATCAAAATACCGAATACATACCATCTCTCTTCTTCACAAGTTATAGTGAGGCACAAATATACTCTCACCCATACATATTGGGTGAATAAGAACTTACAGATCTTGATTTGGTAAATTAAATATGCGATGTATTTAGTGGATAGGATATTAGGTGTCTTGAATTTTGATCCATCTTAACTGAAATCTTGTTGTTACTAGCTTCTTAAATAAATATTGTTGGCATTCGTGATACAATTAATTTTTAATTTAATTATATGGTATATTTTTTTATAAAAATAATTTATTTTTAAGTTAGTACACGTATATTTTTATAATATAAAAGTAATTTTTTAAAGAGTTTTAAAAGTAAAATTAGTTTAGTAATTGGTTTATATAAAAATATGATTAATTTTCAAGCAATCTGTCCTAAAAATAAAAAATAAAAACTTGTCCTAAGATTGGAGAATGCCTTACATCTCTATATTATCATAATTATTATTTACGTTAAAATCTCCCCCTCTATGTTAAGGTTTGATATATTCTCACGTCTTAAAAACTCTCTACCTAAATAATTTTACATCCTATTGGAACAAATAACTAGGGTATCTGTGTTCTGATCCGGACAGGTTTTTAGTAAAAAAAATAATAATAATGAAAAAGTGTAATAAATTAATTAGTAAATAGCATGGTTATTTGACTTTAAAAAGTCAATACATTTTTTATTAAGAAGGCAAAGAGAAAAAAAAATCTTCTTTTTTGAACCTTTTGAATAATTCTTATTACGCTTGGTTTATGACGTTTTTCGCTTCACACAATAGTAAAATATAATTTGTTTTTGCTAAAAAAAACGGAGTATATAGTTACACAACTAATGCAATGCTTTACTATATATATATATATATATATATATATAACATGGCAATAAATTCACAAACAGCATGACATATTTGATTGAAGAATGTAGTTTGGCATATTAAGCTTCAATATGTATAATTATACAATACTTATAGGTGGAAATTGGGTGTGTGAGTGTTGTATCACGCATTAAAACATTTACAATATTTTATCAATTAAACTATTTATAACTGTGAGGAATATAAAAGCTTTAAATTTATAAATAATTAATGATATATATTCTAATTCAATCGTATTTTAATCATACTATATCATTGTCATATTTATATTTTAGTTGTGTTTAGAATTGTCACCCGAGTCCACGTTGCATAATTTATAATCATCAAATTTCATGATATAGAAAATATTGGAGTATAAAAAAATATCTTATATTTTATAAGTATAATATTAATGTGATGTTTAAAAATAATATGAGCATTAATATCATGATCTTAATGTGATATTTAAAAATAATATGGTAACTAATATCTTTGAAATTAATTTTTTAAGATTGAAAAATCTATAATTTATATAGATTTTAAGATAGTATCAAAACTTACGTGGATTAATAAAGAAAATAAATCTAATATTATTTAAAAAAAAATAAAAGTAGAAAATGAAATAAATAGATGAAAAGTATAAATTAAAATAAAATATAAGAAAATAAAATATTGAGATATTATAGATGAAAATAAAAGATTGAAATATAAATATATGAAAAGTAGAATATCCGAATAAATAAATAAAAGTCAAAATTGAAATAAAATATAAAAAAATATTAAGTATTGGATAATCATAAAATTCTCATTTTGAAGGCTAATATTTTGGTATTACGTAACCCTTAAAAGATATATAATAAGCCAAAGATAGGACAACCATTTCAACAATATTCACCTAATTCTTACGCCATATCTACTTAGGATTCAGGAGTTTATTCATATTAGTAGTCAAATACAATAAAAAAATTATATTCTTAAAGAAGAAATTTTTTTTTTAGTTTTTTTAATAAGTAATTATTTTTGTTTTGTTAATAGTAAAAATGAATTAAAAAATAAAATTTTAACAAATTATTATTTTTCTTTTGCAGATTATATTTTTTAAAAATATATAAATAATAAAGTTTGAATATTTTGTAGATTATGGTTTTAAGAAAATATAATATGAGTTCTAAAAATCAAAACAATAAAGTTTGTTTGATCAAATACCTTATGACACAATTATTTTAAATATATACATGAACATGTATACAATTTTGATACTAAACATTAAGTGCATTTTTGTACATTATATACACTTTAAAATATTTTGAAAAATATATTTCATAATGCAATTTTTATTATCACACTTATTCAAAGTAGATTATGATCTAGTTGATCTATATTTTTAAAGTATAATTATTACATTTTATGTTAGTTATGATCTACCATAAATTGATGGTTTAATTTTGTCTAACTATAGTTATCTAATCACAAACAAAAATCAAAGTTGACAAAGACATTATTTAAAAAATTATTAAATTTTACGTTATTAAGTATACAATTATAAATAATATTTAAAGTCTAAAAAACATATATAATTGTATATACACCATTAATAACCAAATAATTCAACTTTGATTTTAAAAAATACGAGTTTTCGAGTTTTTTAAGTTGAAGAATCAATAGTAAAAAAATAATAAGAATATGAATAAAGTTAAAATTTATTAACAAAATAATATAATTTTAATACATATTTAAAATACAATTATTTTTATAATATAACTTGTAGTTTATATTATACTAATAGTAATACGTGTGTTGTAAGTCATTTATTACAATTTATGTATTTATTATTTAATATTTATTTTATTTTTTAAAATTTATATAAACAATTGAGAGTTTTGTGAATTAAAGTGGTCAGAGAAATATCATGATTTTTTAAAAAAATTATAATTAAATTTTATTCTTAATTAAAATTATATTATTTTTATTATTATATCAAAAATTTGAGGATGTATTTACACTAATATTTTAATAGTTATTTTTTAAACGATTTCATTCTAATGATATATGATTTAGATAAATAATATTAATAAATTATAGTAATTTTCACACATAAATACATATATGTTTAATTTATTTTTTTCATATATTTTTAAGTTAAAAAATCAATAATAAAAAAGTAATAAGAATATGAGTAAAGTTAAAATTTATTAACAAAATAATATAATTTTAATACATGTTTAAGATACAATTATTTTATAATATAACTTGTAATTTATGTTATACTGATAATAAATATGTGTGTTGCAAATTATTTATTAAAATATTAAAAATAAGGAAAATATTTGATTTCCTTACACGAGGGTACCAATCAAAGCATAATTCATGTATTTATTATTTAATATTTCTTTTATTTTTCAAAAATTATATAAAAAATTGGAAGTTTTGTGAATTAAAGTGGTTAGAAAAATATCATGATTTTAGAAATAATTATTGTTAAATTTTATTTTAATTAAAATTATATTATTTGTATTATTATATCAAAAACTTGAGATGCATTTTTACTAATATTTTAATAGTTATTTTTTAAATGGGTATATTATAAATTATTTAGATAAATATTAATGACAAACTATTGTAACTTTGGTTAAATTATTTAAATATATATATTAATAAATATAGAAATATAAATTAACTAATATTTTTAATATTAAAAAAAATATTTAATCACAATTAAAAATACATATACTATTAATAACATTTATATTTTTTTAATTACTAATAATTTAGTACTCGAGAAAAAATAAGATTCTTAAATAAATTATACAATGACTAATCGAAAAGAAAACAATAATTATTATCTTAAAACATGTGAATAATTTTGTTTAAAAATTTATAAGGTAATTTTTATAGATAATATAAAGAGATATATATAGATAAACATAGATTAATGTATAATTTAATTTGTAAAATAAAATATTATAATATAATCATAATTTAATATTGTAAAACAATTGTAAAGATAAATTTTGAAAAAATAAATTTAGGTGATTGGAATAATAATAAACACAACGCATAATTTTTTTATAAAATATAAGTAACATTGGAACTAAATTTCAATTACAATAATCATAATATTGATGACTATAAAAACATATGTTTGAACATTATTGCACTTTGTTTTTTTTTAAATAACCTACTAAAACAATTCATTTCAAAAATAATCTCATATCTCACTCTACCCGACCAATCCAATCACAAGGAAAGAATATAGAGATGTATATAAATTACCCAAATTAAACTAATATATTCAATTCTAACTAATCTAATATAATTTTATCGATTTAAATTTTTTTTTTATTGGTTTGATTTTCAAATTTTAAATACCAATAAAACCTGAACCGACTTCTCTTACCTCACAAAAAAAACACACATATATTTATTTTATTTTAAGATTTTTTATCTTTTTACGATTTAAAATTTTAAGATTTTAACATAAAATCTTTGTCATATATAATCATAAATCCCTTTTTTTATAGTTATATTTATGTGCATAATATAAATAAAAACATTCAAATTAAATATGTGTATATATTACATTGAAAGTTTATAACTATTTAAATATGTGTATATATTATATAAATAAATACATATATATATATATATATATATATATATATATATAATACAAATGGTTAATAATATTTTATGTTCATAATGTATGAATAACGATTAAAACATACTAACGTTTGAGTATAATTACATCATTATCTATACATTATGGACATAATTGTAACAAAATAAATATTTTTGACATTTTTACAAGTTATCTCATATGTTGCGGGCATAAAACATAATTAATCCTAATATAAATTATAAATCTTAAGGTTTGTAGAATCAGATTTATTTTCAAGAAACAAAAATTTATAGCTATAATCTATAAAGAAAAATAAAAATTTCAAAAACTAATACAACCAATCCAAACTAACCTAAATTTTTTAGTTCAATTTAGATTGATTTTACACATTTAATTAGACTGGTTTGGTTTCTATTTTCTAAGAACTGATTAGATAATGATGGTTCCATTTTTAGTTCAAAATTAAATCAACTCAACTTTACAACCCCTAATATTGTGTATAAAATAAACTTATGTCACATGACATAATATGATTAATCATACTCAGTAGTGTGATCCATTGATTGACTTAATAAGTGTTGGTCAATAGATGAACATAACCACAAGATAAACGATCAAAAAGATAAATAATTAATATATATATTTAATTATCTAAAATAGATAATTATAAAGAATAGATTTCATAATAGATTAAGTCTACCTAGGCGAGTAAGTGATAAATATTAAGTAAATATTCCCCCTATAGTTAAATGTATAATTCACCCAACTTGTTTATTAATTAACATAAATATAAATATCTCTGTTTCTACTTCTTATTCTTAAGTTATAGGGAAAGACTATAATCTCATATGTTATTATTAATATTCAAATTGATTTAAGTAATAGACGATCAAAGGTTACCACATTTTACTCTGATCCAAAATTTTAATGAGTGATATTTGTTTGTAGGATTATAGTAAGAAGAAGTAAATCTTCATTGATGTTGATAAAAAATGACATCAACATAATATATTTTTGAAAAATATTTTGCTCAAAAAACATGTTTAAAATAATCGAATTTTGGTATGTTAAAAAATTATTTCCTTCAAAGAGATACATGTTCAATAATACTCGTTAATATATCATATTTTCATGTTATATATACATAATTAATGAATAAAATGGTTATGTATTTATATTTTTTTAACAAAAGTAAAAACATATTCATATTAATTACAAACACTAATAATAATTCATATAAAATTTAAGAAAAATGTTAATAAGATATAACTTTTTACTTATTTTTACATATAAATTATTCATATTTTATTACGTGAAACATAACGAAATTATCTAAAAATTAAAGTATATTTTATTATTTTTAAATAATTTTAAGACGTGTCAATGTATGAATAACTTTGATACAAAATTGTGTATAAATTTATGTCTCTTTAAACTATTTAAAGAAATTTAAGCAACTATATATAAGTTAGAAAAAATAATACGAAGGAATCAACTAGTAAAAGAATTTGTAAAAAAAAAATTCGAAAAAAGTTGCAAAAGTAGCGAAAAAGGGATTATATTGGGGAGAATTGAAGAAAAAAATCATATGAAAAACCAAACACAAAAGCATTGGATTCCACTTCTCTAATTTCACTTTCTACCTTCCCCAAACCAACGCTGGCCGTCTAGTATACCCCAACTCTATGGCCGCCGGTCCAATTCCATGAAGCATTATGCGTGGTTGGCTTTTAGTTTGTAATAGGTATCTCTACCTTATCTTGATTTATTGGTTTCAGTTTTATCTTAGAATTGCCGACCTTGTATATATGATACTTTGATATTAGTTAGTTTAGTCTGATCTGATATGATGATTTATGACCTTTTCAATCATTCAAATGTGTTATTCTCAACTGAAGCAATGCAGGGACAGAAATGACGTGGATTGTGAAAAGGCCCCTTTCGAAGTTTTGCCTCAGGACATTCTGGTTAGCCCCAAAATTCCAATATCAAAATAATAAAATCTATGCAATTTTCATTTCTATGATATTGTTGGTTACTAATTTGGATCCAATTTTGAACTTTTTATGCAGATTATGATTCTCTGTGGTGTGAACCATGAAGATTTGAAACAGCTTTTTCATGTGTCAAAGGCTATTAGAGAAGCAGTAAGTACAACCAAATTTTTTTTTCATTTTCTTTTTCTTTTTCAAATTCATTCATCCGATAATTGGTTGAAATTGACATTCATTCTGTTTCCAAATTCAGACTCTGATAGCGAAGCGATGTCATTTTGCTTATAGTACACCTTCAAAGACTTGTGGTTTCATAAATGCCATTAATTTGGCTGATTGTAGTGAGGTTGATGATATTGAAGCTCCAGATGCACCAAAACAAACTAAGCAATCAAGGTCAAGGCTAGGCGGGAAAAAGTTAGAAAGTATATCTGTGGCTTTGTTTGCATCTACAGATGGCATGTTTCTTGAGACAAATCTATGAACATTTGTGAGATATCTGTGACTATGTAAATAAGTACTTGTTTGTATTGATGAAGATTTGGCTAGTTGAGACATGAACTAGAGGTTGCAGATGGTACTGACAGCGTGCTATTGGGTTCTCAGTGTTGTACATGTAGATTTGGTTGGTGAATTTCGAAGTTGTGGCTTGTCAAGCAAACTTTACAAACCAGTTTCTTCAATTTCTTCAATTGTATTTGTATTTGTATTAGGGAATATAGAAAGATTTCCACGATCCTTGTTTGAAGGGTTGTAATGTTTTTTTTCCAAATTTGATAAAGGTAGCTTTTTAAAGCTTGTGCTGCAATTCTGCAAACTCTTTTTAACATAATGAAAGAATTAAGATTTTTATTTATCCCCTCTGTTTTAAAGCAGTATTGTACGGACTTTTTGTGTTCAATTTTGAGTTCAGGTCTCGCCATAAACGTTTATTTTAGTACAGTTGTCTAATTTTGGAAACAAGCTGGTGAAATGCTTCACTACAAGCAATTATGTGCATGCGTTATATTAAAGGTAGAAAGTATATTCTATTTCAGCAAAATTGCAGCTTAATTCCCTAATTTCTATAGAAGTTTCCCCCAATAAGGACATTGAAAATTAAAGGTTTTCTAATTACTAGAACAAATAATATACTTAAAAGAGAAAAAAAAAACTCTCAAAATGGTAAAGGATTTGTATCATTTTAATTGCAATTAAACTTAATGATTTTATCAATGTTCTTCTAATTTACGTTAACTTTTAATAAAAGTTTATTTACAAGTATATGCGCTGAATTTTGCACTGTTTATTAGATATTATAAATAGAGTGTAATATGTGATGACACTATTAAATGTGTAAATATTAAAATAAAATCAATGAAAATTTAGAAATAGTAAAACATATATTTTGTAAATTTTTTATATTAATTGTTATTTTTTCATTGATAAAATATTTTAATCATATTTAATCACTTCAAATAAAATTAATAATATTTTAATAAAAAATTTATTAAAATAATATAATTTTTCATTAGTTGATTTATTTTTTATAATTAATAGACTAAATAATATTATTTTAATTTAAAAAATTAAATGATATAAATAACATAATTTAAAAAACTCATATGACGTATTTTCATTAAATATTTAGAAAAATATGTATAAACTTGTGAAAAAAAGGTTTATACGTGCTTAGAGTTGAAAATCAATACATTATCAAAACTTCAATTAATCATTGATTTAAAAATATAAGAGAAATAATAAAAATATCACTTTTAGAATTTGTAATCATAAAATAGTATTTTTTATGTTAATTTTATATATTTTTATTATTAAAAAAATTTAACACATCATTTTATTTTGAATGTAATTTAATTAAATACTATTTAAATTAAATTATATATACATATCCTTGTTCGTGTATGCAAAATTATCTCTAATTTTAAATATGTCTTCAAGTCTAACATAAAACGTATTGTTATATACATCAAGTTATTGTATAAATCAAATAATGTATTAGTTATTAATTAAATGTAAAATTTAAGATGAAAGATGATAAAGTAATTATATGATCAATTTATATCAAGGATTAATTAAATTATGTCAAGTAGATTAATTTTTACATCAAATTTAAAATAAATAATTTTAACATATTAAACATTAATTTTTGCATTAAATCTGATGCATCAAATTATGTTGTTAGATACATTAATTTAAAATGATAATTTTAATTGTGTAATTTATGAATTATACATTATTAATTTAATTATTATCGAAAATAAACATTTTTAATCTTATAATTTATTAAAATATGTACATCAAGTATATCAAAAGTATTAAAATTAAATACTTTTAATGCCTAACTTTTATATATAACAAAATTATACAATTTACCTCAAAAAGTGACGAGGATAAGATATTTATAGATTATTATAAAAAATTTCAAAAATTATTATACCATTAATACTCAATATACTAATTATAAAATTAAATGGTTTAAATTAAATAATCACTCTAATTCTAGCTTCATAATTCCCTTGAGAAACTCCCTTAGCGGTTTCATACTTCGGAAGTTTAGGCTCATTGCCACGGTGTCATTTTAGGTATTGCAGCGCCCCTTTCACTAGGCTGTACTATATATCACTTCCTTTCGCGTGCTTTTCTGTTTTTATACTCTGTCCCCTTCTCTCTGTTGCTCTCTGAGTCTCTAAGAATTCCATCAATGGCGTCCACGAAGCGCAAAGCGTCTGCAATCGAGATGCCTGATGCAGCCAAGAAGCTCAAGGTAGATGGCTCCTCCAGTTCTTGGGAGTCGTCTCCAAAGCTGCGTGTGGTGCTCAATCCGGCTGACTGCGACTTAGGTTTCTTTCTTTTCTTTATTAAATTTCTCTTGTTATCTTTCTTTCAACACTGATTTTGAAAATTTGTGAATGATATTTTATAGAATTTCTTACTTTAGGTTGTTTCTTTAGAGATGATTATAATTTATGTAAGCCTATCTCGATGCCTATTAAGTTTTTATTATATTTTAGAGAAAATTGTCATGGAGTTACCCTAAATCAAGTCATTTGTGCAATTTAATCTTAGATTATAAGCTGTATCATTTTAGTTGTTTAATATTTAACTTCTAATTTTGGAAAGAGGGTCGATTAATTACAAATTATATTATTTTATTATTTTTATATTAAAATAATAGTTTTAAAAAAATCATTAAAATGAATTGTTTGTCTTTAATTGACAAATAATATACTAAACAATACCATTTTTAATAAGGATCTCTACGGCCCCTCTCTCTAAATTTTAATCACATTACTTTGATAAAGCCTTTTTGACCTAGATTTTGCCTTTTTGAACTTAAATTGTGTTAGGAATGTTACGTGTAGAGGGGGGGTCGTTATCCTAGCAACCTGGTGGTTTTTCACGTTTCTACCCCACGTCCATGTAAGGGATGTACAAACTCCAACAGCCTGATTGTTAGGACAACGTTTTGGCTTCATTAAACGGCTTATTGTTATAAAAATGTCATTTTAGGTTGGCTATGACGTCTTATTAATGTTATATTGAGACTTACCTCTTGTATGTCTATATATACCTTATTAATGAGGTGAATAAAGAATCTGAGTATTTTCTTTACTCTAACCTCTCTCTAGAAACTCTAAAACACTAGCAACTCTTCAAACAATTAACGCCCACATGACTCTACTTGATTGTTTGCTTGGGGTCTATAAAGAATGGAATGTGAAAACTTAACGCACATTTTGTTACAAAAAGACACCAACTGCTAGCTTGTGAATTGACGGTCATTATCTGTGATCGACTCACAAGGCAAACCCTACCGACATATATTGCGCCAAATAAATTTTTAACACATCAACTTCTTGCATTCTCGCCAACGGTTCAACCTCTATCTATTTGAAAAAATAATCATTTGCCACTATTAGGAATTTTTGTTGACTTGGGGTAAGAGGTAATGGGCCAACAATATCCAACCCTTACTTTTAAAACGACCATGGGTTGACAATGGATTTTAGCTCCTTGGTCGATTGGTGTGGGACACTAGCATGTCTTTGGCACCTATCACATTTTTTGATGTGGTCTATGTAATCTTTTAGAAGAGTAGGCCTGCCTAATGATTATCCAAGAAAGGATTTTACCTCCTGAATGGGCCCCACATTGTTCTTCATGTAATTTCTCAAAATTATTTGTGCTTTTGGATTAGGTAAACATTTCAGCCATGGTCCACCATAGTTTTTTTAGATAGAATGCCCCCAGAACAACGGTGTAATTCCTTATTTTTGTCATAACTTTGCACGCCTCATCCTTTTCCTCCAGCAAAATATCGTAAATAAGGTACTCTAAGTATGGAGCCAGTCAAGAGGTGTGTGTTGAGGAGTTGGTGCTCATCACCTATTATGCTTGGCCTCGATAAGCATGACATAGGGATGATCCTTTTCAATTCTAATCTCACCGCTAATGCCAAAGTAGCAAGGGAGTCTGCATATGTGTTCTCCCCTTTCGGTATTTGCTTGATCTCAAATGTTTTAAAATCTACCCTTAGCTTTTTTCACCTCTTGCATATGAAGTTGCATTCTTTCTTCTTTGGTCTCGAACTTATCATTGACTTGATTCACTACGAGTTGTGAGTCACTGTACTGACACCCTTTTGGCTCCCAAGGGCGTCAATTGGCGCAAAGCTAGGAGCAATGCCTCGTACTCTGCAACATTGTTAGTTGCCTGAAAAGTGATGTAGAGACATTGCTCAATTAAGCCTCCAGTGGGAGTCAATATCCTCCAATCCCCAATCCTCTTGAATTGCTCGTCCTATCAATGTATGCCTTTCACAGGCTTGGAATAAGTACCGTTGTCATCGACACTGGCACCATAGCTTCTAGCTCGAATGTGGGCTCTTGAGTCCACTCAGTAATAAAATCGACAAGAGCTTGTCCCTTGATTGCCGACAAGGGTTTATAATGTATCTCGAGCTCACTCAATTCAATAGCTATTTGAGAAAGGCGACCAGATTGGTTCGGCTTTCCCAAGATATTCTTCATGGGATATGACGTGAGGATGACTATCTTATGTGCTCCATAGTAGTGTCTAAGTTTCTGTGTAGTTATTCTTATTGTAAATGTTGTCTTATACAACAGAGGATATTGTTGTTGTGCTCCTATCATTGAATGTCTCACGTAGTATACATAATGTTGTCTCTTTTCCCTGTTGACCACCAATACAACACTAGCAGCTTTATTTTTAAAGGCTATGTGCATATGTAGCACCTTGCCTGTAGTAAGATTAGTTAAAAAAGGCACCTTTTCCAAGTATTCTTTGATGGATTGGAAAACTCATTCGTCGTCTGTATCACATACGTATTCCTTGTTTTTCTTTAACTATTGGAAAAACGGTAAACACTTCTCTATACACTTAAAAATGAAATGGCTCAATGCGGTTATGTGATCATTTAGTTGTTGGACCTCCTTAATACACCTTGGAAATCTCATGTTTATCAGAGTCGAATTTTTGTCAGGATTGGTTTCTATCCCTCTTGTTGACACTAAATAACCTATAAACTTTCCCGAGGTTACTCTAAAGAGACACCTTTTTAGGTTGAGTCGCATCTAATAACGTCTTATTATGGAAAAAGCCTCCGCAAATTAGAGAGATGGTCCTTAGCCTATTTTGTTTTGATCATCATGTCATCCATATATACTTCCATATTTTGACTCATCTTCGAACATTATGTCGACCAACCTTTGTTAGGTAGCTCCCATACTCTTTAGACCAAAAGGCATCCTTTTATAGCAATAGGTCCTTTCTTCCATGATAAAATTCATTTTTTCTTCATCTCTGGGATGCATTCGGATCTGATGATAGCCTAAATATGCGTTCATGAAGCTCATCATTTGGCAACGGGAAGCAATCCTTTGGTGTAGCGGTATTAAGGTCTGTAAAGTCGACTCACATTCTAGGTTCTTCCCCCTGCTTTATTTGCCAACACAACGTTCGATAGCCATGTTGGATAATTGACCTTGTGAACTCAGCCTACACTTTTTAAGAAGTTAACCTTCTTCTCGATGATATCACTTTTATCTCGAGCGAATCTCAGCTTTCTTGGTGTGATTGACATATAATTCATGATAAATTATTTCTAAATCGATGTCAGGCATGTCTTCTTTCTTCAATGTGAAAAGATCTACATTATTCTTCAAGAATTCGATGAGTGAAGCTCTTAACTCTTGGGCCAGCTTAGAATTGATTTTTAAGGATTTATCCACTCCTGGTCCCCTTATGTAAACTATCCTTTGGGGCGGCAACTGTCATGGTCTGACTCCCTACTCGTTGCATTATCCTCTGATTCGAATGGTTTTTGTTCTTTGGTTGCTATTTTGATACGGGGGGTGATGCATTTTTCACGACGGAATTGTAACAACTCCTTGCCTTGTGTTGTTCTCCTCTTATCTCTCTTATCCCCTCAACTGTAGGATACTTGACGAGTTGATGATACATGAAGGGAACTACTCTTATCTTATAGATTTATGGGGAACGGGCATCAAAGTCTTATTTTAAATGGTGCCAAGTATATCATCCATCACCCAACTGGAGGATTATCGGTGTCACATAAATGGTAGGGTATCGACATCATACCTACACGGGGTGGGATACCGTATTTACGTCTAATTTTCATCAAGTCGTCAGTCGTCAGATCACTTGGCATTTTTTCAATGGGTAGGCTCACCCTTGTTGTCATGCTTCTTCTTGGAGCGAGGTACCTTTGCCTCCGTAGATACGGGGAAGCGAATGATGGGCATCAATGCCTGTGAGGACGATAAGGAAATAGGGCGTGACACAGATGAAGCAGGGAGAGCCAGGACACTCTTCTTAGTAGGTACACCGGTCGTTCTGATCAGCCTTTCATTGCAACCTACGGAAGCTTCAATAGGCCGTTCAGCTAGTTCTGAGCTCGTTGGTAAGCAAATTAAGTCTCGAGATCTTTCTTAGGGTGTTCCTATCCTTAAAGGAACACTTTTTGTGTAGCCTGTGTAGACATCTTTGGAAGACAACGAGTGGACTATACCTTTTCCTTTACTAGAAGACATGGTAAAAAAGAAGAAAAGGATGAAGAAGTTACTTAGGTGGTGAAGAAAGTTGCAGATCTGTTGACGAACGGTCTGAGAATAGTAAAGCAAATTAGTTTTACCAAGGAAGTTGCAAGCCAAGCGGACTGAAATCCAAATTAAGTGTTTGTTCAAGCAGATTGGTTATGCATAATTGTAGGGTAAGAAATTGTGTCAGGTTAAGATTCTCTGAATAAAAATTTGGCTAAGTAAAGTACTTCAATGGGTAGAAAGTTGATTTTTTTTACTATTTATAAAGGAAGAATGGAAGTTGAATGGTTTGCACATAGAAATCAAAATTAATATTAGAAATATTCCCTAGACTTCCCAAAATTCTAAGGAATAAGGGAGTTAATGTTACGGGTAGAGGGGTCTCTATTCTAGCAATTTGAATTACCTTGCTTGAATGAGAGCTCGTTATATGGAGCACTTTGTATATATCGACCTGACACTGGAATATAGACTAATTTTTCTATGGAACACTCTGCCTAGCGACCTAGCCATGCGTGTCAAGTGGCCTGGTTGCTTTTCAAGTTTCTACTCCACACCCATGCAAGGGATGTACGAACTCCAATGACCTGATTGTTAGGGCGACAACCTAGTTTTGTTGAATGGCTTATTGTTATAAAAATGTCATGTTTAAGTTGGCTATGTCACCTTGACAGAGTACCTATTAAAGTAAGATTAACGCTTACCTCTTGTATGCATATATATACCTCATTAATGAGATGAATAAAGGATCTGAGTATTCTCTTTATTCTAACCTTTATCTTGAAACCCTAAAACACTAACAACTCTCCAAATAAATTGGAACCCATAATTTATGCATAATTATATATATTTCTGTTTTGTGATCAAATTTCTTCGAGATTTTATTTCTTATTATCTCTGCCATATACATAGAACAACATTTGTGCATTGATGCATTCGTGATTGATAGAATTTAATGCCATAGAGCTTGTAGAAATATATCTTTTTTATATTTTTTCCCCTCTAGAATTCAAAGTTGGTTCATGTACTAATGTGGACTGCTCGATCATTTTTCAGATTTTAATATTAAAAACAATGGGCTTCAAGGATCTGCAATGTATGAAGAGGGGTTTGCCTACTGTTGGTCTGGTGCTCGTGCCAATATTGGTATAACTGGGGGAAAGTACTGTTTTGGTTGCACAATCATCTCGGAGCAGCCTGTTGAGATGGAGGACACAACCCCTGTCCGGCAGCATGTTTGCCGTATTGGCATTTCTAGATGGGATGATCCAGTGGGAAACCTTGGGGAAAGTGACCACAGCTTTGGTTTTGGAGGCACAGGAAAATTTTCAAATGCGGGCAAATTTTCAGATTATGGGGAGAAATTTGGTGTTGGTGATTCAATTATCTGTGCGGTCAATCTTGAGGAAAAACCATTTGCTTCCATTGGTTTCTTCAAGAACGGAAAGTGGTTGGGTGTAGCTAAGACATTTGATGCATGTCCAAGTGACCTGAGAGAAGTGAATTATCCCACAGAAAGGCTTCAATGGGGATCAAAACTATTCCCACACATTATGTTAAAAAATGTTGTGGTTCAGTTACAGTTTAGCGTTGAAGATGGACTTGTTGTAGAAGAAGGTTATAAGTCTTGGGCATCTGCCATTGAGGATGGAAATGCAACAATAGGGCCTGTTTTAAGTGATGTCCAAGAATGTGAAGTGATGATGATGGTGGGCTTACCTGCATCAGGAAAGACTACTTGGGCTGAGAAATGGGCGAAACAGCACCCAGAGAAGCGCTATGTTTTGCTCGGAACAAATTTGATTCTGGAGCGAATGAAGGTTTATGTTCTCATCATCTTCATTTTTTTTATTTGCAACCAAGATGTCCCAGCCAGATCATTGATGTTGTGTTTTTTTGCCATTTCATCTCTAGCCATTGACATGGGGTTGCATCTCCTTTTTAGGTACCTGGGCTTTTGCGTAAGCACAATTATGGTGAACGATTTGAACACCTTATGAACCGAGCAACTGCAATTTTCAATGCCTTGTTAACAAGGGCAGCCAATACCCCTCGCAACTACATAATTGATCAAACAAATGTTTATAAGAGTGCACGCAAACGTAAATTGAAACCTTTTGCTTTTTTCCATAAGGTAGCCTCAACATTTTCATGGTATTTTTTCTCCTGGAGTTTCAAGACTGTTCTATATTTTGTTATATGTTCTAAGACTGGTGTCACTATTTTGTTCTTTACAGGTTGCTGTTGTGGTAATTACAGCACCTGAAGAGTTCAAGGTGCGTTCTAATAAAAGATTTCAAGAGATGGGAAAGGAGGTGCCTGCTGAAGCAGTGAATGATATGTTAGGTATTTTATTAAATACAACCTTTTATGATATTTGAAATACACTCTGTTGCTTTTTCCAGGAAGTCTGTCCTTAATTCTCATCCTTTGCCTGATAAGTATGATTGTTATGTTTTCTACAGCCAATTTTGTCTTGCCTCTCAGCAAAGATATGCATGGTTCCGATGAGTATTTTGATCAAGTAATTACTTACAAACTTGACTGTTTATGTATTTATTTGTTTTTTGAGTTAGTTTTTGCTAAATAGTTTCCATCTTTTCTAAGGTTATCTTTGCAGAACTCAATAGGGAGGAATCTCAGAGATGTTTGGAAGTGATGAAGGGTTCACTTCAACTAACATCCAATTTGAACTCTAAGAATGTTTTGTCACCATATTCCCGTGAAAGTCCTTGTTCTTCAAATGGAAAGCAACCATATTCTGTAGTTTCGGCTCAAAATTTTACAGATTCGAGAGGTTCTCCTTTAATCACTTTTAGTACCAAATTGGTTCCTTGGTTCATTTATATATATAGATATATATTATGAATATCCTTCTTATTCAGTTTCTTATGATTTAGATGCTGGCAGAGCCCAGGAAATATCTTCTCGTTATGCATTCCATAATCACCACACACCTTACCAAGTAAGCTGAAGTTGCTTTGATACTCTTGTTTATTTTTCTATTGCATGTTAATATCTAGACATTTGTATAATTTAATCTTCTACTTTTTTCTTTTTATAGGGCTAATCAACGGTATGGCATTAACTCAGCTCTCATATGCCTGTTTTTTAGCAGGTTCCCGGAAAATCTGAAACTGAGAGATCACAATCACAAACAAATCTAGGAAATACAAGTTTTCCTCCCTCAAGGGCACCAAATCCTTATGGAGACCATTCAAGTACTTATGAGAGCTATTTATATAGAGATGATAGTATATATTATGGGAGTAACCATGTTGTTCCTAGGGTTGGCCCAGCACCTTACCAAGGTTATCCGGCTGGTGAACTGTATCATAGCAGAGAAATTGAAGACAGTAGTAATGTCTTTGGTGCCTCAACTTATCCCTACCAGAGTAGCACGGTTGAACCTCTTCCAGTTGAAAGCTTCACATACACTGATCATCCTACACAATTTGGTCAGATTGGAGATCCCAGAGGTCTTCTGCTTTCTTCAAGAGGGCCACAATCTATTCTCACCCCTTCTGCATATGGTAAGTAGTTCAATTTTCATTAACTATGTAATTAAATATTTGCAGTGTCACACTTTGTGTGCTTATGAAACATGTTGTGCAATAAGTTGGTTGTACTGACCACTACACATCCACAGCGTAATTTTATTTCTATTCATGAAATCCTACAATCCTGCTCGCTGTTAGTCATTTCTACATGGTTTTGTTGTATTTGTTGGTTAAAAGATGCCTTCAAGTTTCAAGATACTGCCCTTAACATGCATTTGGAGTTTCCATATTTCAGTGTTGTAGCTGAATTTTTTTATTTGTGCTATCCCTTTTTGTCCCTGACCTTAATTTCTTATGCAAGATCCAGGATATAGATTCCAATCTCCTAGACCTCATCAAAACGAGAATTTTCCAGCTGATGTGCCATATACTGGAGGAAGTGCTCGTTTTGGTCCAAGATTTTACTGATTGCGGTGTAGATATTCAGACTGCTTTTGAGATGGTAGATAAAGTCTGGACTATTCGTCAAGGACAAAAGAGTAGGGATGAATGAAACTTCAGGATTTCTTTTTCTGTATATAGAGTTTGTTAATTGTGTTCCTACAGTTTCTTTCCAATAATTCTTTTATATGATGGAAATAACTGGAGTTCTCTCTTTTGTCGAAATGTACTTCCTTGTATAAATCAAGCAATTTCTACTTGGGTCAATAACGTTCACAAATGTGCATCTCAAGCTTCTTACCTCTAGATAACATTTCAAGGAATCCGATCATCTTACTAGTGTGTGTCTATGACAATCACGTAGCCGATCTTTTCTTCCATGCCCGTACGTTGTTTTTGTAGAATCTTCCACTTAAAACATGAAGTTACATATTAGATTACTTGCACACCAACTTCTTTGAAAACTCCGTTCCAGGAAGTAAGATAAGTATGACAATCATCTTGCTTAAGCTACTTCTCTCATTAAATTAAATTTTTAAGATGAATTTGCATGTCACTTGGGAGATGCTCGTGGACTGGTTGGGCTTCTACAAAGTGATATCAAAACGTATGGTTTAGAATTGTCATACGCGTGCATGCAATCCTGTCAAAAGTGTAAGTCTTGTGTGGTCCTAGGCCCTGTCGAAAGTGTCGGCTTGTGTATGGTGAATTACCAAGAAGGGTACACTGGACGTTTGCACTGATGACCAGCCCAAGGTAACCCATGTGAAATCAACACATTGGTGATTGTAACTATTGCTTTAAATTTAAAACTCTCACAGCATGCAAGCAAAGCAATATTGGTGGCATGGGCATTTCCAGAGGATCCTTTAGTTGGAAGTAACTTCTCTTTCAAATAAAATCATAAACTCATAGCATTATTTATTTTCTTGGAAGTGAAGTTAGCTAGCTAGGATTGAAGGGAGACCCCAAATAAACTTGTCATTAATGGTTGAGTCAGTTGACTGTGTAGCTAAAAAGAAAAACAGAGCTCTTTACCTTTCGTTATCAGGAACCGATAACCGAACACGAATTAGAAAAGCTACATATAAAAGCAAAACACTAATACACACCTTCTATAAATCTTCTATCGGTATTATTTACATAACTTTTTCATTAAGCCCCTTTTTGGGGACAACTAAATTTGATCCCACCACGTGCATGTGAAGCAAAGTGGAATTCTAAAATGACATATTCACCCATGCATTCTTGTCCATTTAGCTATAATATCTAACTAAAATATCAGCTAAAGACTAGAAATAGTATACGCATCTTTTTTCTCTCAGACTTGACGGGAAAAGGAAAAAAAAAAAAAAAACTCTCTCTCACACACAACTCTCTTTTATAAGAGGATGCAGTGTCATATTTTTGCACCTTAGCTTTGAAATTCACAAGTTCTAACAAAAGAAGACAGATAAATAGGTTAAATAAGTTTCTTGGGATGAATTATGCCTGAAATTAAACACTTACAATTGTCTTTTTATGCTTAGCTTTTAACCACTTTAAGAATTATGAATATTATACCTCAATAACCTATATCTTTTTATTCTAGAATATAAATGTTATTTTTTATTTTTATTTATTTGTAGAATAATTTTATATAACTCTTTCGTTTTATTTGTCATTAATTTATTACATGCAATTACAAGTGGTGAGAGGAACCATTTTCCTCATAGTACTTGAAGGAGTTAGGGTGAGTTGGATTAATGCATTATTAACTCATGCACCGATTTCAGAAGGCAAAATTAGTATGAAACTTTTTAGAGTACTCTGGTGATTATGTAACTATGTATGGTTACGGGCATATTACAGTTAAGTTGGCTGATTATCCCATCATCAATACGGACGGATCATAATCATATTATTCCTTCCAATAATATCGTGCTAAAACAATCACTCAGTTCAAATAGAGTTAATTTTATTCAATTTGAGGTTTTGATTTTAGCATTAATTAAAGTTATATTTTGAGTATAAAATTGTTGATTTTTTTTTGTATATTAATCACAAATTATAGTGTAATAAAATTAATAATTTTAAAAATAAAAAATTTATTATTTATAAATAAAATTATGCCACCTGAAACATCAGATTATAGATCTATCATTTCTGTTTGAAATTTATCTTGTAGCTCAAGAGATGTGTCCACCTCTCACAGAACAATAGCCCAAAAAAAGAGGAAGCATCTTTTGGAAAAATAATGTGGGTAGAAAACCTCGAATAAGGACGTGCTTCTCAACCTAATTATAATAATCTTGACATTCATGAATGAATTGAATGAATGAATATGATGTGATACCTAGCTAATTAACATCTTTTAAGCTTTGATTTGTAAAACTCTATATACATGTACAATACAGATAACAAAAAAATTGTGAAAAGTTAATTATAAATTATAAAAATAAATCATATTATTTTAATTAATAAATTTCTTAAAAAAATGATTTGTAAATAAGGGCCAACATTATATTAAATTTAGAATGAATAATGTTATTTACAACTATTTAAATATTTAAATGAGTAATTTCATGTATAACATGAATATGTAGGGTTATAAATTGATTAATTTATATTTAAATAATAAATATAACACGAGTTTAATGGTAAGTAACGTATAAGCAGTAAAATAATAATAAATATCATTTTTCACTTCTAATTACACAACTAATATTGCACAGTACTGCTATACACTTTCTGTCTTTCCAATCGTCCTCCTCTCTCGTTGTTCTTACGCATTCCAAAAGTCTTCAAAAACACATGAACCCCACAACCCCAATCCTGATTCTCATCCTTCTTTCTTTCTATCCCCAGCCCTCTCTTCTTCTTTTTTCTACTTTTTTTCCCCTTTCACATACTCTCTTTCTTTGCTTTTTTAAAGTCCTAAACCATCTCCAATTCCCACCACACTTTCTTAAGCTTCTTTTCTTAGCTTTAATGGGTATTCAACCTTTTTCTTTTTTGAACAAATGATAACATTTTTATATGGGAATTGTTTGGTTTTTATTGACAACATGAAATTTTGTGTTGATTCACATTTGCAATATATATTATCAATTTCTTCAAATCCCTTATTTTCCAGCATTATTACTCTCTATACTTTGATCCTCCTTTATTTTCCAAACCAATTCATCAGAATTGTTTTATCCCCAGTGTTAATCATAACTGGATTTCTATTGCTCACTCTTCTTCGACTTGGTGCAGCTCAGAGACTTCATGAACAAGATCATAACGACAGCGAATACAAGAACCTTTGCCAAACCCAACTAAAAGTTATCGAAAAAGAAACCAAACAAAGCAAGGAATTATATTCTGATCATGAATATCACAAGTGGGTCACCGACAAATCCAATATTGAGTCCGAAACTGAAATGAGTTTTGGTCCAAACCCGTGTTATGAGGAGTCTTTCTTAGAGTGGAACGTGAGAGCACCATTAGAGGTCATTTACGAAGAGTATGAAGAAGAAGAAGAAGAAGAAGAAGAAGAAGAAGAAGAAGGTAAGGATGTAAACGAAAAAGACCCAAATAATAAGGAAGAGAACCAAGTCATGGGCATTCAAAGGTATCCCTCGTTATCTTTGTGTTACCCCGAATCGGATTCGGATAGTTCGTCGGACGGAGAGTATCCACCCACCGGAGATTGGAAGTCGTCGGATAATTTGTGTTTGAGGTGGGAAGAAGATCAGGACGAAAGAGATGGATTAATTGAGATTGCTTTAGATGGAAATAACAGAGCCGTGGATTTTCACGTCGAGGAGGAGAATATGATAGAAATTAATATTTCTCCTACGAGAAACGATAACCTCTTCGGCAACATATGGCGGTTTTCCGACGAGGTTAAGTGCGTTTAATTTGGATTAGATTCTGAGTTATTGAGGGTCGGTCGGGTTTTGAATAGAAATATAATCACCGTAATGCAACTTCAGTTCATAATATCTAAAATATAATCACTGTAATGTAACTTGAGTTCCTATATCATATTTCACTTTTACTTCTCTCCTAAAAATATATAATATTTATGCTATAAAAAAACATATAACATGTATTTTTTTAAATTTTTTTAACTGTAAACATTTATTTTTAAGATTTAAAAATACATTTACTGTAAAAAAAATATTTATATCTTTATCAAAGCTAATACAATACCCAGTTTAAAAGTGATTATTGCCGGACTAAATTAAACTAACTTCACGTTTGGTTGGAGGGAATGGAATGGAATCAGAATTGATTCCTTCTATTTTATGTGTTTGGTTGGACGGAATGGAGGGGCGGAATGGAATCCGATTACTAAAAGAGAAGGAATCACAATTCCTTCTCCCACCTTTGGTAATCATTATTCCATTCTCATCTAAACTTTTTTTTTCCAATTTTACCCTCACTTAAAATATAACCTTAAATTCAAATCTCAAATTCTCAAACCCAAAATTCCAAAACCCTAAACCCTAAACCCAAAATTTCAAAACCCTAAACCCTAAACCCAAAATTTCAAAACCCTAAACCCTAAATCCAAATCCTAAAATCCTAAAACCTTAAACCCTAAAGCTCAAATCCCTAAACTCTAAACCCTAAAACCCTAAAACTTAAAACATAAATCACAAAACCCTAAAACATAAATCCCAAATCCCTAAACCCTAAACCCTAAACCCTAAATCCCAAATTCCAAATCCTAAAATCCTAAATCCTAAACCCCAAATCCCTAAACCATAAACCCAAATCCCTAAACCCTAAACCCTAAAACCCTAAACCTTAAAACATAAATCCCAAAACCCAAAACCCAAAACCCTAAACCCTAAACCCCAAATTCCAAATCCTAAAACCCTAAACCCCAAATCCCTAAACCCTAAACCTTAAACCCTAAAACCCTAAACCCCAAATCCCCAAATCTCTAAACCCTAAACCTTAAAACATAAATCCCAAAACCCAAAATCCTAAAACATAAATCCCAAAACCCTAAACCCCAAATTCAAAATCCTAAAACCATAAACCCTAAACCTTAAAACCCTAAAACCCTAAAACCCTAAACCCTAAATCCAAAATTCTAAAACCCTAAACTATTTTTAGAAAAATAATAATTTTAACCCTAAACCTTAACCTACAAATATAACCCCAAATCCTAAATCCCTAAACCCTAAATCACACATCCCAAACCTCAAAACCCTAAACCCTATTTAGAAAAATAATAATTTTAATAATATATTTATTTTTAATTAAGTAATACTTATTTAAAAAAATAATGATTTCAATAATTTATTTTGTGTGACGAAAAAATAGTAATTAAATGACATTATTTGAACTTTACAGCATGTAGGGGTATTAAGGTCATTTACAGTTTTTTTCATTCCATTCCAGTGACAAACCAAACACTATAATCCTGATTCTGAGCTTGATTCCAGTGGTCAAACCAAACAAAATTGTTTCCTTTCCATTCCATTCCATTCCGATTCCGATTCCGATTCCGATTCCGATTCCATTCCACGAACCAAACGCCACCTAAGGGAGGGAATAATACTAATAATTCCGTGCACTTCTCTTAAATATTGAAATGTTAGCTGTCTGCTATTATATTTCAAGTATTTAGATATTATAAGTTTATTCCATTAATTTAAAAAAACATATAAAAAGAAAATGTTCACTTTTTATTTTCAATTTTTTTATTTTTAATTAAATTAGACAAAAAATAGAATAAATAAAGAAAAATATAAAAAATTAATAATTTATCTTTATGTTAATATTTTTAAAACTATTAAATTAAATTTACATGAAAACAACTAATAAATATAAATATCTTAATGAATCACCCTATTTAATTATGTTGACATGTTTAATGATAAATTTTTAAAAATAATGGTACATTTTTGTCTTTAAAAGTTCATTGGATTGTATATTGGGATGAGTATGAATTCATATTAATCAAAATTTATATTTAACTCATTTTTACTTATTAGACTTAGTAATAATAAATATATTCTTAATTTTTAAATAATTTATCGTGATTAAATTTTAATTAAATATTTATCTAGTTTAATAAATTAGATTACTATTTAGTTTATCTGTTGAAATTGAATTAGATTTATGTTTAATTTAATTAAATATTTATTTAATTGATTAATAATACTATAGGTTAGAGTCGAATTATAGGACACATCTGTTCTAACTATTTATCTAATTTTTTATTTATAGAATCTAAATAAAACACTGATATAACTTATAATAACTCAACTAATAAATATATAACTCGTTAAATTTAACTCTCTGTCCATTTAGGTTGTCGAAAATCAAACCCTTATGTTCGTAACTTTTTGTGAAATTTGAAACGGTTGTAAGAATAAAAATATTCAGAAAATTAAGCAACTAACAATTTTGTAGACTTTCAATGTTGTTGGATAGTAAACAAATATTACTAATTAACTTATTTTCTGATGGTTAAATCTTTTAAGTTTAAATTACATAAAAATATCATTTAATTTTAAAAAAAATCCACAAGTTAAATAAATTCTTATTCTATATCATATTATACTCATAATTTATTTTTTATTATTTTGATAATTTTATTTATACATATATGCTCATATATATGATAAATAGGAGATCTCGTTGCTAACAATCTCATTACATCTCAACCCAAAAAAGATAATAACGAGACTTAAAAAAAAAACTCATAAAATTTATGTGGTGTCATAAACTAAAGTACATCATATTCCAATTCACACAAAATTAAAAACAACAAAGTATTTAACCACAATCACAAATTTCAAATATCTTGTCCGTCAATCTTTATGGATTCTGGTCTCATAACATCAGCATAAATCCTTGGGAAGGATAAGCAGGCTTCGTTAAGAGTACCATTTTCTTTTAATATTTATTTACTTTGGGATTTTACAAGAACAATTTCCTTTCTTTCACCACGTTCGGTCGGTACTAAACACCATACGTTGACCGTTGATTCCTACTTGGGGTGCTGGAACAGTAAGGAAAAAAAAAAACTCCTGGTTGTTCAAAGGATAAATTTAAATTTTTATTAAAAATAATATCAAAAATAAAAAATATATTTTTTAAATATAAATAATTTATTTTGTATTTGAGTATATGTCTATCATTATTTTTCTTCATTAAAAATATTTATCTTATAATTTATAAATTTAAATAATTTTATAAATAAAAATAAAATTTATAATATTAATATAAATAAATTACAACTACATGAATAAAATAAGATAAGAGGAAAGGAGAGTACAGAGATAATAAAAAATACAGATAGATTAAGATTAAAAAAAAAAAGATAAAAAATTAATACTTTTTAAAAAAAAAACACAATTCTTTTAAAGAAAAATCTAATTATATCTTAAAAAAGTTACATTTTTTTAAAAGTTAAAATAAATTGATTAAAATTGTTTAATTTAAAAAAGTTTAAATTACCCTTATCAAACAATTACAAGACATTTGTACCCTAATCCAGATAAATCCTCATATTATATCACCTAAGATAAATCAAACCCACAAAAATTGGAGCTATACAGGTTTAATTTATGATGAGATAAAACAGAAACGGATAGGATCGTAAAGTGTAAAACTAGCTTAAAATATTACTTTATCAGGATCTTCAATATATATGCTCTTTAATTTCATTAATATTATTTTGTTCGTTATCAAACAAACCTACGAATCTGAATCATGTAATTAAAGGAGTAATTTCATGTAATTATGTAATTTCATTAAGAAGTTGTAATTTCATTAAGAAGAGGGAAGAGCCAGCTTTATCGATTAATTGCCTACGAATCTGAATCATGTAAAGGAGTAAATTTAGAATTTGAAAATAGTTAAAAATAAAAAAAGTTGTATATTTAAAATTTTAAACATGGAACAAAGATATAAAAGAATATAAAGTTTAACTTTTTTTAAATATATATAAAAATTATAATTGAATAGATAAAAATGATTAGGGTTATACTATATAATTGACGAAATATTGTTGAATTTTTTTATTCTTTTTTATATTCATACAATAATTATCTAAAATACATTAAATAAAAAATATTCAAGAATATATTATAAATCTTTTAAAATCAAATGATTATTCATAATTAATATCTTTTTTTTATTATTTACGTTGTCATTGATACGATACATATTAACAAAAATTAAAATTGCCTTTTATTATTATCGTCGTCCTCGTCATGGCCATGATTTTCATGTAAAATTTTAATCACTTCAAATATAAAAGGTTTTTTTATCGGAAGATATATGAACAAGTTAATTATAGATTAATGTAAAAATTAAAATAACAAAATTTGTTAATGATAGCCTGCTAAGGCACGCATGCAAGTAATTGAAGTCTTGATTATGAACAAAATTCTTTCAAATTCTATAATTTTTTCTCACTTTCTTTACTCTTTTTTTTTTCTTAGTAAAGAAATTGAGGTTTGAGAAATAAGAGAATAAAAAAAATAATACACAAAAATTAATGATAATAATATAAATTCTACCTCACACAAAACAAAATAGTGAAGAAAGAAAATAGAAAATGAATGAGCTATGTTGTTTTTAAGCTCATTTATCTACTAGATTAAACAGAAAATATTATTTTTAAGTTTATTTTAATATAATAATATTATAATAATAATTTTTTTTTTATTACAATAAAATATATAAAATATTCATTTTATTATTAATATTAATTATACTTTTATATCATTATTATTAATAAAATATTTTTGTGATAATAACAATCAATATTACTACTTTTTTTTATCCTTACTGTATATATATATTAAATAATAAAATGTATAACAGAATGCTCTTACCTACAACTACATAGTATTTCGGTTGTTGAAAAATCTTTTTATCTCAATTGGAGGCATCTATCAGCATGTATATAAACAAGTAATTGTTTCATATTTATTTGATAATTTTATACATTAAAATATTCTCAAAAAATATATGATTTATTTAAAATTTACTAAATCTATTTAATATTACTTTTTTTAGTTGCATATAGATGCATCTAACTATTTTTTGAAAATTTTATTTTTATTTCTTTGAAGCTAATGCTAAAATTAAAATGTATAAATTTTGATTATTTATATACATTTTATTTTACCTATTTGATCGTTTATTACTAGCGTTAATACCTAATTTTTATGCTATTTTTTTTACTTTTGCAAAAGAAAAAATTATTATTTTTATACTTTTATTGGTGAGATTTTGTAATATATATATATTAAGGGAATTTATTTGATTTTATTGTATATGATAATTTTTTATTTATTCTTTTATGACATCATATGGTAATAAAAATTAGAAAAAAAAATGATATAAAGAAAATTTTCCATGATAAACATTTTCTTTTTTATTTCTTTATACTAATAAATATAAAAACACTTTTATAATAAATATTTTTGTTATAAGTAATTATTTTTATAATTTTATTGTTTATTACTTTTACATTATTATCATTCAATAATTGTTAATAATTTAAGTATTTAATAACATATGAGATGATCATATTTGTATTAAATTAATCTTTTTTTTATTAAGATAATGTTATATTTTATATTAATTAAAAAATAGTTATTAATTATTTTATAATATAATGACATATATTACAAGTTGGTATTAAAAAATTATTCGATTCCCATCCAATGTAAATCCATGTGTGAATCTATAATATGTTATCAAAAAATAAAAACTAATCAACTATCATATATTATTCTTAAATGAAAATGCTTATACAAAACTTTTTTTATCATATATCTATATATTGTGTTTATGTCATAATAAATTCTTAAATAACAATAAAAATATTAATTAAATAAGTTTATTTGTTTCATCTTGCGAAAATATTGAGTTATTTATTAAATAAATTTACAAAAATCTTATTAATATCATATTAAATCATTTATATTTAAATTATATTAATATCATAAATTAATATATATATTACTCGTAAAATAATTATTATTATATATTTATTTATTTTAAGAGTATTATGTAAGTCGTTTTACAAAATTTTAACATCAAATTTTCACTTTGCGATAATAAAAGCAATACAAAAGAAAAATTATTTTTAAAATTTTAATTTTTCTTTTATTTTGAAATTAATATTATTATATAGTTATTAAATAACTCATTAACTTGTGTATATGCATGTACCAAAACTATTATTCTTAATTAATATGGATGAAAGAAATAAACCCGCTTTTATAATTCTTTATTTTTTTTTGCCACCTAAACCGATAACATATCTTAAGTTAAATAAATATAAGTGCTTTTTGGGTTAACAACGTTTTTATGTCAAAGTTATAATATGTAACTTATTTTGAAATACAGAAATTCTGAAGTTTGAGTTTCAATGTCAAGGGTTGAGTCAGGGGGATTTGGGTATGACATAATGTCATGATCCCCAACTCGATAAGTTTTTATTAAAAGTATATAAATTTACTTTCTCATATGATAACATTATTAATATTATATATAAATAAATAAAAATAAAATAAAATAATTAATATAATATTTTATATTTTTTAAAATATCTTACATTTATCTATTATATAAAATATAATTTTATTTACCATCAAATAATATAACAGAAACAAATCTTCTTATAAAATAAATTACAGCTTTGAGTCTACTTGAACTTGATTATGCACTTACCGGTTATAGTAACAATGCAACAATTATTATCATAATTATTTTTTAATGATAATTTTAGATAATAAAAATGACTTAAAAATATAAATAAATTATATTAATAAAATAAATAATTTAAATATTTTTATCTTGACGATAAAAAATAATAATTTCGTAATATCTTTCCTTTAAAGATAATAGAGAAAATAATAAAATAACATTTTTAAGACTTGTAATAACAAAATAACATCATTTGTATTAAATTTATACATTTTTATCATTAATTTAACATAACATTTTATTTTAAATGTCATCTAATTAGTTACTATTTATATTAAAATACGATCATTTACAACTATTTGATATTAAATAACATCTAATAAACTCGTATAATATTATTGAATATTGTTTTTATTATTATTATTTATTTTAAATTATTAATCAAATCTTACTTACATGTTCAATGATTTTTTTTAAATAACCAAAAAATTGACACTATTTTTTAAAATAATATTTTTTATATACAATTAATATAAGTCTGTATCCAATTGGATGAATTCAACTTTATTTAAATTTTTTAAAATGAAAAGAGATTTAATATTGTTGAAAGTTTAAATAATTTGATTTAAATTCAATTTAAATTAAATGATTATAATTCATAGCATACAATCTATACAATTAGATTTGAGTAAGGAAAAACATAATAAATTAGAATAAAAACTAAAAAACCAACGCTCAGATTCATAAAAGATAACACATATCTGAGATGACCAGGTCGCTTAGTAAAGGGAAAGAAGAGAACCAGCTCGACATAAACACACATATCTGTTCATGTTCTTTGTCTCATCTCCTCCCTCACGTTGCTATTTTACTATATATAAATAGAAAATGATTAATTATTGAATTTGGGTCCCAAAAGGTAACTACTTTTGTGAGAGGGAAAACGACTTAAGCAAATATGATTTCGCAAATGCGTGCACAGCACTACCGTCCGGTCGGTCGAGTTTGAGTCCATAAGGAGGCATTTTATTTTTTAGAATTTTTTTTATTAAAAATATTTTTTCAGTCAAAAAATAGTCATTATTCTTTTACTCGAAAAATGATTGTTATTTTTCCACACAAAAAATGTCAATTACTCTTTTTACCTATACATAACCGTTATTTATCATAATTATCACATTTTCTCAAACTATAAATAAAAGACTTCAACTCTCTATTAAAACATACCAATTATCTTATAGATCATAGAAGTAATATCTCTTAGAAAAGAAAGAAGAAGATATTAAATTATTTTTAGAGTTTTTTGAGCTACATAAATTTTAAAAGTATAATATTTTGGATTTTATCATTGCAATGAAAATTTAAGATAAAAAATAAAAAAATTAGGTTGTTTTGTCACGAAGACGACGAAGTTATATTTACTTAATTAAATTTAAATAGAATTGCAATACAAGAAACTAATACGACACTTAACTCAAAAAATATATATTCTGTGTTTTTAAATAGAATTGCAATACAAGAAACTAATACGACACTTAACTCAAAAAATATATATTCTGTGTTTTTCAACGATTTTATACATTCACGCCACATCTCTCCCTCGCTCTATGTTAAACTTCACCGATAACAAAGTTTTTTGTTCTCTTTCAATCTCTCTCTCTTTTCTGTGTTTTTACAAAGATCTCGAGGCTCAGAAATGAGGGGTTCCACTGTATACCATAGAGTTTCTAGAGCTTTCCATGACAATCCTTCGCTCACTAAGATGCTTGTGATCGTCACCGTTAGGTACTCTCTACTTCTTCTTCAGGTTGATGCTTCTTCTGTGTTGATTTCAATTTCACTTCACTATTGTGCTCTGTTTCAGATCCTTATTCTGACTTTGGTTTTCGGAAGTCTTAGGTTTCCCTTTTGATTCGCCTGAAAGTGTCAGGAGTTTTTTTGTAACATACTTGGTGCGCTTTTTTCTAATAGATCCAATTGTACGAGTTATGAGTTTTATACTGTTTAGGAAGATACATTTTCATAAATTGTTTGAATAACCTGGTCCCGTTTCTGTATAGCATAACCTGGCTGCATAGATCCATCAAATTCTTTCAACTATTACTAACAAGTTTATAGCAGTTTTAGTAACTCATTATATCAAGCCATGGATCATTGTGCAGATTAAAGAAACGGATCGGCGATACGAGTCATCTGTCCGCTGATATTCGTTTTCTCATTTCCTGTTTTGACATTTACTTCAGCATTCTAACTTGCGCCTTATGTGAAATAAATTTGGACGCATTTTTGCTGTAGATCTTTTTTTCAAACGTGTTTTTCCAGTAGATGATAGGATATTGATTGCTAATTCATGAAATAATCTAGCCTTTATGATTTGTGTAGACGCAAGAGGGTGCCTATTATGGTCTTTATGGTCGAGAAACCGGCTGTTTTTTTTTTCTTTAAATATTTTGTATTTACAAGCTTCTGGATTTTGGTTGCAGCGGTGGAAGTTTGGTGGCTTATGCCGAGGCAAATTCAGTTAGTAATGAGCAAATTGTGAATTCTTCTGAGGTGGAAAACCGGAAAAAGAAGGTGGTCATACTTGGGACTGGTTGGGCAGGGACAAGTTTCTTGAGAAATCTGAAAGATCCCTCTTATGAAGTTCAGGTTGTATCCCCTCGTAACTATTTTGCATTCACCCCTTTGCTACCAAGTGTTACCTGTGGCACAGTGGAAGCTCGGAGCATTGTTGAACCAATTCGCAACATTGTTAGAAAGGTACTGAGAAGTGGAATTTAGAATTGGTCTCAAATTTTCTTCTTGTTAAAAGTATGTTGGGAAATTAAGTATCCCAAAAACTTAAGTTATTAGGAGAATGACTAACTATACTTTTATACATTTATCACTTCGAATAAGTGTTAGTTTTATGCACCATGCAGGTCAAACATTTGTAATTTAACAATTGGAGTTACTAAAGTTGGAACACAAGACTTTTAGTTTTGATACCATATTAGAAGTAGGAGGCTTATTGTATCTACTTTGAGGACAATCTTACTTCCTAGATGTCCAGTAAATAGAAATTTGTTTCACACTCAAGAGTGCAGAAGCAAAATACAGGGCACTTACACTGGCTGCTTGTGAGATCATTTGGCTAACTTCTTTGATAAAAGAATTGCATGTCTAGGTAGTACATAAACCAGTTTTGTTCACTGACAGTTTAAGTGCAAAACATCTCTGAGCAAATCCTATTATGCATGCTAGGATGAAGCATGTGAAAATAGATTTTCACTTCATCAAAGATTTGGTTGTTGATGGTTTGTTAGATATCAGATTCACATGTTCAATGAATCAAGTTGTTGACACTCTTTCCAAGTCTTTTGGTGAATCTCGGTTTGTGTCTTTAAGATCCAAACTTATGGTATTTCCCTCACCATATGTTTGAGGAGGAGGAAAGAGAAAGGGGGGAGGAGGGATGGTTAGACTTATGTATTATTGTGGTACTGATTGTGTACGATTGTAACTTAACAACTGAGATATTTTGGGGGGTTAGTTATTTATAGTATTAACCAATCAAGTGTGATTGTGTTTATGTATAAATTGTAGTGTATTGCTCTTTAAATGAATAGAATCAATTTACACATTTTACATTCTCTCGTCCTCTGTGTCTACTTCTTGATATTATGTACTAGATCCAGTCCTGAATCATGGTATTATTGCTGCAGTAACTAGTAGGTTTACCGTTATGAGGTATATAACTTTCACGTTCTTGATTTTCCCTACAAGCAGAAAAAAGTAGATGTTAGCTTCTGCGAAGCAGAGTGCATCAAGATTGATTCACAAAAAAAGAAAATTCATTGTCGATCTAATCTGAACAATTTGAATGGGAATAAAGAATTTGTTCTGGATTATGACTACTTAGTGATAGCTGTGGGAGCCAATGTCAATACATTCAATACTCCTGGTGTGCTTGAGAACTGTCATTTCTTGAAGGTAACTTCTTGAGGACCTATCCTTAAAGATTGATTGATTCCTACTTTGGAATTGTATGTTGTGATCTCTGTTGGCAGTCACATTCTCTGCATCCATACATGTATCTCTATTGTGCTATTCATCTCAGGAAACTGCACCTTGTAATGCAGGAAGTTGAAGATGCTCAAAAGATTCGGAGAACTGTCATTGACTGCTTTGAGAGGGCAAGCCTGCCAACTGTAAGTGATGAGGAGAGGAAAAGAATTCTTCACTTTGCTGTCATTGGTGGTGGTCCAACAGGTGTGGAATTTGCTGCGGAGCTTTATGATTTTGTCAATGAGGATATTGTGAAACTTTATCCTGGGGTTAAAGATCTCGTTAAAATTACACTTCTTGAGGCAGGCGATCATATTCTGAACATGTAAGTATAGACTGAATTAAGGATTTTTTTTTTTCATTTTTTTCTAGAAACAGAACATTAAATAGTGAATTATCCTTGAACTCTGCTTGCATCTTTGTTTCAAGATTCCTAGTCAGGAAGAGGGATCTTGAACTCTTAATTGCATTTGAGTTAATTAAGATCAACTACAGATAAGACTGTTTATCAAGTAAGGTTTATGGAAGTAATGCAGCCTTACATGTAGTAGTTATGAACATGAAGTGGCTTAAATTATCATATGGTTTTGCCAGGGGAGGATTGTGGATGTTGAGTTGGGTGCATTACTTAGATTATTTGTTACTGAGGGAAATAGTGTAGGATCAGAAGAGTACTACAATGAGTCCTCCACAGACGTGTCCTTAGAAATTATTATCAAGGGCTTGTGATTTGAGCTTTAATACTGACAAAAACGATTGTAAGTGTAAAAATGGGATTCAGATTTACATGCTCACTCTTATGAAGATAGAAGCAAATGAGGTATGCCATTTAACCTACAAAGTCTTTGACAAACTTAGATTTATTTATGAACCTAGGAAAAGTTAAAATCTATGCAAAGAGTCCTGTCTTGAACTTTCCATCTGACGATTCATCTTGGTTTTGTAGGTTTGACAAAAGAATCACAGAATTTGCTGAAGATAAGTTTCAAAGAGAGGGCATTGATGTGAAAACAGGATCCATGGTTGTCAAAGTATCTGACAAGGAAATTTCTACAAAAGAAATGAAAACTGGGGAAATTTCAACCATACCTTATGGGATGGCTCTATGGTCAACTGGTATAGGAACTCGCCCTATCATAAAAGATTTTATGAGTCAAATTGGTCAGGTGTGTTATCTTTTTTCTTTTAACCCACTTCACTTAGGTATTACTGCTCTATATTGTTTCTCATCTGTGGTAGTTATTAAACTACGGGTTTTCTTTTACATGCATTTGTAAAAATCTGCTTATTTACAATCAGGCTAATAGGCGTGCTTTAGCGACTGATGAATGGCTAAGAGTTGAAGGATCTGACAGTGTATACGCACTTGGTGACTGTGCCACAATTAATCAACGCAGAGTCATGGTACCTTCATCTTTTACTTCTTTAATTAAATACCAGTCTCATCTTGCTGTTTTTTATTTATTTATTTTTTTACTTAAAGAGATTCTCGTCTTGTTAGTTACTTTGTAATAGAACATTTTTACCATGTAAAGGTAACTTGTTTTCCATAGCTGAACTCTATTGTCCTTCCCTGATAGTGGGAAGAAGTTGTAGTGGTCAGTTTAAAGCATGAAAAGCTCTGATGCCAATTAAAATCAACATGGTCAAGAAACTTAGCTTCTTTCTCCATGCAAACCTGGCGTAACCATATAAGTTCATTATATACCATTGAATATTCCATGGGTAACCTTGAGTAGCTCTTTGCATTTTGATGTTATCTTCATATGTATACACAAATATCCTCTAAACTATTTGATGATCCTATATAATTTGTTTATTTCTCCACCTCTCCCACTTTTCAGGAAGATATTTCAGCAATATTTAGCAAGGCAGACAAGGATAATTCAGGAACACTGACAGTTGAGGAATTTCAAGAAGTTATCAATGATATCTGTGAAAGATACCCTCAAGTGGAGCTTTACCTGAAGAAGAAGCAGATGAAAAACATTGCTGATCTTCTGAAGCAATCTAGTACAAAAGAATCTCTGGAACTGAACATTGAAGAGTTTAAGTCGGCTCTTTCCGAAGTGGATTCGCAGATGAAAAATCTTCCTGCCACGGCTCAGGTACGAGGATTAACTATTCAAATCTTAGATAATATTTATTTATCATAGGCATGCCATCTGAATCATGTTTTGTGCCCCTGGCACTTCAGGTTGCAGCACAGCAAGGCGTCTATCTTGCTAATTGCTTTAACCGAATGGAAGAGTGTGAAAAGAATCCCGAGGGTCCTCTCAGGTTCAGGGGAACAGGTCGCCATCGTTTCCGCCCCTTCAGGTACTTGTCGATACAACCTAATACAACCCGAGTGGCATGTCTTCATCCATCATTTGCTTTTAGTATTAGATGATTATTCCAGTTCAATTTATTTCTACTGTGGACATCTGAGTTATTTTTGCTGCTTGTTAAATCCTTCTGAAGGTACAAGCATCTAGGACAATTTGCTCCGCTAGGAGGAGAGCAAACAGCAGCTCAACTTCCTGGGGATTGGGTATCTATTGGCCAAAGCAGCCAATGGCTTTGGTACTCTGTCTATGCAAGGTAAGACCTCTCTTAGTTATTTCTGATACAGCTTCAAATTGTTATAAAATTTATTTGTTTCATAGTTATCCCTTCCAATATTTCAGCAAACAAGTCAGCTGGCGCAACAGAGCTTTGGTTGTATCGGACTGGACGAGGCGTTACATTTTTGGAAGAGATTCAAGTCGCATATAAGGGTGTTTGCCACTAGTGCATACTTTACTTACAATTTTAACAATATTGAAAAGCTTTGTTTCCTTATGTTTCTTTAGTTGAATCATTCGTACCACAAAGTACACCGTTTGTTGTTTCCCAACTGCTTAAAACAATGGTGTCCTTGGCAATTTTGATTAATTACGTTGGGAAATATAGGGATTACAAAGACAGCAGACTTCTTGTTGATAGAGGAAAACTAAGACCTAAGCTGAAATAAATTTTTTTTTTTTTTTGAAAGACACTAAAGTCCATTTTTTATTATTAAATAAAGGAGATATTATTTAAATGAAATCCAAACTTAGGTTCATAATGGGTGGTAGGATGGGATTCGAAATTGAATTTAAGGTGGTAAGATAGAAAATTATATCATTTAGATTATAAGTCAATTCTAAAATAAAAGAATAATGAGTTCTCGATTTATGGAATGGCCCGGAACGTACAATTGTGTTGGGCTCAATTTTTAATTTCTGTGTTCTTTTCTATTAAATCTTTACCAAGTCGTTATGCATTAGTTGTATCTTTTACTATTTCTTTTACAACTAATAGAGGACCATCTGATCAACAGCATCTGGCATATTTTCAAAGGAAATTCTCATTCAATTCTCGCAACCCAAGTAGTTGGGTATAAAATACCACTTACCATTCCACAGCAGCGAGCATTATTCTATCTTTTTACTACAATAATTAGATCCCTTGCCTTTTTAAGACAGTATTGTAATCTCTATTTAGGATATTTAGTATCTTTAGTTAACATGATTAGCGTTTAGGCTTAAAGGTGATTTAAAATGAACTGAATCACATACATAGTTAAATATCTAAACTATTTCAATTTATTAACAGTTAGTTACAGGTAATAAGAAGACAGCAATATGAGGATTGAGGAATGGAAGACTATAAAATAAAATAAAAACACACCATGAGATTTTACCGAGGGAAACAACAAACATAATTCAGATCAAACTTCTTACTAGCTACTCTTTTTTCCTTTTCCTTTTTGATAAAGATCTTACAAGTCACTCTTCAATTGACCTTAAAATCTTTTCACAACCCCCAAAGGAGGAGGACGAGTGGAGTAAGACGGAATCATAAAAATACCATGCATCTATATCTATGTAACGACAATGGTTATGACTTCCATCTTTTTGATTCAATCAGAAGCTTTAAAAATAATACAATATTCTTACAGACTGGTTTTTCTATGCACCAAAAAATGGTGTTATCCACGGAGCCGAACTTGCATGATCTGACATTGACATTCCGTCTAAAAGAAATTGGCTATGTTGTTCGTTAACCAGTCATTGGAGTTGGATTCTTCATATTAACCAAAAAAATTAATAAATAAATAAATAAATAAGAAGGTAACCACTTAAAAGAAAATTTCCAGTATACTTTCATTCTTATGATTCAGTCACTTGTTTCTCAATCTTATTGTTTTCTGAGCTGCTCTGCAATTCAAGTAGCTTCTGTTCGGCCTCTTGCGATTTCACTTCTTGAACAGCCTTAGGCTGTTTGGTTGTAGATTGCTGGTACATAATACCTCCAAACATACAGGTCAAAAGCCCAATAGTACCAATAAGTGTTGAATGCTTGTCCCAAATAACCAAATTAATCACAACCGTTAATAGCTTGTTCACTATACCAAGAACAGTAAAACCAGTAGCTGAAATTGCTCTCCGACAAGAAAACCCAAAGAAAGAGATTGCTAGGCCAAACAAACATGATAGTCCCACTGGCAAAATAACACCAAAGGAGTGCCAGTCTGACTCATCTGTGATCTCATGCTTTATCTTCTTCAATTCACCCATAACGAGCAGCTCCAGTGGAAACAAGAGAAGGGCTTCAAGGTTGTTGTACAGCACCAGACCCCAAGTGTTTAAACCAATGGTCATAATCACATGCTTTATATAGACAAAATCTATTGTCATGCTAATCAGGTAGGCTAGGGCCCAACTATAAGCCATGAATGTGAACTGATAATCTGTTAGCACATAGAGCACACTTCCTGCAAATATAGTAGCTAGTGAGATCCAAATCTTTATAGATGGCCAAGGTTGGTGTAGAAAGATAGTCTCTCCGATGGCAACAAATATTGGAACAGCTGAACGAAAGACAATGAACGTGTCCACATTGGCATGTAAGAGGAGCTCACTATTGGTAAAGAGTGAAATGTAGAATATAACTGCTGCAGGTAGGAAGCGCCCCATTGTCAAGAAGTCAAGGGGGTCATGCTCTATGATCTTAAGGCGGCCACAAACGAAGACTCCAGCAGCACTGGTGAAGTATTGTAGAGCAGTTAACGCCCCAGGGTAGGGGAATTTCATGACTGCCCATTTGTTGATAATGGAGAGTAAGGATGCAGATAAGCAATATCCAGTAGCTATGCCATAGACTGAAACATGTTGCAGTAAGCTATTATACCAGTTAGCTTGACTATCACATGCGGTGTCAAGACTTATCTGGGTCTCGCCTGCTTCAGTATTATTCACATCATTATCCTTGGACATCTAATGTAAAACCAATACTGGTAATTAGCAATTCAAACAAAAGGAACAAATAAAAGAAAGAAAGAAAGAAGATGTGTGTAACATGTCATAGACTGCCACCAACTACATTTCCCCTACATGAATGAATAAAAGTAGAAGACTAAGTTCTGATTCTGACAATACATTATTTAAAACGCAGTTAGAAGGCAACAATTCCAAGGACAGCAATAACTAGATCATTTGTTCGATGAATATTTACAATATTGCTAGGTTAATTCTCAGTCGTATAAGTTTGTAAATCTAGACAACAAACTTGAATAACGTACTGTCTCACAAAAACGACTTCAAGAAGCAATACTTACACAGGCTATAACATTTGACATGTCGGCTACTTCTGAAATTTTAGAAAGAAACAATAAAAAAGAGCTATAACACTATTGAAAAGATCGCAGAACAAAACAAAGTCAATAGTAAAAGAGAACTAATCATCTCAAACCGATCTATCAAGGTACAAGCTGATCCATAAAGTACGGTTTCAAGAAGCCACTGCAGGACTTTCCTTAATACAGCTCTATCCCCACTAATACACACAAGGGTTGCTGAGAAAAATGCTACAAACTCAATTAGTGGACATATATTTGGGCATGGAGAGAAGTTATTACGCAGAACAATAAAGCATGTAGAGCTTTGGGCTATACTGTGAGCAATAGATAATTCGAGTAGTTTTGGTTGGAATAAGGGTGGCCATTGAGAATTCCGGTACTGCTTATGTGAAGCACCACAATCCTAATTGAGGAAATTAAATTGAAGACGGGTAAGATCGAGTTTGTAGTAGATGTAAAATTTATCTGAAGCCAGCCAAATGGAGCAGCAAAAATGGTAGCAAAAGTGAAGAAACCACCAAACACTCCAATAAATTCAGAAGGTTAATCTTAATCTACCAGGAAACATATTAGGTTTTGTTCAAGAAATCGTATGAGCTGCTATTTACGTGTAATTTAAAACAGTAAGAATCAATTTAGATGATTCAAAAAGATCAACTGCAAGTGAAGATTTGAGGAACATCTGACATAATTTTAACCGATAAAAAACTGTCTGAACTAGAGCGAGTCAAAGAACACATTAGTGCACTCATAAAAGTAGAGATTTGAATACCTGGAGAAGTTTGCGAGATGGAAGGTGAGGCGTTAAGGTGTGGGCGCTAGAATCAAAGATGCGTCGGCGATCTCTTTGCTCTTTTAGGACTCAACGGGGTTCCGAGAGCTTTAAGCCTCCAATTCTCACTCAGTGTTGTCAATTTTTCCGACGTGTGAATAACAGGGGAAAAATTCCGATTTTTAACCTCTCTGTAAAATTCGACGAAGAAAATGATTTTGTGATGTAGATTAAGGGATCACATCTTACAGCTCATTAGTACTCGAATCCAAATCTTTTACAATTTTATTTTATTCTTTATATATTTATTTAAAAAATGTAATATTATAATTAAAAATATATTTTATTTTAACAATCAAAATATATAATTTAATTACATATATCTAATATATATATTAAACATAATTTTAAATTTTATTATTTAATAAGATTAAATATATATTATTCGGAAATACACAATATGCATAAATTCTCCAAAATTTTGATGAAGAATATTCGCCCTATTCTTGTAAACAATTAGCATGGGATGTCAAACACGATAATTGTATTAAAAAAATATTATAAATTATGATTTAAATTTTTATATATAACATATATTATAAATATACAATAAAAATAACTAAATAAATTTTTTATATATCAACTAATACGTGAATATTACATAATTAATCACATTCCACATATAATAGCCGATTCTCACTTGCAACTACTATAATAATCACATTACACGTAGAGATATTAAATAATATTTCATTTAATTTTATTAATACTTTTATAATTTAAATTTTTCTTATTTTATTCTGTTTTTATTTTATTCCATATAATTTTAAATTATAACTAATATACTTATAATTATTACAATTAATCATATTTTTTATACATAAATATATTTTATTTTATATATTTTTTATAATTTTACTTATTATTTAAATTTATTAAAAACAAATAAGACATTACATCTTATTATCATCTCAACTCACTAAAATTAATTTAAATAAGATAAAATTAATTTATAAAATTAATAAATTATATCATAAATTAATAAAACATTCTATAGTAATTTAAATATCTCACTTAATTTTTTATTTGTAAACATTAAATAATTGCAAATTAACGCATCATTGAAAATCATTATAATTATCACGTGTGTTAACGTGAAACAAGCTTTTTTTTTCGTGTAAAACTAATCGTGTTGGGAAACAACGAAAAGAAAGATATTTTAATGGTAATTTTCAAACAATCAATTTTATAATCGATAAATATATAGTATATTAACACAATTATTATAGCCGAATTAGATTATTGTTAATAAAAATTAATTTTATTATTATCAGAAGTGTCGACTATTACTTATTACACCAACCCATTTCGACATAAATAAATTAATTTTACTTGGCATTAATTATTTTTTATATTTGTAAATATATTAATCTTCTTACTACTATAAATAATTAAAAAAATATTTTTAATATTTTTTTATAATAATAAAATGTAAATTTAAATCAAAAAACACAAACACCAACTTCCAACCCTTTTAATTTTTAAATTAAGAACACATTTTTTTCTTAAATAAAAGTGTTATTTGATGCAAATTGGGAAAAAATTAATTAGCGTGTCATCACTTTTAAAATTCAAGGTAATAGATTCTACTTCCTAGCTTAACATACTGATAATTTATCTTTTAATCAAGTGATTTTCTTCTCTTGTACAAGTCACAGTTCAAACTTCAAACTACAAATACCATTTGATCTTTTTGGTATTGCACTTAGACGTAGAAGTGAACACTATTAATGTACACTCTGAAATATTAAATGCCTTATCTAAAACATCTAATGGGAAGCAAGGATCACCTTTCTCTTAAAGAGTCGTGTCTTGGAAGACGATATAACAACCACATAAACCATCTAACTTAAATCCACAATCATATTATCAGGACAACTGTAAAAAATGTTAACCAGTGATCAGAAACATCAGTCCCAATTTAGCTCTGTCGGAAGCTTCAAGCTCAAAGCTCGGGTTACCGCAGACAAAGACTGAACTTTGCACATTCCATATTCGCAACTCACAACGCTACTGCACCCAAATCAACCTTACTGGGAGCATCATTTCAAATTGAGGCTTCATCTTTATGAAACTATCTTTGGACAAAGGGATCACATTAATAAAATGGAAATAAAATGAGATGAAAATGCCGAAGATTAGTTGAAGGAGTTGTTTGGATGAACATGACAAGGAGCAATAAACAACAACTTCATCGGTATTCATCTCACTAATTACAACACCCACACAACAATAACTCAAAATATGCTTCATTTCCTTCTCTAAGGGTATGTATTGCTCTCGATCAATTGACTGTTCACAAGAAAAGGAACACAACTCACTACTTGCATGACTAAAACATTAAAAGAACTATGCAACAACCAGGAAAAGTAAGAGGAAGGACATAGTACCATATTGCGTATCTTTAATAGAGGATAATGCTGCCTACTATAACCCTTGCAACTTTAACGAATCACAATTTCTATCATACAACGAAGTGGATGTCATCAATAGCAAGCATTCAAAAGTAGGGAAATTAGAGAAGTAGAAAAAGTACCCAAGTTTAAGACTTTGTTCGTCTTCAATAGTAATAAAAGAAAAACTGCAATTGAGGAAAAATAAAATAAATGACATATTAGAAAAACCAGAATATACTTGATAATACCTGAAGCAGAAATGGTTAACTGAATGTCCAAAGTCATCTTCCAAGCAGATGTAGAAGCTTTCTATACGTATGCCCATCCACAAGGTCTTTCTCTTGGAGATCTTTCAGCAGTCTCATTGCTTCTCCAACCCTTCCTCCTCTGCAGACCTCATCAAGTATTGTCCTATAGGTGATAAAATCCACTGGCCTCTGCTGCTTAATCATCTCCCAAAGGTAATTCAAAGCCTCCTCAACCTCACCACCAAGAGCTAAAGCATTGACAAGTGAGTTATATGATTTACTGCTAGGAACAAAACCTTTGGCTTTCATTTCATTGCAAAACTGCCTAGCGTTGTTTGTCCGGCCTTGGGCACATAACCCATGGATCAAATAATCGTAAGAAAAAGAGTTGGGTAGGCATTCATAGATCACACCCATTTGATGAAAAACCCGTAGTGCATCATTGACATGAAGGGAAAGCACGTATCCCTTAATCATTGAATTCAAAGCAAAAATATCAGGTTCAATGCCATCATCTACCATTTGCCGGAAAAGCTGCCTTATTGTTTCCATATACACATGATTTATATAAGAATTACTTCTCCTACTCAATAAGGCAGCAAAAAGAATATTGTAGGTTCTAATTGAAGGCCTAGTGTTGATATGCCTGCTATTCTTCATGTGCTTATATACACTGATAGCACTAGTCAGCTTTCGAGCTTCTGTGTAGTAGTAAATAATGGTATTGTAAAGAGCCTCATTTCCAACAAAAGAGACAGCAAGCACTTCGTTGACAATATCATCCATTTCTTTGTACATAAAAGCAAGACCAAGCTTCTTTATAATGATGTGATAAGTGCAAATATCATGCTTGAACCTAGGTTGTTGGGAAGCCCATTTGAATAATTCTAGACACACAAGAGGATCATCTTGCAGGGTCATAACATTGCAGAGCTCTTCTGGCGTAAATCTAGGTAGAAATTGAGAAATGGCACTTTGAAACTGAGCTTCATCAAGACTAGGCTTACTATGAGCTAGAAATCTTTTGCGGGCTCTTTTTCTAAAGGACCTAAAAGAGGGACAGGTTGAGTAGAAAGAATACAGGGGAAGATGCACATATGAACACATAAGGCCACTTGAAGCAGTATTGTCAATCGGGTAAGTCCTGCTTTGAGCCAAACTGTACATGTGTCTCAACATACTATAAATGAAATGCAAATTACATGAAAATATAGCATTTATCTTCATGTAAAACAACCTAGGTGATATGGGCTAGTGTAAAAGAATTTATTAGCAAAAATATGCACTGAAGAAGCTGTTACTGGAGCTACAATTACAAGTCAAAAGCACACCTCAAGAAAAATTGAATTTCGAATATATTATTTTAGTAAAATACCCAATAAATATCAATCTAAGGAACCAAACTCAAACAACTTTGAGGATCTGACAGACCGTTATTTACTTTAAAAAATTAAAACAAAATGGAAAACTTATGGAAAGCAGAAATAGAGAATGTGGAAGATGAATAAGAAGGTGGAGGCAGTGAAACTAAGAATGAAGATAGCAAAACAGTGAAATGTAGAATTTGGTATACAAAGGACTATAGAAAGAGCTGGATTTCAGATCTAAAAACCATTTATATGTAAGTAAATAGGAAATAGGATCTCAATTCTTCGCCGACTGACCAGAATCTTAGCTATAGCTTTCACTTCACGGATTCCTCTTGAATATTGAAAAACATAATCTTTTATTTACTTTCGCCGCTTCAACTAGTATGATGAGGGATGATCGAGATCCCAATGTCTTTCGTAGACCTGAAATTTTTAGAAATATATTGGGAGTTAACAGGTGCAAGAATCAGTGAAACTCCTGAAAAATAAACCTCAATATCCGAGACATGGTAAAGGATGGTTATGGATGACCTCCATAAAAAAGTTCTAAAACCATAAAAAGTTGCCCAGATTGTACTTTTAAGCGTCTTTTCGGAGTAACCAAACGATGAAGAAACGTGGCTCGACTCTTAGGTTCCCGTGGTGGTGGCTTCCTAGTTGTTACCGATGTTGAAATTGATTCAAATGGGCAATCCGAAACTCTAATGGCGTAGGTGATTGGGGCTGGTGAAAATCAAATGACTATTGTGAAAAAGATGTTCTGTGAGCATGCTGATTTGTGGGTGTTGGCGAAGATTGATGATGGATAAATGTGGTAATTCTCTCGACCCGATGGGAATAGAACTTAAGCTGTAATTAGAGAGATATAAGACTTAAATTGAGTCTGACCTATTAAAAGTTACTGTAGATGTGTTGTGATTTATTGGATTAAAATATTATTAAAATATTTTGTTTTAATAATTTAAATTAAATATTAATATATTTTATATTTTTTTAAATAGTAATAGAATATTTTAATTACTAACCAAATTTTTATGAAAGATTTCTTTCTTTTTGTCAATTATATATAGTTAAAGAAATTGAAAAAATTATTAATTTTAAAATATTTTTTTACAACATTAACAATACAAATATTTTTAATTAATTATTTATGAAAAATATTTTCATTATGTTCCAATAAAATTATTAAAATGTTATAATTTTTAATACTAATTTGTATTATTTATTTTTTAAAACCATAAATTTAATAATTTTTATTTTTTCCTTAACTTTTAGTATAAAATATTGAACCCAACCTTTAATAAAAAATAATAATATTTTAGCTATAGTTAAAAGAAAAAATAAAAACCCTTCACTACAAAATTATAAGAGTATTTTGAGTAAAAAAATTAGTTATTATTAAAAAAATAAAAATGATACCAATATTTAAACTAAAGTATTAAAACAAAATATTATAATAAAATATTATAATAAAATAAAATATTTAAAATATCATTATATTAATTAGAATAACTCTAAGTACCAATTTAAATAAAAAAAGATGAAACTAAGAGTTTTGTATATTTTTAAAATAATATTTTTACAACATTAATAATATAAATATTTTCAATTAATTATTTATGAAAAATATTTTCATCGTTATCCATATCAGTTAATTATAAAAAAAATTTCATCACGTCTTATAAAATTATTATAATAATATAATTTTTAACACTTATTTATATTATTTATTTATTAAATTCATAAATTTAATAACTTTTTATTATTTTCGTAATTTTTAGTATGGAATATTAAACCCAACTTTTAATAAAAAAAAATTCAACTATAGTTAATTTTCATAAAGAAAGAAAATAAAAATCCTTCATTAAAAAATTATATAAGTATTTTGAGTAAAAAAATTGGTTATTATTAAAAAGAGATAAAAATAATAACAATACTTAAGTTAAAGTATTAAAACAAAATATTATAATAAAATAAAATATTTAAAATATCAATATATTAATTAAGATAACTCTAGCTAACATTCCTAAGAATTGAAATAGGAAGCAAAAGAAAAAAAGGATGAAATTATGGGTTTGGGATAAAATTAAAACAATGTTCTGATTTCATAATATTCTATCAAATATTCCCTAATATTTCATTAACGTAGGTTATGATATTTAAGTCAAATAAAACTAAAAATATTCGTGCATCATAAAGTGGTGTCGTCCACTATGAGAATTGGCATGGAAGGAATCATTAAACAACATTTTGGGGAGGAAGTTTTAGACAAGTTTTTGATTTATTGTGCCAGAAATTTGAAGAAACAAACCCCAACTTAATTTGATTCAAGGAATGCTATCAATCTGTTTGTTTTACTTAAACGAGTAAGAGGCAATTCATTAGAAACTTAGGATTCATCTGTAGAAAATGAAAACGCTATTATTGGTAGTGTACGTAGTGATACTACTATAAATAAATTCACATGCATATATCACTTTGTGTTGCAATATTATTGTACTTGAGTTCCTTAATTTGTCTTTGTTTTACATGTGGTACTTAATAATATATAGTAAATATGCATGGAGTTAATAATTCAAGCATGTTTAACTACCAAGTTATAAAGAAATTGTTGCCTATTGGTAGGGCAACAATGAAGGATGGAAATAAAGTTCTTAACAATTTTATTCTCACTTTTATGTTGATATAGTATTAAAGAAAGATGCTTCTTTTCTTAAAAGAAAACCTACTCTTTAATTATGGGGGAGAACAGCTTTAAGAAGGCAATAACAAAATTTAATGAAGGAAAATAAAACACACACTTGCTTATTTAAACTTAATCAAGATTTAAAAAATATAAATAAATAAAAATTCACAAATCCTACCAATTTTTTAATGGAAAAAAATAGAACACTTTAATTCTTAAATAAAATACTTTAGTCTATATTTAGAGATTAAATTATCCCATTTAAATTTAAAGATTAAAGTATACTAATTGAAAAAAGACACAAGGTTATTTTATTATTAATTACATAATTTAAGTTTTTTTCGAAGCCTTTATAAACAAATTATACAGATATGAAGAAGAAAAGGAAAGAGTTTCTATGTTCTTTATCCAGATTTAATATGGCAAAACAGACTTAACGCCCTTGATCTCTTCATGACATTCCTCACTCCAAAGGCTAGAACTCAGTACAGTTTTGAACTCAAAACTCTATTAGAAACAATCTTTACAGTTTAGAGTTTAGCCTTGTACCCAACAATTGACATACATAACTTTATGAAGGGAATCTTCAACCTGTTTTCTTCTTTCACCTCCAGTAACTCTACCCTTTGAATTAATTTCATTACAACAGTCTATCAGCTTATTGGCATTAAGAGATGAAACTACTCCACAATCTCTTTTGTTCCTAATTTCAACTTCGTTTACGTTACCTCTCTGGTTGGTCCAGGAACTGCTTGAATTGCTCATTCTTGACGTTTTTTTTTTTTTTGTTTCTTCCACAATGAAATAGTCTCTTACTTTTCTTGTAAACCAGTTGGGATTGGATTTTATATATAGAGGGAGTTTTAGAATATCAGTTGGCGGGTAAAGTGGTTTTAGATGGTTTTGGATAATCTTGTAAACCAAAACGAGATGTGGAACCATGGTTTCTGGTTTTACCAGTGGCGCGCGGAGTTTTGTTATTATTATTAAGTTGACATATAGTATTATATGCAATAAATTGTTAAATAAAGAAAACAATACGTTCATTATTTTAAAATTATGAACGTTTTTTTAATAATAAAAATATATAATATAAACATAAAAAATACTTTTTGTATAATTATAAATTTTAAATGTGATATTTTAATTTATTTTTAAATGATTTTTATCAGCAGCCTATTAATTTTAACCGATCCCTTTTTGCTATTTATATCACGACTAGTTTTATTAATGAAAGAAAAATGGACGAAATCACTTTTATCTACAGAAATTTTGAGTAAAACCGACATTAAACTTGAGAATACTTCACAGTTCACGTTACAAGAAAGCTCCGTTTTCTTTTGATTACACTTTTATATTTTCTTATAAAAATATATTATATTGTACTCGAGTCATTTTCGGAATATTATATGCTACGTACACACGTGAGGAAAAGAAAATAAAAATATTAGATATAATTATATTTAAAAATAAAAATATTAGGTGTAATTATATTTGATAAATGTATTAAATATTTTTTTGGTTAAAATTTAACTCACTATATAGTCAATTTATGGTGGTTAAGTAAGTGATAATCAATGTTTTTGTTTTAGAAAAACATGCCAAAGAAGAGAAATAAATCAAAACTAAAAGAAAATTTTTTTTTGATGAAAAATAATGTTCTATGTTATTTGGAATATTTTTTTTTTGAAGTAGAATTATAAAATAGTGAGTTTGGGAAACACTTGTATCTTATTATTTTAAATTTATCTCAATTTATTTTACTGTTTTTTACTTTATATTCATTAATTTTATTAGTAAAAAAAATATTTTTCAAAATTTCTCGTATAAACATAATACAAATTAAAATATGAATGATGTTAAATTGTATAAGTTATTATTTTAATCAGTTTAATTTAATTTATTTTTAATTATTATTAACAAATACAGCACTTTGGGTTATAGAGAAAAGCAACATATACCTCCTTTTGCAACTTCTGATTTCGATCTGATAAGAACACCAAGAGAGCACCACCTACTTTACACAGAGTCCACCGCCAACCCATAACTTGTTGTCGAGCAAGATATCTCTCCTTTCGCTCTTTCTACAATGGGATAGTAATACAAAACAAAGTTTTAGAAAAAGTACATTTCGAAATGAATGCTTGAGAAATATGAAAGGGATTGGGGTAACTCACCCATTCATCTATAACAAGCCCTTCGCCAACTATCTTTGGACCTGCATCATCTTCTGGACGTTTCTTGCGTGCGTCGACTGCGGCATCAGCTTCAGTCAACTATAGGTTCAATTTTTCCAGATTCTTGAAGAAACAAACGTAAAATGTATTAGGTATATATGGTAAGGCATGGCATGGCATGTTAATAGCATAAGCATCCTAGCAAGTTAAAAAGAAAACATGAGCATAAATAAGTGCATTGCCATAAACTAAAATTGAAACTGACAACACATTCTGGAGTAGGATGCTCAGAATCCAGAAACAAAACCCTCAATATCTGCTCTATTACCACTAATTGATCCTTCAGCTCATCAAACTGTACTCAAAATAGACCATTCCATGCCACATAAAACGAATAGGTCAATTGTGTCTGTAAGTCGAAATATATGTCAACAAAAAAAAATCAGATCAATGAAGCAAAAACATGACCAATATGACCAATGTGTTCTGTTTAATGGACAAGGCGTAAGAGTATATATGAAAAGAATAGGGAAGCATGCAACATCGTTTGAGTAACAAAATCTTGAACTATTACAGTGCATTCAATGACTGACTGTAAATTCTTTCGGTGATTACCAAGAAGAATGCTTTAACCTAAGCAGGATGTCCCCTATTTTTATCTCATAAATTCGTGGCATAAATATATATATATATATATATATATATATATAATAAAATAAAATAATAAATATAATACTCTTAGAACTTATATTTACAAAAATAACATTATTATGTTCGATTCATACATTTTCACTATTGAAATTTTTTTGACATATTATTTCATGTTAAACGTAATTCAATTGAATGTTCAAATTAAATTATGACAACTTAGATTTAATGTTGAATGATATACAATTTGATCCCGTTCAATATTTTTTGAGTTCTATTTTGATTGTTATAAATTTTATGATATTATTTTTTGTAATTTTACTATATATTTTTAAAAAGAAAACATAAATAGCAAGATTTCAAGCAATCTTATTTAAAACTTGTTATAAAACATGATCAATCCACCGGCTCAGGTATATAATCCATTGGCCTTTTCACCTTCAAGCTTGTGATTTTGAATTTCACCTTGTTTTTTTGATCTATCAACTTTTCATTGTTCATTGAAAGCTCCATAAACTTGAAAACTGTTAAGTATTATTGTCACATATCAGCTAGAAGTAAGACATTAATACTGCTTATAAGTCTGGGCAATCCTTACACTACTACAAAAATGGGTATTTAAGTCGATATGTAAAGTCAGTTTTTTTCAAAAACCGACTTTAAATTGGTTTAAAGTCGGTTCGGTGGCGAACCGACGCTATCCACGTAGGACGTAGCGTCGGTTCCAGGTGTCAACCGACGCTATGCTACGTGGATAGCGTCGGTTCACCACATCAACCGACGCTACGTCCAGGTGTAGCGTTGGTTCGCCACGTCAACCGACTCTACGTTGACGTGGTGAACCGACGCTATCCACGTAGCATAGCGTCGGTTGACACCTGGAACCAACGCTATCCACGTAACATAGCGTCGGTTTGACATGTCAACCGACGCTACACACGTGGATAAATCCTTTCTCTTCTTTCTTTCTAGACAGAAACTATTTTCAGCGTTGTAGAAGTCTAAAAAACCGAAAACCTCCTCCTCCACTCTTTCTCATTTTCCGGCCACCTACGACTACCATTTTCAACATCGGTTAGTGAGTTTTCTTCCTCTCTAACTAATCTTTTAGATCCCCTATTATTCATATTTTTTCTGTTATTATGTGTTATTATTTATGTGTATAGATTTTTGTATTATATATGTAGGTTTGTATTATAACATAAGGAGAAGAATATGACGATCTTGAATAAAATAGAACAAAACCATGGTAATTTTTCTGTTATTAATTAATATTTTATTTTTCAAATATTTGTATTATTTAAATTATTTGCTAAACCGATTTTGATTTTTTTTCTGCTCGAATACATGTTGAAAATGAATAAATTAAAAAAAAATAAAATTAAAGTCGGTTCACCGCGTGAACCGACTTTAAACGTAAAGTCGGTTCATCGCGTGAACCGACTTTAAACATAAAGTTGGTTCATCCCGTGAACCGACTTTAAACGTAAAGTCGGTTCACAACTTGAATCGACTTTAAACTTTAAGTCATTTACTTTAAAGTCGGTTTTTAACCGACTTTAATGCCCCTTTTTGTAGTAGTGTTAAATCAATGAGATCTTATTGGGTTGAGTTAGACCTCAGTTTCTAACATGGTAGCAAAGCTCTGCTCCTGGTCTCTATGTACATGGACTCTGGGCTCTACCACAATCTCACTATGAATCTTATGTCCATCTTTGTCCGCCGTGTGGAGGGGGGGTTGTTAAGTATCTTTGTCTCACATCGATTAGAAGTAAGGTTTATAAGTCTGAATAATCTTTAACTCAATAAGATCTTATTGGGTTGAATTAAAACTGAGTTTCTAATAAAAACTACTTTTATTAATGGCATCAACATAAACTTCATTGAAGAAACCATTTTCAAAAAACTAATGGAAGAAAGATGCAAAGTCCCTTAGGGACGCATAAAACAACTTTTTGGTGCAATTGTTTGAAATTACATAAATAAAAAGCAAAAAAACAAAAAAATAATTAGACTTAAATCACTTAGTTATTGCAATTAATGTCTATTAAATCAAACTTCACTTAAACTCTATAGTAAAAATGTAAAGCGAGTTATCTCATCCCATTTCATATCCCACTTATTATTCCTAATGAGTTTATAGTATAATATTCTCATTTCATTTAAATATTATTTCATTTTATTTTATTTTATTTATATTAAAATCCTAATAGGATTAACTTTAAATATATATTATATAATTTTTCTTATTAAATTTACATTACAAATAATCACGTATCATATTTTTTATTATTTTTATATTATTATTTGTTTGATTTAATCTCATTATAAACAAATGACATATTTTAATTAATATTGTTACACTTGTCATTTCATTTCAATTAAAATTAAATGAGAAAAGATAATATAAGTTTTAAAAATTAAGAGATTCTAACGTATTAACATTTAATTTCAATTTACAAATCTTCTAAGTAACTCAAATAATGAAATATAAGACCCTGAATGCAAAGAGGAGAAAATAGATAAAGGAAAAACCTGAAAGGAAACAGTTAAATTTGATTACTTTTAAGTTTTACATTGAATACGACACGTGACTTGCTAGTGTTTTTAATTTTAATGGCATTCCTGACCTGCTTGCCAGATTCATCTTCAAAAAAATAGAATTTGGATAATATCACACACAAAATAATTGAGTTTATTTGGATATTTCTTTCTAGAAGGGGAGAAAAATAGTTTGACAGGAACAACATAATTTACTAAATGAACACCAAAAAATTGAGTATCAAGATTCACATTTGATATAATTCATTTTCCCCAGTCATTATGCACGAAAATATTTATTTATTTATTGTCCTGGTTGAGCTTGGAACAGAGAATTTAAAGAAGCAGTTCGAAAATGCAAAATTGGCTTGGCTACATATCCATTGTCTAGTACATTCAAAATAAATTAATGTTCTCAAACAACACCATTTATACATGGCACCCTTGGGAGATGAATGTAAAAATTTTCAATTTTTCCGCACATGCAAATCAATCACACCAAGAATAAATTCAGAATTTTTAACAAAAATATCCATAAAACGAAAAATCCAAAGAATAAAAGAATAGAAGAATAAAATTACAAAGAAAGGAAGTTTTTTAGGTGATTCAAACTTGATATGATGTGAAGTATTTTGGAATTTTTTATTTTAAAATAAAAACATAAAATTTTATTAAATTATTAAATTATGATCGTGTATTCATTGAACTTGTAATTATAGATCAATGCGAACAATCTCATGTCACGTGAAATAAATTTCGTTTCGTTGTAAACAAACAGACTAATTATTTTGTATTAATTGATATAAGAATCATGATCTTATTATACCACGTGATCTTCCGTTCTTACAAGTACATAAGACTCTTTGAATAGAGATATATGATACAATATATTTAAATATATCTCATATTATTTAAAAAGTTAAATAATAATGTGTTTATAAAAATTTAACATTTTCTAAATGTCATAATGCATTGTATCAATTAAAAAAAAAACAAAAGTGTGAGATTTAGACTGAATCATCAAGTGTCACGTACTATAAACAAAATCATTAAGTATCCTGTATCAAAGCTAACTATGTTGAAGCTCTAAGAATTGGAGCACTAGACAATTGAGTCTTGGTGGTGAGAAGAACTATATGAATGCGACGTCGTATTCTTCTACTTCCAGATTGCCGGAACGGTAGCTTAAAAAAACTCCAGACTTTGCCGTCGGATGAAGAAGAAGACAACGACTTCTTCTGGTCAGCTATGGCCATCTTCGAGATTGCAAGTGGAATTCAGAACATCGGCAAGTAGACGTTGTCGTATAGCAACTCCTCTGTCTCTCTTTGATTAGTTTAGTCTAAGTTCTGTTAACGTTGAAAGCTTGTTCGGTTGCTTTCGAGGAAACTGAGGATGGGATGGAATTAGATATTTGGAATGGGGATTCCATTCGATTTCGAAGGGCCAGGCAGACTGGGCTGATACTTGGAGCAGGCCGGAACTCGTGGGTTATATATTAGGAGCTTCGTATTTGGCCCAATCTCTTATACGTTAGCCCACCATTTTTTAATTTATTTTAACAATATATTTATATTGTCATGAAATTACTATAAAGGACAAGTTGTATTCTAAGCCCAAGCGACGCCTCTCTAAGCCTTTTTGGCTCTTCCACCTCTTCCTCTGCTTGCAACGAAGTAATGTTGTTCTTTTTTATCTATCTAATTCTAAGTATCTAATCTTTTTTTTTCTCATTTCATATATGTTTCTCTTTAGAGGGTCCTCCCGACTTACTCATTTTTTTAAGATTGAATCAAGCTTTCTTTTTTCTAATAAAAATTGAAAATCAAGTCAAGCATTTTTTTTTCTTTTCAAAAGATATTTGGTGCAATTTAAAATGTAAAAAATGTGATTTTTATTATTAGACTTAGAGGTATCAAATGATGTTAAAATTATGATCATCTTAAGTAAGATATAAATCAATTTAACTTAACTTATCAAATTTTTAATTGATTCGAGTTCCCACGTCATCATATTTATCATATTTAATGTTCTTATTAAAATAATTAAAATATTTTAAAATATTTAATAAATAAATAAATTATATAAAATTAAAACAAAATTCAACCCAAATATGCGTCACATAAAAACTGATAGTAACCTCGCTAAAAATGTATGTCAAAAGCATTAAGCCCTAAAGCATTAGTTATATATGTTAAAATTAATAATAACTTTTTTATTTTATTGTAGTGAGTAAATTTTTATTTTCGATAAAATCAATAATCAAACTAAACTAAACAAGGTAAGAATTAGATATATAGTATTATCTTGCATTAAAAGTATATATATATATATAATAAGTTATTTTTATTATTTAAATAAAAAACATAAGTAACTATAATTTGATTCATTTTCACATAAATTAATATTAAAAATAAATACAAGATAAAAATTGAATTTAGAGTACTTTAAAAAATATTTAATCAAAAAATATTCAATTAAAAGAATGTTTATGTAAAATTTTTTATTAAGTCAAAAACTTGTCTCATGAATTATAAGTTCATTCATTTAAGTTCGTGAATTAAGTATAATTGGTCTTCTTAATTTTTGAACTTATTAAATCAATTTTAAATAAATTAAATTAAAATGTCATTTAACATCTCTCATCAAAACCACTCTATGAACCATGTGGGATAATTGCATTTTGTCCATTGCTATGGCTTGAGGTAGGCAACTGTGGATCTTTTCATGAGAATGTAAGAGTTAAATTACTTTCTCTTTGTATAAATCATAAATGTGATGCTATTGCATGTATCTTATATCCTTTCGCGTATGGTCAGTTTCCATTATATTAATTTATTGGGAAGTCCCTCCAAGTCATGTATGATGTGGCATCCCTAGAAAAGAGTCTCTGTTTTTTTTTTTTGTTTTTTTTAATAATGTAATTTTTGTGTAATTCAATGCCCTGCAGTTTTACAGTTCTTTCAGGCAGGAAAAAGTTTCATGACTTCGCTTTATTTAGTATATATTGGATCCTTCTAATTAGCTTATATACGTGTAAGATACGTCTCTTTATTTATTTGAATTTTTAGATTTTCTGTAAAAATCTTAACCGTTAAAAATATTGTGAGAGAAATTGGCTACCTAGTCTACAAGTTGTATCTATATTTTTGGCGTATTTACATTTTATATAAACTGTTATATATAATTTATAATTTGTTTTTTTCATTTTATAGTTGAAATGACGAATTTGATTACCGGCCACATCTTGAATTAATTTCAACTACTTTTCCTTTTTTAACAAATGGTATATAATCAAAGCTTTTGTTCTCATTTTCCAATTAGGGAAAATTAAATGCTTAATTAGCAAAATCCAACTAAACTTTTACATGCATTAGGTTCATGTAATATACGTATTTATTTGTATATAGAGTACCCATATCTTATAAATACTAATATATTTTTAAAATTATCAAAATGTACCACATTCCGTGAACCTGACTGAGAGAAAACAAAATTTCCTCAAAAACAGTAGGTAAATCTTGTCTTTGGTCTAATTGCTTAAGTGAAAAAGCTTACTTGCAATTTCAAAAATTGACATATTAACAATTTAATCATACACGCGTGAATTGACAATTGAATGAAATAAAAAAAAAGTGTATATATATATGTGTTACATAAAATGTTTGTGAAAAAATAATTGACAATACGTTAGTGTTTTTCCTTTAGGTACTATTCATTCTGGAGGGTGGCCTACGAGTTTTGACAAATATTTTAGAGTTTTTTATTTATTTTTCCTTTGGTAGACAAAGAACAAAATAAAAAAAAAACAGAAAAAGAAGGTACTTTGGGTATTTTAGCTTATAATAATTAGCAATGATTTTTATTATAAAAGAAAAAAAAATAAAGAGTTACTTGTTTATAATGGGATGTATAACTTACATTTTTGCATTGGTACTTATATAGATAGTACTGAAGTTTATAATGGTTCGTAGCACTGTACGGTCATTGTTTTGAGTGGATTAATGTGCAGTTAATTTCCAAACCAGTGTAATGTATAAGATTATTTATTGTTATTTAAGTATGTCTCGTATTATTAATCAGATTATTTTTTCCGTACATTTTAGTAAATATTTATTTAAAAAAAAAACATTTATAACAATCTTGCATTTCAATTTTAATTTCTAAGTGTGAAAAGAGTATTCCTAATTACACGAAAAAAGTCAAGAAATTAATATTTGAAAATCATATACGCCTCTCAGCTTTAAACCATATGGGTTGTTGACACGTAAAGGTCTCGTGAATGGAGGTTCATCGACAACAATTATGATACACCCATTTATCAAACCCAACTCACTAGCCATGCATACGTGTGACGTTTTCCACATAAAGCTTGCAATTGACCCAAAAGATAATACAAAAAAGGTCATTAAAATTCACCAATGCCAGGTGTTTCTCTTCATGCTCAAATTTTCAATATATTTCTCTTTATTTTATTTAACTGGACTCTGTGTGTGTATTGTGTTTTATTTCTTTAGATTTCGTTTCTGAAAACCCCAGCTTTAAATGTTTTGAATTATATAATTAAGCTTTGAAAAACACATGCATTAAGATAAACAAAGAAATCTCACTCATTATTCAAGGTTTGTTGAGCTTATTGGGCAGGTCGCTTTAATTTAATTAGAATCAGTTTCTGAATATCTAGCTACCAAGTTTTATGTATTTCGGCTGGTCAATACCAACACGTATGCGATTTTGTTTTTTGTTAATGCATAACTGTATGAGTTCAAATCTTCCGTGTGATTGCATGTATCACCAATATATGGCATACACATGGTTAAGAGTTAGTAAAATGGATACCAAAATAGCTTAAAAAGTTGAATTTTTGTGTATTTATTTTTCACTTATTGGTGAGATGCATGATTTACATTTTTTATTAGTAAGTGGTACATAGACATTAATTCACCAAAAGTAAGACAGGTGATTTGAAGGTTTATTGCATATCCTAATACCTATAATATATTGTAGGCATGGAATTGTCCTTTCTAGCATATAGGATCTAAGTAGCGTTTAATTTTAAGTTAATAATTATTATTGGGTCCTTATTCCGCATAATCAGAGATTTATTTGATTAATTAAGTAAAGTTGTCGCGATGATACCAAGCATGATTGAGACATCGTCCTTAGATAATGGTTTCTTGAGTATTACTCAATTAGTAATATTGGCTAGCTAGTTTAATTTATTCATTCAATCTCATACGAAATCCCTTATGCCCTAAATATGATTTTCTATAAGGATTGAAAATGTTAACTGAGGGTTTAATCAAAACCATTGGCATCGTAATCCAGCAATAGGTATTGTAATTAGGAAGCCAGCGGTAATACGGTAACAAGCAAAGAAACTAATACAGAGGATGGAGTATTGGAGTGAAAAGAGGTGGTATTAAAAATGATTAAATGGGATGTGTTACATTATTATTATTAAGAATTACAATTATATTTATATATTATTTATATATCGTATTATCACGTAACTTATAATTATGATATATTTATTATAATTAAATATATATTATTAAATTATTTATGTATTTTATTATTTTTCTTCTTTTCTTTGGGCACACGACCTATATTTAATTTCTTTATCTTCCTTTTAGTGTTGAAGGGCCTATATACGTCATAAATAGGAAGAAAAAAAAGGAGGGGTTCAATGGCTTATTAAAGTAATATTTGACCACAAAGCTTAATTTGCAAATTAACAATGAAATAGAATGAGACAGCTGTGCAAATGAATCTTAATGGACATGAGTAATATCTTCACATGAATTGACATTCATATAAAAATATTTTAACTTTAAATAAATGATGGATGGCCAAATGAGATAAAGAGAGATCAAATAAGAGTACCCTTAGGACACCTGTCCATGATTAGGTGCATTCATAATTTTAAAACAACAATTAATTAACTATATTGATTCTTTTAACAAATCACTTAATCTATTGGTAGGACTTCTTTATATTTACTAAAATGTGTCCGGATGAACGGTGTGTCCAATGATGCTGCTATAGAACGGTGTGTCCAATGATGCTGAAGTAGCCTATAAGTATATCATTTAACCTTAACTAAAACAAAAGTCACCAGAGTAGAAGAAGCTTATTGGTCATTAATTACCTGACGTCCTGATATCTAATCAAATAATAGAAGGGGAAAAAATGAAAATTGCCGTAGAGTATAAAGTAATATTACTCTTATGAACATAATCAAATTATTTTTCTTTAATACCCAGCTTCTAATAATTGTTAGAAGATCATGAGACGTATGCTAGATATCATTACATGACATGATGTGGATGGCCCAAGGTAACGGCTCTAGCTATATCATAAATTTGTAAAATCAAGTTAATTAATTATAATGAATAATACAGTATTATATCATGTTGTTTGTTATCTATTACAAGTTTTTAATGAATAATAGATTTTTATTTTTTCATTAGGGTGGTCACTGTTTCTTGTAAGACACTATATCACTTAATTAGATCATTACTTATAAAAAGATATTAGATATATTGTTTAATACCTTTTTATTTATTTATTTCATTTATAATCTTCGTGTTTCTTAGCTGCATGCATGCCTGGCACTCAATCCCAAGCAGATATTGTTTTGCCAAAGATATCAATCTAATATTTTCATTTAATATCCTATTTAATTTTACAAATAAGTTAATAGGTTAAAATTGTTTAATCTCATTTCAAATGTTATAGATCTAAAAATTTTCCTAATGAATTATTGGTTATTATAGATAATGGTATTTATTTATTTTTTATTTTATAATTTTAATTATCTTATTTAAATAAATTTAAAATAAATGAGATATCTTATTATATATCATTATATTATTATGACAACCCACAAAAAAAATAAGTGAAAATAAAATATGATGTGCTCACAAAATTCGAAGATTGTATTATGAATTCATAGAAAATCTTATCTCAATTGAAACCTATATTTTTTACCATTATTAGTTAAATTTATGTTTTAATGTTAAATTTTAAGATATAAGAATTAATATTTGGTTTCAGACTTTATATATATATTTAGAAATCATACTTGTTTATTAGCGCGTGCTTTGTGGATGGTAGAGGAAAAAAATGAGGAGATCGTACATAATAAAAGAAAAACAAAGAAATAGATAAAATATTGTAAAAATCTCAATTAATATTTTTTTGATAAACAATATGTCAATTAATATGTTCATGTGTATAATATTGTTTGAAAAACCATCTCAATTGTCTCTCTTTCAGTGCTTGTATAATTAATCTATATAGTAATTTTAATATTCCAAGTTTTAACAAAGGTTGAAATTTAAGAGCTTGAGATGTTCATATCCTTGTAATATAAGTCTTACCAATCTGACAACATATACAAAGACATATATCAAATTTAGGAGTAGCTGTTTTCCATATTTGTTTGCAACTTATTTTTCTAATCAAAACAGTGTCTTCAACTTTCTTTTTTTTTTTTTTTTTTGCTTGTTTTTAATTCTCAAACATCTACTTTTACATATCTAATAAGTGAATTTGAAGATGTTAATATAAATTATTACTTGAAAATGAAATATTTCCTTTGGTATTTATATCATTTTACACCTTAGATTAATTAACAATGCACTATTAAGATCAGACAAGCAAATCCTATAAAAAAAATTCAGACAAGCAAAAACAAACATGATAAGCAGATGATCATATTCTATTTTTTCTTTAAAAATACGTAATATGAAAAAGGTCTGCAAAAGAGACCAAGGGACAAATAAAAAATTAATTAAATTCTTTTCACTTATAATCATGGTTTGTCTTAATTAATAGAGTAGGGACATTAATTAGAGAAAAATATATATGATTGGTCTAACTTATTTTAAAAAAATAAAATTGTTAACTGTGATAACATCTTAAATTATGCTTTAGTTGGTGAGAAAAAATAACAATAATGGTAAGCTACAAAATTAGTACATACTATAAATGTGGCAACTAATGGTAACTATTCATTAGGTAATTTATTTATTGATGAACCTTTCAGAAGTTAATTGATTAACCATATTGAAAATCTTGTCAAATGCAAAATGTAAAAACTAAAAGTTATTATTTTTTTGAACATGCATCAATATTTTTAATCAAATGTAAGAAACTGTAAGTATGAATTTAACTTGTGATTGGAAATAAAGACTAGAAAAAGTGTAAGTCTTAGTAAGTTAACTACGTGATCGATGACATGAATGTTGAAAAACTATTTCTTTGACGAAAAGAAACTCTAATCAAACTGAGAGAATTAAGTAGTGCGAATTCGTCTAGATAGCAAGCTGTGGGTCATGGCCTTTATTTCATAATCACAACACTAATCGTTTTTTTTCTGCATATTTATTTTGTATTTTTGTTGACTATAATTTCTTTATGAAAGAACGTGCATTTGTTTTGCAAATTTCCATGCAGCGACGACCTTTTTTATTAATCAATTATTCGATTTAAGTAACAATCGATAACGAATATCATATAATTTTTTTTTTGAATTAAATTATAAAATTATCTAAAAATACATTTTTTTAATTTAGGATAATTATTATAAAATATTTTAAAAAACCATTTTTCTAATTTTTAATTAATATATAATTTAATTTAATAAATATATAAATAAATTAAATTAATTTTAAGTACGAACAAATACGTTTATCAATATATCTGTATCTGTTATTTTATGTTTATTTTTTACTCAAAATCATATTCGTTAATGAAATTTATCGAATGAAAATTAAAACTCGTTAATGAAATTTATCGAATGAAAATTAAAACTGCAAATTTTTTTTTTCATTTCTAACTTTAACTCTGATAAATCACAGAAGTAAATAAATTTAAGGAGGTACAGGGGAGTTGGGAAATGAAAAGGAACTTTCATTATATTTTTGAGAAGTTGTTTATATATATATATATACAATACAAATAAACAAAGAAATGAACTAGACTAATGCAAGCCACGGTTGGCACAGCTCAATATATATCTCATCCCTTTCCAATTATATTTATCATTTAATTATTAAACAAACTTATCATTAAATCTATTGGTACTATTTTATTATCTGCATTATAAATGCTCCTATATTTCGGCAAATTACCGACTCTATTATTATTGCCCATCTCCAATTCAATGCTATCTTCTTCTTCTTCTTTTTTTTTTTCTCCAAAATTCAATGCTATCACATTTAAAATTTAATAGTGTAATTTTTTATTTGAAATAAATAAATATATAATTAGATGAATAAAAAATTAATTTAATTGATAAATAGTATATTTTAAAAATAATAAATAACAAATTATCCATGCTCTCATTTTATTTTAAAGAAAGTTTGACTTTTTATTAAAAATAAAATTTCCGTACAGACACAAATGTCAAAATTTAAATATTTAAAATTTAGCAAAATGCTAAACCAATCACAACACTTTACCCAACTGGCAAAATTCGGAAAAGCTATGCCAGATAATGAAGTGATCTAATAATAATTATTAATCTCAAATATATGATAGTACTCTAAATTTAATTTTCTTAACTAGTAATGGATTTCAGACCACACTACTATATACATATTAAATCATAATAATAATAAATTTTTTATTAAAAATATTATATGTATTTTGTTTTAATAAAAATATATTTAAATTATTAAGTTTCATTGAAATATTGAAGGTTAAAAACCTTAAAATTTAAAATTCATTTATTTTATATGTTAATTTATTTATAATTTTACATTTATTATATCTAAATATTTTTTTAATAAAAAATTAAGGTAAAACATATATCCCTCCTTACCATTACATACATCCTTCTCGCACCTAACAATTAAAATATAAAATAAAATCAATTTTATGTTTATTGGGGTTTAAAATAAAATTTAATATTTTGTTTAAATACTTGCATAACTTTTTATATAAATTTTATTTTTAATTTTATATTAGACACCAAATTCACATCTGTTAAATTTATGTTTATAAATGTACTAAATCATGTTAAAATTTTGTTTTAAAAACACATGTTCTCAAAATTTTCTATAATATTAATATTTATATTTTTAAAAATATTTTTATGTCAGAAAATAAACATTAAAAATACCCGTCGAGTACGAAGCATAATTCAACGCTAGACAATGAGAGAATTAAACTTTTTGTATTTTTTTTTTCATCAAAGAGAAATTATACACATTATGTCATACGTGTGTGATTAAAACAAATACGTAAAAAAATTCTAATCACTGTAATATTAAATGAACTAAAACTTTATATTTTATTGTGTTATGTATTAATACACATAGATGATTGAGATATACCACAATAGGTAGCCAAATTTCCTCAAAACAGAGAGGACACGTATACATAGTAATAAACAGAGGACGGTACCTAATCTTTTTGACTTGTCAAAATTGTTTCTTGATCCTCTTTACTCTTGAAATTTTATCTAAATAATATTTTCGTTTTAAGAATTCAAATATATATTTATATTTTTCAATTTAAAGCTAGCTTTTAGTAAGTTATTAATCCTTATTAATTTATTTTAATACGATTTTTTATTTTTTAGCCATAATATTATCATACATATATATAATCTGTATATAAATAAAAAATAAAAAATTAACTCTTAAAATCTCACGTAAAGATCGCACACGTGATCGTACACATGCACGTAGTGCATATATAAATAAAAACAATCTTTTATCTTATCATTGATATATTAAGATGAAATTAGGTTTAAATTTAATAATTAAACTCAAATTTAACGTTAATAATAATGGATTATAAACTTAAAATGAGACTTAAATTAGGAAAATAAAATCATTTTTAGAGTTTCAAAATAAAAATTACATCATATTTCTCTTTCTGCGTACATAAAAGCCCTTTACTCTTCCCTGTTCCCTCCTATTTATACTTAGTAGGTTCTATTAAGAACGCTACATCTAATTTCTCTTTCTTTTCTCCACAACACAAAACCTTTCATTTCTCTGGTTTTCTCACTTATTGTAGTTAATAGCAAAATCAAAAATCAACACTAAAACATGGGAAGAGCACCTTGTTGTGACAAAAATGGACTCAAGAAAGGGCCTTGGACTTCTGAAGAAGATGAAAAACTTACTGATTATATTCAGAAACATGGATATGGGAATTGGAGGACACTTCCAAAGAATGCAGGTATATATTTTATTCTCTCCGACTTTGATACAGTATTGAATATTAATTTCCACAAGTTTTGGACTAATGGGTTGTTCTTGTTTTGTGTTTTTAGGTCTTCAAAGGTGTGGAAAGAGTTGCCGACTTCGTTGGAATAACTATCTTAGACCTGATATTAAACGAGGACGTTTTTCATTTGAAGAAGAAGAAGCTATTATTCAACTTCACAGTATATTGGGCAATAAGTACGAATTTCTCTTTAAACTATTTGGAAAAAGAAAAAAAGAAAAAAAAGAAGTTATCAGTCTCTACTTTGTCTCATTTTCAAGATTTTAATATTTTTTTTGTTTTGTTATTGTTTTAGGTGGTCTGCTATAGCCTCTCGCTTACCTGGAAGAACAGACAACGAAATAAAGAACTACTGGAACACTCACATTAGAAAGAGGCTTCTCAGAATGGGAATTGATCCAATTACACACAGTCCTCGGCTTGATCTTCTTGATCTCTCTTCAATTCTAAACAATACTTGTTTTTACGACCCGAACATGTCAAGATTGCTTACTGTCCAACAACCACAAGTGATCAATCCAGAACTATTAAGATTTGCTGCTTCTCTTATGTCCTCTCATCAAACAGAATCAAGTAACAATAATAACCACCCAAATTTATTAACCCATCAAAACTCTGATCATGATCAAGATCAAACCCAAGTTACCAATCCCCAAATCCCACAATTAGGTGACCAATCTAACCAGCCTTATTTTCAAGCACCATCCTTTTGTGAAATACTATGTCCTTATCCTAATGAATCACAAGAATTAGTCTCTGATCATCCCAACAATGCTGAGTTGCCAAACCTTACAAATTTCAGCTCCCCAAGTTCTCAAAAGAGTTCTGATAATCAATATTGGCAAAGCAGTAGTAGTGGAATGCCAGCTCAAGCTTCTTCAAGTACTTTTACAGAAGACTTGTATGTTCCTAATTTACCAAGTTATGCTTATCTTGGTTCTGATCATTTGCATCAAGCTAATTTTGTGGACAACATGGCTAATCAGAATTTCAGCTTCAGTACAACTTCATTGTCAACGCCATGTTCAAGTCCAAAGCCATTAAACTCGAATTCAGCAACATATTTCAATAGTTGCAGTACAAACAGTGCTACTAATACTGAAGATGAACGTGAAAGCTATTGCAGTAGTTTCTTTAATTTTGAGATTCCAACTCACTTGTTGGATGTTAATATTGAATTCATGTAATATGTATCGATCAAAGTGATCCCCAAAAAAAAAAAAAAATCTATTTGTTCAAGCCTTAAGAGTCATGTTATTTGGTGGCTGTGTACTGTTTATATATACATATAAAATAGGTAAATAATTTGGATAAATAGCTTAGGAGGTATCCAAATTTTGATATATTTTACCTAAAGGAGCTTAACTTTTTTTTCTTTATAAAAAGATATCTAAAATCTTATTTTATTTACACATGATTAACTTTTTGTATTAAATTTTGTCATTTTCGTTACACAATTACAACACGTTAATTAATTAACACTAATTAATTAAAGTATGGTGAATTAATTAAAAAAAATATTTTAAATAAAACATGTATCTTTTAGTAGAGAATTTTTTTTTTTACAACTTCTTATAAAATATATCAAATTTTGGGTACGATAGCTTGTTTATCTGAACAATTAATATATTTTTGTTTCACTTTTTTGCATTCTTTTTAATATTTGGTTTCACTCTTTTATTAAGCTTACTGTATAGATCGTGCCTCTTATATAATCTTGTTTTCTAATGGGATGTTCCACCATTATTATTGATTATTGTCATTATCCTCCATTAATTAATCCTAATATCTTATTATATTTCTTTTTTATTATTTATAAATGTACGTGGATCTTATTATATTTCTAAATATTTAATTAATTTTTTTATTTAATGTTAGATATGAATCACGTTCAAGTTTCAATCATAGAGATTAGAGAAAAGAAGAAACTGATTTCTATAAGTAAGTGAAAATTAATCTATGTATGTATGCTAGCTGTTCGTGCTTAATTTCAAGAAGTGTAATTAAAAAGCAATATGTATATATATAATGAGGGAAACAGTTTCCTTAAGGGGGGAATTATAAATCTATATGATCCAGAAGAGGGAATAATAAATCTGAGGGAAAAGACAAAATCTATGTTTGACCCAAAAAAGAGACAAAGAAAAACCACAAGAGATGGTAAACAAATCAAAGAAGAACTCTTATATTGATAAAAATAATAAATCAAATTAAGAACCCAAATATTGAACTGGTTTTCCTGATTCCGACACGATTATAAGATTCCGACGACACCTAACTGCCGGAGTATCTAGAAGTGACACCTGTTCAGTTCCACATATATATGTGGCTCATTGAATTTTTAGGGGTGTCAATCGGGTTACACGACAATGAGAATTGTTTTTTATTTATAATTAACTACTGATTCTTTTGTGTTTTATAAAGATAACAAATTTTCTTATTACTTTAGATAAGTAAATTAATTAAAATAATTTATTTATTTCATTATATTATAAAATAGGTGATTTTAGATCGAAAATACAAACACGAATAAATACGACATAAACATGCATAATACATACAAATTTTTACTCTATTTTCACGTATTGATAAAATAATACACTTATTTTTTTAGGAAACTAACTTTTGTAATACTTTTTAAAATTAGTAATTATTGAATTTAAGTTAATTAAATTTATTTAATATTTTTATATGTTATTTTTATTATTATAAGTTTTATAGATATGATTTTTAATAATATTCATATAATTATTTTTTTAAAATAAATACAACGAAACTAATTAAAATATCTATTTTATCTTTATAATTAATTATAATAATATAATATAAATCATTCAAAGAATTTAGTAAACAAAGCAAAGCACCAAAGTCACAAATGGATTACTATGGAGAGTTTGAATTATCTATTTTATCTTTATAATTAATTATATTTTAATATAATTATTATAAATTAAAATTATTATTAATAAAAATAATTAAAACAATAACAATTATATTCATAATAATAATATCATTACTCTTGTTATTTTATGATGAAATTGTTTTCATATTTTTAAATTTTATTTAATATAAGTTATAAAATTAAAAAATATATTTAATTAATATTAAAATATTTACACTAAATATAATAATGTAAAAGCAAAAAAAAAAAACATAACAATAACCCATCCTTTATCTAATTCCCAAGATTGTATCGAATAATGTATTTGACAAAATTAAGATATATTAATAAAAGAGTGGAAAAAACAGATATACGTGTCCGATGTGATCGTCGACAACTATAAGCGGGGACCACATAGAGCCTAGTCCTTGTTTTTATTGAATATAATGGCGTGGTTCTTGTTGCAAGATTGGTCTACTTTAGTCCATCGTCAATTTAATTGCTAGCGTCACACGGTGAGTCGTGACTAAACAAAAGGTCTGTTAAAAATATATATATATATATATATAACATTAAAACTTATAAAGATATTTTACGTTAATTTTTTATTTTTTAATATTAAAAAAAATAAATATATTATTTAAATTAAATTATAATTATTTAAATATATTAATATTAAATCTTAATTAACTAACATATATTTAATATGTTAAAATATTATTTTTTATAATTTTTAAAAATATTTTTATTATAATCTGATATAATATAACAACTTACATGCCTAAAGTGTAAATAAAGATGATATGTTAATGTAATGATATAATTTATTAATTTTTAAAATTTATATAATTTTATTTAATTTAATTTTTAATAATATTAAATAATAATTATATGATATTAATTAAGATATTTTATTTATTTTAAATAATTTTAAATAAAAATATATATAATATAATATAAGAAATGATATGATATATAATTAAATTTTTAAAAAATAATATAATTTATATTTAAAATTAAATCTATTATATTTATAAATAAAATAATATTATATGAAAAAATTTAAATATGTGATAAAATAATAAAATTTACTTTAATCTTTATTCATATAATATGTTATGATGGAATGTTTCGAATCGGTTTATTTAAAACATCAAATCATACTTTGTTAAATAATTTGTTATCTTGCGTAATGAAAAATTGGTCAGTAAAATTGAAATGACGTCATATTCAATGCGTACGTGGACTTTTGAATAGTTGGTGGGGTCGATTGCTGAAAGGGGGTAACCATTTGACTTGGTAGCGGAAGGGTCTTATCCAATTAGAAGAGCTACTACTGAGGCCTTTGACTCACTGTATCGGCGATTATTTCACGGAGAATTTGGTTTTTGGGAATTGAGTTAATAATTACATTTTTTTTTGGGGCCTAATAGAGTTAATAAGTACCTAATCAGCGCTAATAGATATATAACGGTGTTTTTGATAAATAACTATTTAGATTCGAGGGAAAATATACTATTCATATGATAAGAGAATAAATATTTTTATAACTATAATATTTGTTACGGTAGATTACCCATTTTTAAAAATATAAATTTTATTATGATAGTAGTGATTGTTTTTTTTTCAAAAATAGGATTAATTTATTAATAATACATATAAGTAATTAAAATTTATATTTTACTCTTTTAATAGTTTGAAGACTTGGTAGTTTATTGTATATACAAATATTTTATTAAATATAAATAAATAAATAAAAATGATGATAAATATTATTATTTTAAAAATTTAAAATATTTTGTTTTAAAATATTAAAGGTGTAATTTAAATGTTTATATATAATATAGATATATATACATAGGGGGGAATACATGAATGCCATATGTATATTATTTATGGAAGAAATGTAAAAAATTATTCCATTTTAAGGGTTTTTTTTGGAAAGGGTCAATTAATTTCTAATTATTATAAAATTTATATTTTAATCCTATAATTATTAAATTATGTTTATTATATCATATAATTTAATAAAATAATTAAATTAATCCAATTAACATAATATCATGGAAATTAATAGTTATATATAACAAATAGAAATGCATTTGTAAATATATGTATAATTTTTTTTGCTAATGACATGTCTAATTAACTAATACTAACTTAAATTATTATATTTAAAAAATAAAGAATAAGAAGAAAAAAAGATTTATATGAAACAAAAAATTTAAAATCTCTTTTCATAATGTACAAAAAAACTTTTGACTTAAAAATAACAAAATTTAAAAATAGTATATTTTTTTTACCAAAATAGATAATATCCATCTAATATTTATGAAGATTAAAATGACATATCTATCGTATTCATTTAAAAGAAAAATAATGATTTACATTTGTTTAATTATTTGTTTGGATTATTGTTGTTATTTTTCTACGGATTTAACCCCTAGATATTTTCTTTACATGTAATTTTCACAAAATTATTTCATTTCAAATCAATGCAAGTCCAAACATTTTTTTCACAACCATCCAAACATTTTTTTCAGAACCGTCCAAATATATTCTTAATTAATGAAAAAACTGTGTAGATGGAGTGATGAAAATGGTAATTGAGGAGAATCAAATTCAAAAGTTGACGAGAGATATTCAAACTTGTGCGCGCGATGGGATGTCAATGACAAATATATGTGCTTTCATTTTCTTGTCCATGCAATAATATAATATTTGACCCATAAATCATCTTCTGACAGCTCATCGTCCACAGTTTTGGCCCATAATCATCTCAGCTCCATCAAAGAAAGAAACAAAACACTTGTGTTACCAATTACTGCATTTAACTCGTTTTAATTCCTATGTACATCATATATGAAACTAAATGTTTAATTGCTTTATATATCATCATCTCTAATTTACTCTAATTTACTTGTAACTTTAAATTTTGCTTCCTAATTAGCAAAGTAGCAATCATACATATATCACAGCTTTATATGGAGGAAAAAGATAAGAAAAAAGTTATCAAAAAAGAAAAAGAAAAAGGTATTGCAATATTTCCTACCTAAATAAAACGTAGCTAGCTAGCAAGGTAGCAAATTCATATACGAAAGGGGCATCTTTTGGTTTTAGGTGAGTACAACTTGCAAGAACCACACCCGGCCAATTGAGAATCTAAGATATATTATGTGTAGTAAAGTGTTTTTTTTTTATTTTCAGTTTCATATTAATATGTGCCAATGGATATCAATTATATTATGTGAACGAACGAACGAAAAATTTACACGTTCTTACGCATTAATTACGGTGCTTTTAATGGTCAACATTACAATAGGGGTCAATGAATTGCCATAATTTACCAACATTATTATTTTATTTTATTTTGCTTTTGCTTTTTATGTCTTCTACTCGCCACGATTAGAAGCCATGCGCCGATGCCTATAAATTATAAGGAAAATTTGATAGTTATAATTACACTATTTAATATTATTATTCAAGTATAAAAATTTTACAAACTTTTTCTTGGTCATATTAACATCATTTTATATCTTAAATGCTTCCATTATTATTATATAGCACTACTTAAATTATAATCGTATGTTAATCAAGAACGCATCATGTTTTCATCTCAATCAGAATATATAACACAAACATTATTTACATTGCAGCATTTTATTATATACAATTTTGTTGGTGTAATTGAAACATTAGTTCGATCCCATGTTAGCAAATTGTTTGAAATACATAGAAAATTTGAGACGTTTAAATTACTCCCAATATCGATAATTAACTTAGAAGTTGAACAAGTAATATTAGAACATTGATTTTTAAGAATATATGATAATTTTAAAAGATATTAACGATTTCATAATCCTAATATCTATATTGTTAAAAAAAATTATTTTTTTCAAAATTATAAATTATTAAAAAAAATAAAAATATTTTTATATATTCTATCACTCTTCTATGAGTGTTAACTGTATACATCATATATCAAAATATTTATAATTTAATAATTGAAATTATTGGACATTAAACACAGTATATTTCGCTTCATATCCCATGATTTTTCGATCACTAACTCTCTCAAACATTTAAATTATTAAAATAAAATTTAACTATACTTTTATACATTTATAGTATATTGAGTAAATAAAATTATTTCACTTAACATAATAGTTTTTAAATATTTTAACAATAAATCCTATATTATAAAAATATCATGAATATATATTGATATTTTAATACATGAGTACTTGAATAAGTAGTTTGTTATAAAAAGGAGTAAAAATTTGTTAATGTTAGTATAGTTTTAATTTATTTATGAGTAGGTTACGTATATATATAACCAAATATATTATTTATAAGATAAAATGAATTATCAAATTCATTTAGATTGTGTTATGTTATTTTTATGTTTAGTTATGGTATTACATAATAATAAAATATGTTAATTATATTGTTGTGACATAATGAATTTCACATGTATAACTATTAAATAAGTTATGCATATCCTCTTAAAATCTTGTCGTATTCATATTATAGGTGTTTTATCAAAAATCGGATTGTATTTATATTGAATATGTGTTTTATAGCAAACTAGCTACCACTCAACTAACTAGTAATTAATTATTTTGTCCATCATTCTAATTGTTTGGTGATACTACCTTATGTTATGTTAAACTTGAATTGGAACATCTTTTTTTATAATTTAAAATAATTTATAGGTGAGTTTGTATTTTAAAATGTATTGTATAAGATAGAAAAGTGAGAAAGAAAAAAAATAATTACTTTTTTATAGATATATAAGGAATTTTTTTTTCAATATTAATGTATTTTTTCTTTTCTTGCTAAGGTTGTAAATATTGTATATATACGGACGGGGATTAATGCAACACTTTATAACAATAATTATGCATTTTTGTAATTGATATTAGACAGGTCACCAAGTAGCCAATAGTAAGCTATACGTCAGTTATACGTCAGATTTGATAATGAAATGGTTGAATTTGTGCTAATGAATGACTGTTTCACAATGTATTTATCAGGCGCCACATTGACCATAAACTTCTCTCTTTATGATCACGGTTTTGATGAGAAAAGCTTGTAATCATGTTAATTAAAGATGAAATTTGGAGCTGTACGTGTCCAAATATATATAGAGGCCATCTAGTTTGTGGGGATAATGGGGTACTGCTTGTTTTGACTTTTGACTACTAACACATACACATGCATACATTGCTTTCTTCTGTATTTTTCTCTTAATTTCTTGACGATGGTCTTTTTTCTATATCTCGACCGCCCAAAGAAAAAGTTCTTCAATGTTTATGTTTTATTTAGAGTAATATAAATTATAATAAAAATAATTTATGTGTTTATATTAATAGTAATATTCTTTGTTTAACATCATTTAATAATATAGTTTTTTATATAATTATTATTATTTAATCTCAATTAAAAATAAAAGATTTATTTTTTAATTTTATTTTATTTATAATTATATAAATTTTCTTTTAATATTGTTATTATTTCTTCAATTGTTTAAACAAACATGAAAATAAAAAAATATATTTTAAAAAAATAATAATAAAATAACATCCTTTAAAATTTAAAACTTATGAACATAAAAATATCATTTTTTATATCTAACTTTTATATTTTTATTATTAAAAAAATCTAGTATACTATTTTACTTTAAAATTTTAATTTTATGTTGTTTAAATTAAAATATAATCATTTTAAACTTGTTTAATGTTTAAATTCATTCGATTAAAATTTATTTAATATTATTAGTATATTATTTTTATTATTAGTATAATTTCTTGAATATTTTCGGTATTGAATTCAATTCTAACCTAAGCTCTTATTTATAAAGCGGCTTTCTCTCTTTGACCTCCTTCTTTTCTTCTCTTGTTCTGAACTTTCTTTATTGCTATTTTTCGTTGTTGGCTTTTTCATCTATGCAATTATTAATCCGAACTAGTGCTGTCTGTGTCTCTATATAATGTGAGAAATTGTTCACAAAAAAGAAATTCGGTAATATCCAAATCGGGCTTGTGCATGTTTTTCCTTTGAAATGTGATGGTCAGGGTTGAGTAAAGCTAATCTTTTCAAGTTAACATTTATTTTAAATGGGTATACGGTGGATTATGGTTGGATTACACTATCAGGACGGATTCAAAATTTAAATTAATAATTAATAATAATAAATAGCTATATAAATTAGGAGTAGCGGAAATTTTTTGAATAGAAAAATATATACTATTATAATTATAAATATGTTTTATTTTTTTATTTAATTAAAAATATTGTATATATTTTATTTAAATATAAATATATTTAAATTATTTAATTATAATTAACATATTTTTAATAATAAAGCCTTTACAATTAAAAATAAAGAGACTACAATTTTATTTTATGTACAATATGTTGATATCATTTTTTATATTGGTACACCTTTTCATTTTTGTACGCTTAGAATAGAGAAAATATTGTTAAGACCTTGTGTAACTGATCAGTTCATTCTCCATTTTAATTTTTTATTATTACTTTTCTTTAACGGATCATTTAGTGATTCAAACGTTTCTATCATTGAAGAGCTCGTCGATTATGATTGAAGTTGGTAACATATGTCAATATTTTGATGGGAAGCACAACTATAAAAAGGGTGTTATGGTCCCTAAGCTCAACACATAATTCTAATCCAATACACCATCCAATTTAAGTGGTGTTAAGAGCTTAGAAGTTCCAAACACAAAGAGCAAATTAGTTTGAAGCTTTAAGAACAATTTTAATGGCTAGAGATAAGATCTTTGTTTTACTTGTTTTTGATCACTTTAATTTGTTTATTCCGTATTTGAGTCAATTAATTTATGCTTACATTTGGTATCAGATGTCATATTACCTCTATCTTGATCAGTTTAAAATGATATATGTTTTGTTCTGTTTCACCAAGCACCTTGAAATTGAATTTTTTGAAAGACTCATTTTTGATGCATATGAAAATTATAAATGATTTCATTATTAATTTTTCAAAAATTCTATGAATTGAAAACGTGAAAAATCACGAAGAAATTCATTCTAGTTATTCGTTCGTGTTCATTGGAATGTATTAATTAACTTTTTTATTTAAAATGATGTTTTTGATTCAAATTGAGTCTATAAATTACTTGGAAATTCAACTCTGAGAATTTTGATTAAAAAAATGTCAATTTTCGTTGCCGAAATTGCGAGATACATCTGGGGCACAAATCGGGTTGAAACCAGGTCATTCTAACCCGATTGGAGGTTGAAGATGAAGTCCAAATTTTTTTTTATGTTTCCAAGACTTGAACTCGAATCTATCACATAAAGGCTAAGTGCCTTGGTCCCTGAACTACAACTGGTCTGTGATAATTTTATATAATAAAGGCTTTATATATATATATATATATATATATTCATAATATGTTTTTTATTTATTTATTGAATTAAATAAATGGATGTGAAAACAGCTTTTTTCAACGAAGATTTAGAAGAAACGATTTATATGAAACAACCTGAAATATTTCTTTCTAGTGACAGGGAGAATTTGGTTTTTAAGCTTAATAAATCCATATATGGACTAAAATAAGCATCCCGTCAATGATATTATAAATTCCATGGAGTAATTTCTTCATTTAGATTTGTTGAAAATCCCATGGATCAATGTATATACTATAAGGTTAGTGGGAGTAAGATATGTTTTATAATTTTATATGTGGATGACATTTTTCTTGCAACCAATGATATGGGTTTGTTACACGAGGTAAAATAATTTCTCTCTAAAAATTTTGATATGAAAGATATGGGTGAAGCATCTTATTTAATTGGCATTAAGATTTATAGAGACATATTTCGAGAGGTTTTGGGTTAATCTTAAAAAACCTATATCAATAAAGTTTTAGAGAGATTTCGAATGAAAGATTGTTCACTAAGTGTTACCTCCATTGTGAAAGGTGATAAGTTTAATTTGGACCAATCCCCAAGGAATGATTTTGAAAAATAACAAATAAAGAACATTCTATATGCTTCTGATGTCGGAAGCATGATGTATGTTTAGGTTTGTAGAAGGCCTGACATTGCATTTGTTGTTGGAATATTGAGACGATATCAAAATACTCCAAGTTTGGACCACTGAAGAGCCGTTAAGAAAGTAATAAAGTACCTTTAAGGAACCAATGACTATATGCTAATGTATAGATGAATTGACAACTTGGAAGTAATTGGATACTCCGAAGGGGACTTCATTGGTTGTATTGATTCACACAAATCAACATCTGGTTACATTTTCATGCTTATCGGTAGAGTTGTGTCTTGGAGGAGTGCAAAGCAGTCCTTGACTACTACTACCACTATGAAGGTCAAGTTCCTATCATGTTTTGAGGCCATATCACATGGTGTATGGTTAAAGAGTTTCATTTTCGTGCATAGAGTAGTTGACTATATTTTTAAGCCATTGAGATGCTACTGTGACAACTCAGCTACTGTGTTTATGACTAAGAACAATAAAAGTGATATTCGTAGTAAGCACATCGACATCAAATACTTGGTAATAAGAGAATGTGTTAAGAAAATGAAAGTGGTCATTGAACATGTTAGCACTGAGTTGATGATTGTTGATCCTTTGATTAAGGGCATGTCACCACTGAAATTTAAGTATCATGTATAGAAAATGGGAATTGGTTACATTTTGGAAAGTATATATACAATTTACTACTGAAACTCTTATACATTATGATATATTCTCCTATTCATGTGCACCTTAAGTTATTTGAGAAAATATATTTTGTATAGGAGAAAGAATAAATACATGATTTATTCATTAAGTTTTGTTACCACATAAATATAATACTTGAGAAACTAAATACATTATAATACATGGTAGATAATACTTGCTTTTTGAGGACTTATCGCCATGATTTATGTATTTATTTTTGAAGAAATATAATAAATGGGATTAAGTTTAACGTTTGGACCAAGTGAGAAAATGTAATCGATCTATTAGTTCTATATTTTCAATTTTTGTTTTCATTTTTCTTTAACGGATCATTTAGTGGTCCAAACGTTTTTATCATTGAAAAATTTGTCGGTTATAACTGAAGCTGGTAACGGATGCCAATGTTTTAATGGAAAGCACAACTATAAAAAAGATATTATGAGTGTTGTGGATAACTTAGACGTTCCAAACATAAAAAGTAAATCGAATTTGATCAATTTAGAGCTTTAGAATAATTTTAATGGCTAGAGGTAACATTCTTGTTTTACTTATTTTCAATTCATTTAGTTTGTTTATTTCGTATTTGAGTCAATTAATTTATGCTTACACCTTAGACTATCACAAAGCGTGGTGGTCTTTAGTCTTATAATGCTTAAATAAATACTGATAATGAGAAGAAATAAATGACTAATGTATATCCTTATGATATAGAGAGATGAATAAAGATATTTAGTGAAAAAAAAATTAGATTTCATTGTTCGTAAACGAAAGAATGAATTATGTGTATAAATACTTAATTGATTGTGTTTAATGTTAAATAGTATTGAATATTTATGGTGAAAAAAATTATATTTGTTAATGATTCTTATCTATCGAGATAGATTTACGTTTAAATACTATAATTTTATTTTTTAATTATCTTATCGTTGAATAATTAAAATTTTGAATCTTAGTTATTTATTTATTAGATATTTGATTCTTACTAAAATCTATCTATTATTTAAATTAACTTGTAAGTTATATTAATGATTAGTAACTCTTATTAATAACTCTTTTATTACTAAGTAAATCACGTTACATCCGATATATTACATCTGACACATGTAGGTCTTGACTCGATGTGGCCAGTTATATTGTGCAAAAATTATTACAACTTCCTTGAATTTATATACCAGGTGAGAAACAATTTGGGTGTCTTGTCTGTTCTTTTGTTTGGGGAGAAACGTACTTAGACACATCGTGTGTAACTTTTAAGGGATATATATGTCTCAAGCTTGTGGTACAGGTACAGCTGGTTCCCCATCCTCACTATTAAACTCCTACTTACCCTAGACTTGACTAGTTGTCAAGTATATTGACTTTAAATTTCAGTAATTTATCAATTTAAAACATTTATATTTTAATATGCTATCAAAATTTAAATAAATACGTATTTTTATCTCATTTTTGTTGAGATTTAAAGCAAGTATGAATACTTGTAAAATTCAAATTTAATCCTTTTCGTAAACTCTTAACTCTAAATTAAGTGAAATATTTAAAAAAAAAATATGAGCTTTGTCGAGTTTCCAAAAATTAGCTAACTTTTTAAAATTTGTGATAATTGAATCCTGAATTAATAAGAGTGTTTGAATATATATATATATATATATACTCATCTAAAGTTGTAAATAATAATGCTCGAACACATGCGTGCTTATAAAAACAATATTATTGCAACATGAAGTATATAATTATCATCTTTTACATAGTTTCAATCTCTTTTATTCCATTTAAAATAACAATTGTTTATCTTTTTAAACTTCTTAGCACTATTTTACCACTTAATTGCATATATATGTTATAAATTTATTGATATTATATATTTTAGTTTTATTATTTTTTCATCGTCTATTGTTGTCAAACACATTAAAAAAATGATATGTTTTTTATAATACATTGCTCACTTATTTAGTCTTATTTTTTATGTGTTTATCAATAATTAATAACAAGTGTGACAATACATATAAAAATATTATATAATATATTTGAAGTCATATTATAACAATATCTTACCGATAATTAAAAATTTATTCATATATGTATACCACAATTGTATTTGTGTTTTTAAAAATAAAAGTAAAAAATGAAAGGGTGAAAGAGAAACCATATATATAACTTATTTTTACATGTAAATTAATCCACATGATGGAACATAACATGAGAGATTTCAATCATCATATGACTCAGAGGTGACTTTAATAGGTCGTTAGAAGATGAGTATTATTATCGAATAAATGACTAATAGATAGTTTTCTAATCATCTAACAAAGAAATAATTATATAAATATAAATTCAACATTAAATAAGCCTATGTGATGGTCGTTAACATACAGTATTTTTCTATATATATTTATTTTGTACATTTTATACAAGAAGAACTTGATAAGAGACGGACATTACAATACACAATCTCTTATTAAGTCTCTTTTCACCTTTCTATATCAAAAGGAGAGATATTAATCTCCTTATTTTTTTGCTAACAATCTAAACTTACTTAAACATCGAAAAGTCAAAGAATGAGACATCTCATGATGGTCCAAGATTCTAAAAGTGTGTATATGTTCTCAAATTCACAAAAATAAAAAATACAATCAATTATTAATATTGATAATAATCGACATCATTACTTTAAATAAAAAAAAATGTAATGTAAAAGATTTTGTTAGATGATAATAATACATTAAAATGATGTGGAATTGTATCTTAATTACTTAAAGACAAGACAAACATCACGTAAGAATGTAATAAAACTCTATATGTGAACTTTGAGTTATTATTTATTCTTTTTGTATAAAATTAAACTAATGATGTCATAATTTTTTAGTAGGAATAAATTGTCTCCATTTTTTAAAAGAATCTTACTTATAATACCGTCACGTCGTAAATATGTGATTGAATAGGTTTATATTAACATTTTATTTTTATAAATTAAAAAAATATAAAGAATGAGAACGAAATCAAATATTAATATTAACAATCAATTTATTACCTATTGTATTTAAAAAATTTGTTATGTTTCTCTCTCCCAGTCCAATTGTAAAATATTATTAACTGTCTTAAAAGTTCCGATGTTATTAAAGTTTGATAAATTGGTGTTAAAAAATATTTGAAAAATTGACATTATTGTTACTCCTTTTATTTTCCATCGATGGAGTTTTTATTCCATCTCTAATTACCTTCTTCGCTCTAAATATTGAAACCAACCAACCACATAGAGAGTCGCGTCAAAAGATTAGCCACACTACTGTCTAGACCCAGTTTCCTTAAAAGTCAGCAAAGTCATAAAAGAATGAATAAGGTCCATGAGAAACAATTGGGTCCAGTGTTAGCTCAATAAGTGGCCCAATTCGAAACGGTCCTTTTATTCTACTCGTCCTTGAGAAATAGGCCAATAATCTTTGCTATGCAGTATTCGTGCCGAGATGATATAATACTTACACCAATAACAAATATAAGTCGAACATGGTCATTGACATATCAAACTCGGTTGATAGCAAAAAGAAGAAAATAGTCGTTAATATGTCCGGCTTGGATGGCAAATGCCCAATGAAGAAAAAAAGAGAGAGAAGAAATCTTTTACTTTAAGGCATTCACCTGCTCTTTAATATGCAATTCTACTCTCTCTTTTTCCGCAGCATATCGAGCTTGATTTTGGAAATTTTAATTTGGAATAACCACAGAAAAAATAAGATAAATTTTTTGAGAAAATATTTAAAATTTTAATAACTTTAATAATGAATATTTTTATGTTTAATACTATCAAAGATTCACTTAAAACAAAATATATTATACAAAAATAAAAACAATAATTTTAATTTTAATCAACACATAAATATTTAATATATTAAACATAATTAATATATTTATTTATGGTGTTTAAATACTAATGTTAAAAATTATACATTTATTATTTCTATTATTGTATCTTAAATTTTTAAAAATTATGAATTTATCCAACAATCTGAGTGAATCGAGTTAATAATTTTTTAAATAAATATACTACTTATACATTCATAATTAAGACTCAAATCTCAAACATTCTATATACTCAAATAAGTTATACTGTTGTTATAAACTCGTTGGTGAAGAAGTTCAAATAACATTACATAGTTGTAAATCGAGGATTTAATATTTTAATAATATCTATATTTAATAAAATACATGTACTCAAATTTTTATAATAATATATTAATAATTTTTATATTTAATTTAGTATATTAATAGTAAAAAATCAAGTACAAACTTATATTGAAAATTGTTTTTCACGTTTAATTTAGTACATAGGTGTCTCTTAGTCTTCAATATGTACTTTTTGGATGAGTATCATGTTATATGGTTTCATTAGGTAGTATTAAAAAATTAAAATCTTTATTTTTATAGTTATATTATTCATATATTATGTCATATAAACTCTATATCTTTATTAATTTGTTATCTCTGTTATATAATATATCTTATATTTGTTATTTATTTATTTATTACTCTTTAATGTCAAAGTCTATTTTAAAAAAAAATTGGGTGGATTGTAAAATGCGACCACTCTGTATGGGTGGGAGGTAAAGTCCATTTATTCCTTTTGCATCTTATGAATCTAGAGTTGGGATTCAGAAACCAAAACCAGAGTTCTAGTAAACGAAAATGGTGATCCAATTCATTCATTCTTTAAGATTGTATATATTTTCTGATGAGTCAATTAAATTGCATTAGCATGCAAAAACAAGTTGGTATGACTCATCCTTTATTTTAAGTTAGTTCAATCTATATAATATTTTCTTTATTTAAGAAAAAAATTAGACTTAGTCCTAACTTCTTCTTTTTTATTATATAATTATTACTTATTTATTTTTATTAATATATTGTGTAATCAATATAGTAACTTAGAGATGTACAGTGGGTTGTATGGTATTATTTTTAAGAGATTTTTGTATAAGTGTTGAGTCATTTAAGAAGTCTTGTAATTATGTAACTTATACATATTAATTATATGTTTATTAAGATAAGTTAATTTAATCATGTAATTTAAAGTATGATCAATTAAATCAAAATTTTCAAACATTATGATATTTTCAAGAGTAAAATGTAAATTTTATATTTTATTTATAAAAATAAATTAAAAAAAAAACTCAATCCCTTCCTCTCCCTCCTCTCTTTATCTCTCTCTCACTCGGTCACTCACTCATTCTCTCTTTCAATTTTATTTTTTATTAATAAATTAACGATGAGATGAGGGAGAGAGAGAGAGAAAGAGTATAGAGGAAAGGAGTGAGAAAGAAAAAGAGAGGAAAAACTCTTATGTGTTTTTTTAAATGTTTTTTATTAATGAAATATATAATTTTTATTTCATTCTTATAAAATTTCATTTTTTTTTTAAATTTAATTTAATTGATTATATATTTAAATTTTAAGATTAATAAAATTTAATTAAAAAGTTATAAAAATAAAATATATAAATCATATACTTATGGGATTAGAATGATAATACACAGTTTTTGTATATAATTGTTGTATTGATGTGTATAAAAAGAGAATGGAGTTGTAGAAATCTCTTAAATTAGATTATTGGTGTCATTTGGTCTCTTAAATTAAAAATGTTATCATTTAATTTCATTATTTTTGAAAAATATATCAGTTATTGATAAAAATCATTATTTTAATGATATTTTTTATAAAATATTCGAGTAATTAAAATATGATTAAAATACGAATCTTTAATAAGAAATAATATTAAATTCAATATAAAAATATTGAATGAAAACACAACATAATAATATTTCAAAAAAATATTTAAATATATATTTTAATAAAATATTAAAAATAAATAATTAAAATCATAAAATATTAAAACAAATATTATGTGATATTTTTATATTAATTGTAATCATACTATTACCAAAATATTTGTATTTTAATCACTTATCAAAAAAATAATATTTTAATATAAAATATTAAAATAATACATATTTTTATATTGAATTAAATGACTAAAGAACCCAACTTCTAATCAAAATGTATTAATCTATGAGATTCTTTTGTATTAGAAATTAAAAAGGAAAAAAATTAGACAACATCAACACGCTGTATTTAAAAATTTCTCCATCTTTTATGTCCTAGTCTTCATTTAGTGTTATTTTTTTGAGAAAACACATGTAACTAATGAGCTTATCATTAATAGCTATCTTATTTCAATTAAATATCATATTCCTTATAAATCTGATTTTTTTTTATAGAAGTAGATCCAAAAATATTCGAGGTAGTAACATGAACCCAAATCCGAGAGATTGGCCTAACTATCTAGGCCTAGTTCACGCTTTATACTTTTAAATCCTTATGATTCAGAATTTGGAGCCAATTTTCCCATCCTAATAGTAGTATATATATATAAGACACTTGCACCTTATCAACCATACTATTGTAATTCTGAATTCCAAATGAAGCTACAAATTCGCCTTGTATTCTACCACTTAGACTAATGTTTAAACTTGGAAGGCAATACGTACGAGCTGGAAAAAAAAGAAGGAAAAAAAGGAAGATTATTATCAACATTTAAGGGCCATTGCATTAAAAATATGTGAGGACTTACAATTCTCTATGCAATAACTACACACTTACATGTAAAGATAAACTGGTTTTCACGGTTAGAAAGACAATGCATTATTTACACTTATTTCAGAATTTCTCTTTACCAATAATCCACAACCAATCAAGAGAAACCCCTGTAAATATGCCTGCCAAAAGACACATCACAAGCAAATTCCCCAAGGCATTTTGCTCTGGTCCCTGCATATTAAATTTTAACATAAGAAAAAAAAATCATCAATAAATAAATATACAAGTTGAATTAAAGTAGCTAGAACAAATAAGACTCATTTTCAATATAGGTTGGGAGGAGAACCAACCTTGTAACCTTTAGGTGCTTCTGTAAGTATGCATACAGTGAGATGACCATTTGTTATCCCTAAAACCGAAACGAGCAAGATCAACCATCCTTGATCGCCGTATTTCGCAGCAAAGTAGAATGCGGGAATGAATACGAAACGAGCAAGAACTGCAGCTAGGAGACCCTTTCTGGATTTTATCATGAGGCAATTCACAAGGGGAGTATATCTCCCTACTAAATCCAACACATTGTACACGGCTATCAGAACAACTGGTAACCTGAAAACAGTACCACAAATATCAAAGTCATTGTCACGTAATTTTTAAGGAAATATGATGCATAATAAAAACAGTGACTAAATTTTCAAGATTATAACAACTTGATTTTGTTTTTTAGGGTGCGTGATTCAAACTTGGAAATCTTGTGAAAATGCAAATCTACTTTCAAAAAAAGCAATTACCATGAGCCTAACTGGTGTGTTCCAGTATTTTCGTACAAGAAACCGGGGAAAATCGACAATGTCAGCACATATATCAGGTACAAGCCAATTCCATAATCTATATTCCGCAATATTAGTTCTTTATTACTCAACCGTTGAAAGTCTTTCACATTATTTATAACCTATAGAATTTTGAAGAGCTAGTTAGGTATTAGTATCCTGAGTCACTTGAGGAAAATTGCAAGAGAGTGAGAATAGTACTTGCTCTTCATTTGTTTGAATACCAGCTGCAGCAAGATCTGCTGATACCGTAGTTGATCCTTCAGAAGCTGCCTTCTTGCGATAATACTTTACTATCGGCAATTTGGGGAAGATGAATGCATAAAGAAGAATGCAGAGGAACTCAAAGAAGGTGGAGATTGCAAGAAATAAAACTGACAAGCAGAGAAATATATTATAATTTGATAAACTGAAATAATGTTATCAACTACAATTGAATTTTACTGTAACTTTTTAGTGTCATACTTGTATGAGCACATCACAAATTAATGAAATGTGATTTTTCATGAAACCTATTAGAAAAAAATTCCTTATAGCCCATCCTCAATTGGGACTAAGGAGATTAAAACAAAAAATGAAAGTGAAAGCAGAGGAAAAATTCTTGACTGACAAAGGTATATTCGTTGTGCTTTTGTCAAAAGTGGCTTGTATCATAAATGGTCTAAGAAAAAAGTGTTTTCATGAAGAAAAACAACTTCAATCAGGAAACACAATATGTGTTATTTAATCCCTAAAACACTTATGGCAATTTTTTTGAGTTTAGCTCATAATTTTTTTTCCCCTTTCAAAAGAGCTTTTACAAGTATCAAATGTTGGAGATTGTTGTTATAAAACTCCTTAATTTAAGGAGCAAAACATGGAGCAAAACAAGAAGTAAAACATGGAGCTTAATTCAAGGAGCAATTCAAGGAACCATTAATTTAAGAAGTAATTCAAGGAGTGAATTTTCCTATAAATAGATGTATAATTGTAATGAATTAACCATCCAAAGTGTTCATTCCAATTAAGAGAAAAGCTTAGAGAGCAAAGCTTTTGTGAGAGAAAATTGAGAGTAATTTTCTTGGGTGTAATTGGGTTGTGGGTTTTGAGTGTTGTAAACACCTTGTGTAATTTCTCCTCTTTTAGTAAAAAGATCTGCAGCAGGTCCGGAGACGTAAGCAAGATTGGCCGAACTCTGTTATCAAATTTGTGTGTTATTTTTCTATTCTTGCTTTCTCATAAGTCTGGCTTATCGGGAATTTGCGTTATTTCCCAACAACTGGTATCAGAGCTTTTGGTGGTGATTTCTGTCAATTTCTTGCAAGCTTACTATTCAAGTGAATAGTGAATTACGTGAATAGTGAAATTTTGTTGACGATATTTGTTCGTTGACGGAGGTGTTCTAATACACAGTAGTTTGCAGAAATAGTCAGAAACAATCCAGAGAAAATCATATTTGAGTGGGAGCAATGGCCGCAGATGAAGGAAGGGTGAAACTCGAGAAATTCGATGGCACAGATTTCGGGTTTTGAAAAATGCAGATAGAGGATTATCTGTATCAAAGAAATCTATATCAACCTCTCTCAGGGAAGAAGACAGAGGCTATGAAGGAAGAAGATTGGAATCTTCTAGACAGACAAGCCCTCGGAGTTATTCGATTGACGTTATCCCGTAATGTTGCTTTCAACATAACAAAGGAAAAGACCACGGCGAGTCTTATGGTAGCTCTCTCCAATATGTATGAGAAGCCATCAGCCTCAAACAAAGTGCACTTGATAAGGCGTTTGTTCAATTTGCGGATGACGGAAGGCGCATCGATAGCTCAACATCTCAATGAACTCAACACAGTCACAACCCAGTTGAGTTCAGTGGAAATTGAATTCGATGAAGAAGTACGAGCATTGATACTTTTGTCTTCTCTACTAGGAAGCTCCAATGCTACTGTCACGCATGTGAGTAGCTCGTCGGGAAGCAATAAGTTGAAATTTGACGATGTTCGTGATTTGGTTCTCAGTGAAGAGATCCGACGTAGAGAGTCAGGTGAATCGTCAACCTCTTCAGTTTTGCATACAGAGTCAAGAGGAAGAAATTCAACCAAAGGGAATGCACGTAGTAGAACAGACTACCGAGATAGATCAAAGGACAGGAGGTCCAAATCCAGGAATCCTAATAATTCCCATAGCTCGAAGACTATCGAGTGTTGGAATTGTGGAAGAACCGGGCACTACAAAAATCAGTACAAGAGTGCACCGAAGGACAAACAAGTGAAGGCAGAGGCAAATGTTACTTCCACCTCAGGAGGGGATGATGCATTGATATGCTCTTTGGAGAGCAAGGAAGAATCTTGGGTGTTAGACTCTGGAGCATCGTTCCATGCTACTTCATAGAAAGAATTCTTCGAGAATTATGTCCCTGAAAACCTTGGAAAGGTATATCTTGGTGATGATCAACCATGTGATATTATTGGCAAAGGTGTAATGAAGATTAAGTTAAACGAGTCTGTTTGGGAGCTGAAGGATGTCAGGCATATTCTCGACCTCAGAAGGAACTTAATCTCAGTGGGGCAGTTGGCCAGTGAAGGCTACACTACGATCTTCCATGGTGATGATTGGAAGATTTCAAAGGGTGCAATGACAGTTGCTCGAGGCAAGAAAAGTGGCACTCTTTACATGACAGCAGAAGCACGTTGTTCAATCACAATTGCAACAAGCAATGAAACACCAAACCTGTGGCACCAGAGACTAGGCCACATGAGTGAGAAGGGAATGAAGATTATGCACTCAAAAGGAAAACTTCCAGGTCTACAGTCTGTAGAGATGGATATGTGCGAAGATTGCATACTTGGAAAGCAAAAGAGAGTCAGCTTTCAGACAAGTGGCAGAACCCCAAAGAAAGAAAGGCTAGAGCTTATTCACTCTGATGTTTGGGGACCAACAACCGTCTCATCCATTGGTGGGAAACAATACTTCGTGACTTTCATCGATGATCACTCTCGGAAGGTATGGGTTTACTTTCTAAAGCATAAGTCTGAAGTATTTGAGGCTTTTAGAAGATGGAAAGCTATGGTGAAAAATGAGACGGGTTTGAAGATCAAAAAGCTCAGATCCGATAATGGTGGTGAATATGAAGACACCAAATTCAAAAATTTCTGCTATGAGCACGGGATCAGAATGGAAAGAACTGTGTCAGGCACGCCTCAACACAATGGTGTAGCTGAGCGTATGAACCGAACGTTGACAGAAAGAGCCAGAAGTATTCGTATACAATCAGGTCTACCGGCGCTTCGGGCGAAGCCAATACACAGCAGCTTACTTGATCAACCGAGGCCCATCTGTTCCATTGGAGCATAGAATACCAGAAGAGGTATGAAGCGAAAAAGAGGTGAAACTATCACATCTAAAAGTTTTTGGCTGTGTAGCATTTGTGCATGTCAGTAATCAAGAAAGGAATAAGCTTGATCCCAAATCCAAGAAATGCACATTCATCGGCTATGGTGAGGATGAGTTTGGCTACCGCATTTGGGATGACGAAAAGAAGAAAGTTATCCGAAGTAGAGATGTGATTTTCAACGAAATGGTGATGTATAAGGATATGCATAAAATAGATGCCAATGACTCAGAGCAGAATGAGTCAGTATTTGTAGATGCAAATGATGTCCCAGATAGTTCCGCAACAGAACCAATTGAAACAAGTCCTCAACCAGAGGAACTTGTTGGACAGAGCAGTACATAGCATTCCAACACATCACAACCTCTTACTCCAGCTCTTGTATTGAGAAGGTCTTCTCGACCTTATGTGCCCAACGGGAGATACATGAACTATATGTTGCTAACTGATGAAGGGGAGCCTGAATGCTATGATGAAGCTTGTCAGACTCGAGATTTCAGTAAGTGGAAGCTTGCTATGAAAGAAGAAATGAAATTTCTCATCTCCAACCAGACATGGGAACTAGCTGAGTTACCTATGGGAAAGAAGACACTTCACAACAAATGGGTGTACCGGGTGAAAGAAGAGCATGATGGTTCCAAGAGATACAAAGCATGCCTAGTTGTTAAAGGGTTTCAACAGAAAGAAGGAGTTGACTACACTGATATTTTCGCTCCCGTTGTGAAGCTCAATACTATCAGATCAGTGTTGAGTATTGTAGCCATTGAAGATCTTCATCTGGAACAGTTGGATGTGAAGACCGCATTCCTGTGGAGATTTAGATGAAGAGATATACATGTACCAGAAGGTTTCTCGAGAAAGAGGAAGAAGAATATGGTGTGCAGACTTAAGAAGAGTTTGTATGGCTTAAAACAAGCCCCGAGACAATGGTACAGAAAGTTTGATAACCGTACCTGAGGAAGGTTTCCGAGAAGTGCAATCTTGACCATTGTTGCTACTTGAAGAGATATAGGTCCGGTTATATCATTTTACTACTTTATGTTGATGATATGTTAGTAGCAGGTTCAGATATGGATGATATTAAAAGGTTGAAGCAAAGAATTGTCAAAGGAGTTTGACATGAAAGACTTGGGTCCAAAGAAAGAAGATTCTTGGAATGCAAATCGCAAGAAATAAGAAGAAAAGATCCTTGTAGTTATCTCAGGCGAGTACATCAATCGTGTTTTGCGAGAGATTCAACATGGGCGATGCCAAGCCGAAGCACACCCTTGGCCGTCATTTTCGCCTATCCAAGGATCAATCCTTCGAACGCAGGAAGAGAAAGAATTCATGGCTAAGGTTCCTTATGCCCCACCATTGGAAGTTTGATGTACGCAATGGTGCAGATGAGACCGGACATTGGCCGTACGGTGGGAGTTGTTAGCAGATTTATGTCAAATCCAGGAAAAACTCATTGGGAAGCGATCAGTGGATTTTGAGGTATTTGCGAGACACCACAAAAAAATGCTTGTACTTTAGTAAAGGAAAGTTAAAAGTACAAGGGTACGTGAAGCCTTGAGACTTTGGAGGTGAAGTTGATCACCAGAAGCACCACCTGGATTATATATTCTTGTTGGAACTACTTTGTTAGTTGGATGTCACAAATACGTAAAATTGTCACTCTATCCAATACGTAGGCCGAGTATGTAGCAAAGAATCGAAGCTAGTAAAGAGATGATATGGCTTCAAGATTTGTTAACTGAGCTGGGATTCAAACAGGAGAAGAATGTTCTGCATAGTGATAGTCAAAGTGCAATACACTTGGCAAAGAATTCAGCATTTTATTCTAGAACCAAGCATATTGGTCTTCGTTATCACTTCATCAGATCTCTATTGGAAGATGATGTGTTAATACTAGAGAAGATTCAAGGAAGCAAAAATCCAACAGATATGTTAACAAAGGTGGTGACTATTGACAAACTGAAGTTGTGCTCAACTTCAGTTGGTCTGCTAGAGTAACAAAGACTAGAAAAGCTGCTGCATTGATCGAGGTGTGAAGACAGATTGAAATCAGTCTTTAAGTGGGAGATTGTTTTTATAAAGCTCCTTAATTTAAGGAGCAAATTAAGGAGCAAAACAAGGAGTAAAACATGGAGCAAAACATGGAGCAAAATTCAAGGAGCAATTCAAGGAACCATTAATTTAAGAAGTAATTCAAGGAGTGAATTTTCCTATAAATAGATGTGTAATTGTAATGAATTAACCATCCAAAGTGTTCATTCCAATTGAGAGAAAAGCTTAGAGAGCAAAGCTTTTGTGAGAGAAAATTGAGAGTAATTTTCTTGGGTGTAATTGGGTTGTGGGTTTTGAGTGTTGTAAACACCTTGTGTAATTTCTCCTCTTTCAGTAAAAAGATCTGCAGCAGGTCCGGAGACGTAAGCAAGATTGGCCAAACTCCGTTATCAAATTTGTGTGTTATTTTTTTTTCTTGCTTTCTCATAAGTCTGGCTTATCGAGAATTTACGTTATTTCCCAACATCAAAAGCATAAGTGAACAAACCCAAAGACATGTAACAGATTGTCTAACAAATACAAATAGAGAAAAACTGTTCATTACAAAGATAAACCAATGCTTATTATTAGAAGAAAATTCACATACTAGTCCCCTTTCGCAGGCCATCGTGTAATTTATCAAAGGCTGCTTTTGTAATTAACCTTAGACCAGAAGTTAGAGCACCTGCTGCAGCTAAGCCAGCAAGGAATGACTGCATAGCATAAACACTCATAGTTGATATATCAAACAAATTCCCAAAGAAAATATCCACATTCCTATAGTTCCAATGGTAGGACTGTGGTGTTGGTTCGAGTAGCTTGAGTGTGTAATTTTCTTAGTTTAAACATGAACGTAGTAAATAATAAGAAAAGAAGAACCTGGATAAATTCAGGTAGCATAAATGAGAGATCTCCAACTATTCCACCTTGAACAAGAGCATCTGCAACCCCAAAGAAAGCCACAAATACACAGATACCTATATAAGGCCCAATTCCTCCTTTCCCCGAAGTAGCTAAATCCACCTATCACAAAAATGAGAAGGTACCAGATGAATTCAAGCCAAAAAAAAAAATAACAAACCCTAGTAAACCAATCCACTAGAAAATATAAATTGATACTTACAGCAATTAGAGCAAAGGTACTTATGGTAAAGATACAGTAACCAAATATATTTCGCTTCCTTGTATCAATCTTTGATTCATTGTAGGCTAGTATGACCATTGTTCCCAGAGCAAACGGTTGATACACAAGAGTAAGTACTCTTGCAGGATGATAATCCTTCAATTTAAACATTAAAATCTTATCAAATCAATTGGGTTTAATCTTTCATACCTCATACTTCACCCCAATCTTGCAATTAAAATATATTTAATTACATGATATAACTACGTGAAGTTTTATTTTTAACTATATCAACCTTACATGTTTAATTGCATTAACATAACTACCTTAGTAAATGAAGATTCATGTTTAACTCCTTTGATAAAAAAAAAATATTCATTTTTCTTAAAGATATGTTTTAGGTGCCAAATTTAAATTTTATGAAAATATAAATGGTAAATGTTCTATATCCTACTATAACTTATTTTTTAAATTAGTAACTTATATTGTTTTCCCCAATTAATTTACTACTTTTAATAATAGGAAATAAAAGGTTTACCAAAATATAAAAATAAATACCAACCGGAAACACTTTGTAGTAGTAATCTCCAATGGTAAGCATACTGTTCCATGAAACAAGAGAGCCCAATCCGAGAATCCAGCATACAAACATTGCCTTGTACTTCCCCTGTTTATTGCAAAATTGAGTAAATATTCATTGATGTGAGAAAAGGGGGAAAAAAAATCGTTTTTCTCAAAGAAATTTATGCCTTCCCTAAGTAAAACAAATCATAGAGAAGTAGAAGAACGAACCTCAAGCCTCGGTGGAGCTTCAGTTCCAATGGAGGCGGCCATGGCTGTTTCTCTGTGAAAGATAACTTCCAAGGACAGGAATGTTAGTAGTTTATATAATACTGAAATTCTAAAATAAAATAAATCCACATCGTGTAAATTAAAGAAAAATAAATATATAATTTTTATGATTGTGAATTTAAGAGTAATTTTTTAATAGCTCGCTCAAAATTACGGACCAACTACATTTGTCATTTTTTTGTTGTGACTGATCGGCACTCAAGGACTAATTTTATTTAATAATATTTACATAAACATGTAAATAATATTAATGATAAATGAATATTTATATATTTTTATTATAATAATAATAAAAATCATTATGATAATATTATTAACTTAATTTTATTGTTCTACCTGCCATATACCACATAAAATTTCTGAAAAAAGACAAGAATTTATTTTGAGTAATAATATTATTATAATTTATAAAATATATAATTATATTTTAGTTTCTTTGTATTAAATAAAATTATTATTAATAAATTATATTTATGATAATAATAATTTATATTATAAAAATATCTCAACCATTTTATTTATATTAAATTTTTCTATTTTGCATAAAATTTAATGCACCTTGGGAGAACACACAACCAGTCTGTGTAACAAATACATTTGGATTAAATAGCATGGCTAATTATTTTAATAATTTTTATACATTTATTATAATATCTTAATATAAATTATTGTTTTACTAACAATATTTTATTAATAATAATTTTATTTACTATTAATAAAATTAAATTATAATTAATATTAAAAAAAAAATAGATATTTTATTTATTTTTATTGTAACTATAATATGTAAATATCATCATTCATTATTAGATTCATATATAAATTTTGGTGGATATTTATTACAATATTACATGTATTTTTTAAAATTAATAATATATTATATTATAATTAATATAAATAAAAATATATTTTTGCCTATTCACTGACACATTTTTGTTAATTATTAATAGTTATACGCATTAAAATAAGAAGGAAAATTAAACTTTAACATTATAATTTATAAACAATAAACAACTTTACTTTTTTTTTCCAACGTTTTATGTCAATTTTCCAAATATCTTAATCAATTTTATCATGCGGTGGGGCATTGATACCTAAACAATGAATAAGAATTGAATATTTCTTTTATCATAACTTAATACATCTAATAATTTAATTTATTTATAATTAATAAAAAAATTATAAATATTTTATCCTATTATATTATTTAATATTCAATTAATAGACAATATAATATTCAATTAATATATAATATATTATTTATATGTACAATAAATCCATACATCGCTATTACAAGAAATACATTTCTATGTGTCTTTATCAGGTGACTCTTATTTTGACTCATTCGCTTTATGACTTCCCATTGAAGTACTTTTAAAAAAAATAAAAGCGTCTTAATAAAAACTAAAAAATTGGGTATAACTATTATTTGAGTAAAAAAAGGGTAAGAATATAAACAATATTCGGATCTGAGGTGTAAAATTGGAAAGCCGTGTGATGATTCAAAGCCACTGATTATAGTCTTTTAAATCGGTAACTTTGTACTTTACTTATTTATATTTTTATACTTTTATAATTCATATTTTCAATTAGATATATAAAATAAATTTATTTAAATTATTGATGTAATATCGATAAATTATGATAATTTAAAGATATAAATTAATGTTAAAATTAATTAAAATATATAAAAATAATATATATATATATAAGTATTTGATTTGTGACACTAGAGAATAATAAAAAAAGCATAAAAACAATAATAGAGTTGGTCTAAAAGTTCGGATCTTATTAAAGTTTGGAGTAAAATTACGACAATAATAGAGTTGGTCTAAAAGTTCGGATCTTATTAAAGTTTGGAGTAAAATTATGAAAAATATCCTTCAAAAATTTATAAAAATATAAATAATATAATATTAATATTTAATATGATTTAATTAAATAAATTTAAATATTAAATGATTCTAAAAAATTCTTATTTTAATTATATGATATTTAATATAAAATGATATATTATTTAATTTAAATAATCACAAATATAAATTAGGTATAAAAGATATTATTTTTATGATTAAATATTTTAAATTTTTTTCTTCTTCTTTACAAATATCATTTGGAGAATTTTTTTCAATAATGCAATGAATACTCCATTAGAGATGAGGGCGGAACTAGGGATTGGTTGGACTAGGACTCCTCATAAATTTTTTATACTAATATATAATTTTTAATATTTTTTAAAAAATAAGACATTTAATCATTTTTATTATAATAAAATATTTATTATTATATATAAATAAATAAAAAATAAAAATATAATCTTTTATGTTGTAAAAAACATTTTACATTTACATATCACATAAAATATAATTTTATTTATTATTAAATATTTTATGATACAAAATTTGATTTACTTAATTCCCATATAAAATATATTCTGAACTCTTAAAAAATTTATCCTGAATTTACTCCTGTTTATAGGAATATAAAAATAAAATAAAAAAAATATAGAAGAGCGAAAAATGAGTGGATCTGACAATATATAGTAGTATCTAAAATTATAAATCTATATTACTCACTTTTGGTTACTTTCAATAATATTCTTTTAAAAAAAATTTACATGTTGACAGAAATAATAAAATAACTGAAGCATGAAATCCACGAAAAGCACAAAACATTATTTAAGAAATAAAAAATATATATAAAAAAAAGTTATGGTTGGTTAAAATAACAAAACGTTCAAACTGAGCAGACCGCTTTTCAATGGAACGTGGAATTTATAGGCCACAGTCCATACAAAGAAATAAAGATTTTTTATATTTTTCTCTTTAAAATAAGAAATTATTTATTAATTTTGATAAATTATTCAAACTAATAATATACCGGAAGAAAATAGAGTTTAAATTGGCTCTATTTTTTTTCTTTTACATATTAAATTTGCTTTTTAAAATTTTTATTAATTTCAACCAATATATTAATATTATTATAAGATAGATGTATAAATTTTCCTTCTCAAGATTTATAGATCAAGTGCCAAAGGAAATCTTTGATGTAAATTATTAATTTGAGTTTTGAATCATTTTATATCGTTAATTTTAAAAAAATGAATTTTTATATGAATTATAAATAAAAAAATAATATATAAATCAACTTATACTATCAATCAATGATATTGGCATGGTAATTATAAATCTATAATAATATTATTATATAAATCATACTATATAATTTAATTTAAAAATTATTATAATCACATATTTTATTTAATTAATCTCTTATTAATAATAAAAAATAAGATATAGAATTATAATTGTTTTCAAAAAAATCATTAAAAATTTCATATAAAATAATTATAGAAAATTAAAAGAAATTATAGTATATTTAACAAGTGACCGAATATCCAATGAAACCATAGATTTAAGTAAAATCGCCTATTATCAATTAGTAACATATAATATAGAAAAAATTATTAATTTAAACATTTTGAATTAAACTTAATAAATCAATTGATAAAAAAATAAAATAATAAATACCAACAAAATAAAAGTATTAAATTAATTATTTAATATAATAATAAAGAATTCTTTTAGCACAAAAATGATGTTAGAAATTTATAATAAAATCGTAAATATTCACTCTGTCACTTTCAATCTTAAAAACATTATAAATATAAAAATTGTTTTACGGGAATAAAAAAAACATCCATAAATGGTTATTGTAAGAAAATTAATATATATTTTTTCACTAAATAAATTAAAAATAAAATTAATCAAATAATTAAATTATTTACGTATGTGAGGGATAATAGTATCCATAGTTGCAAATTAATTTATACGAAATACCGAAACAAACATAAATATATATTATTTATTTACTGTGAGGCCGGACATACGTAATATAAAGGAATTGTAAATAGTGAAACTTGATATGTGTAAGATAAAATATTAATGAGATTTATGGTATAATTTATTTATTTTAAATTTTGTTTATTTTATTTAATTTTCAATGAGATATAAAAATAATGAATAATATTAATCAAAATATTTTATTTGTCCTTAATTGATATAAACAAGATAAATAAAAATATAAAAATAATAGAAATTATAATATATGATTATTTATACTTAAAAATGACTAATTTAATCCAATAAAATCTTATAGAGTTAAAGGTCTATATAGACTTATAAACTGTTCAAAATTTTAACTCCTGATTGATATGTGATTTAACATTTATTATGTAAATTTAATAAAAATAATAATATAAAATATATTTAAGATTAAACTCATTAGGGTTATAATTTAAATGAAATAAAAGAGATGAGATAATATTTAAATGAAATGAAATAATATAATATTATAAACTCATTAAAGATACTAAATAAGATAAGACACGTTATTTTACATATATTGAAATAAAATCTGGATATCATTAAATATATTTTCATATGCATAAATGATAAGAAATACACATAAAATTACATAATACACTATAATTATAATTAATTATTTTTATTATACTAATAATTTAGTAATATCGTCGACATAGTCATTAGTGAAAATTTCACTTATATCTGCCATTAGAGTGGTAACATATAATTAGTCAATTTTCTGAAGTAATATCACAACTTGATTGTATCATACTATCATACCACCTCCCAAGTTCATTTCCTTTGATATTATAAAAAAGTAATTCATTGATGGAAAGGAAAGTTCAATACGTATAGATTGAATTGTATAGACAACCCAATAATGAGAAGATATGATAAGATATAAATAACAATTAAAAAAAATATATTTTTAAAAGAGATATCACAACTTGATTGTATCATACTATCCCAATGTTGTCGTAAACAAGGAGAATCAGAATAAATAATTTTTTAATGAAAATAATAAAATTAGTTTTATAAACATATGGTATATTTTATTTATTCATAAAATAATACTTTAAATTAAATTTTTATATATAAATAATTAACAAAAAGATAACATTATCATAATAAAAATATATAAAATTTTAATTTAAATATTACTATTAATGAATAAAATAATCATTAATAAAATATTTTTATGAAAATACCTTTCATAAAACTAACTAAATTTTTTTCCTTGCCCATAAAACTAAAAAAAAGTAAAGTGTATAATTATCACTAAATTATAACTAAATTTACACATAATTTTATAAATTTTTAAAATATATAATTTTATTTTTAAAATTTGAAAACTTTATACATTGATCTTTAAATTTTAAAATCTTATAATTTAATTTAAGTTTTTAAAATTTTATATATAAGTTATAATTTAATTATTAAAATATATATTTATAAATTAAATTTTTTAAAATATGTGTAAAATTTTAGGTGGAAGTAATATCTTCACCAACCTCAAAAGAGTGGCACGAGTTTCTTAATTCTTAAATAGAGATTACTTATTTTTTATTTTTACGTTTCTTTTTACGAAAAGAGGACCTCGGAAAGAGTGGCACGTGTTTCTTAATTCTTAAATAGAGATGACTTATTTTTATTTTTACGGAAAGAGGAAAGTGTTTGGTGAGTGTTTAACAACAACCATTGACTTTGGAATGTGTATCACATTGAAACATAAACAAAATTATTTTAGTATTATTATTTTCAAAAAAATTATCAAATATTTATTTTATTTTTAAATATTTATATTTTAATTTTATTATATTAATAAAATATTTTGTATATTTTTAAAAAATAAAGAATCACATAATTTAATTATTTTTAACAAAAATATATTTTAAATTTTTATTTATTAAATAAAATAACATAAATATGTTAATTATAAAAACGAACTTTCAAATATATATATATAAATATAAATCCATTAAATTTATAAAATAATCTTCTAAATAACAGAAAACATAACTCATGCTAATAACTTCTAAATATATTAATGATATAATTTCACCTAATAGTATATTGGTTTATAAAGTTATTTAATATTATATAAAATAAAAATTATATAATTATATAGAAATTTTTATTATTTAATGGTATGAATCTAAAACATAATTACATGTAGCTTAATATGTTATAATTTTTTGTTATAAAATTATGTAATTTAAAATTTTCTTTTAATTTAAATTAAATTTTTTTTAAAAGGTAAGAAAATATAAAAAAAGAAGAAGTTAAATATTGATTTAAAATAAAATTTTATAATAAAACTATTTTGATATATAAGAAATTTATATAAAATAAATTATATAGTATTTTAAATATACATATTTATAATTAATTTTATCGTATAACACTTAAATAATAATTATAATACAATTAAACATAATTAAATTCAAACGCTGCCCTTGAACCAATGAATCAGAGACCAAGAACTTGTCACACCTGCAATAAGGAGCATATATAAGAGGAAGCCAGAAGCCTTACTAAGACAACGTAGTACGGTAGAGAAGAAATTAGTCCTGTCGATCTCTTTCAACATTTTTTCCTCTCTTTTTCCCCCTCTCTAATCTCCTATTTTGTTTATCTTTTGTGAGAGAGTTGTTAAATATTTTTAATTGCTATGTCTCTTGCTTGGTAAACAAATTAAAAAAAAAAATACTACTCTATAATTTCTCAGACCATCATAGCCATTTGCAGTATTCTTACTTATTTGTTTCAAAATTATAATTTATCAGTAATTGAATAAGATATTTCATTTATTCACATTGGCATGATAAAATAGTGATCCACTTAAAAGAAATAAATAAACTAAGATTAATATATAGGAAACACATTTATGTGTAATAAAATTTTGAAGGATGTTGGAAAAAAAAAACATACAATCTAGTGAAAAATACCTTAGCATCGTCGGAAAAAATTCATCAGAAAGATTTCTTTACAACTTATTTACTTTTGCATATGTTTCTCCATTCTCACTAAAGATACATGCTCAAGAAAAAGAATTGTAAATAAAAATTTTAAAAACTCGACTTGAATTACATAGAAGCTAATTTATACATGTTTGGATAGTTAGAAAAAAATTATAAAATTTTGAATATCTAATGAGAGGATTTGTTAAGTGGTACGTACCGTTTTGGGCAGCAAGTTCAAGTTAGCTTCGAATGAACCTCAAGTCTGACACCTCCAGTTGTACATTGATCATAATTGTCAGCTAAAGACCAATGGATGTTAAAATGGCTTTTACTTTATCAAAGTACCAAAAAAGTTATCCTCTTCTTCTAAAATCCCTACATCGTAACCCTTCATAACCTCTCCTTTTGTTGTGGGCATTATAATTTATAGTCCCTCTCCCCCAACTCATTTTGCTAATTAAGTCCATTATATAATTTCTAAATACTACTTATTAATTTGTAAACAAATATACAAAACAAACTCATTATGAAAGAATTTCTCTTTGCCCCCTCCCCACTTTTCTCTTTCACTTTTCTAGGCCATTTTTCGACATCAATGGCATATATATTGTGACTAAAGTTTTATGTACCTAAAAGTAGAGATATAAAAGTGTGCTATTTTATTTGATGTCTTATTAAAAGTTTCTAATAGATTCAAGATATAATATTCTATCATTTAATTTAAATATTTTAAATATTATTTCATCTCAGTTTATCTTATTTATATTATATCACTAATAGACTTAATTATAAACAAATATTGTAATATATTTTTTATTAAAATTAAATTATAAATAATCATGTATAATAATTTATTATTATTTTTATATTCATATTTTTTTAATTTAAGTCTATAACAAACAAATGAGATATTAATTTATATAATTTGTTATTATCTAATTTTATTGAAAATTAAATAAAAAATAAATTTTAAAAATTAATAAATTATAATGAGTTTTACTAATATCTTATTGTTAGGAAAAATTACCGGGTCAAAACTAACACACAACTAAAGTGAAATTGAGAATAATGAAAATAAAATGGATATAAATATTTTATGTGAAAAAATCTCAAATAAATTGGGGTAAAAAACTACGGATAAGTGTAGGAGGATTTCACTATTGTAAAATAGGGATTACAACACATTTTCTCTAATCATAATGAGATAACAATTATAATCTCTATTGTAATAGGAGAAATAATAACTTTCTCACAAAACAAAAAAAATATTACTTACAAATAATGAACAAATTTTTTTTTATAAGTAGTAATTCATAAGATAATTCTTTTATATATTTCTTATAGATGCTCTCTAATTCATTTGCTCTTATATTTTGTACAAATAAAATAAACTATTTATAGACAACATCCTTGAAAAACTTGTGGTAGCAAAGATTTTATATTTATTTTTACATTAAATGAAAAAAAAATTAGTGTTTTACATTAAATAGACAAGAAATTAATATTTTATATTAAATAACACACAAAAAATTAGTACTGCCCTAACATTCTTAATTATCTTTCATATTTAATCGATTAATAAAATATAACATTAAATTAAATAAATGATTTTACTAATAAACAAAGTAATCAATTATAATACTTATATTAATTTATACTTATACCGAAAATTCAAGAACTACCGTGTTGTCCCCTGTTAAGTTTTGACAGATATCCATATAGCAATACAGAGCAGAAGTTACAGTATGATAGAAAAAACTGAAACGACAAGACATTGTCATTAAAATATATTAAATGTAGTAGAGGAAGTACGGAAGTAGTTGAAATCATGGAGACAAAGTTGTCTCCTACAATCGCATACTTGTCTCTCTTTTTTAAGTTTTGTTCATGTTAAAAGTACATATTTATCCGTATTTGTAGATATCGGAATTCGAGTCAAATAACTAATATAAAAAAAATAAAATTTCACTCAAAAAAATAAAATAAAATCATCAAATAAATAGCTTTTTGTTTTTTTTTTGTTCAAACTCTCGTATAGGGCCTTCTAAACGTGGTTAATAAAAAAAAAAGGGCAGCATGATGTGTCAAGCTTTCAATCAGAGAAATAGAAGAGTTAGATACAGTACCCATAATGTTAGTTTTTTTTTTCCTTTCCTCTCTCGTAACAAATATGCAATAGCATTGAAAAGAAAATACGTTAAAAAAATTAATTTTCTTTTAAAATTTATCTTATTGGTAGGTAGAAACAAAACAAAGGTTAAGCTTTATTCGTAAAAATATCAAATAAATAGTACGCTAGCAACGGAGAGAAACTCTCATTTTTTATATAAAACTAATAGATATAAAAAAGTCTACGTAGGACGAAGTCAAATGCAATAGACAAAGATGCATAATTGTGGAATAGGTGACGGTAAAAATATTCTAATTTTCTTTAAAAAAAATATCATGCAACACCTTTTATCTTGGTATCTGTTAATTCCATTTATTTAAATATATTTAATCTAAATAAAGAAATCAAATATACATTTTATCCTTATTAAAAATAATTAATCTAAGTCACGTAATTATTATTAAAAAAATACATTTTTAATTCTATACAAAAATTAATTATTACACGTAAAATTATCATAAATAATAAAATTAAAAATATCAATTACATAATTAAAATATTTTTTTCCGCATAATAACAAAAACTATGAGAACCTTTTTCCCATTGTTGTATAATAAAAGCATGTTGCTCGTAATAACAAAATTATGTAAACCTTTTCCCCGTTGTTGTATTGTAAAAACGACTAATAAACTAGAAAAATGGTTGTTATAGTTTAGGGTAAAAATTAATGTAATGCTTGATCTTTTTTCATAACTCAATTATTGTCTTTTATTTGATTAGTAATTTTTTTTAATTAATGTAATGCTTGATCTTTTTTCATAACTCAATTATTGTCTTTTATTTGATTAGTAATTTTTTTTCTCAACTTAAGAGTTTATGAGTTTAATCTTTTATCTTAGAATTAGTTTTTGAATCCGTACATATGCACGAATTAATGATTTAAATATGATAGATATATAATAGTATTGATTATAGAAAAATAATTGTCATTATTTTAAATTTTTATTTTATAAAATAAATAAAACGTAAGTTTTTAAATATAAATTTTTAAGTTATTTTTATTACAATTGAAAGATTGATATTAAAATGTTTTGATTTGTACAAATATTTTTTAAATAAATAAATAATTAATTTATTACTTTATTGATAAATAAATATGTAATAGTAACTATTTTATGAATAATATAATCTAAATATAATATAAACATTAATGATTTGGTACGATGTTGATAATAATTACATAATTTTATTTAATAAATAAGTCAAATACAACACAATAACATATGAACTTATTCAATTAATATTTTTACCATCTAAGAAGTTAAGCCTACATGAATGATAGACATGACTTGATTAAGTTTTATAAATATTTTTTGCTTAAAAATAATATACATTAGCTTTGGTTTTTTTAAATTGATATAAGATATGATATGATTTTGACATAAAAAATATTAATTCAACAAAAATATGAAATGTTCGTAAGTGAATTGATTGAATATTTATTAAATGAATAATTATGAACTATATAAAATGTCACCACTCATGTAATAAAAATAACTACTCGTAAAAATATTTATTATATAGAGTTTTTAATATTTATTGGTATAAAAAAATAACAAAAAGTTGGAAAAGAGTAAAAGAAATGTATTTATATTTGGTAGTCATTGGTGTAAAAAAACTAAGAAAAATAATAGAGTGTGTATCATAAGTGAATTGATCGAACACTCATTAAATGTATAATTATGAATGATATGAATTATTAATATTAATGTAATAAAAATAAATATTTATAATATAATATTTGTTATATAAATTTTGTTGGTATTTATTAGTGTAAAAAAATAACAAAAAATATAAAAATAAAAATGATATAAACATTTTGATATATATTAACTTAGAAAATATTTTAAAAAACGAGCAAGAGAAAGAAATTTTTTGGTTTTCAAAACACCCTCTTCTATATATATAAAGACTTAGAATAAATTTAGTCTATTTCCTCTGTCACTTAATCGCTTTTGATTATTTGTGAGAAAATATTAATGAAAAAAAATAACGTAAAAAACAAAAAATTTATTAATGTTTAAACTATTTTGTTTGTGACAATTTTCTTCCGTAAAAATTTACTAACATGACTTATTAGTCAAATTGTAAAATATAATGTATTAAAATAGTTCAATTAATATATATAAGAGAGTAATTAGTTGAATAAATAATATAAGGTATTGATAATTGATTTGATTAGTTTAGAAATTTTTTGATATCAACTTGGTCCTTCAAACTATAATTTACATGAGATATGGAATTAAGATGTTACAAATTTTTAATTTATCTTAACAACAAAACTTCAAACTTAGTTCATTAGAAAGATGTATGGATATGCATGTGTTATAACTTAATTAAAAAAGGGTGAAAATTTTCCTGATATATAAATAATGATAATGAAAAATAAATAATATAATGGGTATTTATATTTAATAGTAAAAAAGATAAAAAAAATGTTTAGTATTTAAAACTTATAGTTTAAAAAAATGTATGTATATATATATATATATTAAAAAAATTAAAATAACTATAAATATAATATTCTTCGTTACCTTCAAATCTTGAGTGATTAATAAATTAATATTTTTATTTATTTTATTTTTAAGTATAAATAATAAAAATCTGTAATCAATGACCCGTGGAGACGATATAAATACTGGAGTGGGCTATTTTATCTAGACCGGCCCATAATGTTCAAATAGAAGTGGCCTTGACAAGTACTTGGTTTTGGTCTTTTAGAGGGCCGCTGTAGGGTTTCGTATTTTTTTCTTTTCTTTTTCTTCTAAGGGATTCCGTACTTTGCTACATTGTTTAAATCACCCTCAACTTTTAATTAAAATAATTAAAAATATAACATTAATTTATTGATACAGTTTAAACTAAATTCAACAGTAGATATTAATATATATATATATATATATATATTTCTTTAATTGAAAGCAATTAATCAATTTTAAAGGAATGTGTTTGTCTATCAATAATACAAAAGTTTAGATTGACCAATTTTTTTATAAAATTTTTAAATATAACATATTATGTATTTAATATTAATCATAATTATTGTCATCCACGTATCTAATTATTTTTACATTTATCGATACAATCATGTATATTATATGCTATAATCTCTCCATTTTCTTAGTTTATTTTTGTCTAGAATCTCTTCCATTCCTCTCATAGTTATGTTAAATAATTTATTTATCTTCCCAATAGCTCTCTCATTATATTATGATACATTATTTAGATATATTATTCATTAATCTTAGAATATATTTTTTTCTTCTAATTAAATTAATTTATCTCTCTTACTTTTATGAGATATTTATTTAAAAAAAAAATTACATTAATTTTAAATTTTATTAATAGTATTATTTCTTCTTCGTTTAAATCTTCATTTAAATAATGGACCATATATAACTTAGTAGCTCTACCAGCTCTGCCGTTATCATACAGACGTCTTGAAAATTAATAAAGTCAAGCCCTTCTTTATGTGTTATGGCGTAAATCTTCTTTGGTTGGTAACATTGATGACTAATAGGTTATGTCTTGCCTTACTTTTGCAATGAAATAAATTGCCCGCTATATTATTGAATTGCCATAGCCTTTGGATTACTGGCCCATATTCGTTCCTTTTTTCTTTCACATGTCCCTTGATAGTTGATACGTATGAAGAGGGAAACAACGGTTAATCCTTAATCCCCCCAAAAAAAAAAAAACCATTTTTAAAAGATTTATATATTAATCATAACATATATTGGCCTGTGTACTAATTGTAATCCCCATCCAGCCTCAAATTATAAGAATTCATTGATAGTTATAATAGATTCGTGGATAGATTAGATTAATTATATTCCTTTAAAATTAAAAATAATAAAATAAAGATAACATATTTAAGTCTTGCTCGAGGATAAAAAGTTTTAATTAAAAAAAAAACAATATATACATATTCAACTCTTAGAGGGGTACTTAAAATATTCACTTATAAAAAAGTAATTCCCATGTACTTAAAACAATTGAATATTCAACAAAATGGATAAAAAATGGAAAAATAGGGATATTTTAATTAATCCATTGATATTCTTTACATCTAATGTTATATTTTAATACATAGATTAAGTATTTATATATCTTTTACCTATTTGTTAATTTTTGTCCAAGTTTATCATATGTGTCATAAATGGTGCATTGAACAAGGACATTTGTGGTTAAGAAAATAAAAAGATAGTAGAAAAAAATTGTTTGATATTTATTGGATACAAAAATTAATGGTATGAATGATAATTTTATAATACGTGAAAATGCTAATGAATAAAATAGTACATATTTATAACCAATACAATAAAAGTTATGAATTGAATTTTTTAAGCCTTAAAATTTATTACAATATAATGTTATTATTATTAAATGAAGTTGTCACAAATGAAAAATTATAGTTATAATATTTTAAATTATGATATTATTATCACTCCAAAATTATAATAAAAAGTAATTTTAATTTTTATTCTAAATTTTTTAAGTTATTTTTTAAAATTTTTTAACCTATAATAATAATAATATATTGACATACAAAAAATAAATCGTAAATTAAAACTATTTTAGTTATTTTCTTAAGGTTTGATATTAATTCTTGATATTATAATTAATGTATTGGTGTTACTCAGGTCTCATGTTATTAATTTATTTTATTTTAATATATAAATTTAATTATTGATACATCTTTTAATCATTAAATTATTATTATTTTTATTTGTTCCTCTTAAATTCTCAAATATTCTCTTGTCTAATTTGATATGTATAACACATATGTCAAATTTTAACAAAAAAGAATAAATATTATTTAAAATAGTTTAAAAAACTAATAATATTTAAATTAAGATAATAAAATGATATATAAATGATACTAATATATTAATTAAAAAATTTAACTTAATAAAATCAAAGGTAGTGTACTCAAATCTGTTCCACAAATAATATTAAAAAATTGAAAAATAAATGAATAAATTATATAAAATAATTACGATGATCAAAATATAAATAAGAAATTTTTATGAATTATGTGTGAAATTAAGCTATAATAAGACCTTATTTTAACTTGTAATAAGACTTTTTTCATCATGTAGTAGCTTGGCTAGTTGTCCAAATAAGGTTGGTTAATGCTTAATAGTATATATCAAAGGATTTACTAAATGAGGGCAAAACACAAAGACGACTTTCTAAATTTCCTAACTAGTGTGTTGCTAGCTGGCTAACCTTTTTGGCCTTTGATTATCATTTCAATAGCAAGACTCCTTTTCTATACGGTCTGATTGACGAGGCTTAAAAAGGTGATAGCTTTCTTAATCATGAGCAGACAAATCGAAAGAAAGTCTTCTTGAATCAAAGCATACTCATTAAATTTCAAGTTTCAACTATAGGATAATTAGGATGATAGATATAATTTTATATATTATAATTATAAATAATATAATAATATTTTTATTATATATAATTATGTATTTATTATTAATATAACATACATTATTTATAATTTATGATAAATTTACGAAAAATAAATTTTTACTTGTATTTACGCTGAAACTGATATATTTAACTGATTATTTTCCTTTTTAATACAGGAAATTCATGTCGAACCTAGCTGGTTCCCTCTTGCTCACGATCATCGATTTTCTTTACTTCTATAGTTCTATATGTTATCTTCACCTAGTCCAATTTACAATAGGTAGAATGTGCTTATGATAAAATAACGAGTGAAGGGTGCAAATTATCATATTATTATTTTTTAAATGCATTTTATTTTCTTAATTTCTACTTTAAGTATTACTAGTAATGTTATTATTAAAAGTGCATATGAATATTTAGTTTTATGATTATAAAAAAATATATTTTACTTCCATAATTATTTTAAAATACACATTAATTCATGATTAAAGTGAATTTTTTACATTAAAATTCATAATTTTCATAAATAACAAAATTATTTTTACTCGATCATAAATTACATAAATAAAATGTAATTTTTTTACATAATATCATAACTAGTAGAAACTTTCTCTTATTAAATAGCACTATTATTTATTACAAATCTATCATAAAATGATTGATATAATAATTTTTTAAACTCAATTATATTATCTAATTATATATAACTTATATTTGGAATTTTATAGAATTTTTTAGATTAAAATATTATATATGATTCTAACTTGTAATCTTATACAAAAATATTAAGTCTTATTATTAAGTAAATACAACTTTTACATGAATAAATACATTAATTAATATTGGAGTCACTTTGTTTATGTTATTGTAACATTTTAGTTATTTTATTTTTACGATGAATACTCATATTACTCTCTCAATAAAAACGTAACATGTTAGTTACTTTTTGAATATAAAATATTATTTTATTAATATTTTTATTAATATAATAATAAAGTGATTTAATAGGACAAAATTATCATATTATTTTAACAATTTAAAATTTAATTTAAAAAGTATAATATATTTTTTTTGTAAATTTTATATTTTATGAATTTTTTTATATTTTTAAGTAAAATTTTATATAAACATAGTATTTAAATCAAAACTCGCAGATTTTATAATATAAAAAATAAAGTTTTCACATGTTAGAAAATTACAAGATAAATAATATTAAAATTATACGAATGAATTCTCTCTAATCTATTATCTTCAAACACAAGTACTATATGTTGAACGGTATGCCTTCACTGTGTTGCTTGGGACTGGGACAACATTTCACTATTTGTATGATCTTCGAAAATGGTGAACTTAAGAGAGATTATACATGTGTTTTTAATTGCATTGATATTATAATTTTATGATATTTATATCCCTTAATTTTGATATTATAAAGTTTATAATTTTAATTTAAACATAATATTCGCAAAAACTGTAATATAAAAAGTGTAAAAAACTATAAAAAAAATTATTAAAATATAAAATTCAGTTTTAAAATTTTAAAATAAAATATAATTTTATCCGTATTAAATTTATTTTATTATTATATAAAAAAAATTTATTAATAAAATAATAATTTACTTTTAAAAAATGATTAAAATATTCTATTTTTACAAATATAACTTAAGTTTTTTTTTTAAATAAATAAATTAAAATATCCAATTTGTATTGATGCAAGGAAAGTAACTTCTACTATTCTCACCCAAATTAAAATATCTCCCCATTCTAAATATTTGATAATTGGAATTACTGGAAAAAAAAATCTAAATTGGAGCAGAGTTTAATCAATATATATATATATATATATATATATATAATTATTTTTGAAAATAATAAATAATAATAATTAGTGCAAAGAAATGAAACATCTACAGATATAGTCAAAGTACGTAATACATGTGTTGGCATTTACTACCGATCCGTCGGTCACATGGACAGTCTCTTAGCTGGTTGTACGTAAATTCAATATGGCCCCAGAGATCCGTATTTTGCATACGATTTTCATGTTATTGGTTCAAATTCAACAATGACCCGTTTGACAATGTTTTTCAATATATATATATATATGTATATATATATATGCGCGCGCTATAGAGGAATATATAATCATTGTATTTATATTTATACTCACGTGGTTAAATTTTTTTTATTAACAAGCTTTTTTATTTCTAAATTATTTAACAATCTATTATACTATAATTAATATTAATATAAATATAAAAATAAAAATAAACTTAAATAAATATAATATAATTTATTTAAATTATTATTCATAAGTTAACCTAACAAGCTATTGCCAAAACAATGACAAATTCATAACACCAAAGAAGAAATTCCCATTTTATTTTAAAATCTTCAAAATTTATAAATTAATAATTATATTTTACACATAATAACATAAAAAATATCTCTAAATTTTACGATATCTTTAAAATATTCTTAAAATTTTAAAAAATTTAAAAATACTCTTCAAACACAAGAGAAATTAAATCTAACGAATTAAATAGTAATATTTTATGAATAATAATAATAATAATAATAAAGAACGAAGAAATAATAAGAAATTAATGACTAATAGAATTAAAAATACAAGACATTTTAAGATGTTTTCACAATAAAATGGTAATTAGTAAAAAAATTAAAATTAAATCTTAAATAAAGAGATAAATTTAAAGATATATCATTATTATGAAATAGGTAATAAAGAAATGAACATTAATAATACAGATGCATATAATATATCATTAATTGACAAAAAAAACTATAATGAATAAACTATTAAAAATTCTCAAAAGAATTAAGAAAAAATTAGATACATTTATTAAGAAATATTCTAATTATTAATATAAGTTCATTTCAAAGAAGTAATAGATACACCAATAAAAATAACAAGATAATAGAATAATAAAAAACAAAAATACTTAATTAGGAATAATTCATGGTGATTTGGGATATCAAAAACTTAAATTCATAGCATATCCTAGATTTTCTATTATTATTCATGATAAAAACTTAAACCAAGTATTAGATTTAATTTATGAATTTAAACTATGAGATTTAATTAAAGAAGAAAATTATCAATTTTTAATATACTATATAATAAGATATTCATTAACAAACAATCATAATAGTTCTATATATCATGAATATTAATAGAAATTTTTTATGTAACATATATTACAAATTTTTATATTTGTTAAATTCCATATAACTTCGTTGATTTCATTTTCATTGGATTGGTTCTTCTTTTATCTTCTTTAATAATTTTTTTCTATATTTTATTTACTACTATATCTAAATATTCTCTTACATTAATAAATATTATTGGTCTGCCAAATTTAAAAACCAAATTTTAACATTTTTTGTCATTTTATACGCTATTAATACTCTACAATTAAAGGATTTGTTTGTATAGTTTGAGAGATCTGTATGAATACACTCATATCACTAACCCATTCATCTAAAACTTTTTTTGTATCTCTTATACAATCTAGATCTAAGAAATCAAATCTGTAATTTTCATAGAGCTTGAATTTTAGTAGGGTATTATCTATAGTTTTCCAATGTAACTCCACTTTCATTTTGGGTATTTGTCTTCTTCTATTGGAAGTATTAAGTTTTCCTAACCTTTACCTATTTTTTTCTTGACTATGTGAGTCAAATGTTTCTTCTTTGTGAGGAATCGATAATGAAATTGGTTTTATATGACCTTTAGGGGTAATGATTTATAGTTCAGAATTAAACTCATTAATTATTATCGTATCATCTTCCTCTTTGTTTGTACAAAACTTTTCATCATAATGTTTTTATAATTCTTCATTAGTTAGTGCTAACAAATTAATTTATTTTTCTATATCCCTATTTTTAGGATTCATGGATTATTTTTTTAATTATTTTCTATATTCCAATAAATTGGAATTATATATTTTTCTTCTCTCATTTCTAGGTATCAGGGTATCTAATTATTGTTTCTATGTATGTTATAGACATAATTTCTTAGTTATGTAAATTTCATATGTATATCTTGCTGTAATTTATTATAACCACATATATTTATTTCTTTTAATAATTTTTTTTGTGTTTCAATTATACCTTGTAGATACCTCGTGTTTGACTCTTCGATTAAGTCCATCTTCTCTATTAGAAATCTCAAATATTTCTTTAATATTGTTTAATTTTTTGCTATGCCTATTAGACTCTCATATATTCTAAGTGTATATTTTTTAATTTATCTTTAAATAGTATTATCTTCCTAATATGACATCATGAATTAATACTTTCATTACTTGAACTTCTTCTTTTAGTTTTTTAATTTCTTATTTGTTAGAAGTTTCTCATTCATATCCTATAAAAGTAAATCTTGACATATTATTTTTTTAACTATATTACTTTTCCCAATATAAGAGGTTTTTTTCTTAATATCTAAGTATTATTCCTCTGATATTTCAAAATTTGTTAATATTTTTAGTTTTATTATTTGTCCAAGTTTTTGAAAGGTTTTATCTATTTTTATAAAATCAGTTTGCGTATTTATAAAACTATTATGACTGTTTGTTAATAAATATCCTACTACATAGTATATTGAAAATTGATAATTTTCTTCTTTCATTAAATCACATATATATTTCAAATCCACAAGTTAAACTTAATACTTGGTTTAAATTTTTATCATGAATATTAATAGAAAATCTAAAATATGCTGTAAATTTTTGTTTCTAGTATCCAAATTACTAAGGATCATTTATAATAAAACATCTTTCTTGTTTATTATTTTATTATCTTATAATATTATTTTTATTGATGCATCTATTACTTCTATGAAATGAACTTGTATGAATATTTAGATTTTTCCTAAATAAATGTATATGATTTTTTTTTATCTTTTTGAGGATTTTTGATAATTTATTTATTATAGTTTATTTGTCAATTAATTTTATATTATATGCATATGTAATATTAATGTTAATTTCTTTATTATTTATTTTATAATAAATTATGTCTTTTATGAATAATTTTCTTAACGATGAAAATAATGTATTTTTAAATACGCCTCTTTCTTTAAGATTTAATTTTACCTTTTGAATTTATTCAATTTTTTTTACTAAGTATCATTTTACTAGAAAAAACATACTTAAATGTCTTGTATTTTTAATTATATATATTTTTTATTATTATTTTATTCTCTATTATATCTTCTTCTATTTTAATTTATGAAATATTATTATTAAATTTCATTATGTTTGAAGGATATTTTTAAATTTTTTAAGCCTTCAAAATATTTTTAAAAATACCTCAAGATTTAAAGGTATTTTTGATATTATTCTTCGATACATACTATCAACATAAAATCTTGGAATGTTTATAAGCGAATTGGATTCTCTTTTTCAACAACAAACTAAATCCGAGTTCTGAACGTCAAACATCAAAGGATTTAATTTTTAGTTTTTAACGAACTACATATGATGACATCATGCTTAGTCATACTCATCTTCTCAAAAGAAAAAAAAAGAAAAAAATTAATTTGCTAAAATTTGTTATATAATAACATATACATAATGATATATATATTAAAAAACAAATTCTAATGATTTAACTAATAAATAATTTTCACATAATTTATTATTCTATAATAAATTATTGTTGATAAAAATAATAAGAATAAAAATGAGAGGAGAATATAGTATAATTATTAGGTTAACTCATAAATTCATATATAAAAATAACATAAAATAGGATTTGGAAGAAAAAGGGGAGAACATGTAACAGTAATACATACCCTAGCTAACATGTTCTATACCATGTAATATCAAGATAGTATCATTAATTATTTTATAAAAGCCTACATTTTAGGGCACTTTATTTTTGTATATATTTGGTTAGTATTTATTTTTGAAAAAAGGATCGATCGCAATAATTTTAAGTATTAATAAAAAGCCCATAAGAAGAAAAGTTTGATGATGGTTTTATCACTAGATGTAATGCCTGAAGGTATCTCAAGTGAATGATGGTACAATGATCAAAAGACATGGAGTTGAAATGTTGGCAGCCGAAGAAGGTGTTGCCGACGACCTCTATGTCAATAACTAAGATCACCACCGAACTTTTCTCACCACATGCTTGCCATGATTGCACCTAAAATATTGTCACCCAACTCCTAATTCAAAAAGTCAACATCAGTCAAACTTAAAATTAAGACTAAAATACCTTATTTTACACCTTTTTATTATAAATTTATGCACTAAATTAAACACTTTAAAAATAATGCCACAAAAGTTTGCATTTAAAGATTTTTTTTTCTGTATATAAACATTAATTTCTTTAACTTTATATAATATTTTAGACATTATAGAGTAAAATCGAATAATTTCTGTTAAAAAATAAATTAAATAATTTTATAATTTAAACTTGTTTGAAAGATAGTATATATATCAATTGACTAATCCTTCAAAATAAGGTCCATAAAATGACAATATACTCTAAAATTTACACTATAAAGAAAAAGCTATTTAATTTTTTATTAAATGTCACGTGCTTCATTTGCTTGTATGTACTATGTAGGTAAGCAATTGTTTATTTTCAAATAAAAATGAACTTTCACTTTTGGGAAAAACAAAAAAAAATTCGAATGAAGTCTAGTAGCTTTGTTTTTCAAATATATTACTTAAAATTTTTTTTTATCGTTTTACTTTTAAAATAATTAAATAACTCACATGATAAAAGACATTGACTCTAACCTCTTTTATTTGTTACCAATTTTTTTATTAAACTTTTTTTAACATTATAATTTAATGCTTAAAATTATCTCTAAGTTTTTTTAAGCAAAAATAAACTTCATAAATCTACGTTAATTCACCTTTTTGGCTTCTAACTATATAAATAATTTTTTAGTAAGAGAACATATAATTATTTATTAATAATTTCTTAATAATTTAAGAATTCAATCAAAGCTCTTGCAATAAAAAGATAACAACAAATAGATTTAGAGGACAAATTATTTAAAGAATATATGGGTATAAAAATTAAAATTCTTAACAAGAATTGTCTTTCTTTCAAAACTCTTAAATGTACTCGTGTATCTGCATATAAAACCAAACCTCTTTGATTTAACTTTTAACAAAATGAATAATAAATAGTTATACGCTATCTTTCAAAAAAAAAAAAAAATAGTCATATGCTCAAAAGCCAAAAGTGAATCTATGTAGTTTTATAAAGTTAGTTTTTTTTTGTTTAAAAACTTAAATATAATGTGAAATATTCGTGAGAATGAGATTATAATATTAAAAAAAACTAATGACAAATAAAAAGGGTTAATTGATTTACAACGAATATAAGCGCTTTTTTTAATTTAAATTTAATAATATAAATTAAAATGTTTTTTTAAAGTAAAGTAATTTAGGATCTATTCAACAAGAAATTGAATAAAATGATACATCGGTAAAACAATATGACTATGAAAACACTTAGTAAATAAAAATAAAAACATCAAAGGTATCATTTAAAATAATCAAACATCCTGTTTTAAAATCTAATGAATGATCAAATTTTAAATTTTTTTTAAACGCCAATAAATGTCATTAGTTGTGATTTATTAAATTTGATGACTAATTTATTTAAATGGATAAGTTTTGATAGAGATTTTATCTTTAATTTTTATTAATAAAGTTTAATTTTTTTTTAAAAAAAGTGCTACTTAACACAGGCCGATTCATAGCACGGTTTGCATGGTATGAAATATTTCTTTTAAACTTTTTTATAACTGTTTTTAAAAAAGATACATTTTTTTTATTCATGTTATTATGTTTCGAAGGTTAACACGGCCGCGTTGTATATACCTTTTCTTATCCGAAATTTCATGCCCCCATATACATAGCAAAGTGGTTATGATTTTGACGCCTTGGAAACAATTTAGATTCAGAACTCTTAAGTATATTTAGAATCATACTGAATAGCCTTGAATGTGAAGGTGATAAACAATATATATTTAAAACAAAATAAATTAAAAAAAAAACGTGATTTAAGTGATTGAATCGAAGTATGTTCAAAAATATATAATTTTTTAAAAATACATATGTTCAGTAATATTTGTAATTTTTTTTTACTATTATATGCACACATTCAAATAACAAAATGAATATAATCTAAATAAAATTGCAATTTTTTGCTAAAGAAACTGGGTGAGATGGGGTTGGCGTAACAGTGATGATAGCTGATAGAGGTTATTACTAAAAAGTTATATATCATGAATCATGATGGATGGTAGTGCTATTCAACCATCAATTAGGAATTAAATAAAATTTCGTCCAAAAAAATATTGGATTTAAAGTCTTTCATAAAAATTAAGAGATTGATATAGATCTTTATTAAAAAAATGAATGTATAAAGATAAATGATTAGTTTTATTTTTTTATTTAATTTTTCTTCTAATTTTTTAATTATAATTTATTTAAGTTAAAAATAATTTTTGAAAAAAATAAAATAAAAAATAAATTTTTTTATGATATTATAACAAATAAATATAAAATTTAAATATCATCTTTATAACAATTACAAGAATTTTAAGATATTTATCTAATAAAAAAAAATACTTCACAGATATGAAATTAATGAATTCTATGCATAAAGTTATTTAGATAAAAGTTATTTATTTGCTACACAGTTTTTGAACACAATTCTTAAACACTACCCGCTCTAACAAAGTTATTTATTTATTTAGATAAAATGACAGTAGGTAGAGGTGGGTAGTGAATTGAAACAGAATATTATAAAAATATGAGTAGTACCAAAAGTTGTGACAGCAAATAGCAAAACTAAAACACAAATTAAAGAAAGAGAGAGAGACACCAATTGATCATAGTGAATTGAAGTTGCAGACAGGACTAGGAATTGAAGCTGAGAATTATCCACACTCTCTGCGTAGAAATTAGAGAGCTAAGCTTCTCTGTTCCATCATTATAACCATCTCACCACTTTTCTTTTCCCTCTCAGGACATTCACACAAAAGCTCAAAATAGAAAAAAAGGAAAAAGGAATTTATCCAGAGTATTATTATTTAAAAAAAAAATGGAATTTGATCTTGAAGACCCATTTACAAGTTTCCAAGAACACCCCTCTGATTCAATCTCAGATCTATTTGCCTCAGAAACCGATCATATGCCTTCAGAGAGCTTCTTCATTTGCTTAAAAAACAGAGCTTTTTATGTTTATTTTCGAAATGAAGTTATTGCAATCATTTTACAGGTGATTTTAGCTTTATAGATTTGTTCAAAGATCTTTCTTATGTTTTTCTTCATTGATTGCTTTTAGTTCTATCAGGCACAGTTTTCTTTCAATTTGGATCCTTTTATTTCCTACCTTGCTGTTAATTATATGGACCGGTTTATCTTCAAGCAAGAGTTTCAGGTAACTATTTCTCTTAGCCCTTAAGTAGCATTTTTAGTGTTTATCGAAACATGTACATGGATTTTCTATATTTATTTACTTGGGAATTAAACAGAGCATTATTTTTGTTGGGATTTGTGATAAATGTTTGAAGTTGCAGCAAGGAAAGCCCTGGCTTTCAAGATTGGTTAGCTTTGCTTGCCTCTCTCTTGCCTCAAAAATGAAGAACTCGCCATTTTCTGTTTCTGATATTCAGGTGGATTTTCACTCTTGATAATTTAATTATTTTGTAAATACAAAAATATTTTAAAATTTAGAGGAATCTAATTAAGTTGTGTTAAACAATGAAACAGAGAGAAGGTGGTTTTATTTTTGACGCCCAAAGAGTTCAACAAATGGAGCTTCACATTCTGGATTCTCTGAGTTGGCGAATGAGATCTATAACACCTTTCTCATTCTTATGTTTCTTCATCTCTTTGCTTCAAGTAAATGACCCACCATTAACGAAGGCTCTAAAAACTCGAGCTTCAGATATAATCTTCAATGCCCATCTTGGTAATACTTTTATTTTCATCATAAATGCTCAACTTGTTCATACTTCATTTCGATAATACTAAACTCACTAAGTTTTCATTTTTGATTTTTTGGTAAAAGAAATCAAACTTTTGGAATTTAAACCATCAATTATAGCGGCATCAGCAATCGTTTTTGCATCTAAAGAGCTAATGCAAGTTCAATTCTCTTCTACCAAAGCTTCAATTTTTGCTTGCCAATATGTAAAAATTGTGAGCAACCCACCACCAAGTTTGTTCTATTTTGGGTTAAACAGTTGTGATTTTTATATTTTTTTTAGCAAGAAACATGATTTGTTGTGAAATTGCAGGAAAAGTTGATAAAATGCTTGAATATAATACATGAAATGAAAGAGGAGTCAAATTCAATAATGTGGCAGAGTTTGACAATAAGCACAAGGACACCAATGAGTGTGTTGGACCATGACTTCACCAACCCAGAAAGCGATAAGACCACCATCACCACCCAAAACAGAGACAACAAACGGCGTAAATTGAATAGCTGTGCAGTTATGGCAAGTAGTATTCCAAGCTTTCATTGATAAGTTGTAATTTGTCAAACTCAAAAAATTGGTCCATCTTTACTATTTTGCAATAGTCGACATGCAAATATTTATGAACTGGGCCAGATGACCAGAGTGTCTGCTCTGTTTTTAAAGCTGAATTAACATCGATTGGTTCATTTTCCAGTAGTAGCTCAACGACACTGGCCATATTAGCCGTATTACGTACTTAACAGCTACTATCTCATTGACTCTGTCTCTAAACGTCCTTTGCAAAAAAAAAACAAACAAAAATACAAAAAAAGTGCTTTTTGATTTTTTGACCAAATATAAAAGTAGGATTAATGGTAATAGAAAATGATAGATAATTCTTTTGGATAATGGGGTTTAGAGTGCAGATTTGGTGTAACTCGGACTGGCCTTTGATAGAAAACAGATATTATAATGTGGAATATACTGTTGTTTGTGTTCGAGAATCTTTTATACGAGGCGGCCATGAATTACGTTGAGAATCTCTTAATTAGTTATTTAAAATATTTTATTTTATATACTTATTAATAATATCTTAAAAAATAATACCTTTAATAATAATAAAAATAACGATACTTATAAATTTAAATGCCATTAAAAATCAACTAGGATTATTTGTACATGTTAAATATTAAAATTCATTTAATTATATTTTATTAAATAATAATAATCTGTAATTATTATTATTAAAAGTGTATAATTTTTTTAGTTAAAATATCATAATTAATTATTTTTTATAAATATATTTTCTTATAATTAAGATGTCTTATTTTACATATGTATTAATAATATTATTCATTTTAATGTAATTTAAAATGAATTAAAATTATTTAAATATATTTAATATTAAAATTTATTCTCATTTAATATTTAAGTGTTATTTTTTTTAATTTAAATAATATCTCAAGACACTATAGTGGGAAGCTATGAGTCGACATTTTTGGGCAAAAGATATGCTTGTTTAGTGTCGTACCAAGTTATTCAATTAATTTGTTTTTAATTTTTTAAAAATATATGTTTTTTATATTATAAAAAACATATATACAAACAGTGTAATACACTTTTAAATATGCAAAAAAAAAAAAAACATAATTGTTTGTTATTAAAAACATATGTATATATATATAAAAAAATTAAAAATGAAATTCAACCAATATATAAAACTACTTGAATTACTACTTACTAGAGATACCCAAATTCTGTTACGTAAACAATACAAAGGTTTCGTTTTAACAATTTGAGCGTTCTTAATATTATAAAAACAAAAAGAAACCAAAACAAGAAATTTATCAGAAGATTCAGGACAAGACAAGTTAGAGTTGAGATACAATTGACCAAAACAATCATGGATGATTGTCCTAATCATCGGCTCGGCTAGGCTAGGCTAGGCTAGGCTAATAATTTCATGTGGATGTTAGAAGTTTAGAAGTCGAGGTCACCAACATCTGCTGCTATAGGTCAGCAAGTGGTCGATAGTTAGGTCCACTTGCCTCCTAAAGAAATGCATTTCGTCAAAATAGTTAATGAACAAATAAATAGGAAGGTAAATGTGTGTGACTTACATGCGCAGTATTGTTACATTTAGAGTATAAATATTATAATATTTTTTTTAACTAAAACATAACAAATATCTTTATTAACACTTAACATCAACTTTCTAAACGTGATTATGATTTTCTTTTCCCTGTCAAAAGTTTTTTTTTCTTTCTTTTCTTAGATATCACGGGTGGCAATACTCACGGATAAACATCGTTAAGAAACTTCCAAAATGTAATGAGAATAGAACTTAATTATCAAGAAAATTTATTAGTCGATAATATTATTATTATTAAAATATTTTATTGATAATAATTTTACTTAATATTAATGTTATTAAAATTTAATTAATGTTAATAGTAAAATAATTTTATGCATTTTGTAATAATTATAAAAAAAATTATCGTAATATTTTTATATTAATTAATTTATAATATTATCGGTCATATGTTTTTACTGATAACTTACCTCTCAATTTTTATTAACTAAACTAACACGCAAAACATGAATAAGGCAGTGGACACCAACTGAGCATGCTAAAATGACACGATATGCCATCCTCTATTGCAGTCACATAGCCAGGGGTGGATTGGTAGGTGCTGGCCTGCTAGGTGTCCCCAAGTCCGGTTTTAGTTTTAGATAAAAATAAATTATATTATATATATAAACTTAATAATCTTTAAATTTATTAAAAATTTAACATATAAATTCAAATCGAGAATTAATTTTATGTTACATATATAATTTTTAATAATCTTTAATCTTATAATTTAAATTTTGAAATGATATTTTAGGATATCTTTTAAGACATCTCCTTACCGGTAGTCAATTTCAAGCTCTCACATTCTTGTTAACATAGAGGATGATTGTTAAGGATATAATAAATTAAATATCTATTAATTAAAAATAAGTGATAACATTTTTATAATTATAAGTTTTAAAATATATTATTTTTATTTACAATTTTAGATATACATCACTCAATAATAATTGTAAATTAAGAAAAGACTAAATCACATCTAAATGGATATTTAACACCTTATTTGTTATAAATTTATTGGAGTGATTGCAGCCTAATTACTATTTAAAAGATAAAATAATTAAAATAATTATAAAAGTATAAAAAAAATGTTGATTTAAATTAATAATAAATATTTAACAACATCTCATATTATATCTTTTCGTTCTGCTTTTTTTTTTTAATTTCTTTTTCTTTTTTTTCTTTTTTTTCTCATAGTTTATTTAAGTAAAAAGAAATTCACATTCATTCCCCTCTTTCTATTAGTAGTTGTCCCACCTTATATACTAAGTTTTTAATATTAAATACAACCTTTTTCTTTATGATTGATACATAATTTTATTAATATTCTTTCATAATAAATAAATTATATACTTTAAAACATAAATCCATTTTGTAACATTTTATTATAACTATACTATTTTATAATTTTAATATCATATTTTACTATAAAAATTATGATATTATGTATAAATTTTAATTTTACAACTAAATTTTTTTTATTGAAACATCGTACTTTTTTTTTAGCTCCGCCACTGAGCAAGATGGAATAAGACCATTGAACTTGCCATGTAGTAGAGAAGGCGAAAAATGTGTTAAATTAACGAAAAAAAACGAGAAAATGAGACGTAGATGAACTTTTATTGATCATATATGGATATAATTCTTACATTTTCCACCAATGCACAAGCTAGAGCTAGAAGAACATATTAACAGGTTTCTTTGATACATTAAATTTTCTTCAAATTGACGGATAAATACCGTTCTTGGTTAAATAATCCTTAGAACTATTACCTTTCCCTTAGGCAGAAATCCGACAGCTAAACAGCAATCCAAAGGTAGGGAAAAGCAGGTTGTGTTACCCTAATCTGATTACAGCAACATATCCGAATGCGAGGATTCAGCGGAACCAGATCCACGAATTGCCTACTCAGATGATAAATCTATATGCAAGTTAATGCAATTTTATCCACAGACACTACTTGTTTGGCAATTGAAGACAACTCTCAGAATGCCACCCTTTTTCCAAACTTGTAAGTTCATGAACGATTATATGCATATTATTGCTTGATGCAGGGTTCTGGGGACATGGTTGAAATGATAGAAGGTGGATGGAGCTCATACAATGCTTTTCTCTCTTCAGGAAAGCTTCCTATACATATCGTATCACCACGACCATGCCAAGTGCCATCTTGAACATTGTTCATCTCAAGCGTTCTGGATTCCTGCTACATATTAATGAACCATTAATTTAAAACATGGATATTTTGATAGAAAGAGGAGTGTTCTGTTAAACTTCAATAAAACCATGAATCTCCTAATTTCAAAAGATTAAACTCAAGGATAAGAATGCTCATGCTTTCTTATAAACCTCACACGCTTAAACAATGTGAGACAATACATGTAACATCCTCCTCCCTCAAAGTGTGAATCTATGTTTCTTACAAAACTCGTCATTTAGTAATTTTAACCTATTTTATTATTTTTCGGCCCATTTCATATCTTTTTGAGGGGAGACAGATTTTTGATCAATATACTGGTGCTCTGATATCATGTTATAGTCCAGAAGAACCATAGGTTTTTTAATTCTAAAAGGTTAACCCCAAGGTTCAAAGACAAATCTATTTCATATTCAAAGGGGTGAGGGTCTCTTTATTTAATCAAAGATGTAATTTTACACTTAAAATTTCGCAACTTTTATAAAAGTTAAATCATATTTAACATATAGTGCCCCTCTCAAGTTAAATTTTAAGCCTGTATTCTAAATGTAAATTGTTTTAACTTCAAAATTATACGTAAACTTGGTTATTTTTTAATTAGAATCCAATAAAATTGTAAAAATCCCACGTTTTGACACATATTTGTTCAAAAAAATTCATTTTTAAATATTTATCTCTAATGTTTAATTTATTTTTTAATTTGTAAATTTTTTGTGCAAATTTTGCATTATTAATTATTAACCAGTGCCCTCTCTAAACTTGAGCCTTACATCCACCACTAAGGATAATGCTTATACTTATAAACCTCACATTATTATCATGTTTAAGCTTGGGACAATAACTTGACATTATTTACTTCAGTTCATACAGTTCCAAAGCTTTGTTATTGTTTTATTGATTTCTATATGTACAGGTTCAGAAGAGGACCTGAGATAATGTGCAGAATGGGGTGACAAGATGAAAGAAGCAATCATCTGGAGTACCATCACTGCCCTGAAAAAATAAAAAATAAATTAAAAAAACTGAGATATTTAATGAGTACAACAAACTGCAGAAGGTGGAAGAGATCAGAATGGCCTCTCATAGATTTTATATTCAAAATGCTTGAATCTCACTATTATCGACTCCTAACAAGACCAAAATAGCTCGATGGTGGTTCAACTAAACGTTAAGATATTATGTAAAAAATCTGAGAAAAAATGTTGCTACTATATATAAAGAAAAGTAATGAAAGACTTCGTATAATAATGTATTGAGCAAAGAAAGAGCTACCTTGACCACCTGACAGGTAGGAAAAACAAAAAAGGCAAAGGCAATATATAGAGTTCAAAAATTTAGGGGCTAGAGATATCTTTTTAAACTAACTAACAGAGATTGAGTACAGAAATCATTTGCATCACATTCATGAAATACGAACAGAGACAGTAAGGTATTCACAAAAAAGAAAAATACTTGTTGGTAATAAAGTCTTAGAGACTCGGCATCAGAAGTCCAGAAAGCAGAGGAAGAAGGAAAAGATAAGAAGCAATGAAGAACACAAGAAATAATAGTAGTAGGAGTCGGATCGGGGTAATTCCTTGAAGTTTTCATTACATATAATATGTACGGCTCTTCCTTTGTACCTTCAAACCCCATTGAACCATAGATATCGATGTGCTTTTACTTGAATAGTTAATCACTATTTCTTCCAAAAAAAAAGCTAAGCAATCCTCACCAAAATGCAATAAAAAAATCGAGCTGCGATTCTAAAACTTGAATATATGTATTATGTAATGTAGTTAACATGTTTTTCTACCTATAAAGCAGGCTCTTTAGTTGAAGGAAAAAAAACTTCCTTCTTTTTTCTTTTGCAAACATAAGTAAAAATCAAAAATGAAGATGGAGAAAGAAAATTCACCCTGATGTTAAATTTCTTCCTCATCCGAGTACGGAAAAATCCCGAATATGCTGCCAGTGAAATGGTGAAAGCAGCAGCTAGATATAAAAAGCACTTACGCCTAGTAACCATAAAGGCAACAAAATTTAGGAGAGCTGAGGAAACAAGGAGGAAATATACAGTTCCCTGCAAAACAAATAAAAGTTGTAATTTTATTAAAGTAGAAAATTCAATTAAAAACGAGAGCAGCAAAGAGATGGAAAAATCATATGGGTATTATACAGTCTTTTATAATTGTGTATTTTTCAAATATTACCTGCAGAAAACAATAACCAAATCCAGCTCGTCTCATGTTCTTGCCAAATCGATAGCATGGGCAACTACAACATCATATTCATCGTTGAGTTTATCAAATGAGCCAAGCCTCGTTGAAATAATCAGTTTAGGACTAGTCAAGCCAGATGAAAACAACTTGACAAATCATACTAATTTAGTCAAATATACAGATTACACAAATTAAGTCAAATATACAGATTACACAAATTAAGTCAAATATACAGATTACACAAATTAAGTCAAATAGTATTATGAAAAGAAAAAAAAAGTCAAATAGTTCTACCCATAAAAGAAACAGAAAAATGAAAATAAAATGATTAGAACTAAAAACAAAACATCATATTCATGATTTTTACCCAGCATCATTTTAAAAAAAAAAGTTAAATCGGAATTACTATATAGAGGAAACGGATAAAGGAAGGATTTTTACCTGAAAATATTACGCGTCAAAATTTACTAATCAGTCTTCCAATCGCAGGAAATTGACAATAATATAGGAAACCAAAGGGTAATTTATTAACTTATAGTTTTAGCAATAAAAAGAAAAATCAAAATATCCTCTTTGACCATCCAAGTTAAAAACATTTTTTATTTATTCCCCGGAAAATATACTTTAAGAATGTTAATAGCCACGTAAATTTACACGACAACCATATCTATAAATGACAGAATGTAAAAAAAATATGTGTGAAAAATTGTGTCCAGGTGATATTAGCATTTCTCAAATATAATTTTCCATAGAATTTTCTGCAAAGGCCAAACAGCTCTCGTTGGTCAGAAAAATAATCAAAGAGAGAGAAACGAACCAAGTGGATTCAAGGGCAATACGGCGGTCATCGAAGACATCAAGGAGTTCACCTTCCCACATCCTAAGGACACCGCCAAAGTCGCTACCTTCTCCATCTTCATCTCCTCCAACTCGTATACCTTCAAGCTTCCTCCACTTGCCTTGTTGTGTCTGCAATGCCACCGTGGTACACAGAACGTCGAAATCCAACGCTGACATTCCTTCCAAAAGGCTTTCCTTTTCTTCTTCAACTCTTGGACCATTCGCCGCCATATCTTGCTTCTCCAAATCTTCCATATTCCCAAATTGAAGAATGAAAAGTTAGGTTAGGGTTTCAGTTTTTTTTTTGCTTCTTTTCTCAGCTCAAGTTATGTCTCTCTCCTCTCTTTCTATGTGGTTCTGCTTTTCATGAGCGCTGTTTTTTTTTTTTTTTGACGAATATCAGGGAAAATCATCTTTTGCGTTGTAGGTTAAAAAATAACAAAATTAACAATAAGATAGTCGAGAATTGTCTGTTGCATTTAGGTTGGCGTTGGCGGGTAATAATGGTGAGAGTGGGACCCACCACTAGCTGTATTTTACTTATTCTAATTTTGCACGGTGGATGGTTTGCCAGGTAAAGATTCATTATCGTATAAAAAATAAAAATTATCAAGTATTTTTTACATGCTGAATGTGTTTACTAATTAAAAAAAATTTGAGTGGAAGGTGAGTAATTTATATTAATTTATTTAATTCTTAAAAATATATTAATTTTTAAAATAAATAAATAATTATTTATTTTAAATTATACTATTTTTAAAAAAAAACTTAAATTATAGTAAATTTTTTTTAAAGAGAATATTTTCTAACTTATATTTTGTCAATTTTATTAAAAAAACAATTATATCCACCTTATGTCGATTTTATTAAAAAAAAAATTATATCCACCTTATTAATTATGTAAAATTTTATTATTCTTTTTATTCTATGCGTATTATTATCCATTTTTTGTCGAACAATTATTTTTTATTATTTATTATATAACAATCTAAAAGATATAATTTTAATCAAAATTAAAATTAGATTATCATTAATTTATTTAAAACATTTGTGACTATTATCAGTTCATTCACTCCCATTTATTTAAATACTTATCCTTTTTTTAATCAAGTTGTATTTAATTAAAATATAAAATTATCAAAAAAGATTAATAGAATTATTAAAATTAGAGGAAATAAATTGACACATAAGGAACACATATAAGTATTTAAAATAAATTAATAATTAACTAATTGTAGATTCAATAAAAGAATAGATTTTTGGATTATTAAGGGTTAAATAGTGAAAGTTTGTTATTCGATAAATAAATAAAATAATATCAATAATATGACGAACAAGATGACGAAGAGGTTGATAGGAAATGTTTTTGTATTAAAATAAATGAAAAAATGTATAAAATAATAAATATTTTTATAAATATAAAATTATGATTTTATAATTTTTTCCAAATTTACATCATTATTATTCATTTTGTTAAACGAGAAACTACTACTATACCAATTTAATTATATTAATTAAAATATATATTTTTTGTTTTATAAAAATATCCCTAAATTATCAAAACTTTTTTTCTTCTTTTCTTTGCCCATTCTATTTGTCGCTTTCCATAAAAATCGACTTTACTAGAAAATAGAAAGATATAGATAATGTTTAATTCAACGTGTAGTCGACAAATAAAGAACTAAGGTCCCAAGATAAAATTTAAGGGTGAGTGACTTAGTGCATTGAAAAATTAAGGATTACATTATCTAATTCGATCTTTAAAAGGAAAATCTTGAAATATATACGGATGGAAACATGGAATGATGGATTATTAAGGGATAAAATGAGTAGTTGGGAAAAGTTTAGAATATTGTTCGAGGAGCTTTCGGCTAGCCCACACCAAGCTGTAAGACTATAAGTTGTATTAATTTATGTTTTGATTATAGCTAGGAATGGTGATTATTATACGTATTATATGAGTGGGATTGTTTTATATGGTTATATTAAATGAGTTATAATTTAATTAATTTATTTATTGTTATGGAAGGATGGATTATTAAGGGAGATAAAAGGAGTAGTTGGGAAAAAGTTAAGAATATTGTTCAAGGAGCTTTCGGCTAGCCCACACCAAGCTGTAAGCCTATAAGTTGTATTAATTTATGTTATGATTATAGCTAGGAATGTGATTATTATACGTATTGAATGAGTGGGATTGTTTTATAAGGTTTTATTAAATGAGTTATAATTTATTTTAATTTATTTAATTTTTAAATTAATTTATTTATAAAATATATAAAATTTAAAATTACATGCCCATAAATTTTTTGCTCATTACGCAGTAACCCGTGTTGAAAACATGTACATTCAGGTCTAATGTTATGTTAGCACAACCACCACAAGTCGAAAGAATACAAAAACCACAACATAGGAAGGAAATCCACGCAGTATAAATAATCATGATATAATCATACAATTAATATGATATACCATTGCTATTTTACAATTAACAGATCAAAAACAAAAATAAACATTACTATAATACATAGTAATATGATCTCGAAAATGTAATCTTAGTTTAAGACATATTTTATGATCTTGGTTATTTTAAAACCAAGATTATAGATATATCTTATTAATTTTTTCTCTTTTATATCAAAAATTAATTTTTTTTCTTTTTTTTTTCCAATTCTCTCTGTTCCACTCTCGTGCCGCATTCCAGTATCGTACACTCACGTTCTAACTTTTGTTTCACTCTTTTGTCGACGCCTTCCAACCTTTGTTTCACTCTCGTATCGCATTCTAATCTTTGTTCCACTCTCATCGTAATAATCTCTTGGCAACAAATTCAATCTTTTTACTAATAGACACCGCTAAACAAGTAACATTAACTTATCTATTCTATTTCTATTATTATTGCTATTTAGAATGAATAAATTTAATGAATCTTTTCTATTATAAATGATTATCGGTACCAAATCTCAATCGATAGAGTTTATTTTTAATTGCTCGAATGTTTGCTTACTTTGAGAAATTTAAATGCTAGATATTTCTTAGATGAGTTATAAAAATTTATTAGGTGATAAAAATTGAGATTATAGACATGTTCTATAACCTCGATTATTTAAAAATCGAGACTATAAGTTATATCTATGATCTTGGTTAAAAACTGATATCATAAGTAAGTTCTCTCTCACTTAGACCTCGGTTCATATAATTATAGTAATATAATTACGATTACGGTTAAAAATCGATTATATATACATTTATTTTAATAATAAAAGATGATTTGAAAGTAAATTAAAGCATAACTTTCCTTTGGTAGATGAAAGTTGTTTAACAGTGATCACACATAAATACTAACAGCTAAGTTTTCATTGTAGGTTGACTAGCCACAACTCCTCCAAATGCTTCAAATTAATCTTTTGCTCGGAGGCAATGTCCATGTCCTGCAAAGCATGTTACTCCTTTTTCCAAGTTCACCAAATTTCTATATCCATTAGTCGTCTTTGGTTGAAAATCATAAAAATGTTAATGGTAATGATTCAGTTATTTTTTATTATTAATTTAAAATATAATATAAATCATTCTAACAATAACATAAACGATAATTCCTTGTGTATCTTTCATAAATATACTTAAATGTTCTATTTTTTTTATAAATTCATATAATTATTTATTAATTTTTCTCATTTATAAATCATAAAATTCTTATTTTTTTAATTTTACTTCATTTAAATTTTTAAAATTTATTTTAATATTTATCATTATTTTGATTTCATTACTTAAATAAATATAATATAATAATATTGTTTTGATTAAATTTTATTTTTATTACTATTCAACCAAAAAATGAACCGGGATAAACTTTTCCGCACACATCTTACGGAACACATGTCCACACTAAGGACCACAAGTGATAATGTGTTTGTCAGCATAACCTTGCAGCTAGGACATGTGTGTCTTATCTAGGGAAGACGATTTCTTCTTTTCGCTGTAAAATACATGGGAAAATGACCCTTTAGCTTCAGCTTCTCCTTGCCTTCAGGACATATGGTACTGGTGGAGGGGACCTCAAACTTATCAGAAGCTTCTGGTGTGACAGAAGACATCCAAAATGCTTTCATTGTACAAAGTGCTTCTTCGTCATAGGAGGTAATCTTCACATTGTTTGCACCGTGGAAACCATCATTGTCTTGACCGTGGTTCTTAACATTATATTGTGGTACTGCACCATGGTTTTGCTGATCAAATGCTCAAGTTCTCTAGCTTTCTGCAACAACAACTTCTCTCCCTCCTCATCCTCGTTTCCGCTGAGCAACATGTGAAGCTAGTTTTCTGTCAAATTGAAGAACCATGATCATCAATATCATGAACAAAATTAATGATAAAATTGATAATTAATAATTTTCATCTAAGTTCAGGTTTATGTAGATATTACAGATCTTTCTATATATCCACAAGTAACACTAAATTTGTGTCCTCTCTTGTCTCCACCAATAATTTGAAGTCCTTTTCAATCCAACTAAACGGTAGAATCATGTCATATTCTAATCATTAATTGTATACAGCTATAATGAAACTAGTAAATCATATTAATATTCCTTCCCGCACAGCTTCTCCACAGCCACCTCCAAAGTGGACTGTTGTGTTTAAAATAAAAAGCCAATTATATGTTAATCTGGCCCTTTTCAGAGCAGAATTTTCAAAATACTACGAAAATATAATTTGATCAAATTGTTAGAGTTTTTATTGGTTAAACAATTCTTAGCTCTAATTGACGCATCTAAGAGCATCATGCTATTTGGATTTTCCATGTTTTTTTTTCAGTTTGCAAGGTTTATTAGGGAGTTTGGATCTGAAAATATAGTAAGTTCTTTTAAGTTGTAGATTTAAAATTTATATTATATATAGTAAAAAAATAATATCAATTTCTTTTCAATTATATGTAATTAATTTTAGTAAAAAAATGTTTAAATTATTATTTTTCTGAGACGTTAAGTGTTAAAGTTTTAAAATATAAAATTCAAATAAAACATGGTTATATATTATATATGTAATTTATTTATAATTTTATATTTAAATTTAATTTATCAAAAATTAACATAAACCTTTAAATCTTAACATATCCGGGACTAACAGAACAGTTATAATTTATTTATTTTTTATAAAAAAATTGTCTAGCATAATTATAGAATCTACCCTAAAAGTTATCATAATTAATAAGTGCAGCTTCCACTTGTAAAATAGTGGTTGGAAGCTTTACCATACATACAATTTTCATTAATGATTTATGTATATGGTGTGACCTTCGTCACAAAATAGTTTATCAATTATTAATCCATGTCAAAAGGTCATGCTATAGTAAATTAATGATATTTGATAGAAAGGCTTTCTTTCTTCCGTATATCATTATTACAAAGAGAGAAATTAAAATCGATTTTTTAAATGATTTAAAATATAAAGTCGGTTCATGGTGTGAATTGATTTTAATTTTTTTTTTAAAAAAAATTTATTCATTTTTTATTATACTCAAATAAAAACTTGTTTTCGAGTAGAAAAAAAAACCAAAATCAGTTTAATAAATAGTTCAAATAATACAAGTATTTGAAAAACAAAATATTAATTAATGGCATAAAAATTACCATAATTTTGTTCTATTTTATTTAAAATCATCATATTCTTCTCTTTATATTATAATACAAACCTACATATATAATATAAAAATTTATACACATAAATAATAACACATAATAACAGAAAAAAATATGAATAATAAGTGCATAAAATTAATAGAAATATTTATAAAAGTAAATGAAGTAACAAAATGAAGAAAAAGAAGAAAAAAATGGTGTTTTGTAAGTGAGAAATGGGTATAAAAAATTTGAATATTTTGCTCAAAAAAATAGAGGATCTAAAAGATTAGTTAGAGAGGAAGAAAACCTATTAACCGGCGTTGGAATTGATAGTCGTAGGTGGCCGAAAAATGAGAAAGAGTGGAGAAGGTTTGGGGTTTTTGAGAGTTATGCAACACTTGGAATAGTTTTTGTTTGGAGAAGAAAGAAGAGAAAAGAATCTATTCACGTGTATAGCGTCGATTTCACGTGTCAACCGACGCTACGTTACGTGAATAGCGTCGATTCCAGGTGTCAATTGACGGTACGTTACGTGGAGAGCGTCGATTCTACATCGAACCGACTTTAAATTCATTATAAATCAATTTTTTTTTTAAAACTGACTTTACATATCGACTTAAATACCTATTTTTATAATCATAGGAAAAAGGTAATCGTAGAAAAAAGGTCACAAAAATAATTTGTAGCAAGCAAAGAGTGTTATTCATTCGATCATTCGCAATAAAACCACTAATGGAAAAACAAAATACTTGTAGCTGCAAAATAGTTAAAGTTATATAAGCAAAAAACTTTTCCATAAACATATCATCCAAATTAATGAACAATGTGGTTTACCTAACTCATGAATATAGGCATGTCAGTATCCTTAAACCCCTACATCTTCATAAATTTAACTTATACAATTTATACAATCTATGTATCACTTTGTAAAATAATTTAAAAATTAAAAAATGATTATTTTTCGTATATTAATTTTTGTTAAGTCTTACATTTTAAAATTAAAATCTATGTGTAGAAAAACAAAATTGAGTAAAAAAAATTCACATATTTTTTGCTTTTAGTGAACTGATGTTATAACGTTTATAATTTCCTTTTTTTTCGTACATACTAACGTATTGGGTTAGACAATTTTTTGTCTATTAAAATTATTCTAAACCTAGTTTAAAAAGAAAATGAGAGAAAATTTATACTGCAAACCGATAAGGACATTATTTTTCACTAAATATTTATTGGATTGATGATAAGACACTTTTTTCTTTGTGGGCGACTCTAATTTGTATATGCTTTCATTTTCAACTTAAAATTTTCAAAATTAACTTATAAGAGATAACTCTATTTAACTTATGATTTTCCATTCTTCATAATTCCTAGGTGTAGTATTCAATTTAATCCAAATAGTTGGAATGGACAGAAGGTATGGTATAAAATAAGCTTATCATTATATCACTCGATAATACTTATATGTTATAAATTTAAAGAATTTTAATATTTTAATAAAATTTAATTAACTAATAAAAACATAATGGTATTAAATAGAGTATTTTTTTTATAAAGATATTATATAGAGGTTTTTTTTCTCTTGAAAATAATTTTATTAAATAGATTCAATATACATATGAGAGTGGTAAAGATGACATAAGAATAAAATCTTTAACTATGGGGTACCCAACTATTTCTAAGATGAGCAACATTATTTAAATTTTTAGAAATTCAAGATGAAGATATCATATTAAAATTACTTAGCTAAGTAAAGTTCTAGCTTGATTAATGTAATTTTGTGCCTCCTAAGAAATAACCATATCATCTTAAATTAGAGCTTTTATAGCTTAATTCTTGTTGTCTGCTTCAAGGTAAATAATGCATAGGTTATTTTCAAGAACCATTTGCAAAGAGTGTAGTAATGCTAGATCTGGTTCACATTCTTTAACTTTGGAAATAATTAAACTAATATTAGGTGCAATTGATTTGAAAATGAGATGTTTTTTTATATTTGTTTAAAAGAAATAAATATCGATAGAATAAATTTAATGTGGTTAAATTGAGAGGAAATAAAATAATTATTTAATTCCATTGAGAATAATGAGGCTAAAAGATTGAATTTGGAGTAGATATTGACTCTGGTGGAAAAAATAAATTAGATAAGAGTATATATCCAAATCAAAACCTTAAGTATTAGTTTTTTATGAATCTTAAGTTTCCGTACACTCTTTCAAAGAGGTGAGGTAATAATAGTAGGCATTATGTAAGAAATGATTATAAGATAATTTTGTGTTAAAAAAAAACTCCATTAGAGTTTATATATCTAAACTCAAGAGTCCTGAGTTATAGCTACCTGTGGAGAAATTCGTGCTAGATGAGCAGATGTTATTACTCGTTCATATAATATCCCAATTGGATTAATTACCCAATTATTAATTTAGTATTCCTATTTTCTGAAAAAGAAATTGGTATTGGTATTGACTTTTTTCAAAGCAAAGTCAAGACGTCAATTTATCGAACCAAAAAAAAAAAAAAAAGTGTATCGTTAATTTCACAGCAAATTGCCACTCATGAGTTGTGCATTAAGTCATGTGATCGCATAAAATTTAAAGTTTGAATTTAATCAGGATTAAAATGTTACCAAATATTATAATATAATATACGATGAATAATATTTAATATTAGTAAAAATTAATATAAATATAATTAAATAGTATTATTTTAACAAAATTAATAAGATATTATCTATTTTTTATATTTTATGGATAATATATATTATATATAATAAAATTAAAATATTATTGATATTTTTTGAAATTTTTCCAATGTAATTTTTAGATTTTTAAATGAGAATTTGAAATTGATGTTAATAGATTCATGGTAGGTTGTCTCTAGTCACTAGTAATTAATTATATCCTATGAAATGTTGGTACGTGGAAGTTTTCTTTTCATCAAAGTAATTTTGTTGGGTGATTAAGTCGTAAGCGGCAACAAAAATATAATAATAAGAATGATAATGCATGATGTAATAGTGACTACGATGATGGAGATTGATGAAACATAACATTAATTATGATTGACTTTTAAGTACATTGATTTAGAAGCCAACTATACAATGTGAAAATCACAGGTGTAGAATGTTTTGTCTAAGCATATATGCTATTAGAAATGAATACGCAAACGAACGTTATAGAGAATAGGATGATTTATAATAACTACGTGATATGATTACAGTGATAAATTTATTTTAAATGAATATTAATATAAAAATTGAATAAAAATAATATCTCAAATAATATGAATATATATAATACTTATAAAATCAACAAAATATTCCATTACAATTTACAAATCATTCGTTTAACTTGTAATTTTTTATTCACGAATAATAATAAAAATATATCAAGAATCATATTTATAAATTCTTAATTATTATATTTAAATAATATCTAGTTACATATTATAGCACTAATATTATTTGAATCAAGATAGTATTTGTTTTGAATTTTTTTAAAAATATTTTGAAATATAATTATAGTATAATTTCTTAATATCTAGTCCCTTATTTTCATTCAAATTATTCCTTTTTAGTATATATTTATTAATTTATTAAAAATAATACTTTATTGAATATAATATTAATTAATTTTTATCTAAAATTTTTACATTTTAATATATATATATATTTACATAAATTTTTATCAATATCAATAATATTTTCATTATTTTTATAAAATTAAACTATCATTATATTTATAAATATCATTATTTTAATTATTAGATATAAATAGTTTAATTTAATAAAACAAAAACTTAAATTAAGGTAAATTACATAGGATAAATATGAATAATATATAATATATATTAGATTATGTATATATTAATAACATATTAATTTAAAATTATAAATTTAAAATAATAAAATAATACAAAAATTTCTTAAATTAAATTATTTGTGTTAATTAATATCTTAATTTATAAATAATATTATTTAATCTTTTAATTTTAAAAAATGAACCAATTAAAAATAAAATATATCATTTTAATTATTTTTAATTAAAATATTATTTTAATATAAAATATGAAAATAATATAATTTATTTTTTAAAATTAAATAATTAAATAATATTATTTGTAATTTAAATGATTAAATATTATAAACAATTTAATTGAAGATAACTTTACAATACTTTTTTCTAAAATAATTGTAAAATACTTCCATGAATGTTCTAACTTCACAATTATTATTGGGATGCAATGCAACTAAGTTGTTTTTTTATAAATAGATTATTTTAATTATTTTTCTAAGTGATAAATTATAATTTATTTTATTTTTTTTAAATTAACTTTAATTTATTATTATATTCAAAAAAAAATGCTATAACACTATCTTCAATTAAAAAATATTATTTTTAACATAATAGTATCATATATATATATATATATATAAATATATCATATTATAAGTGTTTTTAATAAAAAAAGTTATAAAATTAGGTGGATCTATATAAAAAAATTTAAAAATTAATAGAAAATAAAAAAATAGTTAATTTTTAATAATATTTTTTTATTTATACGTAATAATATACATTAAATAATTAAAAAAAAAAACTAAAATGAATTGCGATGAGTATCTCGAAAACAAATTTATCAAATTAAGGACTAATTCATCCTTCTCATCGTTCCGTTGTCAGCAGATCACTGTCTCCATCTCCTCATTTTGACTTTTCCTACTTAATTGAATTAAAGAACCTGAGTAAATATGTCACAGACTCACAATTTGTACAAAGTAGGTATGAAATTCGTAATAGATTCAATGGTTCATTTCCAAATGATCAGACAGCAAGATGAGTTTTCCCAGTTTCTTTGTTTTATGTTTCGTGTTGCTATCTTCAATCTCCATCACTGAAGCTGCAGAAACTTTGAGAATAAATCAGACCCTCAAAGATGGCCAGAATTTAGTCTCCTCCAACGAGCGCTTTGAGCTTGGTTTCTTTAGCCCTGAAAGTTCTAATAGTAATAGGTACTTGGGTATTTGGTATAAGAACATCCCTCTTACTGTGGTCTGGATTGCCAATAGAAACAAACCAATTGTAGGTCTCTCAGGAATTTTAGGGTTGGATTCAAATGGGTTGTCGATTTCCAGTAATAGTTCTGCGATAGTTTGGTCTTCCAATTCCACCAAGACTCTGACCAATCCGATTTTGCAGCTATTGGACAACGGTAATCTTGTTCTGATTGCTGAAAATGGTAGGGATTCAGAAGGGTACGTGTGGCAGAGTTTTGATTATATAACGAATAATCTCTTGCCGGATATGAAACTTGGATGGAATATAAAGACAGGATTTCACCGGAAAATGACGTCATGGTTGAACGCTGATAACCCATCAAATGGGGACTTCAGTTTCACTCTAGATTCACCTGAGACACCTCAATTGGTCCTTAGCAAAGGCACAGAGAAACAATATAGATGGGGTCCTTGGGATGGAGTCAGGTTTAGTGGAAGCAATGAGCTTAAGTCCAATGCAGTTTTCATACCCGTGTTCTATTCAAGCAATGAGGAGGTTTATTATACTTATAAAGTTGTCGACAATTCCAGTTTGTTAAGATCTGAGGTGACCGATCAGGGATTGATTAATTACCTAAGATGGAGTACAGATAGCAATAGGTGGGTGACTATGGTGACACTTCAAAGGGATGCGTGTGATAGGTATGAGGTATGTGGACCTTATGCGAGTTGTTACAGTGGTCCATCTTGCAAATGTTTGAAGGGTTTTAGCCCGAAGTCACCAGAGGATTGGGAAAGGTTTGATTATACAGGAGGTTGTGTGAGAAAATGGAAATTGGATTGTAGGAATGAGGGTGGATTTGTTAAGTATACAGCATTGAAGTTGCCTGACAATTCACATTTGATAGGGAATAGGAGTAAGTCACTTGAGGATTGTGAGGCTGTGTGTTTGAAGAATTGCTCATGTACGGCTTATACTAGATTTGATATTCATGGAGATGGAGGAGACTGTTTGTTGTGGTATGGGAATTTGGTTGATTTGAGATATTTTCCAAATACTTATGAAGAGCTTTATATTCGCATGGCAAAAGCAGAACTAGGTACTTTTCATATCTTGCAATTTTTTTCATCACTTGCCAGTTTTAGCTCTGAGCTTAAAAGAGGGCTTTCATGTGTTTATGTAAGATGTGTTTAGTACTTATTAGCGAGATGACACTAGGCTTAAGTATATTGGCCACACTCTATCTCTACTTTACCTGTTATAGTTTTAGATATTTGGTTTTCTAACTTTTATCTGAAGTCAATAACTTAGACAGCATGTGCTCATTTGTTCATGTGTTCACTTAGAAAACTTTTATCTGGTTTTCAAACATCCAAAATGTGACAAATTTTGTAAATTTTGGCTTGGCAGAGTTCATTGCTGATGCTAAGAGGAAAAAGAAAGTGAAATCGGTTGTTGCGATTGTTGTGCCGGTAGTCTCAGGGATTATTCTGTTTGGAATCTTTGGCTGGTATGTCCTTCGTAAGAGGAAGGTAAAGAGAAAAGGTGAGACAAATCATGACTAATTCACTTTTTTTTTTTTTTGCGTGCGTGTGAGACTTATTTTATAATATTCTAGCCTCGTATAGCGATAATGTTAATTCTACTGTATATTTGATTGAAGGGAATAAGGTGCTAGAATTCCTATTATTATGTGATAAAATGCATTTACAATTGTGGTGTTAGAATTAGACATTGAGATCAACGAAATTGACACATGATTATTGCGTGACTTGTAACAGGCAATTGAGATGAGGGTGTATTTGTACATTTGTCGCATAAATTATAATGCGGGACAAGATTAGAGAAAGAAGTGATTTTTATTACTAACGTAAAATATGTAATAAAAAGTATAATGTTCTTAATTTGTTTCTTATGTTTCACGTAGAATTTTGTTTAGTCTTTTTTTTATGTATTGTTAGAGTTTCACGTAGAAATTTATGAACTCTTCTAAGAACTTTTGAATTATATATAACAAAATACTTTGTTTGTAGAAAGCATCTTAAAAAATAATCAATTTATAAATATTAAAGAAGTTATTTTCTTTCTTTTTTCTTTTATTTCTAATATTTTAGGAATAATTCTTTTATCTTCCGTTTGGAAATTAAAGTTCTCATCTGTAAGAAAATTTTTTTTTTTAGATTAGTTATGTTATAGAATTACTAGATTGTTCGTTTAAATATAGATAATATTATTCGTCTAGTTTTATTCTAGATTTACTAAAGTATTTACCTAAATAATAATTTCCTTGTGCTTGTTTTATAGCACAAATATGAAGACCTCTTGCCAATGAATGAGTCTGGTTAGTTAAGTTTTGTTTATCTATTTCTAATTTCTTAAATGCTTCCATATTAACGGTGTACTTATGCTTCTATCCTGCGTCAAGTAGTATCAAAGCGAGGTTCATGTGGACTAATGGAGCATAGAAGAGGCATTTCATGAAAAGAATTTTAAGAATGTTGTCAAGAAACAAATTAAACTTTTGAGAAAATTATCGCATCACTAGCAATATTAAATAAAAGTATGAATCAAGCTCCTATTGAAAGAGATTACAAATAAACTTAAAATTAAGATCTTACTCGAATGGAAAAGATATCAAACACGTCAATTATTTTTCGTCAAAAAATGAATGACTCATCAAAAGCTTTAAAAATGGAGGAATAATATATTAAAAGTAAGGTTTTTGAGTTATTTTTGGCCAAAGACAAAAATTATGAGAATATTGAGGCCAACAAACCTATATTAGAACTCACGCAAATTCGAAAGGAAGATCTTGAAGAGGAAATCCCTTCACAAAGTGAGTTAGTCATAGATCTCAAAATTATTTTGATAAAAGAAGATTCACATGTTATGGTACTTGTAGATGTTCCTGGAGTTAAATAGTCAAGTATTTTTACTACTTTCAAATACAATCAATTATTGACATTACAACAAAACATTTTTCAAAGCAATAAGAGTTACCAAATCATCTTTAAGATACCGAATCATATTTCATCATTCTAGAACTTGTTGAAATGATTAATTTTAAAAATGTGCATGTAGAGTATTTGGCTAATATTGTTTTTCAAATTTAAGGAAGTAGAACAAAAAAAAAACAATTTTAAAGATTCATGAATATTACAAGTATTATCATCCTCATTTAAAGAAAACTCGAAGACAAGTTTCAAAATAAGTAGAGGAAAATAATGCGGGACAAGATTAGAAAAATAAGTGGTTTTTATTACAAAGGTACAAAATGTGGTAGAAGTATAATGTTTTTAATCTATTTCTTATGTCCCGCATAGAATTTTATTTAACATCTTTTTTTATATACTACTAGATTCTTACATAGAAATTTTACGAAATAACATAAGGACTTTTGAATTATATATAGTCAAGCCCTTTGCTTGTAAAAAGTATCTTAAAAAATAATCAATTTATAAATATTAAAAAAATTAATTTTTTTTTCTCTTATTCATAATATTTTAGGAATAATTTTTTTCACTTCTGTTTAGAAGTTGAAGTCCTCATCTGTAAGATAAAAGAATATCTTTAGACTAGTCTTGCTCTAACATTGTTAGATTGTTTGTTTCAAGATAAATAATATAGGTAAGGTTAGTTTTATTCTAGATTTGTTAGACTGCTTGCGTAGATAATAGTTTATTATGTTTTTTTTATAACACAAATATGAATATCTCTTTTCAGAGAATGAGTCTGATTAGTTTAAGTTTTGTTCATCTATTTTTGATTTCTCATGTATTTTCACATTATTGGTCCACTTGTGCTTCCGTTTGGATCAGATTAGGTGATACACACGTTGATGAATTTGTTAAATTTTTACAAGTTAATGTAAATTAGAATAAATTAACTAACTTTCATAAGCTAATGCAACTAATGTGCCTGATTTTTAAATTTGGAAATTAAACTGTTAATTTTCAAAATTAATGGGACTGTTCTTCACTCTTTCATTGAACAGATGGCTTTGTTTTGAATTATAGTTATCGTCTCAAGCATATCATTCCGTTGACATCTTGTAACTGTGATTAAAGATAAGGTGGTATGGTAATGCACCTAGTGCCTACCATAATAAAGGTAGCAAGAATTATGAGTTTTTAATCTGGATGCTAATTTGAGCTTATCTGCTACCCTCATTCTATTGCTTCAAGATGGATTATTAAATTTTGTTTCATGATATCACCCTAATATATATGTTAAATGACGATACAAAACATGTAAAGTTGTGATGAAAATAATGGATAATTTTTACCAATGTTGCTATCTAAACTAGGGTCAGCACTCTGCATTATCTATCTCTGCATAATTGTCATGTTAAAAGATCTGAGACCCTTGACATTGATGAGGAACCGGATGATTTAACAAAGTTTTAGTTCACGATCATCACTTATGTTTAAAAACGTTAAGAGTACTTAACTTCTGCTTACCTATCTTTATGCTATTACAGGAAGCAAAAGCAATCCATACGAAGAACGCAAGCAAGAAACTTCAGATCAGGAGGACTTAGAGTTACCTCTGTTCAGTCTGAATATTATATCTGTTGCTACTAATGAATTCTCTTTTTTGAACAAGATTGGAGAAGGAGGATTTGGTCCTGTGTACAAGGTATGTAACTTCTTTAAGCTTATCCTACGAGTGATGACTATCAGAAGCAGAAGAAATAATATATTCATCCTAGTTGTTTTTCTGAAAACCATGTAGTAGTTACTAGTTTCTAATCAAATAGTTTGAATAGGGTGTACTACCTTCTGGACAAGAAATAGCAGTGAAGAGACTCTCTAAGCAATCTGGACAAGGCCTCAAGGAGTTCAAAAATGAGGTTATTTTGATTGCAAAGCTTCAGCATCGGAATCTTGTTAAGCTCTTAGGATGCTGCATTCAAAGTGAAGAAAGAATGTTGGTTTATGAGTACCTTCCTAACAAGAGCTTAGACTGCTTTTTGTTTGGTAAGGCATCTTATACTTGACATGTCTTAATAATCTATTTTGCTAAGTGAAACTTTGATGGTTATAATTTTAGTTAGTGAGAAATGCACTTCTTACTATATGTATATTGCTTTCCAGATAAAGCTAAAAAAGAAATACTCACTTGGGAGAAACGTATGAACATAATTGTGGGGATTGCAAGAGGACTTCTTTATCTTCACCAAGACTCGAGGTTGAGAATAATACATAGGGATCTTAAAGCAAGCAACATTTTACTTGATATCGAGATGACTCCAAAAATTTCAGACTTCGGTACTGCAAGAATGTTTGCAGAAGAACAGACACAAGAAATGACTAATAGAGTAATTGGAACATAGTAAGTACATTTTGTTATATGTTGAAAACGCATATCAAACTATAAAATTTTAATATAATTTTCTATTATGCAGTGGTTACATGTCTCCTGAGTATGCTATGAGTGGACATTTCTCTGTGAAATCAGATGTGTTCAGTTTTGGTGTCTTGGTGTTAGAGATATTAAGTGGCAAGAAGAATTGGGGATTTTATCATCCTGATCACGATCTCAACCTTCTTGGGCACGTAAGTGTAATGACAAGGATAGCACAAAAATTTTAAAAATATTTGTTTTTTCATTTTTTATACTTGGACAATTTAGGTGATTCGTACCTGTGGTTTTTCTTGATCGAATTTTTAGAGTCAAAATTTGATGCTACTTTTATAGTAAGTTTAGGTAATTTTATTTGAGAGTTTTGAGACTCTTTGAACTTGCCTTCTAGTTATTATATTGGTTTTGTCTCTTGATTGATTATGTGATTTCTTCTTATTGGTTGTTATTTTAAGATCTTTGGTTATTATGAAATTGATTGTATGAACTTTTCAAGTGATTGAAAAGGAAGAGACAATCTATGTTTTAGAAGAAGTTATCGTTGATTCCTTTCTCGTGCTAATTTGCTTGATGAAAATGAAAACTAGAAAACACACAGTTATAAGGCTATGTTGATTGTTGGGATTTAATCAATGACGTGTAGTGAATTCTGATCGTGTGAGTATTATTCTCGTTAAGATATTCGTGATTTTGATAGTTGGTGTTGGTAATGAGAGAAAGACGTGAGATTCAACAAATTGCTTTGGTTAATGATTAATTTTGATAAAATGAGAATACTGATTTTGGTTTTGTTTTGCTTGATATTGGTTTTTGTTAAAATGAATCTCATGTCAACAAATTGCTTTGGTTAATGATTAATTTTGATAAAATGAGAATACTGATTTTGGTTTTGTTTTGCTTGATATTGGTTTTTGTTAAAATGAATCTCACGTGTAATTATAGCTTTCAGTTAAATAGTTGGGTATTAGTTGTGGTACCTTTGTTAGACTTTATCTTGAATGATAATGGTTGTGTTAATATTGAAACATTTGAATATTATTTACTTGTGTTCTATACCATGTTGGATTATGCTAATGAATTTTGTGAACTTCATAGCTTTTCTTGTTAGCTCTTATTGCTAGAAATCTTGTTACTAGAGTCTTTAGGTGTCCATAGTGGTTATTGAAGATGGAGTCTCTGCTGTTTTTTGTTACATGTTTTTTTTTTTTGTTATGTTCGTTGAATATGAATTATGTTTGTATTTTTTGCTGAAATTTTCTCCTCTTTTGGCCAAAAATAAATAAATAAAATTTTAGGTGCTTTCTATATTTAGGGAGAAACCATCAACCAAGCTAGTATTTTACGATCTAGTTTGAGTTTTAAAATTCGAAAACAACAAATTTTGATTAACCAAAATACTGTGCGGATTATCTACACGACTATGTGAAGTATCTACGAAACTGAATATCTTATTCAAAAATTGTCTTTATCCATTATTTAGGAGTGAATTTTCAAATCTCTTGTGATAGAATAGTCCGTCTTAGTTATTGATAGATTGGATATATCCGTCATTTTGGGAAATCTCCCTTCTGATTCAAAATCATGGTGCTACGTGTATTCTCCAGCCAGCCACATTTTGTGATAGTTTTCAAAAATTTGTACATTGTGAAATACATTCGAACTTGATCCTAAACTAGATCATTTCTCTTTTTTTCTTACTAGCATATATAGTTGTAACATGATTATTTTTATCATGGTTCATTTTTTCAGGCTTGGAAGCTATGGAGTGAAGGACGTCCTTTAGAGCTAATCGATGTAGTGATGGAGAAAGCGTTCTCCGAAGATGAAGCTTCAAGATGCATTGAAGTGGGTCTTTTGTGTGTTCAGCAGCGGGTGGAGGACAGACCAACAATGGCTTCTGTGTTATTGATGTTGGGGAATGAAAATTCAAGAGTTCCAGAGCCCAAAGAACCTGGATTTTATACTGAAGCTTATTCTTCCTCTGGTACTGATACATCATCCACCAGAAAAAATCCTCATACAGCCAACAAGGTTACCATCACAATTTTGGGTGGACGGTAAATTGTTCACAATTTCTTTGCAAATCACCAGTGTATGCATAGGAATTTAGTATATTAGTCCATTTTTGTAGATGAATATCAGCTTCTGTGAACCTTTTGTGTACATGAATTGTATTTTATTGGTTTGATTCCATTTTAGTTTATTAATTTGTTGAAATCTATCCATTGAACATATCTCTCTGTTCCTTCTAGAAATCTATGTCCTCAATTGCATTGGCGGATCTAGAATTTTTTTTTTGCACCAGGGGCAAACTACTTAATTGTCATATTCTGCTTAACGCGTAAATTATAAATTTATCCTATTAATTTTGAGACAGTAGTTATTTTAAATCACCTCATTTATAATACTAAGGGTGTAATTTAAAGGTAAAACTACTCTTCATGATAATGTGATTGTAATTAACAATTTGATGCAAAACTTTAAAATTAAAGTTTTTTTTTTGTACTTTAAATAAAAAATACTTTACCTGAATACGGATCCAAATTTATCCTAAAAAATTATGTTATTTATTACTTTTTCTTAGCAAGGGAAGCTATATATTATATGCACTATCATAATTTTCACTTAGCTAGATTAAAAGAATATGATAAATTTTCAATATTATTGGATTATATACTAATAATTAAATAATTTAAATTACATACAATCAAGAGCATATTTAAAATAATAAAAAATAATAATGAAAAACTTGTAAAACGCAAAGTATTTCATTTTTTTTAAATTAAAGTACAAAATTTTATTATCTTATAGTGTTTGAACATTTTTCTTCACACAAAAAGAATACGAATTCTTCTTTCTTTATAAATGATACAAAATTAACTTCTAATTTTTTTCAAAATAATATAAAATAATTAACATATTGAATGTCCAATCTTATACTTAATTAATTTAAGACAATTATTCATTCAATTTGATCAAAATTAATGTATTAGATTTATTATTTAATCTAATTAATAAATATTATTTTATAAATAACTCATTTTATATTAATATTCTCAATTTTTTGGCAAGCTTATAGTCTCCTAATCCCTCGTTTGTGTTTACGCTGGCTCCATGGTAAGTAATTGATGTTTTTTATTTATGTAAATAACATCTCTAAAATTTATAATAACAAAAATAACAATTCAATAATGATTGATATGTTTAATTTGTCGGAATCAGTTGAAATTGCCTCTAATTAAGAAAAAACTAAAATACATTAATGGTTCTCAAATTTTAACTAAATTCACTCGTAGGTTCTAAATTTTTAAAAGTATTATTTGATCTCAAATTTTTGAAACTCCATGCGTAGATCCCTAAACTTTTAGATCTTATAATTTAGTCATCAAATTTTAAAAATTTCACACATATGTCTTAATTTGATTACTAAAACAAATATTTGTCATAATTTAAGATCTATGTGTTTTAAAAATTTGAGGATTAAATCGTATAATTTAAAATTTTAAGACTAATATACAAAGTTTTAAAAATTTGAAGATTAAATTATACTTTGCAAAAATTTAAAAATCAATTTAGTTAAAATTTAGATATTAATGTTACAATTTAATCTTTTAAATATTTAGATCAAGTAAAACAAATGTATCAAATAGACTTAAAAGATTATATTTTGGCTCTTAAAAGTTTTAAGGCTATTACAAAAGAAGTTTTCCTCAGTACACAACTGATGTTTGCTCTGCATAAATTCAGATGACTACTCATGAAAGTTCTTCTCCTTCTTCTTCTTTCTTTCTTTCTTTTTAAAAAAAAAAATCTATTGAGCGGAGAAAGAAGAAGACAATAAAGATAGAGTTACAAACGTATAATACATGGCAGCCATAATCTTATAGTTATAGGGTTATCATTTCTGAGTTTAATTATGATTTGTAGATAATTTTCTTTGATCAAAGTGTCCAGAGTTTGTGGTTCAAGGTTTTAAATTCTCTGAGTTTCAACTTCTCGTTTATACTACCCATTTTTTCAAGTTACACAGCATCAATTCTAGAAGGGGGAAAAAACATTTTATACATTATTGAGTATTTATATGGTACGTTTAAACTTTATTTAACAGCGAAGTTGAAATGTAGGTAATTACACTGATTTTGTAGAATTGAAGATGAGAGATAGGATCATTAATTAATATTTTATATTTTTATATATTAACTGTCATTAAAATGTATTATTTTTTTGCTAAAATATATTAGATATTGTAGATAGTATTATTAAAATATTGTTAAAATGTCAACAAAATATCAAAAATATCAATATTTAATTTATTTATTTTTTCTTTTTCTTTATTCTTTCTAAGTAATCGTTTCAATCCATTTTTTTCTTAGAAAATATATTATATTTTTTCTTGTTTTTAACATGTTTGATATACATACGAAATAAATAGATAAAATACTAGTCATTATGGTTAGTTACAAATTAAATTTACGAGACACATATGAATTAATTGACATAAATAAACCATGTTAGCAATTATGAAATAGTATAGAATGATTGGGACATACATATAATGTTCATCTACTTATGGATAAATCATTTAAATTTATTTTTTTTTTCATTTTTACGTGGGGAAATATATTCTCTTTTTTCTTGTTTGTAGTCTTTTCCATTATGAGTATTTTTGAAAATAAATAATTAATAAAATTTATTTTTATATCGTTAAATTTTATCTAATTTTAATAATTAATACAATTAAAATATCTATTTAATTATTTTAAATATTTTAATTACTTATTGGATCTATAATATTTAATAAAAAAATATATTTTATTATATAATATTTTTATTAATTAGTATATTTATTGATTAATAAAAATATTTAAGTATTTAAAATTACATATATTAAATAAAAAATTAATTTAAAATATAATTAATTCATTTTTAATGTTTTGTAAAATAATTCTCCATTTTTTGTAGAATTTTCATTTTTGTAATTTTTTTAAATTTTTTTGTCAATAATATAAATATATTTGATATTACAAAAACTTAAAGTTATTTTCATCTATTATTTCTTTTATATTACTTTTAAAAAATATTTAAATAAATTAATATTTTTATTTCAATTTTTTTAATCAACATAAAAAGAAAATCATGAATTTCACACTCACTTTTTTCTCCTATTTAATTGACTGCAACTAAAATTCTTAAAATAAACCTTAAGGTCTCATCTCTTTATATTGTTTTCAATCCTTACCACGTCACCAATCTCTTTTTTATCTTAAAAAATAGTAATAAAAAAGCCAGAGAGGTGGAAATTCTCGTAGAAGTCTCATCGACCCATCATTTTCTTCACCTGTGTCATTTCTTTAATCATACTCTTAACTCTTAATTTTAGGAAAACCACCTTGTTTTAGAGAATTTTTTTTTCCTAATGTCATAATCTTTCATTTTTCTGAGTTAGTACTTCCAACTATTCTATCCTGAAAACTTCAATAATACTACTAAAGTCTCAGATTACTTAAATGGTATCCTTTAAAGTTTTAAAAATAGATATTAATATTTTCAACCTTTATTATTATATCTTTACATGTATATTTCAATAATAACTAATTAATTAATATTATTTAAATTATTAGTTGACAAACACAAAGTTAATTTTTTCTAATTAAAAATATTTTAAATAATTAACAGTTTTCATTTTTTAATGTCTAAAAATGTTTACACTATCTTACAATTAGCTACAAGTAGAATCAACTAGATAAAACTTCTACACTTAGCTTTCTCCCAACATGTTAAAGGCAATTAGTGATACGGTACATTCAATTGGGCCAAAGGAATGAACATGTAAATACATTGATTTAAAACCAAAAACAAAAAAAGGTCTTTGAAGTATATATAAACTTTATATGTTTAGAATAATAAATTTACTGTCTAAATATGCATATATTAGGCAAGCATAACTACTACTTCAATACTCCGATTGCAAGGCCATCAAGTATTAATCAAAGTGAATTCAAATTAATTAAACAATATAATATATTTACAAGTATCAAAGACTTTGATGCTATATATAGGTAAAGTCAAGCAAGATATTTGAAATAATCTGTCGCTTAACATCTACTTTTTTCATGGTGTCTCTTGCTGTTGCTTTCACCTATAACATAAATAATGTTAGGTTGAATACTAAACAAAAAACTAAGGTATGGTATGGTATGGTATGGTAGGGTTTTTTGAGATGAAAGAGAGAAAGAGAGAGGAGAGGAAAGATTTAAAGGGTTTAAACTGAGAGTGGGTATTACACACAAATGGGTTTATTTTAATGAACCCTAAACACTTATCACATCAAAAACACACAATTATTCTTGTACTCCTATGATTTACACTCTATTAGCTTTGTTTGTATTTAAGGACATTATTGATTTACACTCAAAAACTTGAATTGCTTGCCCTAAGATGTTCTATATATGGAAACATGTAATTTCTACTATATATAAAAATTTAAATCACATTTAATATAATTTAAAAAAAAATAACCTTATATTTTAATAATATGACATATCTTACTCTTTCTAATTTTTAAGTATTTTATTTATGAAATGTGATTATCCTTATTCAATAATTTTTTGTTACAATAAAATTCTTATTGACATCATCTTGATACTTAACTCTATCTTTATACATGGTATATATGATAAGTAGTTACAGAGATTTTTTCCCATTTTTTAACGCTTCTATATATCAATATTTAAGATTTACATAATCAATTTTCTCTCCATATTATCTTATATATAAATTTTAATCATTAAGATAAATGACATAAAAAAATTATATAACATGTTATGTTCATTTGTCATGTCCCATAACAAATTATGCATAAACACGAGAAAAATAACAAATTTTTTTCCTTTTAATATAATATATTATCATTTTTTATGTTGAAAATATAGTACTTGTTATTAATAGAAACCTGTCTAAAATTATTATTATTAAATATCAATAATTTATCTCTAAAAATAATGTCTCATTAATTTGATAAAATTATTCTTCAATAAATCTCTAATAATTTATATAATTGTAATAAATATAATATAAGTATTAAAATATAATCTTCATTAAATTCATGTTCAGCACTCATATTTATAAATAATTACAAATTTTGTAATATATAGGTGTAAAGTGAAATTAAAATATGTCAAATTTAAAAAATTTCCGTCAATTGATGTTTAAGTATTTAGCAGTTAAAAGATTCAAACTACTATTTGAAAAAAATGGCTCGTCCTTACCACCAAAATTAGAAGCAATTAGATGGCAAATAATCTCAAAGAATTTGGTGAACTAGCTGTTCTATATCTGTTAGTTAGACTTTTTTAATTTGTTTTTTTTTTCGGAGAAACTTTTGTTTAGAAAATTTATTCAAATGATAATTATAGTAAACGTTGCGTGACAATTACATTTCCAACCGTGAATTTTCAAACTTCTTCGTTTTTTTTACAAAACCTTAATATTATTAGTTTCATTTAGTTTTTAGATTATAAATGATATTATTTATTCTCATTATTTTAAAAAAATTGATTAGTTAATAATAAAATATATTATTTTAATAATTTTTTATTAAAAATATTAAAATAATATTTTAATATTAATTTGTTTTTAATTGATTATTTTTTCTAATCTAAAAAGTTAAATATAATTATTTATAATCTAAAATATTAAAAAATACAAATAAATTAATTTAGAAATCTATATATCACTTTTATATATATATATATATATATATCCGCCTACCCGGACTGAAATAAAATATAATTGAACATTTTGTTGTTCATGTGAAAAGCATAAAAACATCAATTTTCAGGTGAAAATAAAAAAGCTAACAAATAAAAAAAAACAGTTTTAAGCATCAATGGGCGGTTGATCCAAAATATACTGTATCCATTACTTAAACAAGAGGATATATAACCTAGAAAAAGTCAAGTTTTGACAAAATGATAAGAATAAACTTTGGCTCCGACCATAAAGAAATGAACATAAAAAAAATTAAAAAAAATAGTAAATTGGGTTATGTTGTATGTAGTAATTTGTTAGGTAGAGCAATACTGTAATTAGTTAAAGTAGATCGAGCAATAATATTTTCAAGACTGAATTGGATATAATGTAAAGATATTATTAGTTAAAGTAGTTGTGCCATTAATAGATAGTCACCTATATTATTTACAACTTACGGGATTATGCATACTTTCCTTTTTGATTATGTAACCCTAGAAAAAGAGTTCAAACTTTAAATCACCAATTCACCATATCTCTTTTTGATAAATAAAAGCTTAAAACCACCATACTTTCTATCTTTTTTTTTTCTTTTTTAAGTGTTAGTGGTTTCGTCGTTAGCATTTTAAACTATAATTATTATTTTTTTATGCAAGTGGTTTCAACTTTCAACTTTAGAATCTTATATGAGAAAAGATGTATATAGCTTAGTTCAACCACTAATATCTTCTTCTTTTTTCGATTAGGTACATCTTTATTTAGTCAAATCAAACAAATGGAGCGTACTTACAATGTAAACTTATCATGGATTAAAACAAGAATGTAAACCTTTATTTTTGGTGTTTTTTTCCTGTTCATTTGAAGTCATTAATCAAATTTTATGCTTTTTTCTTTCTTTCTTTTCTATTGTCTATCTGGCTCAAAAATTTTGCTAGAATTTTTTTCTAAATCTGTGTTTTAAATTAAGCAATAGTATATATATATTTGAAGTCTATCCAATACAATTTGTTTTTTTCATTGTTTAACTTTCAACATATATATTCAACCAAAGTAATTAACATGCTTATATTAGAAAAAAAATGAAAAGAAAGGTTTGAAAGCACTTATGTCATTTGGCATAGTAACTGTAGAACATAATTAAAAAATTCTAATTATTTATATCGCGTCTAGCTCAACCGAGGATATAAGACATATCAAGATATTCACGTAGGATTCAGGAGCCTAAATGGTACCAACTTGTTTTCCAAGGTCTACTTAAGGGCTAGGTCTTGGGTTCAAGAGTCGAGAAGAGTAAAACAAACACGTGTCAGTAAGAGACTGCACTGTCTAGTCAAGAACTAGCTTGAGCAACAACGTCCTATCCCTAGGCCTCGTGTGGATATCACGAGTTGTCATGTGCTCTCTGTTGAGCTAGATGTGGTACAAACACTAATGAAAATGATTTAACTATGAAAACAAATTTATATTTGCATTCAAAAATGTTATTTGCTATTGTTTGAGAGCTCTGCTCAATCATGTTTACAATCATTATCCAACAACTCCCTTGCACTCACTCTCTATTCTTTTAGCACTCATACTCATGAGCATCACCATGTCATCACGAAGGCAAGCATTTTGCCAAGTCGTCACAAGCACCTCAATCACATGCTATTCATATGCAACTTTTTCTCGTATGCGCACAAGTCATTTTAGAGAATTAAACTTAAACAACAAAATAATAATAATAAACTAAGCATTAAACATTTAATTAAACTAATGAGCTAATGATTGATACGCAATGCAACAATTGTCCTTCACTTGTGAAAGATTTGACCTCGAATCTTCTATTGGTACAAGAACTCTATCTAGTGGATGATACGCATACAAATCTTTAACATTGAAGGTATAAGAGAATTTGCAGTTTGAAAAAATTTCAAGCACATAAGTATTATCTCCCAATTTCTTTTAGATATCAATTGAACCAAATTTACTCACATGTAACTTAGCATAACTTCCCAATGGGAAATGAGCTTTAGTAATGTGTACCATAACTAAGTCACCTTCCTTAAAAACTCTCTCATTGATGTCTATCAACTTGGGCTTTACATGTAGTAACACTAGTAGTAATACAGTGTTTAACATATTTGATGAGTTGTTCAGATTGTTGAACTAGATTTTTAGCAACTTTGCTCTTGAAATAAGGAATGTTAACTATTTGAGATAAGAAGTTGGGACCTTTGTATAAATAATTGTGAATGGAGCCTTGTATGTGCTTCTATTTATCATGCTATTATAAGCAAATTTTACTTGGCTAAGTATTATATATATTCCACTACTTTGTCTTCGGTCATATATCGAAGCATATTTCCCAAAGTACGATTCATAACTTCAGTTTGCCCTTTGATTTGAGTATAAAAAGAACTACTAAATTGCAAAGATGTATTGAGTCTCCTCCATAATTCTCTCCATAAGTGACCGATAAACTTTACATCTCTATATGAAGTAATTGTTTTAAATACTCCATGGAGTTTTAGTACATTTTTAAAGAACAAATTAGCCACGTGACTAGCACCAAAGGTTTTTGTGCATGATATAAAATGAGATATTTTGGAGAACCTATCAACTACCACAAATATTGAATCAACATGCCTTTGAATATTGGGTAGGCTAAGCACAAAATCCATACTCACGTCTTCCCATATGGAATTTGAAATTGCTAATGGAGTGTAAAAGCTAGTGTTCTAGAATGTGCCTTTTGATGTTTAATACGTAATACATTTTTGAACAAAACGAATGACATTCATTCTCATTTTTGGCCATTAGTACCTATCTTTTAACATCGTCAATGTTTTATCTAAGCTCTGATATCAATTTTACGTAGTAGTTGTAGAACATAATTAAAGAATTATGATGAAAATGATTTAAATATGAAAACCAATTTCTATTTGCATTCGAAAATGATATTTACCATTATTTGAGAGCTCTGCTCAACAAAGTTTATGATAATTATCCAACAACTACCTTGCACTCACGCTCCTGTAAGTCCCTCCTATATTGAAGAGGAAGAAAATAAAAATGGTAGGTGCAACCATAAATGTTAGGTGCAACCACAAATGTTAGGTGCAACCATAAATGGTAGGTACAACCACAAATGGTAGGTGCAACCATAAATGGTAGGTGCAATCACAAATGGTAGGTGCAACTATAAATGATAGGTGCAACCACAAATGGTAGGTGCAACTATAAATGATAGGTGCAACCACAAATGGTAGGTGCAACCATAAATATTAGGTGCATCTAACATTGATATGCAATTTTTCCTATAAATAGTCAATGTTTTTGCCTTAGAGATACATCAACACACCAAAATAAGAAGAGAAACAAAGCAAAGCCAAAGGAACAATTTCCTTTGAAGAAAAATAGTGTTGTGTGTAAGAAAGTGGGAGAGAATATCTTAGAAAAATATTGAGATATTTTTCTAAAAAGGGAGTGACAAAATAGTGAGTTTGGGAAACACTTGTGTGATACTATTTTAGGTTTATCTCAATTTGTTGTATTATCTCTCATTTTATACCCATTAATTTTATTAGTGGAAGAAATATTTTTCGGAATTTGTCCAATAGATTTAGCCCAAATTAAAGGGTAAACCACGATAAATTTTCCAATGTCATTATTCTACTATGTTGAATTCATTTTATTTTTTACCCGCTGTATCCAACAGTTCTCCCAAAATTTGTTACAAAATTCCGTTAGCATCCTCACTCACGAGCATCACTATGCCATCATGCAGGCAAGCATTTTGTCAAGTCATTCTAAGCAGCTCAATCACTTGTTACTCATGCGCAACTCTATCATATGCCAAGCATAAATCATTTTAAGGAATTAAACTTAAACAATAAAACAATAATAATAAACTAAGTATTAAACATTTAATTAAACCAATGTACTAATGATTGATAAGCATTGCACATCATTACTCATATATATATATATATATATATATATATATATATATATGCAGAAAGAAGAGTAATAATTTGTAGCTAAATTTGAATGCATGAACGGAATATGAAAGACAAAGCTTAAATAATGCATTTTGTTGATAGGGTTTGAGCGTGACAATACACAACATATAAATGAAAATATAAATAACAATAATTAATTAACATATTATTATTTCTATCATTAGTTTTGGATTAAAACATTAAATTTTTATGTTTTAATAAATCATTTTAATTTTGAATAATCATCTATCATAGTTTATTAATTATTCTAGGCCAACAATTTAATTGCACTATTTTAATTAAAACATGAACAATATGTTAAAATAAAGACTAAATTCTACAAACGGAATAAAGATTATAGGGTCCTTTTATTAAGTGAAATGAGTGGATTTAATCCATTTATTTATAGATTGTTTAATTTAGTCTCTAATTTATAAAAAATAAAAAAATTTAGTGTAAAAAAATGCATAGGATTAAAGTACAAAATTTTAAATAATTATGATATTAAAATATTTATTTTTAATAATAATATAACTAAATTCCTTTACTTTTTGTAATAACAATACTTATAACAATAATAGAATTAAATTGATTAATTTCACAAAAAAATGGACCTATATTACCCCTCACCCTAATATAAATAATCTCTACAAAATGTCACATTCGATAATTTTGTAGCCATATTTTTTTCCTCAAAGATTTGGTCTATTTTCTTTCAATTTTTGCATTTTTATCATCTTACTTTTTCTTTTTTTTTTCCTTCATAATTTTGATTATTTAATTTATTTTTCTTATTTTTTTCACACCATTAAAGTTAAATTTCAAATTTGTATCAAATTTTATATTAAATTAAAAATTAAAAAAATAAATTTACAAAATCATTAGGAAAAATATAAGAGCTAAAGTGTAAAAAGTAAAAAATAGATATATTAAATCATTAAAAAAGAAGTATAGTACTAACTTATAAAACAAAAACATTAAAATCTTTTATTTAATTTAACAAAAAATAAAATATATCGCCTAATGGTACCTATAATTTTCTACTTGCCTCCCGTATCGCAATCAAGAAATGGATCCAATATGATATAAAATGAAAATTCAATTTGAGGTACGATAAAATTGAAGAATAATGTTATTTTTATTATTTTTCCCTCTTTACTTTTTACTTTTTCCTCATTTTCTTTGTCGTTTTCTCTCTTCAAATTATAGATAAAAAGAGTAGGGTAAAAAAAATATTTAAAAAATAAGAATATAAAATTACTCATGTCACTTTTGGATCCATTTCTTAAGTTATGTATTAAATAAAATATTTTTTTAATTAATTGAGATAATAAATTAAATTAAATTAATAATATAAAAGATAAAATTTGTTAGTAAAAATATTAATATTATTATTTTTTTACTCTTATCGTTCAATATTTAAATTTTTTAACACTTGGTTAATTTACACTAAAAACATATATTTAAAAAAATTAATTTAAATATATGTTAAATAATATAAATATGATATGATTTGTTGTTGATCCATAGATTATCCGTTATGGAAATTGTTAACTTTAGTGAATTTTGTGTTTTTAAATATATATATATATATAAAGTAAAAATATTTATTATTATGTGTTAAACAATAATATTAATTCAAAAATAAAAGTAATATCTCATCCAACATTCTCAACTAAGAATCCCGAAATGGCTTGCCTATTATGGCGGTATTAAAATGGGTGGGCCTGCATGGCACGTTATCTAAATACATTTTTAATTTTAATTATTTTAGCTATAAAACAATTAATCCATGTTTTTTCAATGAAATAATTTAATATATATTATTTTAAATTAATTAATGTAATCTAAATATTTTTGAATTTGTAATGAGTTAGTCTCTATTATTTTAGATTTATCATGATTAAAAATAATATATAGCATATATTTATGTTGAATATATAGGATTAGGTTGTGAATTTAAGTTTAAGTATAATAATGTCAAATTTTCTTTTTGTCCTAAATATATTTGTCTTGCTTTATTTGTATTTTTTCGTCTTCTGCAAATATAAATGCAACTAATGTTGTCCAAACAGATTCTCAATATAAGTTCAAGTTTTTTGTTTTAATTATTTTGTAGATCTTTTTACTTTTTTTGGTCGATAAATAACTATTTTTCACTCTTTTATATAAAAACAAAAATATCATAGCATCCTCTTCACTTATATATTATATATTATTCTGATTAAAAATTCAAACCAATAAGAAATTAATTGTTTCATGACTGAAAAAGGGATTTTGTTTTTTTTTTTTGTTAATGAAAAAAAGGATTAACTTGAGTATCTTAATTGTTTCATGGTTAAAATAATATAAACCAAATTATTTTATTTTTAAAAATATAGACCAAATTCTTCCGTAGTTAAAAGAATTGGAATTAAAGATATATTTAATCAAATTATACTGTGATATTTAAAAATAATTTTTAAATAATAGAGTTAAGAGTTGTCTTAAAAATATTTTTAAAACATTAAATTGCTCTAAAAAATATCAATTTTATGAAGTTAATTATATTTTAAAAAATTAAATTAAATTATATAATATAATTTTTTTTATTTATAAAACTTTATTTATGTAGTAAATAACTTGATCATTTATATACATAAGAGAAAAAAATTATAACACGTTTTACATAATAATTAATCCCGATAATTTATATATAATCTAATTATTCATATGATTTTAATTTTTAAGTATCACTTAATATATATATATATATATATATATATATATATATATATATATATATATATATATATTATATTTTAAATAAAAATATATGTATAATTTTTACATTATAAATATATATATATATATATATACATAATTTAAAAATTATTAAAAATAATATTTTTTTATAAAAAATTATGCTATGAAATAAGAACATAATTAATTGAATTATAAATTTGATATTATTTTAAATTTATATTTAACTTAGATGATAAATAAATAAAACATTAAAAAAATTAAAGTGAATTATTAATTATTAAATTTTAATTAAATTTATACTTAAATTTTTAAATTTTTAAAACTTATTATTTGTTTTTTAAATTTTTAAATTTTTATATATAATATCTAAATTTTTAAATCTAATAATTTAATTTTTAAATTTATAAAAAAGTAAATATTTATGAATCAAATTAAAAAGTAAAATTTTTAAAATTAAATTATAATATTTAAAAATATAAAAATATATACATGAAGTTTTAAAAATTTATAAATTAAATTATATATTTAAAAATTTTAAAAAATTATGCATAAATTTAATTAAAATTTGAAAAATAATAATACATTTTAAAATAAGAAGAGACGGAGAGTGAGAGAATGAGAGGAGATTGTCACAAGAGAGACTCAAACTTAAAAGCTTCAAGTTGACTGATGGAGCACCTTCTACCGATTTCCAAAACCTCATAAACCCCTTTTTAATTGCTACCAAATAGTTTGAGGGCCGATATCAAAAATGGCAGCGGAGTTCCCAGACGATTTCAAATGCCCGATTACGTTGGATATTATGAACGACCCGGTTATTATCTCCTCGGGTCACACATTTGACCGGGCTTCCATTCAACGGTGGCTCGATGCCGGTCACCGTACTTGTCCTATTACCAAACTTCCGCTTACCGACAATCCTTCTCTCATCCCCAACCATGCTCTCCGAAGCTTGATTTCCAACTATACCCTTGTTTCTCCCCTGAAATTACCACGACAACCCCATTCAGAACCTCAATCCCTCATCGCATCTCTCACTTCCAAGTCTTCGACGCTCGAGTCCAAGCTCGAATCACTCGACCAACTCACTCAGCTTTCGAAGCGCGACTCGAAGTTTTGCTCCAAGTTGACGGAGTCGGGTGCTGTGTCGGCAGTGCTCCGATGTGTTGGGTCTGATGATTCGACTTTGCAAGAAAAAGCGCTGTCTTTGTTGCTTAACTTGAGTTTAGATGATGATAACAAAGTGGGTTTGGTGGCTGAAGGTGCTATTGGTCGGATTGTGGCGGCTTTGCGAGGTGCGTCGCCCAACTGTAGAGCGGTGGCTGCGACGATGTTGACGAGTTTGGCTGTTGTGGAAGTTAACAAGGCTACGATTGGTGCGTACCCATATGCGATTCGGGCTTTGGTTTCGCTTCTTAGAGACGGAGATGCTCGAGAGAAGAAGGAAGCTGCTACCGCCCTTTATGCTATTTGTTCGTTTCCTGACAATCGTAGGCGAGTTGTGCATACTGGGGCTGTTTCTATTTTGATGAGAATTGCTGAATTGGGGCTCGAGAGGGCTGTTGAAGTTCTGGGTCTTCTAGCTAAATGCAAGGAAGGGAGAGAAGAGTTAGAGAGGTGTAATAATTGTGTGAGAATTTTGGTTAGAGTTTTGAAGAATGGGAGCTCAAGGGGTATTCAGTATGCTTTGCTAACCTTGAACTCGCTTTGTTGTAATAGTGAAGAAATGTGTGCTGAAGCTAAGAAAGAAGGGGTTTTGGGGATTTGTATGGAGTTGTTGGATGACGATAATGAAAAGATGAGGAGAAATGCTTCTAATTTGTTTCAGGTTCTTAGTGGGAACTGCTCGATGAGGTGAGTTAAATTGATGTTAGCTGCAGGTGACTTTGTTGGAGATCAAAAGTAGAGAAAAAAGGGTCATTTTTGCTGGTTAGAGTTGTTCGTCTGCAGTTAAGGTAAGTTGGGTTCTTTTGTTTATCTACTTTTTATTGGAATACTTCTTGTATAAATGAAAAAAAAAGATCAGGTTTCAGTTGGATATATGGTTTTTTGTATCTTGTACATTCTGAATAAAGATGACAAACATAGTCTAGCTTTATGTTGTTAGCTGTTTTAGGATGAAAGTTTCAAAATTTGTTATCTAAAATGTAATATCTCTCAATTTATAGAATTTCCTCTGTTTTCAAATAATCCAAGGATATCTTCTAGTTTTACATTTCTGTGATAAAAAATATTAATTGACTTATTTGTTATTAATATTGATGGTTACCAGTTACCACCAAGGGAAGTTGCTGATTTAGAAATTTTTGGTAAATTTCGCTCTAAAAACTCTGAATTCAGAGTGTGAAATGCTGAAAGCTCCAATTTCAGTCTGTATCATAAAGAATTCAGCCGAAAATGAAGGTTTTCCTATCTATAATGCATAATCTATGGCAAGATTGTACAAATACATTTATGAAAGATGCCACCTTAACCGTTGGCTGTTGCAATACTCATTTTATACTAATTCTTCAACCTACTTTTCTCCTTTAAGTGAGAGAATACTCATGTCATCAGTATGGTCGTTATTTGGTCTGGTAATGCTATATATAGTTAAACATTGAAGACAAAGGACTTCAATGTTTGCAATTCAATTTTGAGAATGTTTACATCATAAGGTTAGAGGGAGACATGTCTCTATATCTATCATGTTGCTATGTTGAAATAATTACCATTTGTTTCCTAGGTTTTTCCTTGTACTTATCAGATGTAATATATCTTCAGAAATTGTTTTATTATTGGCTTAAGCTGTAACTCAACTAACTCAGCTTAGATGCAGGAGCATGAGCATCTACTGATGGACTTGGCTAAAACTATTTGCCTTCTGACTTAGTACAGTTTTATTATTTTCATGCTTCGGATTCTGTATTGAGATGTAGAACTTTTGTCTCCTAACATGTGACTTAGTAACTTATTGCCCTGCTTAGGAGTATTTTGATAAATGTATAAAATTAATGTTCGTCCTTCTTCCAATAACTTAAGCCTTTGGGAGATTTGATATCTCAATAACTTTTAACATGATATCAGAGTTTGAGGTCTTGTGCTTAAGATCTAGTAATCTTAATTGTTAATTTGCAAGTATTTTGTTTACATGGTGTATAGAGTCGACGCTTGTGGGGGAGTGATAAATATATAAAATTACCGTTGGCTCTTTTTCCAATAGTTTAAGCTTTTAATGGAGTTGGCTCTTTTTCCAACATATTTCACATTCTATTTGCAGAGCGACATTGATGATCTTTAACTTTCAAAGCACAGCACGGTTAATATATTTTTTTCCCAGTAATGTCAGTGGTTTATATTTGAGGTTACCTTAAGAATTCTCTATGATGATGGTAGTAATCTCAATAATGCTCTTGCTCTGAATCACTCTTTTATATATTATTGTATACTGTTTAAAAGTATTACTCCAATGAAGATTGGTAGTTCATGTATTCTATAGCTATGTTCAACTGTAACCTAATTCAGCTGCATTTCTTTTAGGTGATATGTGGAAAGTAATCCATGTGTAGGTTTATTTTTCCTTTGGAGAATGTATCTTATGGATTTGCAAAGGAACTATGTTTTTATTTGGAGTCTGGGTTTTAGCTTCTTTTTTAATCAAAGTTACGCGGATTTCTAAATTATAATGAAAATGTTTCAAATGAGATTCTAACTTACAACTTCAAGATTATGGTATTATGGCCCAATATCTTTACTACTATACTATAGGAGTCTTGGACAAAACAATAAATTGTCAAGCATGTACTTGGATGAATTTTGTCCATTTGTGTTGACTGTGTTGCTTTGAATTTTATCATGTAATATAATATGTTTACGTACATCCGTATACATATATTTATACATAGAGTTAATGTTCAATATCCAGTAGTGAATCGATTATTATTAACTGGAGTTGGCTTAAGATGGATAGTGTACTTTTACCAAGTAATGTCTTTTTGGTCAGTCTGGTCTTGAGATGGCAATTTGACCCGACGACGGGTTGGGGGATGTTGGTACATGTTTGGAACACATCGGGGCGGGCATTATTCATTTTATTATAAATTGTTGAGCAAAATTGGGTTATTTTGAGTCATCATTATAGCCCATATTTTAAAAAAATTACTACTATTATTTTCTTTTAGTTTAATCAATTATAACGTTAGTAATTTACTCCTTTTGTAGTTGAAGATATTCTACAATTTACATATATGTTAGTATTTGTGTTTAAAATTATTTATTATATAAGTTATTTACGAATTATTTAACTGATATTTTTAATTTTAATTTTTTTTATAAATAAAACGGTATTTAGTCCGTTTTGAATATATAATATTTATTATAAATATTATTAAATGATTTTTTATTAAAATTTATTAATTTTATCATTAACATTCTTCGGGTTTTTTTTAATAATTAAAGAAATTTGTAAATAATATTTTTATATGTTTTTATGAATTTTTATCCGACAGATTGTTGAAAAGCAGTACTAAAAGTAAGAATGTCGATAAATTGTTTTGTATGTATTATTGTGATTTTAATAACAATAATTTTTCTCATTTAATTTAATTTTTATTAATTAATATTTTTAATTACATACAGTGTTTGTGGTAAGGTTTATCTATTTCTCATTTAAGTTATTTTCAATTATATAAAATATAGTAATGAATTTTCATTTTAAAAAAATAAACGAGTAACATGTTGGGTTTTTGACATGTGGATATTATTCGACCTTGAATGACCTAAAATGAAGTTTAAGAATTCTTTTTGTATATAATAAAAGTATTTTTCATTCATTACGAGGAAGATATGTCCAAGTAATACCCATTTAAAGACAAAACTTCTATGAAAATCTCTCGTATTTAAGACCACCAAGGCGTATCAATAACATATTCTATGATATACTTTGCAACAATATGAACAAAAATATATTGTTCTAAGAGGTCTAAATTGAAAAAGAAGTTTTCTATTCTCAGATAAAAGTTTAATTCATCTACTATAAGACCATCAAGAGTAAAATAAAGATCATTATTTTTAAAAAAATTAATGACCATAATACAATTAGATTCTAAAATAATATCTAAACAACTAAAAGCATAAATAGTATTTACAATCCATAATAAAACTTATAATTTAGCAAGTAAAGTAGGACATCTCTATCTTGTTGTAATAAAAATTACTTTATTATTCTTATCTCTCGGAACTGTAAATTTATTTAAGGATAAGTAAATAATTCGATTAATATACTTAAATTGAAATTTTGATTTTATTCGTCGGATTTGGATCAGATTAGATTGTTTAATTTTAGAATCGGACTTGATTTAGATTTAAAAATATACAATCCATTCGGATTCAGATCGATAGATTTTACAATCTATTGTATCTGATTTGAACTGAATTACTTTTCAATTATAAATGAATACATATTTTATTTATAATGTGTTATATTTAAATATTATACATATTATAATTATATTAAATTATTAATTTAATTTAAAAATAAATATAAATATAAATGTTTATAATAATTTAATAATTATATAGATATACTTTTTATTATTTTAATTTTCTTAGTTATAACTATAAATAATAAATTTTGTTACAAATATATCAATTTAAAATTCAAATGCTATGTATGTCGTGTTTGAACAAAATAAAGATCACTATCTTTAGGAAAATTAATGACCATAAGACAATTAGATTCTAAAATAATATCTAAACTAATAAAAACATAAATAGTATTGACAATTCATAATAAAACTTGTAATTTAGCAAGTAAGACATCTTTATCTTAGAGCTTGTTGCAATAAAAATTATTTTATTATTCTTATCTCTCGTCACCATACATTTATTTAAGGATGAGTAAATAATTTAATTAATCTACTTAAATTGAAATTTTGATTCTATTCGTCGGATTTGGATCAGATTAGATTGATTAATTTTAGAATCGAATTTCATTCAGATTTAAAAATATACAATCTGTTCGGATTCGGATCCAGATCGATAGATTTTACAATCCATTGTATTCAATTATAAATAAATGTATATTTTATTTATAATGTGTTATATTTAAATATTATATATATTATAATTATATTAAATTATTATTTTAGTTTAAAAATAAATATAAATAATTATATAGATATATTTTTTATTATTTTAATTTTTTTAATTATAACTATAAATAAGGATACTTAACTACCAAATCTTCTTCTATCAAAATTGCTCGGATAAGTTCGGTTTAAGAATCAAACCATTGGGATCTCTAATGGTTGGTTGGTAAGTTATTTTTTTTCCCTGGTCAAAGTTACTAGTGAGAGATATAGATTTATAAGAGCACCAATACTGGAACGAATTAAAAATAATGATGTTTGTCGTGAGGTTTGAACTTATCACCGCATGGTTGTAGGATATCTTACCATTAGATAGATTGACGGGTACTCAGTGGATATAGAACATAAAAAAAAAATTTAGTTTTTTATATTATAAGTTATATTGATAAATAATTATCGATTAAAATAATAAAATTTATTTTTTTAATTGATAGTCATTTATTATATTAATTAAATAATATTATAATATGTGACAGAATACTTTCGTGCTATAAAATTACCATAATTCGCCAAGGGCAGACCGATTCGTGGAACCCAAAGTTGACTTGTGGTATTTTGCCTTTTCTAAGGGCTGTGTTTTTTTTTTTTTTAATTAAATCTATTTGTTACACTCGGGAGAAACTTTTACATAAGCTATGAATCAATTCATTATGTGATATATGTTGATTTTTTTTTTTTTTATAATTTTACTAATGTATTTTTTTTTATATTAAAATTTATTAAGTGAATAAATGTATTTATATAAAATAATAAATTAAAAAATTATTCACTTTATTTATAAAATATACTTTATAATATTAGTTATAAATTGAAATCATAAATTGATATCTACTTTATAATTTAACATAAATTTATAATATATAATAAAGTTATTTTTTTTATTTGTTTGCATCATCTATTTATTGTATCAATAGTTCTAGAATACTTTGAAAATGTAAAAGGAAAACTAAAAGGAGATTAAATACAATCACATGACAAATTTCTTACACCAGAATCACCGGATAGGTTTTTGGATGAGAAGGATAATTCTTCAATTAAAGATTTAGGTCTATTTTGATACAAGTCTAAATATCATTACCATAAAGAAAATATCAAATGCATCATCTACATCGTACATCATAACCTTTTTTTTTTCCAACCACAGGACAATAATAGAAAAATAACAGATCATATATATGGCTAATTAAACAATAACCACATAACAATACTACTATCAACCATGGATTATAATAACCATTATATCCTCTATAATTTTTACTTTTTGAAGGGTGTCTACCTCAAAAAAAAAAAAAAAATCCTTTATGAATTTAATAAATTGTTAAAATTTTCAAATATTTTATCGGTACCAACAATCTATTATATTTCTACAAATATAAATGACAAAAGAAATTGTAATTTTTTTATGTCAAATAAAAACTTCATTGAATTATCATGACAATTGTATGGTCCAAAATTATTGGCTTAAGTCGACAGATTACGTCGATATAACGACGATCCATCTTAACTAGCACGAAGGCATGATACAAGAATTTTTGGCATCATCCGCTAAGACTCAAATCTATGCCATCGTACACAACAACTTAATTAACCCATGATATATAAATTAAAAATTTAGAGCCAACAATAATTAATGATAAAAAAACAAACAGACATAAACTCATTAACTTTGGCCCAAAATAATATGAATTAGAAAGCATCCATTCATTTAAGCAAACCCACAAAATGTAAAACAAATGTCACATTATGGAGGTTGTATTTAACTAAAATTTAGGAATATTTTAAAAAAATTTAAATTTTAATATATTTTTAAATACTTTAACATATATTTTATTAGTTTTTATTAAATTTTAAAAATTATATATAATTTAAATAATTTTATATAACTTTTTTTAATATTTTTTATAACTTTTTAAGAACTTTAATAAAATTTATCATACTCACGCGCTTTTTTACTGTATATTAATTATTTTATATTTTTTTAATGAACCATGAATGTTTATAAAATATTGATCTAATTAACCTATAATGATTGAATAAGTTATTTTTAATTTTTAATAATTTATAATTTAATAACCTAAACAAGCGATCATGCATGCAAACATGTATAAGAATAAAGTACGAAAATGAAAAAATAACACAAGATATTTTTAGGTGGAAACAACCTAGGTCACAACCATAATCTAAGAAGAAAACCAACGATCCACCAGACTATCTAACTTTTCACTATAAAAATAAATGTTCAAGTACAAACTCGATCTTATGATATTCTCCTTAGGATATTGTCCCAATGTATCTTACTTACGATACCTTACTTTGTTTTCATAATTTCTAATGTTAACGTGAGTGATATCTATACAAACGTTCCAATAAAATTCTCGCTAATTAGATACGTTCACGAATCAATTGTAAAATGGTTAGCAAAAAAATACAAGTATCCGTGTTTGTTCTAAAATAGATTTAATAATGAATAACTCTAAATATATGATTATATAACTATATCAGATAAATCAAAATCAAAATCAACTATCAACCTTAGAACAAAGCTTAAGTTCATCAATGACAGCTTATTTTAAGATTAATAATCAAACCAAATAATAATGATATGACACACACAATTATTTGATCTAAAAATTTAAGAACAAAAATAAAGAAGAAGTTATGAGAACATATGATCAAAATACCATAAACTAATTAGATTTATTAATAAATCAATTACAATTGTCAATGTTTAATAGATCAACCAAATAAAGAAACTTAAAGAATTATGATGTTATATTTTCAAAATAAGAGAGAGAGAGAAAGAGAGATTAAGAAGAAGAGAATAATGTTTTTATATGATTGATTGAAATAATGAGCAATGCGTTTTATTTATAAAAATATTAAAATTATTAATCTTATGTGATTGATAAATATCTTTTCTGTTGTAAAGGATTAGCAATACTCAATAATCAAGAATACTTTTATTTAAAGAATAGTTTTTTTTAAATTAGATTTTAGGTTAAGATTTAGCGTATAATTTAGGTTGTATTTTATCTAATATTTTAGCATATATCTTATTTTATATTTTATTTTCATTTTAGCCTAAAATTTAGGATATATATTCAAAACAATAAAATACATTAAAAAATAGGCTAAGTGGTAATTTCATAAATTGATTAGAGTTTAAATAAATATTTTATCAATAAAAATAATTTAAATAATTTGAACATATGCTAATGAATAAATGAATTTAATCATATGTGTGATAATTATAACAGATATACCTGAAGTACAACTATATAAAACTTGAGTGTTTGTTTAGATTTTTTTGGTGAACTTAATAGCAAGTTTAAAAACAAGTTTATAGAAAAATATTTTATCTAGAAAAATAACCAACAATTATAATCCTTACAAATCCTTTATAGTTATCAAAAATATTCAATATGTTATTATGTATTTTATTTAAAAATTTAATAAAACCTATATTCCTAAAGGCGATTTGCATTAATCGAAAAGAGTTATGTGTCCGATTTAAGTTATGATAAAAGATATTATTGTAAGATCATTGATCTCTAATAACTATTAAAAAAATTATTCATTTAAAGTTAGTAAGTGGGAATTATAAAATATAAAAAAATAAAGCATAAAATTATAGTTAATTTTTAAATCAATTTATTAGGTTAATAAGTAAAAAGTATATTAAAAAATGAAAAAAAAGTCAAGAGTAACAAAAAAGGAGAAAGAAAAAGAAAAAATAATTAAATAAAAAAGAGAAAGTAAAAATATTTTTAAAAAAGTCCCTAAAGATGGGATGAGAGAATTTTTTTTATATAAAAAATGTTTAAAATACTTAAAATTTGATGATAAAGTGAAGTTATTAAAAATCATTGAAATTTTAAATATCTTAATATTTTTATAAATTTTTAAAAAAGTATAATTGAATAAAACTAAATTTGTATAGAATTTTATAAACCTTTAAAAGGAGTTAATTTTTTTTAATTAAATATAACTAAATTTTTATAAATTCCTAAAAAATCTTATCAAATACAATTAAATTTATTTTTTTAAAATTATTAAAGTATATAAAAAAATCTTTGTTGACTATACTCTTGTAAATCTATTTGGATGTGTGTAGTATCTTTAATGAAAATTACAACATTTCGTGACTGATTCACAGTATTGAAAATCAATTGGAGCCATAAAAGAAAAATATAGAGGAAGAATTAGAAAAGAAAGAGGAAAAAAAAGGAATTAGTTTTTTTTAAGATCTATTTTGAGTAAAGGGGGAGAGATTAGTCACGGGAGTGTTTTGGTGCCTAAGTCTAGGAATGAGCACGAGTACGTGTGGAGATGGTTTTTGATATAACCGTCCTCGAATTGAATTAAAAAACTTATACCCAAAACTACTCAAAAATCATTACGATTTGGGAACAGTTTTTTACTCATGGATAACGATTCAGAGCGATTATGAAAAAAAACATGAAAAACCCCGAAAAAAATATAATTTAATTTATTAAATATATAAAATAATTAATTAAATATAATTAATTTTGGGTACGAGCAGGTATAGTTTTTAGTATAACTGTAACCAAATCATACCAGTTATTTCATGTTCAGTTTTTATCTGAAATCGTCCTCATCTCCAAATTTTATTGGTTAAAAACCGAATCGTCAGTTCAGATAACCACAGATAATCGAACCCGCGGTATTTTTGCCCATCCTTACTTGAGCCAGAGTGGTATTGTTACTTTTATTTATTTATTTATACCAAGGTAATTTTACTATTTACCCTATTCTTTATCATTAAATTTATATTTATATTCGAGAAAAAGGAAAATACTTGCAAGATTGCATAAGAAAGAAAAAAAAATCCAATGCCTCCTGCTAGTAAGAGATATAAGGCCCTTTTCTCACTATTAAAAAGTAAATTGTGTAAAGGAAAAAATGAATCGGGATCAAAGGGAAACGAGTATAAAAGTAGTGTGAAAGTTCATGTTTAATTCTAAGATTATTAGGGTTAATAGCACTATCAACATTAGTAGTTAATTTTATATCATAAAGTTTTAGATCCTCACATTATGCATAATAACGAGGGTAAGTGACTAAGTGTTAATTAAGGGTGAGTATCGAATTGAAATTATTTATTTTTAGTCAATTCAAATTTAATTAGATCTAGATTTAAAGATTTTTAATCTGAATTCGATTCGACGATATAATCAATCAAAACTAATCCAAATCTAATTTAATCCGAATCAAATTTGAAAATTTTCAACTTGTATCTGATGATGTAATCAATCAGAACAAATTAGATTTAAAATAAAATCATATTAATATTTAAATTTATTTTTGAATTATTATTGTATATAAAACACGACATACATAACATTTAAATTTTAAATTTGTATATTTGTAATAAAATATAGTCACAACTAATAAATTAAAAGAATAAGAATATGAAGATATAATTATTAAATTATTATAAATATTTATATTTATTTTTAGATTAAAATAATACTTTAATGTAATTATGGTACTGTAATATTTAAATATAACATATTATAAAATAAAATATGTATTTATTTATACTTTAATAATAATTCAATCTAAATCGGATATAATATATTATAAAATATTTTAATCCAAATAGATAATATGTTTTGCGATATAAATTTAATTTAATTATAAAATTTATCGATATAATTATATTTAAATTTAAAAAATTAAATTAAAATTTTAAATATGAAAACATTAATTAGATTATTTACGTACGAGTAATATTGATAATACTGAGAAGACTAATTGCGCAATGAGAAGTAATGCTATGTACACGCAAGGAGTGGTGGCCTATGAAGCAATAACAAAAGAAATCATATCAATGTTGGAAGCTTCTACGAAGCAAAGTTCAAAAAGGTAAACCAAAATTTCAACGTCAGAGCCACGAATGATTTATGGTTTGGTGGAATAGGGGTTTCAGGTTACTCTCTCCGTTACGTAATATGTATATAGTATTGTTACTTATCACAAAATTTGTGATATGAAAAATGAGTCGCGTGATGTGATTGGTTTCTAATTTAGTAAGCTTTATACAATTTATGTTTTACCAAATTAAATCTTAATACCTTATTTGACAATAAATTTGTGATAATTAGTATTATTTTTTATATACTGTTAAGTTGTATTACTTCAGTTTTTTTTTTAAATCTGAATCTAAACACAAATATAGAGTCCTCAGTAGCAACGATGCTATATATGTATATATTGGATATAATTGAGAGGGGCATATTATTCTTGTCACAAAAGCCATTTTTCTGCTACTTAATTATAATGTCTGCACCTCAATATTCGTACCCATTTGCTTTCTTTGTCTGCACAGAAGCCACAATGTAAAAGTCACACGCTTAGTACCGTTGGACGGTCTCTTTCAATCTTCTTTGAAAAGATAATTTGATTGCACAAAATCTGACAAAAGTGGTCCATGTTCAAACAAATTTAAATTGAAGTGGAAAAAAAAAAACACATTTCGTTATAACTGTAATATTTAATATTATTTAGTTATAAAAATCTTATTAATACTTTTTATTATTATTATTATTATATTAAATTTATTTTATGTCTTAACTATATACTTAAATATAAAAACAATCTCACTAATATTAAGTAGCATTACTCGAAAACTATATATATGCACCAGGTCATTACGAAAATGTCAAATTTTGAAGTTCACCACCGATTTTTTTGATTCTTGCTTAATTAGTAGCTATTATATTGACAGTACTTCTCGTAATGAATAGTTGTTAAAGAATTTGTTTTGTAATTCTGTTTTTAAGTTTAAGAATTAGTTATAACTAAGTTTCATTTTTATAGGTAATTTTTATTGTTTTTAAAACTTAAAAAAATGGTTAGAAAATTAAATTCTATATTCACTTTCATTTTTATAATGTTTATGTTTTCGATCATTTGGAAAATAAATAGAAATTGTTACTAAATATTTTTTTGGTTTTTTATTATCATTAAAAAAACGAAACTTAACCAAACTAATTTAAAAAAAAAATTATAAACAAAACTGAACCTAAGTACTAAAACCATTAATTCTAAAGCATTGGTTTATCCTCGAGGCGAAAAAGACATGATCATCAAATGAAACAATAGAACAATTATAAATATTATATGGGATCATTCTTTATTTTTGACTTACCACTCATTTTTGACGCATGACAATTTTTCGAAAGTATAAGTTGAAGTTCGGAATGTTTTTATATAGGTTAATTAATTACTTTTTTATGCATGAATTCAAAAATATACATACAAATATTTTCAAAACACCAAAGGGTCATTTCTCTTAACAAAAAGCATAAACACAGGTGACCATGAACTTTCTTGCACATATGCTCAAATAAGCTTCAATTTTAAGCACATTTTTTTTTTAATTTTGAGCATGCAATTGACTAGGGATCAAAGTTGAAATGAAGTGAAAAAGAAGGAATGTAAATGATGATTTTCAAAAATGAAAATCTTAATTCTTTAGTTTTTTTTTCTTTTAAAAGAAATTAGGAAGCTTTTTAAACAACTTATAAATGAATTTTTTTTAAAAAAATTATTATTAATCATAAATTTTTATAAAATAATTGATAATTATTAAAAAAAACTATAATTTAGACAAAGCTAGTCATAACTTTACGTGCATGTATTTAAATAAATAAATTATTTGCTTAGTTCAAAATATACATATAGGAAATAATAGTGAAAAATTAAGTTTAACATTATTTACGGGCATGTAAAGGAAAAAAAAAAACTAACAGATCTACCAGGCAAAATGCCTGAAAACTACATTTGTTTTAATATTTTTGAGAATTTTGAATTGAAAATATGAATATTTTCGTTAGTGAAATAAGCAATTGATATTAGTGTTTAAGAAATACAACTTAAAATGATTGTAATATTAATAGATAAAGAATTAAAGAAACTTCAAATTTCAACCTACACATAGTGTTGCACTTTTGTAACAACAAAATGAATATTATGTATGATACATGTATATATCAAAAATTATTATGTATTCAATAAAATTAAGTTATTATGATATTAATAACCGTTAAATAAATTATATTTTATATCTTATTATTTTAATATAATATAATATGATTTTATTATTAAAAAAATAACAATGAATTATTTTGAAATATTGATGATGTACGTGGTATTTAATTTATCCTTATAAAATACAAGAAAGTATAACGAATTTTCTTAAAAAATTACAAGTATCCATTAATTAACCGCTTAAAAAAATAAGTAACATAATTTGTGTGAAGTATAGATAACCTAATTAATGAGTATTGAATAACATTAATTAGTTATCATAATCACGTTTTACTGGGAAGATACATCATTTGGTTTGGGCTTTTACCACATTTTTACACAGAAAATCATTTTGCTGGAGTTTTAAAAAGAATAAGCATGCTTCTAAATAGTATCTTATCAGGGTCAGCCTCTGTTCGAAATTTAATACTATATTAACAGTATGTAAACAGTAAACACGTAAAAGGTTAAGAAATATATTATGCACTTGCTTATAATATTGGATAATAATGAAAACAGTTAACAATATCTTTCAAAATATGAAATTGGAAAATATATATATATATATATATATATATATATATATATATATATATAGCATTTAGGATGAAAGTTAACCAAATTCCATTAAATTAGACTTTAAGTTTAGGTCTCGTTATATAATTTCATTATTTAAAAAAAAACATTATATAATTCTATTTTACATAGACTTATTTATTATAAATAAAATATTTTTTTGATATTTTTTTTAAAATTATGTTATTTCAACATTAAAATAAATATTATTAAAATTAACCTAATTGTAGTACCACTTTTAATAAAATTTAATACATAGATATAAATAAAAATTAATAGTCAGAGGAACGTCATCCAACATACTTAAATTCCATAATAAGCGTTGGTAGACAGAATAATTGGTTGGATGCAGGTCCTCAGCGGATTGGGGGTCGGAATCATTGACTTTACACTAGCCAAAGGGATTGGGAATAAGATAACTATAAATGGGGAAAGTTTTTACTGGTGGATGGATAATATGTAGTATTATTTCAATTAATAATTGATTAACTTAAGTGTAAAAGCTTATTTTTATTAAAGTTTGAATAATATTTTATTAAAAGGATGAGTTGTATTAAAAAGTCTTTTCGATTAAAATATTTATATTAATTAATTTTTTAAATTTTATAAAAGATATTAAAATAAATAAATAAATTTTATTATTTATTTAATATTTTAATAATTTTATGATAAAAATTTAATTATTCATTTTATATTTTAATAATTTATGATAAAATATCATAACAAAAAATCATTTTTTATTTAAAATATTTTTTTTTATAAAAATAAATGATCAAATAATTTTTTTATTTTAATATAAGAGACATGTCTAGCATTTTTTCTCTTTTAAAAATAAGATAATATAGACACGTCTAGCATGTAGAGTTATTTTAATTTATAATTAATTTATTTTTATTAAAATATCAAGATATCTGCAAACCAAATGTCTCACATATTTGTTTATTTTATTTTAACTTAATATAATATATTAGCAGCCGGCTGTATTCCTATTTAATTCTAAGTGGACTGTTTCTCTGGGAACGATCTTACGATCAAATCCAGAATACCCGGCTCTATTTCTCAGAGCCCCTGTCGAATATATTTTCATAATTTAAATATATTATAAAATTTATATCTTTTAATAATTAATTTTATAAAAATTATCGAATAAAAATAATTTATATTTAATTATTATTAAAAATATTTTAAAAATAATTTACACAAAAATTTTTGTGTGTTTTATTTACGTTGTACAGTTTTTTTTTTCATTGTTATTGTGACTTTGGTTTTTGTTTTGAGTGCAAATAATTAAAATTAATTAAGCGTTTTCCATGCGCTACTATTTTAATCAGTAACATATAAATTCTACTCGACTTCAGAAAACTAGGCATATTCAAAATTGAAAAAATAAAAAAATAATAATATTTTCATAATAAAAATTATTATTGTTATAATTATTTTTCATTAATAACAATTTTATTGATTAATAATGACACTATAATGTAATTAATTTTAAGAATATAATATATATTTTATATTTTTTGTAAAAATAATAAAATTGATTGTAACATTATCATTATACAAAAAATATATAAATCAGGTTCATGTTGATGTGATTCAATTTGTTAAGACAGTAATATATTATTAATCTTTATAATAAAATAAGTAATTTATATAAATTTATTCATTATATTAATAAATCATATTTATGTAAAAGTTTCTTTAAAAAATACTGACAAATCAGATTAATTATAAATAAAAAAATTAAATGAAATCATACACGTTATGTATGACTTATATAAAAATTTATCTTTAAAAAGTCAAGTGACTTAAAATATATCACTTACAATTATAAAGACTAAAATATTTTTTAAAAAAATTAAGTGATTCTGATTGCATCGTTTAAATAAAATTATATTTTAAAAAATTTATTATGAAAGTAATAAGTGTGAATTGTAAGTATAATAATATTATTATTATGTTTAAATTTTAAAATAGTAATAATTTAAAAAATATATTAATAATTATTTTATACTTTTTTGTTAAGATTAAATAATTAATTTTTTATTTAATTTTCTTGTAAATTTATACATAGTATAAAAAAATTGTTATCATTCAAATTGTCATATATATTTTATAAGAATATATATATATATATATATATATTTTAAATATTCCTCGAAACTAGATGTTTTAGTTTGTATAATCTCGGGGATTGAATTTGAAATATATTTGATTTAATAAGAAAGTTTTGTTATAGGACTTAATTAGGAGAAAGTAGTAGCAGATATAACGTAAAGAATACTACCAAGACTACCGAACAATTTTATGGTAATTTACGGACCTAATTTTTCTTTTAAACTGTATTGTAGTCTGTATATTGTTGGTTGAGCTAAGACTCCATATTTACTCCAATCACGTGTTGGAGTCTTAAACAATTATATAATTTATTATTGATAATAAACTATTTATATCTGTTCATTATAATAATGCAGATAATTTCCTCAAAGATTAGACTCACGTTATGCGATGCATATTGGAAATTTCAAATTTATTTAACCATTTAAAAATTAAAATATAAAATATAAAATATAAATGTGAGCTAAAATGATGTTAATTATTGATAGGCATGACATCAACTAAAGTCTAGACCACATCTATATAACGTGTCAAGAAAATGATTATCACGTAAGTAAAGTAATTAATAAAAGGAAAAATAAAATAATTAACCTGCAAACACTATTCAAAGCTCACAAACTAACAAGCAGCTCAAGCCAATGCAATTGCCATTATAAATATGGGGTCTCTATGTTGGTGATCTTCCATTCACCCACAACAACGCGTACACTTTTCGCTCCAAAGCACATACTGAGATTGACAACCTAAAAACCTATCAAAATGACGACTAAAGTCTACATTGTGTAAGTTCATATCTCTCATTTTGTTCCTGGTTTGTCTTATTTTGCTCAATTTCTATTCCAATTTTCATTGTATTGACTTAATTCGATTGGTGTCTTGGTTTGCCCTTTTGTATTGTTTATGGGTTTTTCACATTTCTAGTTCATTATGATAATAGATCAAAGAAAATGATATTGTTTCGGTGTTTATTCATAATGCTAAACTGGGTAGTCAAATCTTGGTTTGAATTTAGGAAGGAAAAAAAAAAGGAATTGGAAAGAGAGGTTATTGTTTCTGGTATTACTGAATTCGCATTGGGCAATTTAGCCCTAATTTTAATTTCATATTATTGGGAAGGCAATTATTTTCAAATGCTCAGGGCTCTGTTTTAGATGAGGAATATAGCACCCAGGGGTTTTACATGATATATTCCACAAAAATCAAGACTTCTATATTTTCTTGGGTTATTTATTTATTTATTAATATAAGTAAAAAACAAGCCATGATCTGTCCAATTTCATTTGAGGGTTTAAGCTATAAGAAAATGAGCAAGCCAATAATGTTCTCTCCCCACCGAGTTCCTATAATTCATCACCAATCTTACAATGAAACCCAGATTGCTTAGATCTACATGAAAAATGTTTGACAATTCTGAAACTAGCATAGTTATAATGACTCCCTATTATTCACACATTTTTCTATATTTAAGATAATTCATTTTAGGTCTAGCATATAATTTTTTTTCACTATTTTATACATACACAACTATATAAACACTTTCATATATACAAATATATAGGGTCAATAGTGAAATCCCTTAAAAAATGTTAATTATGATATATGCCTTACATACGAAAAGTTGTTGATGTGGCTTATATTTGAGTTTTGGCTTAGCTTGAAGGAACTCTACATTAAAGTGAGAAAGATAATTGGAAATTTTTAGGGTGGATTTAGATATTAATCTGTTAACCTAGGTTGTGCACTTGTATGTATCTAAGTGAATTTTTGAATCTTCAAAATGCATGATCAGGTATTACTCTACGTATGGACATGTTGAAAAGTTAGCGGAAGAGATTCAGAAAGGAGCTGCATCAGTGGAAGGAGTAGAAGCAAAGTTATTTCAGGTGTGAAACTTTATTGCATCTCTTCCGGCCGATTTGGTTGAAAAAGCATAATATCCTTTCCTAACAAAAAAATTTAAGCTAACTAGGTTTAATAATGTGATCGAAATTGAATGTTTATGAAGTTAATTTACTAGGATGAAAAATTACAGAATATAAATGTTTCTGTTACATTGGCGAGCAGCATTCTGTTGTTTCTTTTTAAGAGAGAAGGTTTAATACACATCTCCCCAAGGCCGGGCTGATTTTCAAGCATGAAGCCGGGTGCTAGACTTCACATGATCAGGAAATAGTAAAAATCCCAACTGTGATACATGTGCCTTCGAAATGTTTAATATATCTTCATGTTTGTCTACTTTCTAGATGAGCAGATGCTTTGAAGTTGTGAATTTCCTCTCATCTTAAAGAGTATGGTAGTGTGATGTTAACTACATGATGGGATTTCTTCCTCAGTAAATAAACACATGCATTCATATAATTGCATAAACGTGTTCCCGTAATTCACGTGAAGTCTAGCATGAAACCAGATGCATTGATTCTTCTGCAAAAACTAAGTGTTCCACTGATATTGATTGTTATTGGCACCTCGATAGGTACCTGAAACACTATCAGAAGAGGCTCTAGGGAAGATGGGTGCACCGCCAAAAAGCAATACCACTATTATTACACCCCCTGAGCTTGCTGAGGCTGATGGGTTGCTTTTTGGTTTTCCAACAAGATTTGGAATGATGGCTGCACAATTTAAAGCATTTTTGGATGCTACTGGGGGTTTATGGAGAACACAACAACTTGCAGGAAAACCTGCGGGAATCTTCTACAGCACTGGATCCCAAGGAGGAGGACAAGAGACAACACCGTGAGTTCTGATTCCCATTCGAAAAGTCCATCTTATATTTTCAAAACCTCGACAGAAATGAGTTTCGTTTGTTCTTACTTTCATATTTATGATGCTTTGTACTTTGCAGGTTGACAGCGATCACACAACTTGTACACCATGGTATGCTCTTTGTACCCATTGGATATTCATTTGGAGCTGGTATGTTCGAGATGGATGAAATAAAGGGTGGAAGCCCTTATGGTGCTGGAACTTTTGCTGGAGATGGTACAAGACAACCATCGGAGCTAGAGCTTCAGCAAGCTTTCCACCAGGGGAAGTACTTCTCTGCTATTGCTAAAAAACTCAAGGGAAGTAACTGAGGTCATGTTCAACAAAATTCACCTTCTGCATTCTATACCTGAATAGATAAATTCTTGTGTTACAGAATCTTAGTTTTCCATTTTCATGAAGAATAATTGTGCTTTAGTAAAATATATTGGGTTTCAAAAACTGTAACATGATGATATGATGATTGCTAATAGAAATCGAAGTTTGTTTGGACCTCCATTATTGTCATTAATGTTCATATTCGGATTTGGGTATAACTAACGATCCTTTTCCTCCTGACATCATCAAACAAAACTTTGTAACAACTTCGAAATTGTTCTAGTAGTACTGTACCCGAATGAAACTGAACTAATAGGAAACCTTCAAGACAAAGCCTTGAATATTAGTGTTGAAACAGTTGATGGTGATGCGGTATGCCATCAGTTATTGGGACTCCAATCTTTTTGTAATTGTGAAGAGGCTGTTGATTCTGTTTCTTGGCATCAAGATATATATAGCCAGAGGGACCCTATAATAATAAAGGGTACTGACAATGCATAGTAATTGCAGGAATCAGGTTGGTTGAGTTGACATTTTTTGAAACATAATTGGACATTATAAATAATACATTTTTTTACAACACAAGTCACAACTATGTTAGACAATTATTAACTAAAAGTATAAAAAAATAAAATAAATTTATTTTAGTTTATAATTAATATTAATTTGTGTTAAATAGATTTTTTTATTATAAAAAAAATAAAAATGAGAGAGAACATTTTTACTTTATCATTAATTATTTTGAATTATTCTATGCAATGTTCATCGATTTTGTTTTGGTTGCTCTCTTTTAGTTTTTTTAAATTAATCTACAAACATGTGTCTTGATTGTGTGAGGAATAGTATGTGATTGGTGTGATTACATTATGTTTCCTTTACCATGTGAGATGGTAGCTTCAAACAATTAGAGTTATCCGACGAAGATTAGTGGAATTCAAACACATCATATATTTTTTTTATATACTTTGTTCACTTACTTTCTACTAGTACATATAATTCATTGTGTTTTTAAAATACATTCATTAACATCTAATAAATGTTAGATGTTAGAAATAAAATCTTTTAAAAATTTAAATTATCTTGATACTTAAACTTATAATTCAATAATTAAAATTTGTGTTTGAAATCACAGTCTCGTTTAAGTCAAAAGTGAATCCACTTGGGATCAAGTGCTACTGTTACTGCAGAGCTTTCATAATGAATCATGACTTTGAAATACTTGGCCTCTCCTTACCGAAATGTGGTCCACATCTCCAGTAAATGACGATATCAAAACTTTTACATTTGTATGCAAGTCCAGAAAACTAGTTTTCCACTTCCCAATTAGATAAGCATTATGTGGTTGAAAATTTAGCAGAAAGAAGAGGTGGGTGAGTGGGGCAGCAATTTCAAGTTTCTTTTACTATAATTATTAATTAGTACAAAAACTCAAAATTTTACTCCTAAATAAAATTATTTCTCAAAGAACTCAATCTAAGAGGGTCTCTGCTATGGATTAGGTGGTTGTGAATTTTTATGTGTAAGCAAAATTTGGTGATTGTTAACATCGATTTTGCTAACTGAAATGGCCTACTACTACATCCCAAGCTATGAAGATTTAGAATCTGGTGAGTCCCAGGCAAACCCTTATGTATCTAATTATGGTTCTGTTCTTCCTCAAGGTTCATTGACTTACTCTAGCTATGAATCCAACCACCATAACTTGTTTCACTATGATCCTACTCCTCCTTATTATCACCCAACTCCATATTGGGCATACTCTGTTTCTTCTCCCAGTGAACCTAAATCCATTGAATACAACCCTAATTGCTATAGCAGCAGTTATGATCATTCAGTGACGACTCAGTTTGTGGTTTCTTACTCGGTCTCAACAGAGTTCGATCTGCCTGAATTTGAAGAATATGATCCAACTCCTTATAATGGTGGTTATGATATTAACCAAACCTACGGCAACCCCCTTCCACCTTCAGATGAAATTTGCTATCCTCCCTCAACTACTCAACAAACATACGTTCCTCCTTCCAACGATTCGAAGAATGGATCTGTTAAATCAGTTATAGAGAAAGAGGAAACAGATGAGCAAGCAGAGAAACCCCATAGTGGCATTGAACCAACACGAGATAATGAAGAAGAAGAGCAACAATTCTACAATGAACATGAAGGTATATATGAAAATGGAATAAATGAAAGAAATTGTTATGAAAATGAGAAGCAAGTTCCTCAGTTAATACCAAGTGGATATGGATTGGAAGCTATGGACCTTTGTGAGAGTATGTTTGGGTATTGGCCTTGCATCGCTCGTCTTGCTAAACAAAGGAATGCTTTTCAGGATGCTGCTGATTATGAGGGAAGCTATGGCTGTGACTGGAAAGGAACTGCAGATTATTTATTCGGGAGTTCGAATCCGTATGGCGAAAGGCGAGATGAATTTGGAGGAATCTATGGGGAAACTATGTATAGCTATGAGAAGCATCATCAAGAGCAGTCTTTGTATAAACAGGTTGAATATGATAATTCATGGCAATTCAAGCCCTAAATTACTCATTTTTGAAGTTTTTGAGAAAAATTTCCCAAAATAATTAGTACAACCTGTACAGAGTTCGTACATGACTTAAGAAGATCATCAGCCTACGATTTCCGGCCAATTTTCGGTTTTAGGGTCTCAAATCAAGTCATGTTTCAACTCTTCCTTTCTCAGCAATTCCTTTCAGCTTAATAAACAAATCCCATTTGACTGATTGCTGTAAATGTTAATTTTCCCAATGAACTTGTTCTTCTTGTTCGATGGTTGACAATCTATTCATGGATTGATCAATATCTGCCATGGTTAAGAAAGTTGGCTCTGTTTTTAAGTCTGAAAATAATATAGCCTTGTCCAATTATTCTTGGAATTTTTGATTGTAAGCAAAGATCAATAATCATATTTGCTGTTAAAAAAATTAATTATGTAAATCCTCTGATAAAATCATGAACTTGATAACCAAATGTCCCTACTTGCTTTCTGATAATGGGAATTTTTTTTATAATATTATTAAAAAGTATATACTTATATTAAATATATATTTAAAGAATTAAAAATAAAATTTATATATAAACAAAATTATACAATACAATCAAACATCAAATATATGTTAAATAGAGGAAAGATAATCAGGGCTAGCTGGGTCAAAGACAAGGTCAAGACAATTTCATTAGTATATGTACTAGAGTATCATCACATTGCTGAAAAGTCGTAAAGGAAGCAAAGTGGGTCATTATTAAAGTGAGAATATTACACTACGTATCTGGTTGTTTGAATACGATTTTTATTTTGTTTTAGTCGTGAGGTACTCCGATCATTACAGTGGATTTTTTTTTTAATTTCATTTTTCGTATAACATAATTTTTTTATATTTAAAAATACAGTTTATATATTTTTTATTACTTAATAGAGATGAAAAATGAAATAATATAAGTAGCTAAATCATGTAAAAAGTAAATTTATTTATTTTCTCTTCTAAGTCGTAGCATTGAAAAAAGCCAGTATTTCTGCAGGAAAGCTAAACTCACACATGTTATGGGCACCGATATCGGTGGGTTTTATCAACTTTTCTCACCCTTGCCTGAATATTGCTTGTTTTAGTAGGTAATCCGGTACTATATTACGTAAGGGGCGAGCATCGAACTAAAGTAATCTTTGGTATTTAAATATTTTTAATACGATTGAATAATATAATTAATATAAATTTAAACGGATTAAATTTTTTTGAATATGATAGAAAAATATTGATATTAAAATTTATTTATAAATTATTATCATATATAAAATATAACATATATAAATTTAAATTTTATAACAAATATTATTATTTATTGTTATAAATATAAAAATTAAAAATAATAATAAATATATATGTATAATTATTAAATTATTATAAATATTTATATTTTTTTAAAATTAAAATAATAATATAATATAATTATGATACGTATAATTTTAAAATATAACATAATATAAAATAAAATATATATTTATTTATAATTTAATAATAATTCGGTTAGGATAAAATACAATGAATTATAAAATATATCAATCCAAATTTAAACAGATTATATAATTTTTAATCTAAATCTGATTCGACTATAAAATTTATCAATTCAATTTGATTCTAATTTGACGAATCATATCAAATTTTTCATTTTAAACAGATTGATCAAATTATTTGTATATATATATAACAATCCGATAATTTATAACAAATAAAAATAAATCTTATAATATTAAATTATATATTATTGATTGAAATTTATCATTGAATAAGTTTAAACGGTCAGAATTCAACATTAAATATATTTAATTAATTAAAATTAATCCAATTGAAATTAATTTTGGATTGAGTTTTTTCTTTATTAATATTATTTTTATAGTTATAAATTTAAAAAAATATTATAAATATTATTTAAAAGAAAAAAATCTCATTTGAATATCACAACTAGGTACGACGATCGGTTGTTTAAATAATTCATCAAATGTATCTAATGATATAGTTTTAGTGAGATATATTGTACTTGTTCAAAAGCCAGGTATTTAATATTTTTTTTATTTTTATATACAACTCTTGATTTCAAAAAACAGATCACCCGGAAAATAGGAATTGAAAGGGATTGTTAAGAATACTTTAAAGTGGAGCGTAAAGACATCAAGAAAAATACCTACGTTCTTGTTTTACTTTATCATTATGAGATATCATTTGACAGAAAAATATAATGTTAAACATACAACTGGTGCGAGGATATAATTTTATGTGATTATGAGTAATGATGCTTATTTTGCTTTTGTATTCAATAAAGAGACGAGGGTTACCCCACCATACCAACATTGTCATCTAAAGACATTTAAATTTTAAACACAACTATATATATTTTATATATTACCACCGAAAACCTTGTACCAAAATATATCAAGCTAAACAAAAAGCTACGAAACATAAAATTATTTTCAATTTCTTATATTTCAAAAATAAAAAAATAGGGGCATGGGCCAGAAGGTACCTAGATTTAGATATTGGTGTCTTTTATTTTATAGATCATTTTATTATTTTTAAAAAGATTAATTTTAAACGTATTTTAATTATTTAATAAAAAAAATAATATTATTTATCTTTCATTCGTTTTCTTTAGTTTAAAAACAAAAAATTTAAAAAAAAAATTGAAAAAATAAAGACGTACTAAAACTTAATCTAAAAGAATTTGTTGACAATTTTCTCTAACAAAATATTACTATTAATTTGTTATAAAAGAAATGTCCATTGATATCTTACAATTTTTATATTTTAAGATACAATATGATGTTATAAATAAACATAAGTCTTACATAAATTATACATTTGGTATACAGGCCAATATGGCAAGAAACATGCCTTTAGAGGCTACCGGATCAATGCACTTATTATTAATTCCAAGGGTAAATTAGTCAAAGAAAACAAATGTTAGCTGGCCCGCCGTTTTTCATTACATGATCTACATTATACCAAGACAAAAGCCTTAAAACCCTTAATTGTTAAAATCTGATAGTCTTTTATTCCTCTAAGTTGTTTGCTTAGTTCATCTGATCAGTTACTAGCTATAATGTCTTTGAAGACACCCCTGTCTTTCCTCACTCTGTTCCTTGTTTTACAATATGCGACAGCATACACATCCCTCCACAATCTTCTAGAAAGCCAGGGCCTCCCAGCAGGAATCTTCCCAGAAAACGTTAAGTCATACAAACTTGATGAGATGGGTAGACTTGTGGTTCGCCTTCAAGATCCATGCTTGGCCAAGTTCGAGACTAGAGTCTACTTTGACAGTGTTGTCAGAGCTAATCTCACTTTTGGTCGGCTTCAAGGTCTTGAAGGTCTTACTCAGGAAGAACTTTTTCTTTGGCTTCCAGTTAAGGGCATTCTAGTAAATGATCCTTCATCTGGTCTCATTTTGTTTGACATTGGTGTTGCCCATAAGCAGCTGTCTCTTTCTCTCTTTGAAGATCCACCTATTTGTAAGCCTCAGGATCAAGGTACTCTTTCCTCTTCTTTATTCTTAAATCAAAATTGCCACTCGTTTGTGCTGCTTATTTTCTTGGAATATAGATTTTTTTGAAGAGAAAGAAAAAACCTTTGTGGAAATTAACCTGTCAAATTTTTTAGTGAAACTCTACTCTTATTACTCGTATTTTCAAGTATTAATTTTTACATATTTTTCCTGTTATTATTTGTCTAACTTTGGTACCTTCCTTTATTATTTTATAATAAATAGATTTTGTACCATCAAATTTTAAGAATTATTATAAAAATATAATTGATGATATTTTTATTATATTTACAATGAATTAAATTTTATTTTTGAAATAACTCACAAAATTTAGTGTTAAAAAAATCTATTTACTCAAAATAATATAACTTTTACTTTATTAAAAATTTGATTTTCAAACTCCGAAATCAATTCTAATGAATTTTTTTCCTTTTGGGTCATAAATATGTTTTACTGTAGCAGATTTGTTTGGATAGTATCTGAGTTAATTATGAAGAGAAATCATCCATTGTTTTTAGTAAGAGAAAAATAATGTGATTTTCAAAAATATTGAAAACTCATTTTAAAGTTTACAGTGACCCGTCTTGTACCATACATATATTGTGGTGGCCTTAATTAGTGTGGGTTTTGAAGCATTAACGCACATATACAAAGCTAACCTTTCTGTGTGTCTATGGAATACAGAGACGAGGAAGATAATGGCATTTCTACCTCGGTGATAGAAGACATAAAAAAGGCTTCAATGTATTGACAGAATATCACTTCCATTTTGAATTTTCCCAGTTTTGGCTTCCAGTTTTCGCAAGTAAATATGTTTTGATGTTCATAAAGTCCTTTTGTCGAGTTTGTTAATAGGATAATAGGGTACTTATAAAGTGTGGATCAAGCTATTAATATAAAATTATCAGGCTCTTTTAAGAGAGAATCTAAAGAAAATATCTCTCACAATTGCTTTTGATATTTTATAATCAAGAGATGTTTCTACGTCTAAAACAAGCTTTTGTTTTTTTTACCCCCCTCTCACATTTCAATTTACAGATTTGAATGGTATCGTTTGATTAAAAAATTCAAGTTTTCTCGAATAATCCTTTGCAAATCACAAACATTGATCAGGTTTTGTGTTTATCAGCAATATTTTGGTTTCCTAAACTTGAAGAGCCCCTCAGCCAACAAGTTGATATCATAAACTTAGCTGACATTATTAACTCTTTGATTGCTCTGCGTCACAAGCATCTTGAATGTTAATATGTGTACAAAGACTTAATAAAAATAACATAGTCAGTTAAGCAAATATTGTTGAATATTTTAAACAAAAAACATATAATTAATATTTTGTACGCTATAGGGTATACCATACAGCTAGCATACTAGATAGTATCTTTTTCAAAGAGTAGAGATTTCAAAAGCTGCTCAAATCTGGGGAGGGATTGATTTTCGTCGTAGTTATACATTATTGGGACCAATCTTGCTAGGTTAAGTGAAGCGTTTGTAAACTTTGTTGAAAATGGTTTAGGAGATAAACATTCTTTGTTCAGAGATTTCCAAGCATCAGAAATCAAGTTTCTTATTTTCTCTCTTGCTTCTTCAACACTTGACCCTTTGTGATACTTCATGTAGCACTCCATATATGATCCATCATGTCCCTCTTGCTTCTCGTCCTGATATGTTTTATTGCCAAAACCATTATTTTTTTAATTTATAATTAAGAGTAATTAATTGCACTAAATATTCAATTTTAAGTTAAAACTATCAAACTTTGATTTTTTTTTAAATAAAAAAAAAACTCGTAGGCATCATTCTGCTAGAACTTAGGGGTGGAAATTGTCTTGTGTTATCTTGTTATCATGTTAACATATTAATTATATGAAAAAATTTATTTAATTTTTTTTGTATTGTTTATTTATAATAATAAGAATTTAATGATATGAATAAAATTTATGTAATAATTATATTTAAATTTTTTTCCTGTATTGTTTTGGTGTCATAAAGTATATTTTGTTTTTTGTTTTAATGGAGCTTTAAATGTTTTCTTAAAATATAATTTAATTTTTTATGATAAAGGCAAACCAACGAAGACTAACATAATTGATTAGGGTATATATATAAAATTTATTTCATAAATAATTAATAATTCCTCCTATTTATATTTTTATACACATGACTGACTATAATTAATTGAATTAATAAAAATAAGGGATAATATTTAATAAATTTGATTTGAGCAAAAAATAAGTACCTTTGCGGTTCCTAAATCATCCCAGAGGCGAAGAATGGTAGCAGTGGAAGATATAATAGCAGGCATGTCCACAAGTAGAAGTGTGGGTTCAGTATTAATACCAGCTTGGCTTTCCACCATAAATAGAATATGGATCAGCACAACATGTACTCCTGAACTAACCATACCATTTTTCAAGTATTCATCAGGTTTTGGTACATGTCCTGACCCAAACCATTTGGCTTCTTCCAAAAATGCATTACACACAACACTCCACTGCAATTTAATTGTTGACTCATTAATAGTATTAGTATATATATATATATATATATATATATAACTCGATCCTGTATTTAGGAAAAGATTAACAAAAAGACTATCTTTAATTGTACCGTTTTTTGCAAAGAGTTTTGAGGGTTCCAACCATGCATTCTATATATGTCGTGGCTAATTTCATTTGTTATTTCAAAAAGTGCTTTCAAGTACATCTTCATGCACTCTGGCAGGGGCTCTTCTGCGACATTAATGTCCCATCTGCATTATATTGAAATTTTTAATTTCCTTAATTTGTAGGTAGAATACTGTTCTTTAAGTTACAAGTTTGATAATTTCTTATACCTTCTTAAAAAAAAACATTGATTAATTCTATGTATCCATCTAAAATTATGAAATCATCCAAATAGAATTATTTATGTGATATTGAATCTATCAGTATGTATATGTTTAATAAAAGACACCTTTAAAATAATTGAATGTTGATATGTTCAAAACATAACATATATTGCTAATTAAATAATATTTGTTAAAAAATTATTGTTTTTCATTATATATATATATATATTCAAAAACAAAATGAGTATGTGTTTATATCTTTCTAACATATAATATCATATTCATCAATTATAAATATTGTAAATATCTTGTCATAAACATGTGTTCAAAACTTAAAAGAAATTTTAACAATTATTTATATTTACTCATGTTATTATTCCATTTCTATTTTTATGCAATTTTCTTATTTTAAATTAAGGCCCTTAACATGAAAATCTAATTATTCTTTCAATTAATAAGAATTATGTACGGCTAAATTTTGAAAGAAAACAAAACAGTCGGTGCACGTTCGTTTGGTATAAATATAACATAGAATAGAATATGTATTATTATTTATTTGTTAGTTTAATTTTTAAGACCAAAAATTGTAATTTCTTTGAAATAATTATTCTCCACGGAATTCGACTGAACTGTTTAAAAGAAGAAACCTAATTCGATATATGATCAATAAATTTTATTATTAGATCAGATTATAATTAAAAATTATATAATCTGTTCGGATTTAGATTTACATATTTTATAATTCATTGTAATCCTATCTGTATCGAATTATCATTAAATTATAAATAAATAAATATTTTATTTTATAATATATTATATTCAAATATTATGCATACTATAATTATATTATATTACTATTTTAACTTAAAAAATAAATATAAATATTTATAATAATTTAATAATCAAATTAATATTAAATTATAAATAAATATATATTTTATTTTATAATATATATATTATAATTATATTAGATTATTATTTTAACTTAAAAAATATATAAATATTTATAATAATTTAATAATCTTAGAGAATAATTCTTATTCTTTTTTATTTTTTAGATATGATTATAAATAATTTATCATAAAAATATTAATTTAAAATTTAAATTTGTATGTATTGTATATTATATAAGACAATAATTTATAAATAAATTTTAATCTCAATTTAATCATATCTGATCCAAAAAAATCTGATCTGTTTGAATTTGAATTGATTCGGATTGATTATATGATCAGATCAGATTTTGATTGAAAATGTTTTTGAATCAGATCGGATTTAAACTGATCAAAAATAAAAAAAATTCAATCCACTATTTACTCCTATTAGAGATATAAAAAATATATATTCTTTACCGGATGAGAAGAATAATTATTTCTTCTATTAAAGGAATAGGATTTTGATATACTTTTACTAAAAAAATTCTCACAATTATTAATAAAAATATCTATGTTGATATATATGGAGGAGGTTATTTTGAGAAAAAAAAAACTAAAGAAATTTATTTCATGATAACTACCGAAAAAAAAAATTAAAATTCATATTCCTAGTTTTCTATTCCCGTGAAGTATTATTCTTAACCTATTATCTATTTCTAATTATATGAACCCAAAATACCCTTATCTACTTAATTTTTTAAATAATTCGCCGTATAATCCTTGCCCTTTATCTTTTTTTTTATTACTAGTTTATTTACTTGATTTTATTTTTATTCATTTCTAAAAAAAACATATATTTTATGTTATAAAAAAACATACGTAGCGTTTAAACACGCAAAAAATATGCATTTTTATACAATAAGAAAATGCTTAAATGCTTGAATCTAATTAATATATATGAGCAAAAATGCTTGAAATTTATATGCCCCTAAACATTTTTCAGTCTTATTTTACCTATTGACAGCTTCAGTGAAGAGAATCAATTGATTAAGCGTCCCATAAACATCAAAAATGTCATCCATAAGATAAATAAATGATATGACTTTTGTGAGCTGAATCCTCTGTTTTGATAAGTTTGGATCTGTTAGACACGCCATGGACCAAACGTAACACTTATTAGCTATTTGATCTCTCGCTAACTTTAAATCGTTGGCCAAATCTAGATCTCTCCACCACCTAACAATTTCAAAACAAAAATTAGATAATCATATATAATTAATTAAACCATATCTTTTATATATAATTCACTTATACATTAATTGATTCCATTTTTAACCACTTTAAAAAAATATTTTTATTGTACATATATTGAATACTATTAAATATATACACTTTAAATATAAATAATATATGTATATATTAAATGGGAGGTTAGAAATAAAACTTAATCCTTGATTACAACACATTTGCATATATAATTAATTAACTAACCTGTAAATTTGAACAAGTTCATCTTGGTGCAAGGACTGGACAAAATTGAACTCCATCTTTGCTACATCTTGTAAAACATTAATCCATCCATTAGCTTCTCCAAAACAATTACCAAAAAAGTTGATTGCCATAAACTTGGATAAACTTTTATGATGTGGATTGGACAATGTATTTCCCATAACTCTAGCCAGATGAGGATCAAAGTTGGCCATTGATGAACTTATAATCTGAAAACAAAAATTCCCTGTTTCTTCAAGTTCTTCTTCTCCTTTTATACTCAACTGGGAAGCTTCATATAAACTCATCAAACCATTGATTTTGCCTTGATCACTTGTGTGTAATTTCTTCAACCTTATTTCATCTTTATTGCTTTTGAATTTACTAATTAGCACACCTTAATTAAAAAAAATTTAAAATATATTAAATGTGTGAGAATTAATTAATTAAAGCAAAAATAAAATAACCCACCACAAGGCACAGAATAACCATGTTGTCTCAACAATCTAAAGCGAAGAGCAAGTTCACGAAGGTCATGGCTAAAATAATATTCACTAGAGTTTTGATGAGGGACACTAAATATCAAAAACTGTGTTTGTAGAATTTCATCAATCTCTTCTTCAAATTTATATTCAATTCCTAGCCGTTGGATAGCATCTATCATGTTCAAACCTTCAATTGGATCTTCTCCTACTTTTCTCAGTACTTGCCTGAATATATTCAACTTTTGTTCGTGAACTTGAAAGTTAATATTATCTTCATCCTGAAACATGCATCAAACGAAAAGGGTAAGTAACTTAGTACTTAAACTAGGAATTTATTAATTAAATAAATAGTATAAATAAACAAAAGTACGTATTTGGAATTAATATGCATTGACATAAGTAAAAGGTTGTTGAGGAGTGAATACGTACAGAAAGCAAGTTATTATTTTGGGCAATTCTTAACTTCTGGGCAGTAGTAGTGGGCCTTAAAGATGATAAATTGGTTAAATTAGAGTCTTCATTTATTGGAATTTTGTTGCTTGATGAAGGAGAATATTGAAAAGAAGCTGATAAGAAAACATTCATAGAGTAAACAGCCATTAATTTGAAGACAAATTAGATGCAATTGAAACTGTAAAGGGAAGAAGATAGAGTTAACTGCAAGAATTAATGAACAAGAAATCTCATAACTGGGGATATTTATACGGCATTTTCTTCCGTTAATTGCATGCAACTTGAATCACCAAACCTCAAAAACGAAGAAAGGGGGAAGTGACGTTTAGATAATAAACGTTTCATTGCCTCATTGGTTCTCGTGATATTTAAATCTATTCAACTTTTTGTTCTTTTAAAAAGTTTTTATTCAATTTAATCCTCAAATTATTAATATTATATACAATTTAATACAAAATTATTTTTTCCTTTTTTAAATCCAAAATAGTTTTTACAAAATAAAATATGTATAAATTTATTAAACCCATTTTGTATCTTTTTTTGGTTTTTTATTTTCTCAAAATGAAACTAGAATAAACTCGTTTTAAAAAATATAGATTATTAAAATATCACAAATTTTTTATTATTTTAAAGAAATAAATGTGTGTACCTTACCTAGTTTCTATTTTTTTAATTTATTTTTTTAAAATTAAAAAGTATTTTTTTATAGAAAAAAGACATCACATTTGTCTCATTTTATGATCTCTATATTTGTTTTTTTCGTTTTAGTTTTAACCAAAGTTCCTTCTTGTTTTATTAAAAAATGATTAAAAAATAAATATAATGAATTTTATACTCCCTTGTAATTTATTTTAAAAATATTAAAATTTTGCTAAAAAAACAAAAAAAATATAAAAAAAAACCATTGCCCAAAGTTTCTTCTAGTTTTAATTTAAATAAAACATTAAAATTGTGACAAAAAGATATTTTATTAGTTTTTTTATTTTCATTAATTTATTTTTCTAAAACCATTGATTTTGGTATTCTTTTAAAAATATAAGTAGTTTTAGATCAAATCAGATATAATATTAATATTTTGAGGACTAAATTGAATTTAAAAAACTATATGAATACTAAATTGAATAGAATTTAATAGTATAGAGACTAATGGTGTATTTTATCTTATTATAAAAGAAGTATTAAACCCGCTTTTAATTGTTTTGAAAAATGCATGCGTAAAAAACCATCTTTCGATAGTGCAAACAAACATGCACTAATTTGTTTTTTAGTTTTTTTGTTTTACTGATTTTTTTAAATAACATATTAAATATTTGCACACTTATTTTTCATTGAACGAAATTTAAGGTCACGTTCTATTTAGTTTATATTAATTTTTAATCACAACAATAGAACATCTAATACTCGTGATTAATTTGAATTTTTTATTTTAAACTAAATATAATATATTAGCAGCTGGCTGTATTCCTATTTAATTCTATGTGGACTGTTTCTCTGGAAACGATCTTAGGATCAAATCCAGAATACCCGACTCTAACTAAAAGTCGAAGTCAGAGCCACCTGCGAAATATATTTTCATATTTTAAATTTATTATAAAATATATATCTTTTAATAATTAATTTTATAAAAATTATTGAATAAAAATAATTTATATTTAATTATTATTAAAAATATTTTTTAAATAATTTACACAAATATATCAACATTATTAAATTCTTATTATAATAATTAATTAAATATATTAAAAATAATAAATTATTTATTACAAATTTAAGAAATATAAGGCAGTTGACTATGATTCATTGTTATTGTGACTTTGATTTTTGTTTTGAGTGCAAATAATTAAAATTATTTTAGCGTTTTCCATGCGCTACTATTTTAATCAGTAACATATAAATTCTACTCGATGACTTCAGAAAACTAGGCATACTCAAAATTGAAAAAATAAAAAAATAATGATATTTTCATAATAAAAATTATTATTGTTTCATCAGTAACAACTTTATTAATTAATAATATAATTAATTTTAAAAATATAATCCATATTTTTATCACTATAATTGTAAAGTTATCATTATAAAAAAATTTATATAAATCAGGCTCATGATCATGTGATTCAATTTGTTAACATAATAATATATTATTAATTTTTATATTAAATAATAATTTTTATAAAAATAAATCATATATTAATAAATCATATCTATGTAAAAGTTTCTTTAAAAAATATTGACAAACCAGTTAATTATAAATACAAAATTAAATGCTAATATCATTAGGTCTAAACACAGTTTCGCACTAATGGCATTTATAGCTAGCCATGTGGACGAATGGTTTTAGAAGTTTATTTATTTTTGTAAAGTAGCACTTCGTACACTTGTTTTGAAGAATCAATCAAAAAATAATTTAGAATTTGTTTTATAAAGAGTTTTGTTTTATTATATATAAAAGTACTTTTTGTTTTTTAATTTATTTGAAAAAAAAAACTGTTTTGGCATATGTTTACCTAGCAAAAAAAATATATATGTTTGATAATAAGTTATATTTAAATTTGATTGATAATAAATTTTATTTTTGTTTGATAAATGAAAACATAAACATATGTAAAAATGAAAATGAGCTTGAAATTTAGTTTTTAATTTTTTTAGAGTTTCAAAGAGAATAAAAATTGTGTAAAAATAAGAATGAGTTTCAATTTAATTTTGGACTTAAAAAACATAATCGATTATTAAACGACAATAATTTCAAAACTTTGAGTCGAAATTTAAAACTTTAAAATAGAATCGACTACAAAAAAAACCTTAATCTTTTTTTAAAAATAATTTAGTTAATCTTACTTTTAAGTATTGTATAGAAGTCATTCTACATTTTAAAAGAAAATAGACTAAATTACTTCTAAAAAGATAAATAACTTATTTAAATTGACTTAATAATTTTAAAAAAATATTATTTATATTTTTATAAAATAATATCCTCTATATATAAGTAAATATGTAAAAAATTAATGAAAGAATTATACACCTTATATGAGTTATATAAAAGTCTGTCTTTAAAAGTAACTTAAGATATATAACTTAAAATCATAATGATTAAAATGTTATTTTAAAAAAATTAAGTGATTATGTTTGCACCATTTAAATAAAATTATATTTTAAACAAATTTATTCCTTATTAAATAATTAATTTTTTATTTTATCTTTCTTATAAATTTATAGATAGTATAAAAAAATTGTTATCATTCATCATGTCTTATATATTTTGTAAGAAAATTATGTTTAAAATTATATATTTTTTAAATATTCCTAGAAACTAGATGTTTTAGTTTCTATAATCCGGGGGATTGAATTTGAAATATATTGATTTAATAAGAAAGTTATGTTAGACTTAATTAGGAGAAAGTAGTAGCAGATATAACGTAAAGAATACTACTAAGACTACCAAACAATTTTATGGTAATTTACGGACCTAATTTTTCTTTTAAACTGTATCCTAATTTGTATTAGGGTTAAACATCGATTCAAAACCAACAATTTTAAATCAATTTAAATTCGATCTAATCTTAAATAAATTATAAATTATTCAATCTGAATCTGATCGGATCGGATATGTTAAAATTTTAATTTAAATTTAAAAATAAAAAACTATATAAAAAAACCAATTATGAATTATTCGATCTGATTAGATCTTCTATAAATATCAATATGAATAAATCCGAATTTGAATCCAATATAATTTCAACCTATAAAATAAAAAATTTACATAAAATAAAAAAAAATATTTTCCATATAAATTCAACAATAAATGACAACATGATTAAAAATAATTCAAAAAAATGATCAAAAAAAATTTTAACATCAATTACATAATTTAACTCAAAGCTAAGACTTAAAGGTACAATATTTATATAGAAAAATGCAAGGTGAGACCTAAAGGTAGAATGTTTGGGCAATGTAGAATGAGACTTTTTAACATAACTATGTACAGGTCTCTCTAGCAAAAGTTTAAGTAAAAACTCAAACTCTTGGACAAATACTTCTACAACTTTGACCAGAGTTATCTCCTGTTCTCCCTGACCATCTGACCATTGAAAACTACATCTCGATGAATCAATATCATATATGGGCAAAGAAAAATCATTACTAGATACCTCAATAGTCTCAATCTCCCTTGGTAGAGTTGTTTTCTTTCCAATCTTTGCTCCTCACAAACATCCTTGGCGTAGTCCTCTTAGGAGTAGCATCTCGCTTGAAAAAGTGATCAATATTTTCCATACTAGATGGATGATTAGTGGCACCAACAACCCTAGAGACCTTTATTAGATACTCAAATCGATCAAGTAAAGAATACATAGTCTAAAGGATATTAGTTGATTCAATACAACAAGCAAGCTCGTCAAAAGGCATTAATTTGACACATTTCTCATTGATTTTCAACACATCATAAGCCATTGCCAAGGATAAGGTAGATCTTATATGCTTAAGGAACTACTTCCAACACCTCACAAAACAATAAAGTTTTAATTGACCACTATGTAATACAAACTTTATCATACAATAGAACCCAACATCATAAACATATCAATCAATCGCCCATTTTAATATGCGATAGTTAGGTTTAATCAACAACTGGTGGAAAGTCCAACTTTCTAGCAAGATGATCAACCCACCTGTGCATTTTATTACTTTTCACTTGGACCGAACTATGTAGCTTTGTCCTCTGTCTTAGATACTCTGTTTTTGCCATTTTTTTCTTAAGAAGAATGTGAAAAAACATTGTAAGAATAAAAATTTTATCAATCATAAGCGCTACAAAACATTAACAAATAAATGGTAAGTATGGATTTGAGTACAAAAGACAAGCAAACTTTATCATACCTTTTGCATTTGATCTTCCAATTGGTCCCTAATTCTCCTCCTTTTAATCTCACGCTTGGTGAGAAACAGACCTTGCTATTGGACGCACTTGCAAAATCCTTACATATGCCTTATTTTTCTCTCTTGTTCAATAAATCACAGCCACTTCTTCTCTACACCATCACATTGGTGAATGGTTGCAAGATGGTCACAAATATAAACATCCATTCGGCCACTCATAAGAATCCAAAAATAGAGTAGCCAAAATATTATGAACCAATATCAATATCACATCACAAAATAGAGCATTTGAACATTGGAGAAAATGAAATCTAAAATCAACTGGGAATAACAATTGGGTAGGGAGTCTGTCAGTCAGGTAAGGGTGTCCATAAATTGGCCCAAATCAGACCAAACTGTAAAACCGAACCAAACTGAACCGGACTGAACGATTTTACAAATCAAACGATCTGATCTGGTTTGTATTTATCAAAACTATTTTTCAAACGGTCCAATCCATTTTAAACCGGTCGAACCGGTTTAATAAATATATTAAAATTTTCACATTTTTTTCATTAAAAATGTCCAAAAAACCGAACTAAATCAGACTGGATCGGACCGAACAGTTTTATAAATCAAACAGTCTGGTCCGATTTATAATAATTAAAACTGTTTCAAATGGTCCGGTCCGATCTGGTCTGTTCTGGTTAAACATTTTTTCCCAAAATCAGACTGGACCGTACCGTTGGACACCCCTACAGTGGGATGAAAAACGATGATTGGCTTCGGGCTGGGAAATGGGACAGTAGTTGACATCAGGCTTGATAGAAAATGTCGCACCATTGAGTCGAGTGTGAGTGAGAAATAGATTAGGGTTTTGTATTGTGAGAGGTTGAGAGCATGAGATATGTTATATGTTTAATTATTATAATATTATTAAATATATCATATCAGATTGGATTATATGAATTTGAATATTTTTAATCCGAATCCTAATCCGAGCGGATTGATAAAATCTAATTCGAATCTAATCCTACTTCATATTGAAACCACTCAATTTTTTAGAAGTTGACCGGATTTTTTGGATTGATTGGATATATTGCTCACTCCTAGGTCTTCCATCTGAAGTATTATGGTTCCATTTGGTTGATATACATAGGAGACCAACCTCAGAAAAGGTAACACATTTCTTTAGCTTTTTTCAACTTTTGAACTGATCCTGACCACTTAAGACCTTAATAGGAAGCGAGTTGGTATCATCTAGAGTAGTCCAAAATCCTTAAGACCTACGCAGATATCCTTAAAATGTACGAACCCATGTACAAACAATGTCTTTAAGATTTAACATATTTTCACTTATATCCTTAAGGTTTGTGAAAAGAATTCTAATACCCTTGAGGTTTATAGTTAATATCACTAATTCTCTTACATGGTTAACGACGTTAACTTTTCCTCTAATAATGTAATTTTCTTTTATTTGGCTCTAATACCATTTTGTGACTAGCTGTCTTATAACGCTAATTATTACTTTCAGTAAATTATTATTTAAAGACAAATCTTTAAGTTTCTTATTAAAATATTGTTTTATTTTTATAATATCCTTATGTTTATATTTATATTTATACAGACTTGTGATTAGTTTTTTTTATTCATTTTTTTATTTATCAGTTTTATAAATGTTATAAATAAATATTTAATTATTAAATATTCTTAATTGACTTAGAATTATAATTATCACACCTAAATTTGATAGTCTACCACGATTTCCTATTCAATTGTTTGTCTTCTTTTGTTACACCTAATATGACTCAACTTGTTCAAACCTTAACATCCTCTTGGTAATGGTTAAGTCTTTGTATTTTTAAATAATATGGCATCGAAATTAGACTGATTAAAAAATAAAAAAGGAGTGAATTTACTCTGTTTTATTCAAAATATTAATAATCGTTACAATTCTAAAAGTCAACTAAGAACCTTGAAACGATTTTTAATCGCTCACAATTTTGAAATACATAGTTGCTAGATGAATAATTTAAGAGTAGAGAGATTTTTGTTACTAAAATTGTGTTTAATTAATGGAAATAAATATTTCTTTTATATGACAAGGAATCCTTTTTTACAATAGTAAAAAATTATTGTTTTATCCATACTTTAATAATTCACCAAATTTTCTACTTTTGGCTTTTTAATCTAAGTCTTTCATTTCCATGACATTATCTTTCGACTAAAAATGTGGGTTTTACATCTTTATTCTTCTTTGTTTTTTTCTACTCACATTCCTTTTGATGACGTAGATGATGATGCTTCTTCGTCTTCTCAATCTCTAATGCAGTAAGTGGTACTTCCAAGATTAGTTCTTGAACATGCATTTGTACTCGACGTGCGTTGTTAACAATAATGATCAATCAATTACTTGAAGTGGCACACTGAACATCTGAATGATCTTTCTCAGGACCAATGCCCTGGGATCAATTGCTCCCACTAATCGAGTCATTCTCAAGAAATTTTGTATTTCTTAATTCCACAAACCTAGGGCTATGAGATGGATAATAAAACTTATATCTCTTAGACCTTTCGGCATATCCAACAAAATACTCATTTATGGTCCTTGGGTCCAACTTCTTTTCATATGGATTGTAGACTTTTACTTCAGATGGCAAACCCCAAATGCGTACATGTCGCAAACTCGGTTTCCAACCCTTGAATAACTCAATAGGTGTCTTTGGGATAGTCTTGGTTGGAACTCAATTCAATATGTATATATCCATCTTAAGAGCTTTAGTCCATAAGGACTCAGGATGTTTGGTGCTAGAAATCATGCTTCGCATCATGTCCAATAATGTCCAGTTTCTCCTTTTAGCTACTACATTTTGGTCCAGAGAGCCTAGCAAACTATATTGGGAAACAATCCCATTCTCTTGGAGAAACCTCGCAAATGGACCACTTGTTTGTCCATTCTTAGTGTATCTACCATAGTACTCTCCACCTCTATCTGATCTCACGATCTTAATTTGCTTGTCATATTGTTTCTCTACTTCAACTTTAAACATCTTAAAAACATTTAATGCTTTATTCTTACTGTTAAGCAAGTAAAGACATATATCATGAATAATAATCTATAAAAGAGACGAAGTATTTATCACGGTATGCATCCATGTCTAGACTACAAATATTTGTATGTATGATTTCCAATAATTCAGAGCTTCTTTTGGCACCCTTCTTCGAATTGTTTAATGCAATCTATACAAGTCTTCAAGTCACTAAAATATAGAGTACTAAGTACCCATCATTTACTAACCTTTTAATTCTCTCAATAGAGATATGTATCAATATCCAATGTCATAACATAGAAGAGTCTTCGTTCATAACACATCGTTTAGTACCAACATTTTCATGAACGTGCATAGTTGTATGGTTGTCATCATTTTACAAATTAAGGAGAAAAAGACCATCAGACAAAGTACCAAATCCAATAACATTAGATTTATAAAATAAATTAAAACCAGAGTTTGAAAAGTCAAAGGAATAACCATCTGATACAAGTCTGAATATTAAAATTATATTGCTAGAAAAACTAGGAATATAAAATATCTTTTCAAATTTAAAATGAAACCACTACTTAAAAACAAAATACATGTGCTAATGGCCTCCACATATGAGGGCATGTTATTTCCTGAATATACGTTACACTTACTTCCTATTGGTTTCCGTAGGTCTCACAAGTCCTACAATGAATTGGTAACATGGATTGTAGAACCAGAATCAACCCATCATGTGTTATGATTAACATCAATCATATTGGATTCATAACAAACAAATGAAACGTGAGTACATTTCCTATCAAGCCACTTCATGAACTTGGAGCATTGTTTCTTAACGTGCCCCTTCTTCTTGCAAAAGAAGCACACAATTTCCTTCTTAATGTCCTTTTGAAAAGGGATTTTTCCCTTCCCCTTGTCCCTAGCTTGATCCCTTTTGTTATTCTTTCCAGAGGTAGTCAAGTTCATATTTTCCTTTTTCCTTTTCCTTTATAAACAGTCTATCTTTTTTTCTGAACACATATGGTCAACAACTCATTGATAGACCATTTGTCCTTATGTGTGTTACATGATATCTTAAAAAAATCATACTAAGGTAAGGTACAAAAGATGTAGTGAACCAAAAATACTTCTGACATCTCAACCTCTAATGTTTTCAATTGGGCCGCAATATTCCTTATGTGCATGATATGATCACACATACCCTTAATGCTAGTGAGCCTTAGGGAAGAAAATTGTATCATAAGGATGCTCAACATTGCTTTGTATGAAGTGGCGAATTGCTCATACATAGCCTTTAGTAAGTTTTGGACCTTGTTATACTACTCGTACATAACAGAGAGACGATTAAATCGCTCCTACTTATCATAAAGAACAATTGCATTTGGAGAGTTGGTTTCAATTAATACAAGGGGCTCCTTCTTCCGAATGACGTAATCTATGTCCATCCATCCTAAGTAAGGAGAACTATCTCCTTTCAGAACTTGTAGTTGTCCCATTTGAGCTCAAAAACATCACATTTCATTTTTAAGAGTAATTAACAGGTTGAATTGCTGCAATAAATTAAATATTCATGCTCATGTTACTAAATTTGAAGCTAAAATATGACATGTTCTATCAATATAAAATCATGAAAAAATATTAATCTAGTGACATAAAACTTGCATGTGGGTTAAAGTTCTAATTCAATTAGATTTATCTTAACTTTATGATAAAATTATTAAATTATGTTTATTTTTTTAATTATTGTGCATAAATTAAAAAATATAATTTGTATTCGATCTTAATGAATCACACAAAAACATAATAATAAAATTTATAGGATAAGACTTATTATATCACATATGATTAATCACAATTAATGTTTATTTTTTAAATGAGATCCTAAATTAATTATTATAGTTTTAATTAATTAAAGATGTTGTAGCTACTTCCTAATTAATTAAACTATATGAATGACTTAAACATTAACTAAATCCTTAGACTCAATTATTGCATAAAATCATAAGCAATATTAATTTAATTTTAAATGTGTAAATATTATATATCTTAAGATTAAATATATGACAATAAATTATATAAGTAAAAATATACAATATAAGCACTAATTAAATCTATAAAGAACCATTAATAATTAATTTCATTATGCATAAATTATTTAATCAAATTTCATATGTATAATAAATTATAAAAATTATACATAAAAATACCAAAACAAATTTAAGCATAATGTATTTAAATAAATTTTAATGTATCCAAAAATTATTTAAATAAATGTCACATGTATAATAAATATTATACACATTACAAACCTAAGTTAAATAATTAATCACATTAAAATTATTTTTAGAATGATTTTTTTTCATTTTTTAATAAAAAATAAATTCTGAATGTATATAAAAATAAGCCTGGTACATATCCTAACACATAAAAATAAGTTTGGTACATATCCTAACACAAAGTACGTTGTGGTCCGGTGGACAAGACACTTCATTCTTAACCATGATATTCGGGTTTGATTCCCAACAAAACGAATATTTTTTTTAATTAAGAAATGACATGTCGTTTTTCCTTGTAAGAGTCGTCTTCAACCTCCAGTCGGGTCACGAGACCTGATTTTGATCCGAACAGAGGCCCGTCAATTTCTCTCTATTTCAGTGACTAAATTTGATGTTCTTTTTATCAAAATTCTCATAATTTGATTTCCGAGTGGTTCATGATATTATTTTGAATCAAAAATATCAAAATAAAAATAAATTAATTAAAAAATTTCAATGAATGCACACGGAAAATTGGAATTATTTTTTCATGTTTTTTTTCAAGTTTTAATTCACATGATCATTCAAATATCAATAATGAAATAATTTATAATTTCCATACGCATCAAAAATGAGCCAAATAAAAAACCCAAATTTTTAGTTCCTTGATTAATAGAGCAAAAAAGAGGTGTTTTCAAAACTTGGTTCCAATACCAAATGTTGGATTATAATTCAATCAAGAAATATTCAATAAATCATATGAAATTATGACTGCAAATGTAAACACAGCGAAAGCAAAAATGGATTAAAAGCATACATTTAATAATTAATCAAATTTCACCACTTACACGAGAACTTTAATAAATTTTTGTTTAATGCTTCTAAACCTTTTTGTGTTATCACAATAATACAAAGAACAATTCATCAAAGATTAATTGAATTTTCTCTCAATTTTCAACACATAGCATGCTTAGGGATCAAACCATATATTTATAGGAAAGTCTCAACTGTTATGTCCATCAAAGAACAATCAAATGTGCATCGAGGGGATACAAAATGTGAGTGATGGAAGTTATGGATCAACTTCTACCAATTGTTCAACTACTCGGTTGGTTGCCGAGCAATTTGAAGAGAAAAAAAAACAACATAATCAAGACATTTTATACCACAAAAAGTAGTAAAAAATTAGAAAAAGAAAAAGAAAAAATACATTAATATATATTTTACAATTTTAAATTTATTTATTAATAAATTATTTTATAATTATTTAAACACACTATATCCTTTAAATTTATATTTATTTTAATATTAATATATTATTTATTATATAATGATTTATAAACATGTTTTTAACTAGGTAAATGCATATCTAATGATATTTATTGTTAATAAATAACCTTAAAGAGCTTTGAAAGCAATTGAAAAGAAAATTCCAAACTGAATTACTTCATTGTTACTCATGCAATACGACAGACACTATATATAGCTAGACAAATGCATCTCTTTATTCTGTTATCAACTTAACAGAATCTTTCCCTCCTACAATAACTTAGCCATGTGTCATTAATCTTAGCAACTAACTCTAATTCAATACTTAAAAGAAAAAAAACTATAATACTTATATAAATTAATTAAGACTCAAGTATTATACATTTTATATACTTAAATAAATTATATATTATTAAGTCAAAAATTCACTATCTCTATTAGTCAATGAAAATATATATATCTTAAGTTTAAATAAATTTTAAATGATATATTTTATATTATTAATAAAAAAATTATATTTAAAAAAAATGCATGATGTATATATATATATATATATCTAATAATTTTTGTTTGCTTTAAGCAATAATAATACTTAAGAACCAAAATAAAAAAAATAATGATAATTAATATGATAATTGTTAACCAAAAATAATAATAATAAGATATGAAGTTAATTTGGATAGAAATTGATTTGATATAATATGATAGGATATATTTAATTTAAATTTATTTATTAAATAAATTAAATATAATAATAATATTAAATTAATTTTTAATATTATTTTATTTATTAAATAAAAAATAAAAAAAATAAACCGATTGAAATAAATTTAATAATTCATATTTTATTAAAATAATATATTTTAATTAATTTTTTTAATATACTATATAATGATTCGAACCCAAAATAACCAAAAACGAAAAAAAATTATTAATAAATTAATTCAATATAATTTATCTGATTTATAACCCTCTATTCCACAAGTACACCACTGTATAAAAGCATACAGTGTTTTGGTTTTATTTATAAAAAAACAAACAGAGTTTTGGTAAGTTTTATAAAATTATATATAAAGCTTGTATATATTGGTATATTTTTATGACACGAGCTGAAATTGACATAGTTAAAAATAGAAAGAAAAAAATAGGCATCTCATTATATTTATTAATATTTTAATTATTTTATTTCATAAGATTTTTTTTCAAATATCTATCGGTAAGATTTAATCCAATCTAATATTTTTTTCAAAAAAATTATATATAAAATAAAATTAATAAAAAATAACTAACGTATTACAATGTAATATTAAGATAATTAAATTTCATAAATTTTAAAACCTTTAATTAATGTTTCTAAATAACTAATAGTTTATTCTTTGGAGGAAGAAAAAAAAAAGACAAACAAACTAATGGTCTATTACTCTTTACGCACCCTTCAAGTGATGCTGCTCATACCCATTGATAATGCATGGCTTGCCTGACGGGTTATCTGCAAATTTTTTTTAGGTAATTTTGTAATATTCATGTTTTTGATAATAAAAATTATTTTTTAATCATATTCTAAAATAGTTATTATAATAACTAAAATATTTATAGAAAATGTTTAATCCTTTTAGTATATTAAATAATAAAGAATAAATATATTAAAAGGATACTAAAATTGATAACATAGATACTAAAATGATGAAATTAAATTTTTTTTTAAAATGAAAATCTTAAAATATTGAATAACTTTTTAAACATTTTTTATATTATAGGAAGGAGAATCATTTCAAAATATAATCATAAGATAAATTTTTTATCAAAACATAAATATTATAAAAGTATCGATCTCCATTTTTTTATAGATATTGTGAGGAAGGTATATATAAAATGATTATTTTAATATTTAATAAAGCTAAATATATCAATATTATAACCAATCATATGCCAATCGTATGGAAAACTACTTTATCATTTGATAAAGGAATGGATTATACTTACTGAATTGAGTTTCTATGGTGACTTTATCCCATTAAGATTTTATTCATATAATTATTAGAATATATTTATTTATTTAAATATTGAAGAAAAAATTTAAAAATATTATTTTCTTCCTTAAAGAAATATTTGAATATCACCTATTACTTATAATAATAAAATAGCATGATATTTTAATAAAATAAATATATTAGTCATATTTTTTAAAATATATATACTATAGTTATTTTATTATTTCATTATTTATTTTTATCAATTTTTTTAATAGTTTTTTGAAGAAATAACTTAAGTTTGATAGAATTAAGCTCACTAACATAGGCAGTTAATAAATAAAAAAATGTTTAAAGAAGTTAAAAACTAAAATAATTTAAGCTATCATATTTTGATTTAAAATTGATAAAATATTCATAAATATAATAATAATATGATTAAATTATATTAATTTAAATTAAGATGATTAATATATTTAATTATAAAAATAAAATAATATAAGTGTACTTTATATTATTATTTTGACGCATGTGAGGCACATGAAAATTTGATCTAAAGTATACTTATATTACTTTATTTTCATAATTAAATATATTAATTATCTTAGTTTAAATTAATATAATATTATTTAAAAATAGTTTTTAAACAATTTAAATTATTAAATTAAATAAATAAATTTTAATAATTATATAATTAAAATGTAAATTAAAAAAATTGCATGAATAAATCGAACAAAAATCTTCATGGATCGAATAATTAAATCTATCTTAGTTTTTAAATTCTTAATTAAAATGAATTTTTTTTTTGAGAAATTATAAAAATAATAACTCTAAAATTTATAACAATAAAAATAGTATCTCAATAATATTAAACACTATTCAAATGTACATCATTTAATAATAAAGGTATTTAAATAACTATAATTTAATTTAAACTATGTCTAATTAAATGATATTTAAAATAAAATAATATTATAAAATTTATTTTAATAATAAAAATATACAAAGTGATATAAAAATTTATTCTAATTTTTTTTTTCTTGCTCGTCTAGACATTGTATACCATGTACAAAAAGTAAATATTAGACAAACAAAAAGGAAAAAAACATTGATATATATATATTATAATTTTAAATTTATTTATTAATAAATAATTTTATAATTATTTAAACATATTATATCTCTTAAATTTATATTTATTTTAATATTAATGCTTTATTCATTATATATAACAACTTGATAGATGTAAAATAAAATAAAAAAATTGTTTATAAATTAATAAAAGTAAATGCACATCCAATGATATTTATTGTTAATACATAACCTTGAAGAGCTTTGAAAACAATTGAAAAGAAAACTCCAAACTAAATCACTTCATGGTTACTCATGCAATACGACACTATATATAGCTTGGCAAATACATCTCTTTATTCTGTTTAACTTAACCAAACTGAACTACTTCATGGTTACTCATGCTGTACGACACTATATTATATAGCTTGGCAAATACATCTCTTTATTCTGTTTAACTTAACAGAATCTTCCCTTCCAATATATAATAACTTAGCCATGTGTCATTAATTTCAGCCACTAACTCCAATTCATTAGTGTTTTAAAAAGAAATAACTACAATAATATTTTTTTCAGTATTTAAATAAATTACATATTATTGAATTAAAAATCTGTCGATAACACAATCTCTATTAGTTAATGGAAAAATATATATATCATAAATTTTAAATTAAATATTAATGAGTAAATTAAATTTATATAATTATATTTAATAAAAATATAAAATGATATATTTATGATATATAAATTCATCATAATTAATATATAAAAAGAAAGGTATATACACCTAAAAGACATATTTAGCGGAAAAATATATTAAAGTGAAGTGACGTACATATTAATCTAATTACTTTTGTTGCTACGAGAAACAATAATAGTTTTGAAAATGTTAAGTATTTTTGTCCCACATTGATTAGGAACAACGTAACAAAAATGTTTATAAGTTTGGACAATTATTAACTTAATAAGATCTTATTGGGTTGAGTTAGGCCTTTGTTTCTAACATGGTATTAAAGTTGGGCCTAGTCTCTATGTGCTTAGATCTAATTGGGTTCTACCACAGTCTCACCATGACGCTAATGTCTACCTTTGTTCGCCGTGTGGAGGGAGATTGTTAACTATCTTTGTCTCACATCGACTAGGAACAAAACAACAAAGTTACTTATAAACTTAGTCAACTCTTAACTTAATGAGATTTTATTGGGTTGAGTTAGACTTGATTTTCTAATAAAAAAAAACTAACTTCGTAATAATTTATGACACCGTACAATAATATGATATGAGATTGATTAGAATATTAAATAATATAATATAATATTAAAATATTTATTTTAATTTATTTATTAAAAAGATCAAATAGATACAAAAATTTAAATTTAACGTATTGAATTATTAATTTTAATATTTTTTTATCCATTAAACACTACATAGATATAAATTAATTTAAATAAATTTAATAAATCATATTTGATTAAATAATATATTTTTATTGATTTTTTTTAAGTAATAACTTGAAACAAGAAAAATCAAACCCAAAATTATCAGACATCAACAAATTATTTTATCAAATGAGTTGATATAAATATCATGATTTGTTACCCTCTACAACCATAATTGTCCTTTTAGTACACCACTGCAGGTTTCTTTTAACTCTATGCTACTTTATTACCACAAGTACAACCATTTATTTAAAAATGTGAGTGATAATTTGTGTTATAATTCTGTTAATTAAATCGAATTAGTTTAAATAATTTGAAAAAATCAAATTTAATTTAATTTGTATTTGAATCGGTACGTTAATGTGAAATAAAATTAAAGAGTCAATTAGAATTATATTAGGAGGAAATAAGACTAAATTTGAAACAAAATTTCAAGCTTGATGTTCTTGCACATTAGAAGGCATGCCAATATAGATATTTTGATGTTGCCATAATGGTACGTGATATCTTAAGTATTCATGTTATCATGGTTGCTTCAGACGCTACTTTTAGCATTGGTGGAAGAGTTTTTTTATCAATATTGTACCCCATTTTTGCCTTTTACAATTGAGACAATTGTTTGCGTTAAAGATTGGTTATTTATTTATTGACAAAGGTTAAATAATTAATTCTTTATGATCAATTTGTTCTTATTATGGATTGTATATCAATTATAAGTATCTCTTAACACTTGTTACTTACCTATTAAAGATAAATTGTGTGAGAAATTTAATAAAAATATTGCAAGTGAATTGACCAAAGTCAACACTCAATACTATTATAACATAGTTGTGCTTAAGGATGAAGAACTAACTAAATATGTTGATATAAATTTAATTTTTTATTACTTATTATATGTATTTAAAATTATGTCTTTGTAGGGATCTAATGTTATATTCAATGTAAAATTAAAAATATAAAGAGATCAATATGTGATATGTTACTCTTTGTTTAGTGATTGGAAAAAAAAATTTGTTTAATCTTATTCATATAGTTCTTTATTTAGGGTTGGAAAAATTTGGTCTCTTAATTCAAATTGTAAGTTTCTATGAAGATACGACAATCTCTAACTTTTTGTATAAAAGGTATTTTATGGTATTTATCTTTGTCAAATTTATTTAAAAATTGACATATTGCTTTAAGAATTAGCTTTGTAGCTTATATTTATTAGTATTTTTGTTTTTTAATTAACTAATTATTTTAACAGAGCAAGTGTGTTAGTAGTTGTATTATTTTTATGGACTCTATTATATGCGTGAGTTATTCATTCAATGTTAATTTATCATTTGTTTAAAATGTTAGTTGTAATACTATTTATTTTATTTTTGGTATTTCGTGTAATTCTTTTGAGTTAATAAGTTTTAATCATTAAATATATATTTTTATTTATAAAAAAAGAAGTCTAATCAATTAAAAAAATATACAATTAACAATTCAAATTAATTTGGATCAATTTGAGACAACTCTTTTGTGTTTGATTTGGATTCGAATTCACCTTTGTCAACTCAAATTACATTTGAATTGAACTAAGGTTTAACCAATTTAGAGTTTTGGTTTTATTAAAAAAAACAAAAGAGTTTTGGAAGTTTAAAAAAATAATATGTAAATCTTAGATATATTTTGATGAGACAAAAGATATACTTAAAAATAAAAAGAAAAATAGGCATTTGATTTTATTTTAAATTAATATATGTTAATTATTTTTCCATTAAATTTATTAATATTTTAATATTTTGGATTGATTTTTTTAATTATTATTTTTTTGAATTTTTAAGACATTTTATTTTTTAAATATCTATCAGTTTATTATACTAAGATTTAACTCAATTTAATTTAAATTTTAAAAATAAAAAAAATATCCAAAAAAATTTAAATTGATAAGAAATTATTAAAATGTTTAAAAATATAACAATTAGATAACTAAAATGTACAAATTTCAAAAACTTTAACTAAAGAATAAGATATCCTTATAAATAATTAAAAGGATAAAAGATTAAAAAAACCAACTAATAGTCTATTACTATTTCGTGTGCTTCGAGTGATTGTTGCTCCTACCCATTCATAATGCATGGGTTGCCTGACGGGTTAGTTCGATGCAATTTTTTTGATAGATATTGGGCAGAAGATATATACAAAATGATTACTATAATATTTAAAACAAGCTAAATATACCAATATTATAAGCAATCATGTTACCAATATATATTAAGGAAAGACTACTTCATCATTTGGTAAAGGAAGAAAGGATTATAATTTTGATGGTGACTTTATCCGATTAAGATTTTATTCATATAATTATTAGAATATATTTATTTACTTAATAATTCTAAGTTTGACTATTAAAGGAAAATTTTAAAAAATCAATTTTTTATTAAATAAATATAAATATATATCATCAATTATTTATGAAATTTTGAGCGTAAAAACTTATTTAATTATTTAATTTTAATATTTTAATTTCATAATTATTAAAATATTTACTAAAAATCTCATAATTTTTTAAAATAAATACTTTAGTTCTATAACTTTTAAATTAGGCACTTATAATCATGCTATTTATAAAATTTATGTACTATAAATCCTTATTTTTTATATTTTTGATGGATTAAAAGTACTTATTTTAATAAGTATAAGGCTAAAAGTATCTAATTTTTATAATAACATTATTAATAGTGTCTATTTTATATAATAGCATGATTAGTAGTACTCAACTTACAAATTAGGGAATTAAAATACTCATTTTTGAAAAATATGAGACCTCTAATATCTAACCTAATAATTAGAAAACTAATGTACTCATTTAGTAATAATTAAATGACATCTAGAAAAAAATTCTAGTTACTAATAATATATTTTTAAATTATAGTAGTATGATATTTTAATCATTTTACTTTAATAAATTAAACATATTAGTAACATTTTAAAAAAATTATGTAATTTAGTCACTTTATTATTTTATTTTTAAACACTTTAGTTATTTTTTATCAATTTTTTATTTTTAGATCTTTTTTAGTGGAATAAATTAATTAACCTTGCTAGAAAATGCTAATAAATAAATAAAGAAGAAATTTTCTGAAAAGTTCAAAAATAAAGGGATTAAAATTATAAAATTTGACATAAAACTATTAAAAATTTATAAATGTAATAATAATATGATTAAAGTTTATAAATTTAAAATAAGATGATCAATGTATTCAATTTATGAAAGTAAAGTAATACATATCAATTTTTTCTTTGGATTATTATTTGGACACATGTGATAAGCACATTTCATTGAATGAAAAATCTAATCTTTATTAGAAAATAGTTATTAAATTATCTAAATTTAAAATTATTAGATTAAATAAATAAGAATTATATGAATAAAGTATAAATTAGAAAAAATTACATAAATAAATCAAATAAAAATCTGCATGAATCGAATAATTAGATCTGTTTTATTTTTCAATTTCTTAGTTAAAATTAAATATTTTAAAAAAATTATAAAAAAATACTCCTAAAATTTATAATAAAAAAATAACACCTCAATAATATTAAATGAGCTCTAATTGAACGGTATTTAATATTAAACAGATCTAAATAGTTATAGTTCAATGTGAATGTCATCCAATTGTGAAATAATATGTTAGACTTCATTTTAATAATAAAAATATATAAAGTTATACAAAAATATCAATTTTATTGTTTTTCATTTTCATTCTCAACTTAATATTCAAATTATCATTTTTTTTTAATTTCAAAATAACATAGTTTGTTTCTCACGCATTATTTTCTCTTTATTTTTTTATTTCTTACCCAAGAGTCAAGATTAAGGAAGAGTATCATAACGAAATGGTCTATTTTTAGCTATTATGAATCTGATTCTATCCAAACGAATTGGGTTTAAAGATTTTCAATCTGTATCCAATTTAATGATAAAATCAATCTAAAATAATTCAAATTGATTTGATTTTTTTCAGATGAAAAAAGATTAAATTGATGTTGAAATTTATTTATGTATTATTATCATATATAAAATACAATATACATAATATTTAAATTTTAATTTGGTGTATTAGTAACAAAAATTATTATTTATAATCACAACTAAAAAAATTAAAAAAAGAAAGAAATATGTCTGAATAATTATTAAATCATTATAAAGATTTAATATTTATTTTTATTTTTTAAATAAAATAGTTATTTAATATAAAATATAATTTATTTATAATTTAATAATAATTTGTTATAAAATTTATAAATTTAAATTCGATTAAAATCCAAAAAAAAAATATATTTTTCAATCTAACTATATAATTTTTTTATTCTAATATGATCTAAATTCTACTAATCAGATTAATTTTTAAGTTTAAATAGATTAATATAATTATTTACTCCCTGCTAATCAATCAAAACATTCCATCAAAATAATAAATACGTTTTTAATTAAGTAATGCACATCCAATGGTTTTTATTGTCAATACATAACCATAAAGATCTTTGAAAGAAAACGAAAAGAAAACTCCAAACTTAATTAGTTCATGGTTATTCATGCAGTACGAGTACGACACTATCTATAGCTAGACAAATACAGCTATTTAATCTGTTTAGCTTAACAGAATCTTTCTCTACTACAGTAACTTACCTCTCAGCCACTAAATTTAGTTCAATAGGTTTTTTTTAAATAAAAACACATTTTTACTCATACTAATTAAAATTAAAATATTATATATTTTAAATATTTAAATAAATTATATGTTATTGAGTCAAAAACTTATTAATAACATAACATTTACTTTAAATTTACGTTTAGTTCACGGAATAGAATGTGAATAAGAATATAATGAAATGAAAATGAACCAATATTACTTATTTTGTTCACTGAAATTAAAGTATGAATCAGTATTACAAGACTTGATCTACAACTATAATGAAATAAAAAATACTATATATTACCTTTATATTTATATATTTAGTAAAATTTAAATAATATCATTTAATTCTTATTTTTCATCATATAAAATATATTATTGAAATATTTATTTTTTAAAATAAATATTAGTTAAAAATAAAATATATTATTAAAATTATTATTTTTCTAAATAGTCTTTAGGGTTTTGAGGTTTTGAGTTTGAAATTTAGGGATTTAGGGTTTAGGTTATAAGGTATAGGATTTAAGGTTTAGAGTTTAGGTTTTAGATTTTAGGTTAAAATTATTATTTTTTAAATAAGATTTTAGGTTTTGAGATTTAGGGTATAAAGTTTTGTGTTTAGGATTATATTTGTGGGTTAAGGTTTAGGGTTAAAATTATTATTTTTTTAAATAAGATTTAGGATTTAGAGTTATATTTGAAGTTAGAATAAAATTAGAACAAAAAACTAAAATGAGAATGAAATCATGATTATTAAGGGGAGATAATGAATTCTTATTACTTCTCTTTTACGAATTGATTTCTTTTCATTCTCAAGTTTTAGTACAATCAAACATAAAATTAGAATGAAACAATTTCAATTCCATTACATTCCAATGATACAAACATCACCTAATAGTTAATAATATATATATTTATGATATATAAATAAATGATAATTAAGATACTAAAAGAAAACATATGTGCTTAAAAACATATTTAGAAAGAAAAAAAAATAACAAAAGACGATAAGAGATATCCACGACCCCTCCCAAAAAAAATTAAATAACTAAAATTGTAATTTTTGACGAGATTTAATAATATAATATGATATGATTTAAATACGAAGTAATTAACTGGTTTTATAAGTCTACGTCAAAACTCATTTCAACCTTTATAGGGAAGTATCTATGAGTAAGAAGACTTCTGCAATTTCATTGAATTCCTTGCAAATAATATGGTTTTGGTTTCTTCTTCTCCTTTGTTTTCCTTTTTTTTTAATTGAATAGTATTTTATTAAAATAAGTAAGAGTTATTAGACTCTAAGAACGAGCAAAGTCTTAAAGGATAAAAGAATAAAAAGATCCCATCAATACAAGAACCAAATAGCAGAAATACAAAAGAAAATTACATCAAAATATCTTGAGCTGTTTTACAAAACAAAGGGTCACTCAGAGATTTGATGCGGTAGATTTTCTCAGCTAGACTTTTGACTTTGGAATCCCTTGCAGTAAAAGCCTTCACTGATCTTCTTACAGGAAACTTTTTGTTTCTAGCTAAATGCTTCAATGATTCTGCTGAAAGCTTCTCATATTTCAACGCACCACACACACTGATTTTGTCTTCTTCACTTAAATCAACATGAACCTGATCAGAGGAGATTTTATAGACACAAACCTCAAAAAATGTAAAAAAATTCAATTAATTTAGTTGCTAAGACAAACTAGGGCTCCTTTATATGTTTGGAAACTTAGGGTTATTTCACTTCAATCAATTTTTTTTTTTCAATTTTCTTATCATTAATTAACTTCACGTTTATTTATTATGATTTAAACCTTTTATGAAACGAGTTTTTGTTTTTTTCTCCTAAATGAAGTAGAAAACAAAAAGCGAGTTGTAAATACAAGAAAACATAACTCGTTATAAAATTAGCCTTTAGTGTTTTCACCCATTTGAAAAGAGACGCGAACCCTGGAATTTTTTTCGTGGAGAGACTAAGTACTTTTTAGATATTATATAATCTACTTAAAACAATTATTTAATTTTAAACTTTCATTTTGGAGCAGTTGTGTTATTCTCTTACCTAAAAAACATGATTCAAAATTTAAAATTTATTAGTAAAGTTAGTTCAAAATCATCATATATATTTTTACCGTAGTTGACATAATTTAAAAGTAAAATTAATCACTATTTGATTGTTGATTAACAGTTTTATATAAATTGAAATTTTAACTAAAGTTAAAAAAAATTTATACCAAAATAACTAAAGTTTTACGAGAATAAGAAGTTAAATTGATACTAAACATTTATTAAATACTTCTTCCTAATTATCATATTTACAAAAACATGCATAATCTTTTTTTCCTCTTGAACCTAAAAATATGAAAAATTTCATAAGTATTGCATTTATTTAAAAAATAATTTATATCCTAATAGTTGTACAATTTAAATAGCATGATTCGTATATTTCAGTTGAAAAAAAGGAGCAATTCTAAGACAATAAAAACTTCCATTTTTGTATGCTAAATGAAAAGTTCATAACTATTTAACCTTTTTAAAAAATATATCCTGATATTTTATTATTTGTAAAGTTTGAATTTCTTTCTTCTAATAAAAAAAAATTACTGTTTATGTTTTCTTTAACACTAAATATCCAAAATAAACTTATAAAAAGTTTAAAATAAGATATAATAATTAATATATTGATTTACATTCTAATTTTTTAACTAATCAAAATAGTCCTAAAAAATTAATTTAACTAATCTAATAATTAATACTTTTTTTCTTCATTTTTATTCATTTAGTATTCAAATTTCTTCGATTTGATCTATATAAAATTATATATTTTTAGTTTAACTAATTTAAATGTTTTTAAGAATATTAAATTGATAAAATTAATACCGAAAAACCCACATAATCAAGTAACAAAAAATAGTGTATAATTCATCTTAATTAATAAGTGTTATTTTACAAAAATATTTAGATGGATACTATTCATTTTTTTCTCAAAAAATTTAATGGGATTACAACATCTTAGCAGTCTTCATTGTCCCGTCAATATTTGAAAGTACTTCCAACTAAAAGAACAGCAATCCCAAACAAACCCGTAAATCATTGTCGATCAAATAATTCATCAACAAACATAGAAACTTTCATTAGAGTGCCATACCTCAAAATAAATATCCATTGCTGCGTAGAGTTTGTCATGAAACTCTCTTGCACAATCTGGTAGAAAAGAGGCCAATTCTGAGAATTTTGAAGGTCTCAAGTAGGAATCTGGAGCCACTTCAATAAGGTATGCATCAATAATTTGTCCAACCTTATACAAACGGCTTCTTTGTAAATGAGACACCCCTTGAAGAAGAAATGCTTTAACAAACCTCAGAACCATATTCACGTCATAAATATATTTACATTTAAGTGAAGATGGAAAAATAAGGTAATTGATATTTGCTTGATCCAATTGTGAACCCATCAGACTCTCTAACTTGTTTATATATCTCTTCCTTGCTTTAACTCTTAATGCCAACTGATATATATTGAATAAGCCTTTGAAAGAAAGAGAACTCCTATCATTCAAATAAAGCAGACGAGTCACAAACTCTGTGATTTTACATTTCTCAGCAGAACTAGCACCAATAATTTTCCACTTCTGATAATAGAAGAGGAACTTGGAAATTTTAGCATTGTCAAATTCTTGAGAGATCATAGTTCTGATTACCTTTTCTGTAATATTTGTATTTAGGAACAAAAGATCTTCAAACCACCAAGTTGTTTGAGAGAAATTGCTTCTCATACTTTCACTGATCTTTGTATTACATGAGAATTTAAAGCTTGAATTTTCTGAAGGAGAAGCATATGGGCTTGTAACACTACACAAAACAAGTTTTGCTACAAGGCAATCTAAGATTCTTTGCAATATAAAGGAAGAGTTTGTAGAAGGAAGTAAATCTTGACATTGCTTTAAAGCTATTAAGAGCTCAAACCATGTCCAAGAGCTGATATCTCCAAGTGATTTTTCAATTGGTGCTAAAAGATTTAGCCTTTCAGAACCATAAGCATCCATTTTTAAGAAACGTGCAGCAGAATTTAATAGAACTATGTTGGAATCCAAATGAGCAATCTCAGCTCTGCCCTTAATGTAACAAAACTATGCTATTAGCTCAAACCCCTGTGAACATCCAGTAAAGCTTGGAATATTATCACCTTTAGATTACTAGTGCTGTTGTGCTAAATCAACCCAAAAAAGCTGCAAATATGTAATTTGCATTTGTTAGAAGTATAAAGTAATAAAAAGAGAGTTTCAGTCTCTCAGAAGTATGAGAAATCAGTGCAAAAGTGTAAATCTTCTGTAGAAAGGAGTGGTGAGCTAATTGAATGAAACTGCGACTTTGAAAGGAATGCATTAATAAAAGTTTTTAAATAATAAATGATTATACACGAGTACAAACACTTTGCTTCGAATTTGCTCATAACTTATGAATAATAGTCTTATTGCAGTAGAATTTGTGATTAAGAGGGTTACCACCAAACAGAGCATTAAATTCATTGAGCAACCACAGAGCAGTAAAGAAGTTATTGATATATTCCCTATTGATTTTAAATAAAAAATTTATTATAAATAAAATTAAAAAGAAAAAAATAATCATTGATTGGTAAAGATTAGTATATAAAAAGATATCCAAAGATTATTGTAATGAAATTAAAGATTAATGTAAATTTTTCTTTAAAAAAATAAATAACCAATAAGGGAGTGATTCAGAAACAATGAATAACAGCACGGTCATCTTTAACCTCTAGAATCTATTAAAAGTACATCTATTAGACACTTTAGATTCCTTTGAAAATTGTTGCAAATAAATGGATTTACTGTGTATGCTTGCAAGAAAGATAATACAGAAGCAAATGAGCGAGTTATTAAGGTGATGAAAGGTACGCATCATAGAGAAAAATGAACTAGGTTTCGATTTGGGTCCACTTAGAAGATAAGAATGATTTCTAAAAAAGAAAAAGGAAAAAAATGAAATTAAGAATTAAAGCTAGAGACTTTCTTAGAGAAAGAGACAATAAGAATTCATAAGACATGTCTTTAAGCAACATACGTTGTTCACCATAAACACTTCCTCTCTATTGATATGTATTTTGAGCTTGTTAACATGCTTCTAGATTGACAAAAAAGAAACCCACAGTTGAAGAATTGGAGCCTTTTAAAAAGTTGGGCTTTTCGAATGGAACCAAATAAATAAAAGCGAAAGAACAATGGTGAAGATTCAAAAGAGATGTCTTGAAAAACCGAGCTGATGATTGGTCAATGAGCGACGAAGCAATGTCGGTAAGCAGTAAAAAGACATAGGATAGCTGGTAACAAGAAGAAATTGGTCATTTTATAAAGAAATAAATACTTTTCCACTTTTCTTTGGAAATGTGAGTGTAGAATCACTTGGCCTCAATTACATAATCAGTACATTTAAGCTTTTTTTTTAAATGTATTTTATTCTTAAAACACGTACTTTATTTAAAAAACAGTTTTTTAATAAAATATTTTAAAAAAAGTTTTAAATATATGTTTGAATAAATTTAATAAAAGTTTTAATAAAAATATTATTTTATTTTTCACAGGAAACTTGAAGGTTGTACTTCGTTTTAAGAACTCACACAAGTTTTTTTCTTTAATTTAGTACACTTAGCAAGTCGTTGCCCCTAATTAACATATTCAAACTGATTTTTAAAGTACCATATACAAAATGCATACAAACAAAACACTCATATAAGTTTTCGTTTAGTTCGTAGAATGAAATCGAAATAAAAATGAGAATGAAATGAAAAAGAAACAATGTTGTTTGGTTTGACAACTGTAATCAAGCTCGAAATCAGGATTAAAGTGTTTGATTTATCACTGGAATAGAATGAAAAAAATTATAAATTACCTTAATACTCCTACATTCAGTAAAGTTCAAATAATTTCATTTAATTATTATTTTTTCGTCACACAAAATATATTATTAAAATCATTATTTTTCTAAATAATTATTACTTAATTAAAAATAAAATATATTATTAAAATTATTATTTTTCTAAATAGGATTTAGGGTTTTAAGATTTGGGATTTAAGGTTTAGAGATTTAAGATTTGGGGTTTAGGAATATGTGTAGGTTAAGGTTTAGGGTTAAAATTATTATTTTTCTAAAAAGAGTTTAGGGTTTTAGAATTTGGGATTTTAGATTTAGGGTTTAGGGTTTAGAGTTTTAGGATTTGAAATTTGGGGTTTAGAGTTTAAGGTTTAAGATTTAAAGTTTAGGGTTTTAAAATTTTGGGTTTTGGGTTTAAAGTTTTGAGATTTTGAGTTTTGTGTTTTAAGATTTGGATTTAGGGTTTAAGATTTTGGGATTTTAGGATTAGGGTTAGAGTTTTGGGTTTTAGATTTGGTGATTTAGGATTTGAGTTTAAGGTTATATTTGGGATGAAGATAAAATAAAAAAAAATTAAGATGAGAATAAAATCATGATTCCTAAAAAGAGAAAAAGAATTGTGATTCATTCTCTTTTAATAATCGATTTCATTTTGTCCCCTCTATTCAGCCCAACAAAACACACAAATAAAAAAAATCAATTTCGCTCCGACCAAACATTGCCTAAATTCAATAAATTAAAATAGGCTTAATTTTTTAAAAAATTCCATTATGTCTTAAAATGTCTATAACACCCTTAAAGGGTGTAATGAAGATAAAAATTCAAAGATGAATTTGATATCCAACTCTAACTGCTATTTTACCAACCGAAAAAAAAAACCCTGTCATACGTGTAGCAAGCAACGCATGCAAAAGAATTATTAGAGTTTCACATTACCCTCACAGGCTCACACTATGTATTGTTGTATGATTATTAAACATGTATTTTTATTTTTTAAATAAATGTCTCTTTTTTCAAAAAGAGCAGGAAAAAGCGTCTATAAAACACTCCACTGAAAAAGAATAATAATCAAGAATGAAGGGTTCCAGTGATCTGGATATAATTTATTTTTGTTCTTCTAATGAAAACAGAGGTTTAAGCAAGAAACTTTAAACCACAAGTAGCATGAGAATGAGAAAGGAATATATAATCAAAATTCAGACTTTATCACAGCTCAGCCAAGTCTGGAACATACTAAACTTGGAGCACAGACCAGAATTTAAGAGGTCAATCAGGCCGCATGGTGTGAGCTCATCTAGAATGATTCTTATGCATAACATCACTTTCTCTTAAAAGGTGAGAAAACACATTAATTATCAAAAGAAACAAAGAACAAAAACAATAATGTGAGACGACCTTCCACACCTCCAAAAAAAAATCCACTAGAAATTTGGAATTCGTATGGCATCATTTTCTTACTAAACCTGAACAGTAAAGTTGCTCCCATGCAAGGTGCAGACAAGTTTACGCCTGGCCATAATTCAAATGACCCATCAGAAGATTAATTTATCAGTCATTGAATCTTAATCTTCTTGCCAATAAATCCTGGAGCTACTTTGCTGACAACCCAAATTCTTCAGTATCCATTGATCTGAGGCCTAGATGTTCGACCCATCAGCCGTGAAAAAGGCATCTGGCTCTGACCAGGGAGACTCCTTGGGCTAGAATGATGATCACTTTTTGAATCGGAGACTGATCTAGAGAATGCTTGGGCAAGGTCAACAGCTGAAGCCACTTTTCCATATCGCACACCAGCAGCAGCATCTGAGGTCTGCTTTGCCTGCTCAACAGGCTTACGCCAGGTCTCGGGTGATGGTGGCCTGTCTGGCTGCTGATGTTGCCTCTCGGTCTCTCTGCTCTTCCGGTTCTCATTACGCCAGTTTCTCCTCTGTATATCAACCTGGTGCTCCCTCTTCTCTGTGTCAACCTGGTGCTCCCTCCTCTCACTTCTCTTTCCAGTTCTTTGGTCCATAAAATGATTCTCATTTTTACCACTGTAATGTGAAGTATTTGCATTACCAGAAACTCTGTCACTCCGAACATCATACTCAACCCTTCACGAATTCAAAATTGGTCCAGTTAATACAATAAGGCAATACTGCAATAAGGGGAGAGGGGAAATTGGAGACAATGTCATTACTTTTCAGATTTTGTGACTACCACATCACTTATTCCTCTCGCCTTCAGAACCTGTAAATAGGGATAACAAAAACTATCAAACAGAGACCAAGCCACTAGACATTAAAGACTCATGACCCACTGCAAGTTGACCGCACCTACTAGTGAGAACTGAGGGCAAAGGAGGGATGGGAGGTAGGGCATGCATAGGAAGGACGAGAGAATGGCAAGGGAAGAAGCAGCAAGAAGAATCCCAATACAGATTTTTTAAAAAAATTTAAATTTAAATTTATTTACTAAAATCTAGAATAAACATTGAAAAACACTCACCAGTTCTCTTGGTCTAGCACCACCAAACAACGGATGCCTGAATCATGGTTATCAAGAGATGTAAGTGCCAGTAGGCAGTAGCAAACATGTTAATGGTAAAAGACAACTCAGGTTCTCTTCAGAAAATCAACATAGTAAAAGATAAAAAAGATGGTATTTTCCTATCTCATACTTCTAAAAATTAAATCATATCTATTTAAGAATATTTGATTTTGGGAAAAACACCACAGAAAGAGCAATTTATTAACTTTTTCATATGGAGCACAGAAAAATAAAGGTGTAGTGCATAATTAAAAAGTAGTAGGACTTGCTTTTCTTTCTTCTTTTTTTTTTGTCGGGTATCTCAAAAGGATTTTACTAATTTTTTTTTGGTTAAAAAAAGAGAGGAAAAGTTGGCACTAAAATTCGAAAGTATTAGAACCGTAGAAGTAGAGGGATTGTTGCAATAAATGTCATAAGTAAATTCTCTTTAAATAAAGATACTGCCTATGCCTTCTTAAGACCAACATTACCAAACCAAAGACCAAAATGGTTAAAATAAATACATAATTTAAAATTAATGATCAAGTATTTCAGATTTAAGTCCTTGAAAACATGGCAATTTATCAAGCTACGGATGTCTTACAACTATTTTTGATGATAACATCTAAACAAAATAGTGAATAGTGTTAAATATACTCGTGAACCTGTAACTTTTATACAGTGGGGGGTCCTTAGACTCCACCTCCAAACGTCTCAATTGGTACCGAGCTTCTACGAATCTGTATACTTAAGGGTCTGGTCACAGGTTCGAAGCTTGGGGAAGGCGAAAGAAACTCGTCATAGCTCAGTTTGGAGGTAGAGTCTAAGGATCCCCCATTGTATAAAAGCTACGGGTCCACGAGTATATCCTAACAAATAGTAATTACAGTGAGACAGTAGCCAGGCTCCATTGATATCATCAAATGATTTAAGTGTTATCTTCCTAATAAGAATCACCTATACAAGATATTTGTACGAGTCCGATGAAACAAAAACAACAGAAAATAATGATCCACAAAGGTAATTGGTCATTAGCATGCAGAAACATATAACCACAAACCCAAGAAAATGGCTGGAAAGTCCTTAGGGTAAAGAAGGCAACTCCATGTCGTCAAGCCAGCCCATGAAAAGTAGATAAACCAACAACTTGCAATAAAAATAGAAAAGAGATTCCAAGAGTAAGATCTTTTTTTTATTTTTTTAAGGTTTTTATGGGTGGTATAACAGAAAATGTCAATTCTTATGATCAGGCATAGATAGTCAAACTGCTAGGACAAAAACGACACTTTTGCTGCTGATATAGCAGTTCACTAAAACACGTATCAGCTGATACCAAATGTAGCAGATGGCACCAACTGAAAAACAGACAGATAAACAGGAACCTATAAGTCTATAATTTAGAAAATAATTTGATATGAACTGTCTGATACTCCAACTTTATTGAAATTGCCTAAAGCTCCTAATAGATAATGACCTGCATCTAGTATAAGCTAAACAACAGGCAGAATTAAGATCGAAGCAAATCTGGTGATGCAACCAAAGGCCAAACGGGTCCATATGTTAATTCCTAGTCCAGGAACATGACATTGACAATATTTAGAAATTATAATTTAATTATTTTGATCTTTTATTCTTTTTTTTTTTTAGATAGGGAATCGTTCTAGACTTAGAGGTTTAGTATAAGATAACCCTTATCTAACCTCTTAAAAAAATATTTAACAAGAGAGCATCAATGAACGTAAATTTACTCTTAAGCAGAAATGTGCTTGACAGAAAAATAACATACAGAATTCCAAAACATCCAGTGCCAGGTTGCCTAAAAGATTTGTCTGACACAAGAGCCAAACAGCCAAGTGAAAAAAAAATTATAAGATAATTGCACAGCCATTACCATATACTCATTCTGTAATTCATTTAATGTTTGAATCAAGTTCTACCCATATTATTTAATTATCACTATTCTTCTAACATAACAAGGAGCCAAAACAAAAACAAACTCCTGAGGTCACACCTAATATAAATGTGAAACAAATATTTTTGCATGTGAAAATTATTATCTCATTTATAACTTCTAGAGAGTTAATTTAAGCAAAATTGCTCAAAGAACAGATAAAAAATATGTAGTGTTGCCATAACACCTTCAAAGCACAAAATTATTGCTTGATTCCCTTAAAATCATGAAAACAAGAGGAAAAATCCATATAACATTTTAAGGAACTAACCTGTCCCTTTCAACAATCCTTTCCACTTGTTCAAGAGGCTGAGAACGGGGCTTTAAATTCATTTTTGGACGCTCCAGGGTCTGCTTCACACTATTGGTGCAACCTAACCCAATTGTTGTCAGATTAATGTTTCCATGCACTTCACTGAAAGCTTCGGTATGTCCAGATAGAGTTGCTGGCTGATAGCCCTGTTATCAGCCAAATACAGAGAATTTAGTGAGCCAGAATATCAGACTCCTGTTTACAAAAAATATAAAAGGTTCCATTTGCAAAAATCATCCCTACCTGAGCATGATCAACTTCAGGAGATCCCAAAATCTCTACTGGCCTTGTTCTTGGAAGTAACTTCAACTTAGGCCGTTCTGAAGGTTCAGAGTGCACTGAGGTCTGCAATTCAGAGCCCACAAACTTGCTGCTAACATGATCTGGTTGACCCCAGTCAAAGTGACCGGTCGGGTTGATTTCCATTACCTCTGAATTAACTGGAACCCTGACCATCTCATAATCAAGCACCTCCCTCCTACCAGCCTGAAGGTGGTCATCAATATTAAGACTCCTTTCAGTGTGCCTGGCCAGGTTAACATCATGATGATCGCTCCCACTAATTGCATCCATCTTGCCATGGGTAATATTACCATAAACCTTCGAGTCCAATCCACTCTCTACATCAGCAGACCTTATAACTTCTACATCTGATTGGTCTTGGACAGAATGCTTAGATTGCCATCTGCCAGAAGATACCTTTTCAAGCGCACTAGCATGAGCCAACTTGGAGACAGCACTAGGTGCCGACCATACAGATTGAACTCTCTCAGTAACACCTGTTGCCCCCTTTCTAGCTGCCCATGCATTTGGATAAGTCCCACCAACACCCTTCCCAACACTGCCATCTAAGTTCTGCGAATTTGCCCCAACATGAGTAGATTCATTGACCCCTCCTGAGTATGAATTCTCCATACCACTGGGCAATGAGGAAGTTGGAACCCATCCTTGCCGAACCAATGAACAACCAGTAGGAGCAGATTCTGGCTTGAGCTCTACCCGAGCTGGTGGCCCTTGGAAACTCTCATCACTGATTGTCCTACGCGGTGCAGATACACCATCAAGGGGCTTCCTCTCATCCTCATCAAAGTTTCGTCCAATATGAGCAGAATGAGCCAAAAATGGAGCTTTATCATCAAAATGTTTGGTCGCTGGAGAAGTGTGAGGCCGGGAACGGTGATCAGATCGACCAGCCGTATTCCCCCAAGTAGATGGCCGTTCATAACCAGAACGATCTGTATGCCTAATAATTCTGCAAGGGACGAAGATATTTTACAGATAATCAAGTAGGGGTTGCAGAAACAGATCCTGCTAAAATCATTGAACTGGAAATTACAATAGGGAGAACTTAGGAAGGGCAAACAGATCTAGTACAATAAAGGGAAAGGGAAAATTCTCAGATTAGCAAAATATCAACGCTTTTATTTTTAATTTGTAAAAATAAGATAACATAATAGAATACAACCCAAATGAATCGGATATGAAATAAAACAAGGAAGGGTCTAAAAGGGACTTACACGCCAGGAGCAGAAGGGAGAGGGAGATCAGTAGGAATAGAACCGCCATGAAAGTCCTTGAGAGTCATAGTGCTGCCACTGACTTTCTTCTTCGACATTGTCTTTTTCGCTTTCCCCTGCTGAAATTCGATTTTTTTTGTTTGTTGATTCTTGTGCTGGCTTTCTAGGGCTAAACAGAGAAAGAAAGAACAAGGAAGAAGGACATAATGGATTCGAAAACCCTGAAGGATGAAACAGAGAGAGCTGAAAGTTAAATGTGAGGGGAAGGATTGAGATTGAAGGAAGGAAATCTCTTAACGTCTATGGCTTTCGAGGAGAAACTTGTATATCTGATTGATAACGAGGTAGAGAACTTTTTGCTTCGTAACTTAAATAAATTTATTTTTACTAGTTTTTGTAATCATCGCATATACGTTTAAATTTAATAAATATATAATAACATTAATTATTAAATAATTGTTATTATTTTATAAAAAAATCATTTGATAAATATATATATATATATATAATATTATTAATTATTAAATAATAATTATTATTATTTTATAAAATAAAAAAGTGAGTATTTAAATATAAATTTTATATTTAAATTTTAATTGACATTATGATGTTAAAATATATTTATAAGATAATTTGTAAAATATTCTTAAAATTAACATTTAATTAATTTGTTATTTTAATAATAAATAAATAAATATTTATTTTGATTACGTGCGTGATACACGATCTTAATATTATATTCTTCATTCTCAAATCCACCAAAATATAAAATATATCTAATCAAATTTTAGTTTTTTTTTTAACATTATATTTTTTATCTATCTTACATGTTACATTCTTTTAAATATTTACTTATAATAAAGTTTATTTAATTTATTTTGTTTGTCATGTAAAACATTTTTATATATTTATTTAAAAAATTATTGGTACAATAAGATTTGTAGAGAATAATGTCGACTTTAATGGGTATATAAGATTATATATATATATATAGATATTATGAGTTACATATGTTATTATTTGAATGGTACGATCTTTTTTGATTGTTTCTGAACAGAATATAGGTTCATTGTCTTAGGATGAGATCTTTCATATACATCTTAAAAATATCTAAGGCACATTGTCTCAAGGTGAGGCCACATCACGATCGAGGTCACATCCCCTCGTATATATGCCAACCTTGCTACGTTGAGGTAACACTTTACCAAGGTCATTAATAATTTCTTACACTAGTTTCTTGTACCTAAGGTAGGGTACCTCATGATAGGTTGTAATCCCAAGTCGTCGATACCTAGGTTAAGCATTCTATTTATCCTAACATTACAATTCGTGTAAAGGTGTCATAATCCTTACACCAACTGGGTTACATCAAGGTAACAATTGATCGAGGTCGTTGATCACTTCATGCACTAGTTTCCTATTCCCAATAAGAGATACCTCATGATAGGTCGGGTAAGATTTATGAGTGTTCACAATATTCGTGAACAAAATATTCAAATGTAATTTAGTTTTTAGTTATGTCTTTCAAGATCACTATTCAAGTTAAAGAAACTATCAAGCCTCAAATGAACACATCTTGGGTATATTTATGTTCTTATGTTTGTTAGATTAATTCATAGTAGACACATAGGAATATTTAGTATATATGTTACTCGATTGATCAAGTAATGTCTAGATCGGTTGAGGGGGTAGATCTATCAAACATCAATATACTACAATATAAGTTCTTTTGGAACTAATTTTAATATATGGTAAATTAATCAAAATTTTGGGTTATATTCATCTCGGATTTGATCGATCATGTATCGATCTCATTCGATCTATTTGGTTTCAAATTTTATTTTTATAGGATGGATGAATCGGGATTTGTCTAAAACGATCAATGTTTTATTGATCGCTACTTCTGTTGATTGAAAAGGATTTTGATTAATCGACCTTATTGGTTTGATCGATTGATCACAACTTAAATCAATCGAGCGGTGAAGTTCAAACTTTGACTTAATTGTTTTACTTGAGTCAAACTTTTAATTACTATATTGTCCTCATTCTGTAAAGTTATATCAAGTAATTTTTAAACAAATAAATAATTAGCCTTTGACCTAATGCTTAAACAAATTCTATTTATACAAACCCAAAGCATACAAATATCTCATTCATAATTGCTTTCACTTTTGCAACTTATGCTTTCTCTTTAAATTTGTTTTGCAAAACCTAGTTTGTTAGGCTTTTTTATTAGTTAATCTATCAAATTTGTTGTGATTGTATTTGATTGATTAACAAGCCTAAGTTATTTATGATATTGTACTTAATCATCTGTTTTAAGGTTTGCTACTGATTTTGATTATATGTTATTATGTTAAATAAACTAGTTAGGATTGTTCATTGTTTTATCAATTTTAAGACATATTATACTTATGTTTTTGTGCTAATTTTTCCAGTACTAGATGAATAGGTTCGATAACTCGTGTGATTTATTGAAACATTGGTTTGGATGTGAACATCTTGCTTGTGGAGATTGTGAAAGAAAGAGAAGACTTGTACATAAGTTACTTAGGTGTATTACCTTGGAAGGTAATTTTAGTCTTTGCTTTATAATCAAACATCTTTTCATAGTGGATAGTTTGTTGGTCTAATTGACTGGTAGTTTTCCTTTAGATTATTGTTGTGACTTACATTGTTTTCACCTAAAAATGTTGCATGTCAATTTATCTTTTTACATGATTTTACTTACATGCAATTGCATGTTTAATCGTATGTAAAATTTTAATTTGACATATTTCTGTTAATTATTGATTCACTCTTCTAACTAATTAAATTCGCAACTTATAAACTTTCAATTGTTATTAGGACGGATACACATAGTGCTACCTAGGATCTTATTATGGATCATTGAGAAAGAGTTCATCTATTACTTGTGTTTCTCTCTTTGATGAGTCTAATTATCTATATTATAATGCTCATATGAGAACCTTTCTATGTTCTATAAATGAGAGTGTTTGAAACTCTTTTATTTATAGTTAGGAACCAGCTAAAGTAACCAAAGATAATGTAGTAGTCATTCTTAAATATAGGAATGACTGGACTATTGAAAATAAAACTAGCGTAACTAAAACCAAAAGGGTATAAATGCTATACTCAGTGCTATTCATACCAAATTAAAAGCACAAAACTTCGCATGTTAGGTATTAGGTTTGGAAATCTTATAATGAACGAGTCTAAAACCCTTTATGAATTTTGTATTAAATAATGTGATATTATTAACTCATATGCTAATCTTGGTGAAAAGATTGAGGAATTCAGGTTTGTTCGAAAGATTCTCTATTCTTTACCAGTTCTCTTCCATGCTAAGGTCACTATTATTGACGAAAGCAAAGATGTGGATACTATCAAAATTGAGAAACTAGTTGGATCCCTTCTTACTTTTGAGATGAGTTTTTGAACACCTCTAAAGAACAAAAATGTTGCTTTCATAAATGCCATGATTGAAGATGGTGATCATGACACTGAAGATCTTGTACTCATAACTATAAAATTGAAGAAACCATTTAATAAAAAGAATCCTCAAATCAAAAGACAATCAAATCGCTCAAAGGATTAGAATCTGAGAGAATTTAAACTTGTAACTTCTGAAGGTAAAAAATCCAAATCCATTAGACCTTAATATTTTGAATGTTTGGGTTATGGTCACTTTTCGACTAATTGTGCCAATAAGAGGAACAAAATTGAAAGAGCAATCAATACTTCACTTACTTACTCTGAAAGTGACAATGATAATCAAGTTGAATCAGAAAAAAATTACAATAACTTTCTGGCATTTATTGCATCAATTAGTAAGAAAAGTGACTTTAAATTCTTACTAAATAAATCTATGTTAATAGCCTTAATGAATTGTTCATAAATTTAAGTAGATGTAAAAAGAAAAAAAGATAGATTATTTGTAAAAATAACCAAACTGAATGAAGAACTAAAATCCTTTGAAATCTTCAATGTATGAAAAAGAAAAACTTAATTTCTATAAATGTATTAATAATCTAAATTTAAGTCTTATATGTTTAAAATAGGAAAATTAAAACTTCATACAGGAACTTGAACAATTAAAGAAAGCTGTAAAGGTGTTGACCATTGAAGCTAAAAAGTTAAACAAGGTTCTATATTATGGAAACCTTTTGGAGATAAGAGAAGTTTAGATTATATATATGAGTACACTATGTCATTTTCGTTAAAATCAACTCAATTTGTAAAACCTGTAAACATGTCCTCCTCATATGCTACACCTTCAACATCAACGACCGCATTGATATGATCTTCTAACCTTACTCTTAATGTTACTCATTATACATAAAGAATATTTGCACTTGTGATTGAAAGATCTATTAAACTTGTGCATGCTTGTCATAACTGTGACAGAAAATGTCATATCAAACCTAACTATAGATTCTTTGTGACATCTCCTCATTTTACATGCATATTGCATCTTCACTAATAATGAATACGAAAAATAAAGGCAAGTCTAAGGATATACCGAAGAAAACTAAGTCAATTGTGTCAAACCCCAAAGATGTTAAGAAATTAATATTTTAAGAAAAAATGTTTTTTTTCCAATCAACTAACCATCTCTCTTATTAACCTAGGTATTTTTATTTGATGCTTAATTATTTTTTAATTGGTTTAGTTGTTTGGTTCTTAGTTTTATTTTAATTCATTTAAACTTTTAAAATGATAATAAATGAAGTAGAATTGTTCTAACATTGAAATAAACTTACAATATTTTTTTGGTACACAAATTTTTTACCAATTTCTATAACTTGATTTACATTGAGTGTTTATTGTGTAAAAGAGTGTTTTAATCTGTGTACTTATATTTTTCTTACATTTGGTGATTGATGTAAATAAGAATTCACTTACATATTCATTAGAGGTATATATATGTCATGTTTGAATTTTATAATTAATATTGTGAGATTTTAGGACTTGATAATTTTAATTATAAAATTATGTTTGAGTTTTATCTTTTATTTTATAAAATGCTATTATAGATAGATTTTTAATTTTAAGAAAATTATTTATTATAATGTGTGAAGCTAACACAATGAACAAAAATGATTATCTTATCACTAGTATGAAAATCAACGTACTAGATTTTTAATTAGTAAATATTTCCTTAAAAAATGATAGTAACTATTAAAGCAAAATAAAAGTAATTGCTTATACAAAAAAATATATTTTCTAAACTATAATAACAAATACCACATCTGCCATAAAAAAAACCATTATAGTTCTACCTTGAATAAAATAGCATGGTTTTTAATTAGAAATAATTTTTTTAAAAATAAATAATAAAAATAATATCTTTAAAATTTAAAAATAAAAAACATTATAATTTATATTCATTTTATATATTTTTATTAAAATATTGTTTAAATTAATATATCAATTAAATATTAAATATTAAATATTATTTAATTAAGGCCTAAGATATTTTTTTCGTTAAAAATTTGAAAATATTTTTCTTAATTTTTTTTTGGTCCAAATATGTTCACTGCTTCCTACCAAGTTGTTTGAATTTCGAATAGCTCTAGGGCTCACGAGCTTTGCACGTGTCCCGATCGAAGCAAACAACAAAAGGCCCTCCTACTTTTCGAGGTGCGTGGTAGCACGTGCAATACCGCCAGATCTAATTTCAAATTTCAGTCTTTCAGTTGCACATTCAAACCCTAACAACGGCCTTTTTGCCAAAACAAAAAAACCGCCAGATTGGATGCTGATTATGCTAAACAGAGGTTTTGGTAGGTTTGCACCACACACTTGATTCGTAGTTTCGACTAGGTTCTCATGGCTTTCCGCAACCAGAATAGGCCTCCTCGTAGCCCTTCAATTGTAAGTCTCTAGTTTCTTCGAATTTGGGTTTTCTTTCTCTGTCGTGTATTTGGATTTGTTTACGGTTAAAACTAGAAATGAATTTGTAAGTTTCTTCAAGTATGTTCATTTCATTTAAAAAATCAAAGAGTAATTTCTTTATGGTTTTATGCGGATATGAAGGAAAACTAAAAAAGCATGGAGTTGTATGTTATAATGTTACTGACACCAGTTAATCTGAATTTCCCCCTCTGGGCTTGTAACTAATAAACTAGAGTTATGTTAAAATGCTTTATTTGTTGTAGTTTTAGTATTATTATTATTATTATTTTGTTGTCGTTTTGACTTAATTTAATTAATTTTCCCCAAACTTGTTTTGTAGAAAAAAGATGGTAATGATGAGGCTCCATTAGACAAGCGGAGGAGGATTGCTGCATCAAGAATTCAGGGGCAGACAGGGAATGCCCTAAGGCGTCAGCCCTTTTCCACTGTTAGCAATAGGCAAGATGTTTCAGCTACCACAGATATGAGCAGTAATGAGGGTCAAGATAGTAGCAATGTCGAGTTCACAAAAGAAGAAGTCGAAGCACTTTTGAACGAGAAGTTGAAATCAAGCAGATTTGATCTCAAGGTTTTATCTTCCACAAAAGTTTTGAATTGATTAATCTTGATCTGTTAACTAGTTATAAATTTTGCACCCCAAATTTGGGGTACTTTCTAACCATCCTCTTTTTGGTATAACAGAAGCGATTAGAGCAGTTGGGAGATTACAGTAAGAGGCTCAAGCTCTGCATCAAATGGTTTGAACGAGTAGAGGATGGACTTTCCCTTGAGCAGGAAAAACTTCGCTGTGCATTGCATTCGTCTGAAAAAAAGTGCAGTGTTACTGGTAATTTGTTTTTCTTATTGAGAAAATGGCTTTTGCAAGTGAAGGAATGTTGTTGCATCATATATATAGTATCATAGTGTTGAACTCCATAAGAATTATGGGTCTTCTAATCTCTAAAGGTTAATCTAATGGTTGAAGACACCCTCAATCTTTATAAATTCTATTGTAACATTGTCCTTAATCAATGTGGAGCATTACTTTTAACATCCCTCTCAAAGTGTGAGTCTTTGTCTCTTACAAAGCCCATCACTTTGTATTTTTACCTATTTTATTACATTATATTCTATTTGGATCACTTGTCTTTTTTTATATTTGCAAGGCTTATTTTTTTTTTGTGAGATGAGAGCCAAAGTTTTTGTTCCAATAGATTGAAGCTCTGATATCATGTTAAAGCCCATAAGAATTATGGGCTTCTAATTTTAAAAGACAATGGGTAAAAATATCCAAATCCTTGTAAATCGTACAATAGGTCCATAGCATTATTCTTAATTGATGTTAGATATTATTCTTAACACACAAGCCTACTCACAGTTTACACGTGATTTACAAGTGTACATCGAATGAATCCTCTCTTCAACTCCCACTACAACTCAGTTATTTTTCATTCTTTTCCAGTTTAGTGTTTTTACTATTAGAGTTTTAGTTTTAGTTGTGGCAACGAAGTCCCTATAGTACAGCCGTAGTCAAAAGCCAATTTGTGACCAATGATGAAGCAAATCAGAGAAATTATGAGAGTAAATCTTAAACTTACAGTGTGTTGGAATGTTTGGCTACTTACGGGCCTTAGTTGTGATTGTAGAGAAGGTCTAGGGACTTAATTTTATGACTAAACATATAAGGATTGGGATTTAAAAATATTGCTCATAGTAAAGTGAACAATTGAATAAATTCTTGATAGCATTTTGGCAATATAGAGCCTGTTTTACAATATTATATTTGGAATCTGCAGTCACTGCATTTCACTTTGTCTCCATTTTATAGTGATCTTTTTGCTATTCTATAAAACAAATTGATCATTCATGAAAATCATTCCATTTGGTAGTTATGTAAGATGGCTGGTATTTTATAGTTGATGTAGATTTTTATTTTTATTTTTATAAGTAATTGTTGGTATTATCTTAGAGGTGGAGATGGAGACCAAGGTAACGGAGCTTAATGCAGTTCATTTGGAGTTGAGGGGAAATATTGCTGTTTTAGAGGAGAGGGTTGCAAGGGAAGAATCAGAAAAGTTGGTAAGATTAACTCTTGAAAAGTTAATGAAACCAGTGTTCTTTCTGTTTCTTTTATCATTTCAGGTTTAATTTTCCTATTATTTTACAACAGAATGCAATTAATTGCCATATAAGAGAAAAGGAAGCCAGAGATACTGCTGTGAAGTTGCAAGCTTCTCTTGCATCAGAGCTTGAAAAAACTCAGCAAGATAAGTTAGATGCTGAGAAGAGGGTAGGTAATAAGTGGTTTGGATTTGTCACGCATGTCTTCAATTTTCTAATTTGGAATAATTTTGTGGTTTGCAGGTTTCCTCAAGTGAGGATTTGTACAATCGAGCCCAAGAGTACAATAAAAGTCTACAACAATATAATAGCAAGCTTCAAAGTGATCTTGCAACAGCCATGCAGTCTCTTGAAAGAGTAGAAAAAGAAAAGGTGACAATTGTGGAGAACCTTGGCAATTTAAGAGGTCATAACAAGATATTGCTGGAGCAATTAAATTCAATCAAGGTAATATTTTTTGTGATTTATCACCCACATTCTTGAAATTCATTGTCCTGCCTAAACATAGTGGGATTATGGTTCGATAATCTATGATCTTAGAAGTTTGTAATGGTCTCCTTTTAATGGTTTTGTAGGGTTCACACGATGAGACTTTAAAGCAAAAAGAGTCTCTATTAGAAGAACTCGTAAGTCTTAGAGCAGAGTTATATCAAGTGAGGGAGGATCGCAATCGTCAAATAGTGCAGATACAAGATTTGACTGCAGAAGTAGCGAAGTACCAAGAACTAACTGGGAAGTCTATTGCAGATTTAGACAACTTGACAATAAAATCAAACACCATGGAGGTTTGCTCTTGATTCCTTATGCCCCATTCATAGCTTATCAAAAATACCATGGTAATTCTTAAAATGCTTCCATCAATCTGTTTCACAGGAGTTGTGTTCATCACAGAGAGAACGGATATGTATACTTGAGCATCAACTTGCAGCTGCAAATGAAAAATTGAAGGTAGCAACATGCTCTATGTTTTGGAGAAACTTGAGAATGTCTCATGAATAATTCTGAATTAGAGGATGTGTCATTCAATGTTAATAATAACTATTTTGCTCGCTCTCTTTGTTTCTCTTAGATGGTGGATTCATCCGCTTCAGAGACAAGAGCAGAATATGAGCAGCAGAAGAGAATATTGCATGAGTTACAAGATCGACTGGCAGAGACAGAACTCCAAGTTCTGGAGGGAGAAAGGCTGAGGAAAAAGCTACATAACACAATTCTGGTATTTCTTTGTGAGTTTGTTCAACATCTGTTAGCTTTTATAAGCTTTCAGTTGTGTTAAAGTTTTTCTCACTGCAGGAATTGAAAGGAAATATTAGAGTATTCTGCCGAGTACGGCCCTTGTTGCCGGATGATGGTGCTGGAACAGATACCAGTGTAATCTCTTTTCCAACTTCAACAGAAGCTCTTGGCCGTGGTATTGATGTTTTACAAAATGGTATTGACATCTGCATTATCCTTCGTTTATATCCTTAAAAATTTGAAGTTCTGGGATATATTATTCATTGGATTCTGTTTTGCACCACTTAAAATATAATTCTAATGCTGAAGCTTTGTTTCACTTCCATTTTCTGCAGGGCAGAGATACCCTTTTACATTTGACAAAGTGTTTAATCACGAACCATCACAACAAGATGTTTTTGTGGAGATATCACAGCTGGTACAGAGTGCACTTGATGGATACAAGGTGAAACTAATGTTTTTTGCTTTCTGCTTTAGTAATTTTGAGTGCATCTGAAATTCCTATTGTTACTGTGGGATTTTGAGTAACTAGAGCTTTCTTAGTTAAGTTGATTGACCTTCAAGGGCAAGATCGAGCATATATTTGACTATTTGCAGGTATAAGATGTGAATCAATCTTGATTTTGCCTTAACTGGAATTGCACTATGTATGGTCTCATATTATGGGATTAAAGTTAGTAGTATTGTCTAGTGAGCAGTGGATAGCTTTATTCTGCATGATCTTAGGCTGGAATTGTATAATGATTTTAGTGCTAAACCTTGTTTCTTTATGTTACCCTTGATAAATCCAATCTGTCATTGGTTTTTCCATAGGTAGAATTTCAAACAGTACTATTGGATTTTTTTGTAGGTTTGCATATTTGCCTATGGTCAGACAGGATCAGGTAAGACCTATACCATGATGGGTAGGCCAGAAGTCCCAGAGCAGAAAGGCCTGATTCCCCGTTCACTTGAACAAATATTCCAAACTAGTCAGTCTCTCCAAGCCCAGGGCTGGAAGTACAAGATGCAGGTATTGGTCTTGTTTTTCATCCTTTCATATATGTTGAAAATTGAATTCTAGATTGATAAAAATCAACAGATGTTGTTAATTGATGCTGAAAAAAGGCTAAGGCCTAAAGGCCTTCTCAACAAAACAAACTCTTTTAAAGTTGTATTCTTCTTATTCCTTTCTTCTCTATAATTCTCTGATATAGATCATATATATATACTAATGTTATAACTAAAATACACAGTTGTAATACATTAAAATACAGTTGGGATAACTAATATAAAGTGGAAAATAAAGTTGAAAATTGAGTTGAAAATAAAGCTGAAAAATAGAGCTGGAAGTCACCCTGAAAATCATGAAACTTCCTCCTAAAAATCAGGATTTACTTAGGAATCAATCATATGCTTAGATTGATTTTTTACACTCTCCTTAAGCTAGGCGATATATGTTTTCCAAACCAAGTGTTACATTTAACTCTCAGAAATAAAGTTTTGGTTAAGATATCTGCTACTTGTTGTCTAGATGGAACATAGTTGAGGGAGATCATCTTGCCTTCAATTTCTACATGTTTAGTTTGATTATAGTGGACTAGAACCCTTTACTCATTGAATTAAGGGTTAACATTAAACACTCCCCCTCAAGCTTGATCCAGAAGGTTTGTGTATCTAAGCTTGGTATATGATAACATCCCAAAAAAGGATTACTGATCCTGTTGCTAAATATCCTGAACATTGGGATGATGAGGAAGACGGTGAAAGGATTAACATTCAACACTCTCACTCAAGTTGGATCTTGGAAGTTTATTGATTTAAGCTTGGTATATGATGACATTCCAAAAAGGATTACCGATCCTGTTACTAAGTAGCCTAAAGATTGGGATGATTGAAATAGATTTAACCACCAAATATGAGTGAAGCAATGCACTTGAATCTTCTGCAGCTGGGAGTGTGGTGGTTGAATCTGAATGGAGAGCAATGCAGTTGAATCTTTTGCAGCTCGGAGGATGGTCATTCAAATTGAGTGAAATTTGTAATTGAATTTCCTGCAGCTCGGAGAGTGGCCATTGAAACCGAGTGGAGCTTGCAGTTGAATGTCCTACAGCTCCGAGAATGACTATATCCAGTTTAATCTGATATAGACCAAACAAGTAACATTGAGACAAATGAATGTCATAAATGCCAATTAGATTCAGGGATGTTTTCTAATCACATAACTTCATCTTTAGAATGAGAAGTTTATTGGAAGAAACTGAACGGTTCCTTCAGATGAAATCATTCTCATATATTATTTTCTTGAAATAGAAAAGCTTGCTGCTTTACCAAATACAAAAAACGGAAGTTATTGCATTGACGTTTGATATTTTTATGGCCAATTTGATAGTGAAGAAAGTTCTTTGAAAGTTGAACTTGATGCTTGATTCAAAAAAACATCAAAATTGGAAAATTGAATTCCAGATGCTTTAATGCACCATGTTGAAAATTGAATTCTAGATTGATAAAAATCAACAGATGTTAATTGATGTTGAAAAGAGGTCAAGGCCTAAAGGCCTTCCCACACAAAACAAACTCTCTTAAAGTTGTATTCTTCTTATTCTTTTCTTCTCTGATACAATCATATATATATATACTAATGTTATAACTAAAATATACAGCTGTAATACACTAAAATACAGTCGAGATACACTAATACAAAGTGGGAAATAAAGCTAGAAATTGAGTTGGAAATAAAGCTAGAAATTGAATTGGAAATAAAGCTGAAAAATAGAGCTGGAAGTCACCCTGAAAATCAGGAAACTTACTTCTGAAAATCAGGGTTTACTTAGGAATCAATCGTATGTCTAGATTGATTTTCTACAATATATATTCCTACTTATATTTATTTCTAAAACATTTCCATTTCATGCGTCTGCAGGCTTCCATGCTAGAAATATACAACGAGACAATTCGTGATTTATTGTTCACAAATCGATCTACTGCAGACATCTCCAAGTTGGAAAATGCTGGTGGGAAGCAGTACACAATTAAGCATGATCCAAATGGGAACACCCATGTTTCGGATCTCACCATTGTTGATGTTTGTAGCATAAAAGAGATCTCCTCTCTTCTACATCAGGCTGCGCAGAGTAGGTATGTATCTACATCAGAAATTATAGATTGACAAAATATTACTGAAATCTTCATACACGTGACATGCAGTTTGATAGTATAATATTGAGCACATTTTACCCGTTTATGGCATCATTTTGAGTTGGTTATGCTGACAAATTTTTGCCATTATGCCCTTTTAGATCTATTGGTAAGACACATATGAACGAGCAGTCATCAAGGAGCCATTTTGTGTTTACATTGAGAATATCTGGTGTGAATGAGGTTTGTATTAGTGGCATCAGCAGTAATAGTGTGTTCTTACTTATTTTATCCTTTTGCATTGTTGCTGTGTTTTGCACGTAGATATCTGCTGACATTTCTTTTCTTTTCTTTTCTTCCCCCCCTCCCATTGTTAGGGCACTGAACAACAAGTTCAGGGTGTTCTGAACCTTATTGACCTTGCTGGCAGTGAGCGGCTCTCAAGGAGTGGTGCAACTGGAGATCGTTTGAAGGAAACTCAAGTATTAGTTTCTTGGACTTTCTTTATATTATCTTTAGCAAAATACAATATTTGCCTTCATCAGATAGATAATTTATTTTGGGTGTAATATTCAGGCTATAAACAAAAGTTTGTCGAGTTTGAGCGATGTCATATTTGCTTTGGGTAAAAGGGAGGATCATGTTCCTTTTAGGAACTCAAAGCTTACCTATCTTCTCCAGGTATGTTAATTCTTTTGAATGGTTTTCTCTTTCTCCTTGCTTATGTTTCAATTAATGATCTGTACTTAGAGAATTTGAATCAGACATCACTTAATAAATTTATTTTGTTCATTGTTTATAAATAAATAGCCTTGCCTTGGAGGAGATTCCAAGACGTTAATGTTTGTAAATCTTTCCCCTGATATTGCATCTGTTGGAGAGTCGCTCTGCTCCTTGCGGTTTGCTGCAAGGGTGAACGCTTGCGAGATAGGGGTTCCTCGGCGGCAGACAACAATGCGACCATCCGATTCTCGCTTGAGCTGCGGCTGAAATTGTATTGGGTTGTCTTAATGTTGTCATGTATAAGATGTTGTGGCATGAGACTTTGTATCATTTTTTTTTTAGCTACTAATCTATTCTTACGGAGGGTTGTAATGAAATCAGGATATGTTTGGAATTATCTAGAAAGTATAGTTTATTCCCTGAATCATCTAAACGGCTCCTCATCTGATGAATACATGCAAAACGAATATCTGTTTTCATCATTTGATTTATTCTGTATATGTTAAATTGTTTCCTGACGATAATATAGTCAGATTACCACAGTTAAATAGGCTTGCTGTCTTATACAAATTACTAAATATTCCTGATGCCACGACTTTATAGTTTAATTGCGGTGTGAAAACCCAACTTATAAAATGAATAAATGTTCCAGATTTGACAAGGATTGTGAACTGATGTATATGAAATTTCTGATGAATGTATCTGTCTATGAGGTAAATTGTAGAATCAGGTTGAAGTTTCAACTTCAATGACATAATTATGAGTTTAAATAAAACAAAACAAATAAGCCTTAGGTAGCTGGAATTTGAAGTTTTTTTTAGGCCTGACTTCTTATAATTCACGTCATTTGTCATATAAAAATGATATGTGTTTGTTTAATGAGATAATAATCAATGGGATTCAAGTTTACGATTTAAGATAAAAAAATGATGAATTTTATTAAGTGATTTTGTTTTGTTTTATAAACATTTTAAATCTTAATTTTAAATTTTACAAATTTTGAAATGAAAATTTTCAAAATGTTAAAATTAAAAAAATTAAATTTTAAATTGAATATATATATATATATATATATTAAGAGATATTAAAAAATTAATAACACAATCATATTCAATATTAATAAGATGAATGAAAATTTACCATAAATAAATTTAAAAGATTGTATTTTAAAACTTAAAAAATTAAAAATTAAAAATTAATTAACAAACAAATATATTCAATATGTAATTTTATTTTTTAAAATTGAAACTAAAAATTGATTATCAAACTATTGTTGTTTAAAAAAAAACTGAAGCTAAAAATTCATTTCAAAACAAAAATTAAAAATTATATATTAAAATAATTATTAAACATAACATTTATTTATTTAACTATAAAATTAATCTTTTCGTAATTTTAAATTATATATTTAAATAATATTAAAAATATAATTTCATAATATATATATACATTGACAGCTTTTTAAATTGTGAGATACTTTTTGAAGGGAAAAGATATGAGATGCTTAAAGATAAACGTTACAAAAGTATGTTTTCCATTTTAAAAAGAAACAAAATTTGGGGAATAAATTCCAGTGGGCGTCTTTGTCCTCTTCTATCGTTCCTGTGGTTACTACCTGAATAGATAAAAAGATAATTGCCTATTTTGTGTAGAACAACTAGGCAAGTGGATTCAAATACAACATAGTTAGGAATTTTATTTAATATAATTTGCGTATTTTTTTAATTGTAGAAATTAAAATTATCATAATTAAATTTAGTAAAAATAGTCATAAAATTTAATGAAAATAGAAATGGAAGAATAAAATAAAAAAATATTATATTATTAAATAGTGTTGTTATAATCCTTTTTGGAGTTATAGTGTATAAAAATATTCGAATTATGGCATTCTTTTAACAAAAAACTCTTATTTTTAGTGAGTATAAATTGTTGTTTTGAAAGTTGAAGAATTTAAAATATAATTCTTTTTATAATAATAAAATGAACTAAAAGTGTAGTAATTTTATGAGTTCATAAATAAAAATATTTTGATATAAAAATTCAATTTTTTTATTCTTTCAAAATTCAATATATATTATTAATCAAATTATATACTAAAACTTATAAGGAGTACACTAATGAAATTACATGGTAAAAAAATATAAAAAAACAAAGTAAATTAATATTCTATATTTTAAAAAATCGAGAGAAATCTCGTGTCTCCATCATGATGGCTACAGCTTATTCATATTTACCTAATCTAATAAGATCAGGATTCCAAAACTTATTCATGACTTTGGGTAACAAGAAAAAAAGTCTTAAAGTTATTGCAGTACATATCTAGATTCTGTTCAAAGCTCAAGAAGAGCCAAAAAAGAAGAAGGAGAAGATGGAAGGACATCACCAACACGAGCAGCATAATAAGTCTAAGGCCTTGAAAATTGACTCCGTTGAGTCTTGGGACTCCTATGTTACCCAAGCCACCAATCAAGGCCGCCCTGTAAGTTTTCTCATCTTCAAAGATTGTATCTTTTGTTATTTAATCCTGCTTTTAATTGTAACTATTAACAACCCTGAAATTTTTTTGCCTCTCGCAGTTAATCAATTGGGATTCTCGGTCTCTCTTCTATCTATTATTCAAAACTCTTTGTTTTTACTTAAAAATCCAGTTTGAATAAATTATCCTGTATTTGAATCACGGGTTTATAAGCAGTTTTTTCTTTATGGTTGAATCCTCAGGGGATGGTTTTGTGTTTTCATATATATTTGGGGGATATTTTGTAGATTGTTGTGCATTTTACTGCTGAATGGTGCATACCTTCGGTGGCAATGAATACATTTTTTGAGGAAATGGCCTTAAGCTACCCAGATGTTCTGTTTCTGACTGTTGATGTCGACGAGGTTAAGGTAATTCACCTGATTTATTAAACAATATATGGGTAAAACTTATAACTACTACAATAATAATAATAATGTATTATATCTAACTTAACTTATAAATGAAATAAATGTTTTATTTTAAAATATAAAGATATTTTTGTTCAAAATCATTAATTTTTTATAACTTTTATATATTATAACTATGTTATATTCACAATCATATGATATTTTTACTTAAGTTTAACTGTATTAATTACGAATCTATAAATATATTTTTACTAATTTTTTTTATATCAGGAGGTAGCGACAAAAATGGACATAAAGGCGATGCCAACATTTGTGTTGTTGAAGAATGGAGGTCAGCTTGACAAACTTGTGGGTGCCAATCCTGAAGAGATAAGGAAGAGGATTGATGGTTTTGTTCAGTCCTTTACTATATATGTTGCATAGTTGTTTTGCTATTTACATTTTCAATCGTGTAAAATAATTGCTTCTGATTATATTTGCTAAGCAAACATTTAACTTCAGTGTGCTTTTAAATATTAGTTTAAGGTATTTTTAAATTTGGTTTATCTCTTTTCAATGAGTCAATTGCTTTTATCTTTTTATTAAATCAATGATGTTCTCTGATGTCAATTTCAATTTAAGTATCTTTCGGGTTGGATTATGACATGTATCACTTAAATTGTACAAATATTTGAACACCACATCAGTCGTTTAAAACGTTCATTAAGGGTTGGTCGACTTTAAACTGGGTCAGTATGAAGGGCCCAAGATCCAAAATGAGGGACTTAGCCGGAGTAAGGTTTTAAATTGGCGAGGAAGACTGTTTTCTTTAAAATTGATGATTTTTTATTTAACTAGAATATTTTGATTTTTTTTATTAAATGAAATGATATTTTTATCTTTTTTTTATTTTTGTTTTATAGGTAGGTAAAGGTTATAAATTTAATTATTAGGATTTGTAAAACTTATTAATTAAAATTTTATCTTTTTTTTTATTAATTTCATGGTTATGATATCATTTTATAAGCTAGTTTTTTAATGTTAGTTGTTGTTAGTTTTTATATATTATTAATTAAAGATAATCTTTAATTTTTTTTTAACATCTTTTTATTGTCATTTTCTTATTTATCAAGTTTATGAGTGTTATGAATAAATATTTAAACATTTAAGGTTTTAAATTAGTTTAAAGTTATAAGTATCATATTTAAATTTAATAGGTTTATCAGTGTCTTATATTTTCTATTGTTCGTATTCTTTTATTACATCTAATATGTTTCAGTTTGCTAAAATCTGACTACATTCTTGATAATAGTGAAACTTTTACATTCGTACATATTATGGTGTCTCAGTTAGATTTACTAAGAAGTAAGAAAAAAATAAAAATATTTTATTTTATTCATAATATTAATAATTATTACAATGCTAGAAGTTAAATGATTCCTAAATACATAATTACTAGATGAATAATTTTCTAAGGTAAAGAGTATGTTTTCCTTGAAGCTGTCTCTTATAACGAAAATAAGGATTTCTTTTACAGAATAAGGAATCATTTTTTACAAAATATTTTACCATTGTTTTAATAATTCACCTACCTTTTCTACTTTTGACCTTTGAATCTTAGCCATTCTTTTTTTTGCATGTTCTATCGATTAAAGATGTGGGTTCTACATCTTTATTTTTTCAATGTCATTTTCTACTGACAATCCTTCGTCTTCATTCTTCCTTGTCATTTTTTACTGGTAGTTTTGATGATACATCTTCATCTTCTCATTCCTTGATACAACATGTTCATTAGCGATCTTTAGTGATTTTTTTAGAATATGAGCAAAAAATCGTTCTTGTTTCTTTAAAAATTTTAAGTTGTTGTTATTGAAATTCGTCTCGAATTTGATAATTTTTTCACTATCTTCATCGATGAGAGTCATATTGTTATGGAAAGTGATGATGACTTTACTTATTGAATAATTTACTTATCTTATTAGAGTTGTTAATCTTCTTGAGTTCATGGTTAATTTGTCTTAGCATCTGACCTCTTAATACATAGAGTTCATTTGTGTTGAATTTCTTTTTTGAAAGTGCTATTGGCTTAAGAACTTTTATGTTTGTGTCGAAAATCCTTAGCTAGATAAAATGGTAGGAGCTAATACAACATTCCACATTTCAATCCATTAGTGAACTGAAAAATCTGAAGTAAATAGTCTTGTCACCTACTCTAATCTCTTTCCTGAAGTTATTAATAACTTTCTTGAATTTTCAAGAAAATAATTTAATTCACTTAAATTAATTCATGGATACAAGTTCTTAATAAGACCATCATAATATGCCTTGTAGACAAAAAATAGATAAACTCTTTCAAGAATATTAAATTTATTTCTTGTAGAAAATTTATTTTCTGTGGTGTAAAATTTCATATATTCAATATGTTCCTAGGTAGATTTCCTAGCTAAGTTATATATGCGTAACCATTTTGATTTAGACAAATTATTGTATTGATCTTTTTCTTCTTCAGTAACTGATGTATTCATGGAGATTATTTCCCTGAATTGTATTAATGGTCGTACTACTCTTATAGTTTATATGAGGGGTGCCTCTCTGAATAATACTAGTGATTATACTATCTTTACTAGAGCTTTTAACCTGTTTGGTGATTATGGTTATTGTTGTATTGCTACAGAGTAATTTTTTATAATTTTTTTTAAAGTTATTAATTTTGGTGTTTTGTAATTGACATAACTGCATTAAGCTTCTATCCTGTTGGTGAAGGCTTTACGAGTTACTCCACTAAACTCAAGAATGACTTTAGTTCTTTTGCTAAATTGTTCTAGATTCCTAGTTTTGGACCATTATAGATTACATAAGTTTTTTTCTGCTTCATCAACCTAATTGTGTTTTCCTTTTTTATTTTAGAATTTTTTTTCTCTTTTGAACTATTAGATTCTTCTTTCTCATTTTGACTTCTTTTTTCAGAAGTTTTACCTCATTTAGATTGAATTTTTGATGAAAATTGTTCTTTAAAGTATTTGGATTCTAAGAGTTATTTTGAATAATTAAGTTTTTCTTGTTTATTTTCTATCTTTAAAAAGAACTTCTTAAGATATAAAAGTTTGAGTTGTTCATGTAGGATTTTTATCTTATTTTCCTTTATCTTGATTTGGATATTAAGATATTCTATTTTTGTAATAACAAAAATAGTTAAAAGTGTTAAGTCTTTGATAAGAGTATCTGTTAAACTATTATTATTTCATGAAAGTACTCAACATCAAAATTATAATTATAATAGTTAAACCATTATTTTTGTTATCACTTCTAACAATTAATCTAAAACTTATGACATATATTGCAATTTTTTTATAGCTTTTATAACAACTAAATATACTTTTTCATTAATAGGATAATTTAGTTTTGGACCACGAAAATATCATAATGTTTTCCTAGTTCTTGATTAATTAGTGTTGACAAACTAATTAATTTTCTTATATCCCTATTTTTAAGATTCATAAATTGTTCTTCTAATTCTTTTTTGTATTCCATTAGCTCGTGATTATAACTTTTTCTTTATTTGTAGATTTTTTTTATTAGGTATCGATGCATTTGATTTTCTAGGTGGTTCTTTTTTAATCCTTGAATGGATTAAGATTATGACTTATAATTTGATTATTTCTAGATATGTTATTTATATCTATTTTTTTAATTTTGTAAATTCCTCGTGTATATCATGTCGTAATTTTTTATTAATTTTTTTTCTCATTTATAAGTTCCTTTTAACTTTTATCTATGTCTTATAAAGACTCAATATTTGATTATTGTATTATATCCATTTATTCTGATAAAATAATCAAAGCTTTCATTATTGTTTTTTGATTTTTGGATATGCCTACTAGGCTTCCATTAAGTTCTAAGTTTATATCTTATAATATATTTTTAAATATCTTGTTGTTATTTTCTTCCTAATATATATCATATAATAATGCTTTCATTATTTGGTCTTATTGTTTTAGTTTTAGTTATGTAATTATCTATAAAGGTAAACTTTAGTATATTATTATTTTTGATTATATTACTTTTTCTTTTGTATTAGATGTTTGTCTTTAACATCTAAGTGTTATTCCTATGTTATTTCAAAATTTGTTAATATTTTTGATTTTATTATTTGTCCAAGTTTCTAGAAGGTTTTATTTATTTCTATAAATTTATTTTGTTTATATATTAAACCGTTATGACTGTTTGTTAATGAATATCTTACCATGTAGTATATTGAAATGAATGATTTTATTTTTATTAAATCTCATCTTTCAAATTGATAAGTTAAACTTAACAATTGATTTAAGTTTTATTATTAATATTAGTAGCAAACCTAGAGTATTATGTAAATTTTAGTTTCTGGTATCTACTACGAATCATTCATAATAAAACATATTTCATGTTTATTATTTTATAATCTAGCAATACTAGTTTTATTGTTATATCAATTCATTCTCTAAAATGAGATTTTATTAATATTTAGATTTCTCTTAAATAAATGTATCTAACTTTTTCTTTATCATTTTAAGAAATTTTCTATATTTTATTCATTATAATTTTTTTGTTAATTAATAGTATATTATATATTCCTTTTGTGTTTATGATATTGATACCCATTTTCTTATTAATTAATCTATAATAAATTATATATTTTCTTAAAAATATTTTATTTAATTTCAAAAATAATGGATCTTTAAATCCATATCTTTTTCTAAGATTTAACTTTATTTTTTGAATTTTTTTTACTAACCATTTTTTGTTAGAATAGAAACTGTTTTTAATATTCCTTGATTTCCTATTATTTCTTAATTTTATAGTATTTTTGTAATATTTTTATTATTTGTAATGTTTTTGCAAATTTTTCTTTATAATGTTTTTAAACTTAGATTAGATTAAAGGGTAAAATGATATTTTCATAAAGAATAAAACTTTGCCTTTTTTCTAGTTAGGTAAACAAAATAATGTTTCTCTCATTTTTAGCTTATTTTGGATAAATATATTCGAAGTAGCATGCTGAAAATCATTCAAAAATTAAATACATAAAAATTCAATAATAAAATAAATATAGAAATATTATTATAATATAAATTATTATTGTTATACAAATCTTTTATAAATAATAATAACGTTAAAATGTAATTAATATTGGAAGTAAAATAGATACTTTATGTACTTTTATTATAACAATAACAAAAATCATGTGAAGATATAAGTACCTTGAAAATATATATAATAAAATATGAGGTAAAAAAATCAATGAAAAGAAGGTAACGAATTTTAAGAATTATTGTGAAATCAACTCTAAAATCTTTTGGGACATGATTTAATTATATTTTTATACATTTATAATTTATATACAAGTGTTGACTCTATGTCCATAGATGACAAATACTTGTAATTTGATAATTGAGATTAATGTGTCTTAAGTACATAATCTTCAATTCTAATATCATATTATAAGTAATTAAGATACTAATTCTTCTAAAAGTTTAAGCTATTATGAGTAGAGTTATATTTTTATATATTTTTAAAAATTGATTTTTTAATAACTTTTAATATGATATTATAATTTCAGTCAATTTTTTTTAAAAAATAAAATAAGTTTAAAAAAGATAAGTAATCAAATAATATAGAATAAAATAAAATATTCAAAAAAAAAATACAAAGTGGTGTCCATTATAGGAAATAAAACGGAATATATGTGATAATGTTCGGTATTAATTAAAAATAATAATATAATAAATTGATAAAAATTATGAGTATTTTTATGCATAAAGATAACTTTTTAAGTTTAAAAGATATATAATTATTATAAATTTTAACGCCAGCATACGATAAGATTGTTATATATTGGGATGGTTGAATAGAATTACCCTTTTTATTACCTAATAGCTTTTGTGGCTTTGACATTGATTCATTCGTTTTTATTAGTTATCAATATAGATTAATATTATTTTTTATTAATAACTTAAAATTTAACATATATAATAAATATAAAATAAACAATTAAAATTTAAAAACAAACACAAACAAATAATTAAATAAAAAAAAATCCTCATCATACATCGATACACCCCACCTTTTTGTTTATTCATCCATATATTTCATATCTCTGTCAAAATCACTCATTTTATCATCTAAAGTTGATATTATTTTATTGGCACATGCAGACCCAACTTATTTTTTGGCATAGTCCCAATCGGTGATGGGCTTGCTGGATAGTGCCAACTTATTTTTTTGGTTACATTTTCAATGATAATCTTTCTGTTCCTGATGGTGATCTCCTCCCACTTGATCCGTCTGGTTTAACTTGACAATCTCATTCTCTCATTCCTTCAGATTCCATGTACCTCAAAATCATATATTTTTTAACTTTCTTTATTTTCAATTGAGTTTCTTCAAATGAATATATTATATTTCTTAGTTTTTTTTTGTTATTTAATCAAAATGTATTACTTGTTTAATATATCTATATTATTGGAATATTGAACTGTCACGGACCAATCTAAAAATAATAATAATAACGGAGGTCGATTCCATATCCATTAGTTTATTATGAACATAAATTGTTGGCATTTGTTGTATAGTGACTGATTGTTTATTTTAGTTAATTAATTTTTAACTTTTAAGGTAGTACGAAGTAAGTGAATTACTGCTGTGTTAATAATTAAGATGATAATTATCTGGTTTTGAATTCGTATAATCGAGTCCTATTAAAAACGTATATAACCTTATTAAAAATTTCTTAATTTTTAAATTTTTTTTTGTAAAAATCAGAAAATTAAAAATCTTTATCAAATAACTTGTAAAAAAAATTTAATTTTTCTTTAAAAATTACTAAGCAAAAATTATTATCAAATATATTAATGATTATTTTTAAATTAATTAAAAATTATAAAATTAATTATTTAAATGTTACTTATCATAGCCTTAATTCATTGCGATATGCCACATTTTTTAGATGGCCTTTTATTGAAATTTCTTGCTACATTGGACGATTGGGGTGTCATCATGTAGATAAATGGATTTATTAGAATTTTACCTTTTCTTTCATTCATTGTTATTTCCATGGTGGAATTCAACCTCTAATTATCACACTGCTTTAAATTAAGCTGATCGCATTCTGGGTTAGTTGTTGTTTATGTTTGACTAATAGTTACACATATTGTTTTCAGTATAAATATCCACTTGTTTTCATTCTCATTTACCACATGCATCACAATGATACATACAACTAGAATTAAACTAAAACCCTTATACAATACCATGGCTCAAGGTTCTTCTAAACAAATGAGAAACACACCTACTGTTCCTCAACTAATTCCTGATGATGTTATTGGTGACCTGGTTGTTCAAGCTCAACAACTTACTTGTTCTATTCTTGAACTCGAGCTTGAGGAAAATTTAGAGAATGCTGTCATGGCAGGGACTACAAAGCTCATTGTTAAAGTTTTATCTAAACATCAGATACAAAAATTTCAAGTTCTTAATGCTGTTAATAAAGCTTGAAATTTACAAGGAGATGTAGCTATATCAGTACTCTACCTCCTCATAGAGATAAAATTTGGCTCACTCGTGTGTGGCATGTCAACAATAACCTATTGATCCTCAAAGAATGGAACCATTCTCTCATTATTCAGGACCTGAATTTTCATTCAACTACTTTTTGGATTTGAGCTTGTGGAAATCCATTTCGCTGGAATGACAAAAACAAATGCTGCAACTCTGGCAAGTATAGCAAGGCAGCTCTTACAAGTTCAAGATACAGATGAAGATTTACTAGTCTTGCGTAATTTTCTCAGATTCAGGTTTGATATTCCGGTTAATAAATCATTAGCTACTGGACGTTTAGTTTCTCAAAACAGCCTTGAAGAACCCTCTGCCTCAAACAACAAAATCTGAATCGACTTTAAATATGAAAGATTGCCTAATTTTTGTACTCTATGTGGTGTTCTGGAACATGGAGTTAAAAACTGTACTTTAACAAAATGTAAGAACTTTCAAATATCACCTACTTTCTCTATTCCCATCTACGGTGAATGGATAAGAACTGGTTTTGACACTGTTTCTCCAATTGCCCAGCACTGGTCTTCCCAAATATTATCTGTTAATCTTCATATGGCTTTGCCTTTAAATCCACTTATTGAGAGTAATCAAGCTTGCAATGCATTATTCTCTGTTTCACAAAAAGAGACATTCTCACATAGTGCCGGAAAAATTTATTAAGAAGCTCAATCTGTTATCCAAATGGCTCGTTCAGTGGACATAAAAGAGTTCGCCAATTTTACTCATGAATGGCTGTCACATTTTGGAGACAACTCTACTGATGATAATCTTCGTTACAAAATACTATCCAGGCTCATTGGTTTTGATTTGGCTATTAATATGGACTTTGTTAATAGGAAATTGAGACGCACACAATTACTCCATCTTGCAAGTTCAGTCTACAACAAGACTTTTTTCAATGTTTCCTCACCAACAAAACGCGTGTTCTTTGAATTATTCCAATTCAATTTAGCTATTCTTCATCACCGTATGGAAGACACGCACTCTTCCTTTTCTCAACAACAACAACCTTCTCGTAATCCATCTTCAATGAATACAGCTCCCCCTCTGAATGTCACAAAACAGCCTACACTGCCTACTGAAAATCCACACTCTCCAACTGTTGTAACTCCACATGTCTATACTATTAAGGGCAAGCAAGTGGCCCAAGCAAATATGGTTCACTCCAAAAGGAAAGGAGCTGCTAAATATTCTTTTTTTTTTTTTTTTTTTGAGAAAAACAAATGGTTGCAGCTGGAAAATGTGAACATGTGAATTCAGATTAGGAGTTGCTCATATGTTTAAATGATCAACTTCTATCAGCGAAGGGTGTGGTTGAATTATTGGATGCTTTTGATTGGGATAGTGCTGAGAATGTTTTAGTGAACAATGATTTGGCTGAAGGCGAGGAGGCGGCCTTGAACGTGCCCCCAAGAGTGCCATGAATTTCTTGCGTTAGAATGGCCAAGATTTTGTTAGAACTCATGCCAAAAGAGATATACAATACTTGATTCGGAAGCGTAATCCTTGATTAAATTTTGTTAATGAAAAACAAGGCAAGTGTAGAAACCTCCAACAATCTTAGGCATGCTTTGAATTATCCAAATATTTTTTATATTCATGGTGTTGGTTTGTATGTTGGTTTTTTTCTTTGTTGGAACTTAGATATTAAGTCATAGTCGACTTTACTTTTGTGGTGGTTAGAATTGGTTATCTTTTTAATAAAATGAATAGTTTTTGGGTGTATTTTGCTTATATTTTACCTTATTACAAAACTAAGTATAAAATATGGGAGAAAATTCTAACTCTCTTTGAATCCATTCAAGACCCTTGGTTAATGATTGGTAATTTTAATAATATTATTCAACCTTGAAAAAAGTTGTGAGGATAATCTATTTATTTTAATGATTAAAATTATCTCATCTATTTCATGAATTCTAATAGAATGATTAATTTAGGTAGTTTGGGATCTCAATTCATCTAGTGTAATAAAAAAGAGGATTATGATTATATCCACAAATGACTTGATTATGATTATCAATTCAAAGTAAGTTGAAAGTTCTTGAGGCCAAACTGAAGAGCATTCATTTAGAAAGTTTAAACAATTTTAATTTAAGTCATGAAAAAATTAATATGAAATTAGATAAACTATTATCAAGATAGGATTCATTTTGACATAAAAAATTATGAGACTTGTAGATTACAGATTGAGATCAAAATATAATTTTTTTTCATGCTTCTAGTCTAGTCAGAAGACGGTCAAATTATATTCCTTTATGAAATTATCACATGGGGTCATGTCTTGGGATCGTAATACAATTGAAAATGAATTTTTACAAAATTTTATCAATTGTTTTATAACTTTTAATCCTCCCTTATGTGAAGATCTGTCAAATTTCTTCCCATCAATTATTTTAGACAGTTAGAATTCCTTATTGTTAGCATCCTTTCTCCTGCAAAAATAAAGACAATACTTTAAGATATGCATTCACTTAAAGCACCTAGTTCAGATGGATTCCAACCACCATTTTACAAACAATGTTGGCATAAAGTAGAAAGTGAAGTTATTAAAGAAATTAAAATCTTTCTTATTATTGGTATTCTCAAACCTAATGAAATTGGAAGGCAAATTGAAGGCTATTTTGAATAATTGGAAGGCAAAACTTTTATCCCAAACATGCCAAACAACTCTTATAAACTCTATACTCTAAAATATTATCATATATTTCACAAGTACTTTTCATCTATTGACTAACATTTGTCTTTCAACCGATAGTATTGTAAGAAAATTTTGGTAGATTATAAATTTAAATCAATCTCATTATCTAACTTTTGTTACTAAGAACAAAATCTGCTTACCCATAGATTATGGTAGATTGGGTCTTAGAAAATTTGAGGATACAATGCTTGTAAAAGTTGTTTGGGATATTTTAAAATAACCTAGAAAGCTTTGGGTGCAAGTATTTATATGGAATTGTCTTCACATCATCTTTTCTAGAAGTCCGTGGATTCTTTTGTTTGGAAAGATCTTATTTGAGCTAGAGATGCTTTGAAAGATGGTGTTTGTTTAAAAATAAAAAATGGCTCACATATCAATATTTGGAAAGTCTAGATTTTTAATGTATCAAATCAAACTTTACTTGTTCATTTTTATCAAAATCTTCATCCATTGGTTAATTCATTGCGTGATTTGTGTAAACGTCAATCTTTATTAGATTAGAACATGTATCAAATTCATAAACTTAAATTACCATACGTGAACGGACAATATTCTATTAAATTGTTTTGTATTGATTCTGAAATTTTCTATGAAAGATACTTATTATACAATAGTTTCTAAGGTAAATCTTCCCAATCAACGTGGTTTTTGTAGATCATTATAGAAGGTTAAGATCTTTGAGCATCATAAATTAATAATTTGGAAGCTATTGTCTAGTGTTTTCAGTACAAAAAAAAGATTGAGCTATTTCATCAATGTTACAAATTTGAATTGTCTTCTTTACCATCGAGAGATAGAAATTAAAAAATATCTCTTTATCCGAGGTGATATTCTTAAATCTTTATGGAAGCATTAGTTTTGGAATTTGAGTTAAAGTTTTGTGAAAAAATTAAATATTTGCATTTATATACGATTTATTCTCGATCCATTAAAGAACTTTCTTTCTCCTGGTTCATCTCGTTAGTCATTCTGATGAAAAATGTATAATAGCTACGAAATAATATTATTTTTGAATAATATATTTTATCTAATCAATCTATCATTCATAATATTTCTTAGTAAATTATTAAATTCAAATATTATTGACTTCAGATACCTTTTAGTTTAATTTTGATGTTTATTGATATGATTGAATTTCTCGATTTTAACATGTTTGATTATTATAGGTATTTTTGTTTTGTCTTGATTAAATTTGTTATTTACTCTTCACTTGATGCAGTTAAAACGTTAGCTTTTTAATCCACTATTAAGTATGTTTTTAATTTCAAACATCAAATAACATATATTGAAGAGGATAACAAATAGATAATTTATAATTTCAATAATCATTCACTCTAAAATAATAGATTTCTTTCGTAATCTATAGATTTCATATTTTAATAATAAATTAATTCATAATTTAATTAATTGATTAAGATTTCATCACATTTGAAATTGTAATTAAATTTTACTATTATCTATTAGATTTAGAAAGATTATAAAAAAAAGATTGATTAAGATTTCGTCACATTGAAATTGTAATTAAATTTTACTATTATCTATTAGATTCAGAAGGGTTAACAAAAAGAAGATTTATACTTCCGTCTTTTCATATGGAAGAAAAAGAGATTAAAAACTAAGTTTTTGAAGAGGTTATACGCAATTAAACATTTTCTCTTTTGATGTTATAAAAAAAAATTAGTCAATTTGGAAATTAGATATGTAAAGATAAACCATAAACCCTAGCAGAGCAACTCTGCCTCAGACGCTCCCTTCCTCTAGTAAGTTTATCACTCTGGCGAGCTACTGCCCTCTTCCGGTTCATCCAGTCACTTTCAGATACAGGTATTTCTTTACACCCTTCTAAATTCTCTACATTTCTTATAAATCTCTGGGCTTGCTCCTTTCTCTCTTTTCGTTTTTCTGGGTCTGCCTTCAAAATAAATAAAAAGCAGAGAAAGGGACAACTATGACTTTGCTCCAAACAATCACGGATGCTGTTGCCAGTTCCGAACCACCTTTGGCTTTTCCAACAGACTATCCCATTGTTATCGATTCTGATCCTATCTTCCCCGCTTTGAAACCAAAACGTGATAACCCAGCTTCTTCTTCCCTTGCTAGTCCCATTACGGGTTGGCAAATCCCTCAATCCGATTCTGAGCTTATTGGTATGTGCAAAGCATTCTGTACCCAGTTGAAGCAAAAGCTCAACAACGCTAAACGTTTTGGCAAAGACGAATTCTTTGGTATTCTGAGTTCATTTCTTGAGAAATTGAGGAAAAAATTTGGTATTTTTATTGCTGTTGATTCGTCTAGTGATGGGTATACTAGGGCTTTAGTTGAGAAGGTAGGATTTTTGATGGGCAATGATGTTGCTGGCTTGGTTTTGGAAGCTTGTACTAACTTTGAGATATGGGAATTGATGGAAACTTTGATTGTCAATGGGCTTGTTGAAAATTCTAATTATTCAGATTTGGTTCCGAGGCTAGTGGTAAAGAAAAGAGCAGACTTGCTTTGTCTTTGCATTAAGCACGCGTTTGATCTGGGATTGTCAGAAGTGCTCCTCATTTTGAAGTATCTTCTTGCTTCTCCTATAGGGGCTAGTTTAAACAATGTGCGAAAAGAGTGGGAGAACCAAGCATTTTTAGCTATTGAGAAGGCCACTGATAAAAATCTCACTGGGAAGAAATCAATGATGGCGAGGGAGGCTTCGATTTTGCTGATGATGGCACATGATGGTTTTTCTTCTTCAGAGCTTTGTTTGCATTATCTATTAGCATCGGCAAATGTTGACGAAATGGTACTATTGGCTGCCATTAGCAAGTTAAATGGCAAAGAGATGATGAACTTGATTGATTACTTGGGGAAGTGGCTGAAGAAGTATAAGAGGTTTCCTCAAGTAGTTCCTTGTTCCAAGGCAGCCAGTGTTTTGGGTTTGAAGGCTTGTGATTGGGTTCCTAAGCTTGAAGATGTTGTAAAATGTGTCGAGTTAGTTTTGGATGAAAATTTCTCTATATTAGTGTTGCATCCAGAGTTTCATGAGGAGCTTAAATCTATGGAGGAAGTGGTTAGTTATTTAACCTTAGAAGCAAGGTTGTCATGTTTTGTAGCAAATGTAGCTGAAAAGTTGAAAAGAACTGAAGCCTGAGACTCTGAAGTCTGGATCAAATGTAGGTTTGTTCCTCTTTTTTAAGTATTGTTGTTGCCTTTTCGTTTCCATATTTTCATCGATGAACTGACACATTGATAAATATTATTGTTATGGAAAACTAGATCTGAAGTAATGTGTTAATGGAAAAATCTAATATCATTATTCATGGATAAATACCTATTAATTTTTTTTTTCAAAATAAATTTTTATGGTTGTGATTAACTTAAAAAAAGTATTTATCTATACGTGCATTTTAACACCTGATAATTAAAATTATGGTTATAAACAAAAATTCAACAGTTGGTTTTTGAAATTAATCATAGCCAATTAGGCATAAGAGGATAATGATTATTATAATATTATATATATTTTTTGAACAATTGGATTGATTTTTGTTAATTCTTACGTGTATATATATTTTTTATTTAAGAATAGTGTTAAATAGTTAAAGAATGATAATTAATGGTTGTTTGTCTGCTACATTTGTGTCTTATATAAAAGGGTTAAAGCGGAAAGTATTGTGTTATAATTATATAAAAACAGTGACATTACAAGAAATAATTGCTTAAAATGAGATTGATGAATTTGTTATATCCATGATAAAGTACAGAGTGTATTCAATTATTAATATAACTAACCAATTTCAGAAGCATTGGGAGAAAATGAAAAAAATTAAGCACAAAAACAAAAACAAAACCAAAATAAATAATAATGGGATAAGATAGAGAAATGAAACCAACTAAAACAAATACAAATCCAGATTTAAGAGAAATAAACAGGGCATCTTGTTTCTTTGGAAATAGGCAAGATAAAGCCATTTTGGCCCACACTAACATCACAGTTGGCATGCATCCGATGATGCTTACTAATCCATGACGACACCTTAAACTGAATTGACGACGTTAATTCCAAACGGAACACCACCGTCCCTCTTGATCTGTCATGCATAAACTCCGCCCAATGTTGACTATTCATAGCTAACGTTGCCTCACTAAATGCACCGTTTATGATCTTTGTGTGTTTTGGTTCTTGATAAAACGGGTCCAATAATGGTATTGACCCGATTTTTTGATCCCTGTAATAGATCGAACCGTCCAAAGAACCGTAATATATCCCAATATTTAGGTTGGAATTTCGGACTGTGACATTAAATGATATCTTGGCATTCTCAAACCCGGTTACTTGGTTCAATTCTGGAACCGAAAACTCATGCATATAAATTCTAGGTCGATGGGGGCGTAAGCTGAGCCAAAGTATGAAAGTAATGATGCCAACAATGAGAAGAAATGCTAGAAAAATGGCGCATATGAGCTTGGAGACTCGGGTTGTGAGGCTATCATGAACCCGATGGGCGTAATATCGGGCAGTATGGTGGCGCTTAATCTGTTGGGGTTGTGGAGTGGATCGAAGTGGTAACCCAGATGGAGAATACATATTTTTGGGATGATGTTAAAGAATTGAAAAGAGTGTTGTGGGAGTTATTGATGTTGATTGTGAACAGGATGAGTTTAATAAAATAAAAGTGATTAATATATAGTCTTTCAATGAGGAAGGATGACGGAGAGGAGAAGGGACTTAATATCCTAGGAAGAAGTAAGAAACTAGCTAAGAACCTTAGCACTTTTTTGAATGGCAAAGAAAAGAATATGCATTTTGGCTATTAGAAAAAAAATACATCATGAGAATATGTATATCTCTACATTTTCTTTTTCCCCCCTTTTTTGTTCTAATTATAGTTTTTAGATTTTTGTTTTTACAAAAGTTTTTTGAAGTGTAGTTATAAGTGATCAAATTACTCTTTTTTATATTAATTAGTTCTTGTTATTTCAAATTTGAATGATAATATAATATCAGGTGATAGTATTACAATATATAACTGACTCCCTTTTAATTAATATGAATTTCAGATTTTTCATCGTTTTGATATAATTTAAATTTATGAATTATATAACTTAAAAAATTTATTTTTCATCGTATATAATCACACCCAATAAAATGCGATCAATCATAATATACACTTAATATTTAAGGCAAACAAACTTGAAAAATATAGCATTACGACTTTACAAGTATTTATAAGTTTAAAATAGTACGTAATTTCCAATACTTAATTAAAATTTTTAAAAAAACTTCTGTATTGAGGGAGGTAAAAGAGGCATTATATAATTCATATGGAGAGAATATATACGAATGACGGTGTCGAGGAATATAAGCACCGTAAAGGTTTTCGTATGGTGCATGAAAAGTATGTAAACGATTGAAGGCCTGTAAATTTCTTATGGCCCAAATTCTTGATGGCCCATTCGGCTCGACTTTGATTCAACTCGTTTTAAAATTTGATTAGGTTTGAAGAAGTCAATATAATCTTACTTGAACAATTTTAAAACCGAAGGTAGGGCTAAGTATTTTTAATATAAATTTTTGAAAATATGTCTGTTATAGATGAATTGTTATGTTTTTTAATTTCCTTACACATATAATTTCGAACCCAAAGTATGTGTAAAATGAATATAATAAGGATCTTTATTTATCCCATTCCAAAATAACTAAATAATATATTAAACACGAGCCAACGGTTTCATATTAAACATGTCTTGTAATATAATTTTTAAAGTAAATATTAAATTCACTAATATAATGTATTTATTATAAAAGTATATTATTTAATATAATAAAAGTTTCTTTTATTTATGTTTTTAACTTAAGTTGTTTCCAAAGTTTAAAAATAAATTATATAAAGAAAATGCTTGTCGTACTTTAATATGTGAGGACATTTTGTCCGAAATTATTTTAAATTTGATTTAAATTTTATCTATATTTATGTAAATTGGAAAATTATATAAAATTATTTTATGATCGTAAAAAATATAATAAATCCATGTAAATTAAGAATAAATATTGTATGGTTTTAAATTAAAATTGTATAAATATAAGTATATACAAATTATAAATATAAAATTTAAATAACATAAAATAGAAATTGAATAAAAAAATAATCAAATCTCGTATGTCACACATTGTCTGTAAAATAATGTTTTTTTTCCTCATAGTAAATGTTTAAGAATTCTAAAAAAAAATTAATAAAATACAACAATCAACTTGAAAATAAATAGACACTACTATTTACTACTTAAATGAATTTTTTTAAATTTCAACTCTATGTGAAAAAATATAACTCTAGATGAGAATACAATTTTTTTATGTTTTGACTTTCTTTTTTCTTCACTTGTTTATCTTTTTCTTTTTTTTTTCTGTTTTAAATGAAGTAAGGCATCTATTTATATATAGAAAAATAAAATAACCTAAATGGTAGAAGAACAAGAATTTGAAAGAAAAATAAAATAATAAGTAAATAAGAAACGATTTCAAACAAAACCTTAAAGCAAATTTTTCAAAAAGTTCAAACTTTCATTTCTTTTTATATGAGAAAGCACAAAACAAATTTCATTCAAAAAAATTCATCAATTCCCTACACGAATAAGATCGTTGGATTTTTAAAACAAATAACTTAAAACAAGTTTGACACAAAAATATAGTTCAACGGTTCAAAATCTACATAAAATATGTACATGTTACCTTTTAAATCTTTTCTTGTGAAAACATATTTATTTTACTAACAAACCATTAGACATGATATTATTAAATTGTTCTACCATTTACGTAATCGATTACATACTTCACACCCAAGTTTTTTTTTGACACAATTTAGTTCTCATTGATATATTTGGTTTAGCCATGAACATATCATAGTTTTGTAAAGATTTTTAAAGAATTGAGTCATATACAATTACCTTTCAAAGCGGCCCTACTTTTCTATTACATACATAATCTCTTATCTATAAGAGTAATGCGTAAAAGGTAATTCACATACTCTACTTTGTATTCTCTTATTAAGAATCATTAAAAACCTTAGTTTAACCTGTCTTTATGAATATCGTTATTTTTATCATAGGAATGGACTTGACAATAAACCCCTATAGTGATCCAATTAAGTCTTTACAACTAGGTTATTCCTTTGAATCTAGATCTTGATATCTATAATCACGTAGGTTTAGTTTACTTTGTAGATCCTTTTTCTTTACAACTAGGTTGTTTCTTTGAACCTAGATCTTGATATCTATAAAGGATGAGATGAAGTCTATCAAAGACAAAGACGTTTAGGATCTCGTCAAGTTTCGCAAAGGTGCAAAGCCCATTGGTTATAAATGGATATTTAAAACCAAAAGGAATTCAAAGGTTAATGTTCAAAGAAATAAGGCACGTCTAGTCATTAAAGGTGTTACTCAGAAGGTAGTCATAAACTACAAAGAGACTTTCTCTCCAATATCTTTGAAATACTCTTTTAGAACAATAATGGCATTGGTGCTCATTTTGATCTAGAATTGCATTAGATAGATGTTAAGACTATGTTTCTCAATAGAGACATTGACGAAATAATTTATATGGTACAGTCAGAAAACATTGTATTAGGATATCCAAGGTCTATGGTTTGCAAGTTAAAGAAATTCATCTATGATCTTAAATAGGCTTTCCGTTAATGGTATCACAAGTTTCATCAAATCATCACCTAATGTGGTTTTGAGAGGAATGTCATTGGTGATTGTCTATATCATAAGTTTAGTGGAAGTAAATATTTTTTTGTGTATTATATATCAATGATATTTTGCTCATTAGCAATGATATCGGCTTATTGCATTAAACTAATAAATTTTTGACGAAGAATTTTGAGACGAAAGAACTTGGTGACACCTTTTTTGTATTAGACATCCATATATTAAGAGATCATTCCAGTGGTATAATTGGCTATCACAAGAGAACTATATCTATAAGGTTCTAAGTAAATTTGGCATGAAATATAGTAAACTAGGAGATTCTGGTTTACTAAACTTGTATGCTCATTTTTGTACTCATTTCGACATAACATTTATAATGAGAGTTTTTAACAGATATTTGAGTGATCCATGTATGCAATATTGAAAGGTATCCAAACTCATAATGTGTTATTTAAGGAGAATAAAAGACTACATGCTCACTTATCGAAGATTAGACAGTTTAGAAGTCATTGGATTCTTTGACTCTGATTTTACGGGATGTCAAGATAGTAGGTGCTTTATATCAAACTATCTCTTTATGTTGGTTGGAAAAGCCATCTAATGGAAGTATACTAAACATGCTCTTATAACTTTGTCAACCATGGTTGCGGAGTTCATTGCTTGTTATAATGCATCCAATCATTGGATTTGGCTACCAAACTTTGTCACTATACTGCATGTGGTAGATGGCATTGACAGGCCATTGAAGATTTATTGTGCCAATAACTCGGTCTTGCTTTACTCTAACAACAATAGAAGCTCAACAAAGTTAAAGTCTATCGACATTAAGTTTCTAATTGTTAAAGATGGAGTTCAAGATATGAAAATTTCATAGAATATATAGGAACATATTCTATGCTAGTAAACCAATTAACTAAGGGCTTAACACTTAAGGTCTTTCATGAACAAACTATTCATATAAGTGTTATTTATGATAATACTTTGATTTAATAGGATTCATTTTTATGTTCTTTGTGTTTTACTTTAAACATTAGATTGTTTAGTTTTTTGTAGAATAAAGTTGATGGTTTATGATTCTATTTCTAAGCTTACTTATGTTTTCTATGTGTAATGTTCGCATTGCATTAAAGAATTTGAATTGATCTCACTAAAGAATGAAGAAGAACCATTTCAAAATAGTCATATATGAGATCACATTACATGTAATTTTCATACTACTTATCCATATTTAATCTATGTCATTAAGTGTATTAGTATAGTGATTATCGTGATTTGATCACAATTATATTGTGATAAAAGTCGTGAAGATTATGCTACTAATATATGAAATGGATAAGATAATTTAAGGAAAAGTCCAAAAATAAATAACATATAGATGCACGTCTAAAGAATTATTGTGGTATAATTAATTCAAAAATAATATATTATCTATAGAAGATTATTAGGAAATCATATTTCCTATATTAAATTAGAAAACATATATTTTCTTTCCCCAATTATATTTGTTATTTAATATAATGGATGCTCAAATTTTAGTAAACCAATTGCTCAAATTAATATGGTTTAATTAAATAGATTCAAATTCTTGACTTAATTAGGAATTATAAGAATCCTAATTAAATAATATATATATAAAGACTCTTTCTGTTATGATCCCTAATACATCAGATAATAAAATAATTTTGTTTTCTCTTTATCTAAAAGATAAAAAACGATTTTATTGAAGAATTAAGACGATTTAGGTGAGGGAGATCACCTTATTTGTTTGTGTTCATTTGTTTGGGATCAATTATCGTAATATTTTCGTAAAGTAGGAGATTGTTTTCAATAGATCCAATTATCTCACTTGAATTTATAAATTCTTAATAATCTGTCATGATGTCGATCCTATAATTTTTTGGTATTATGTTCTAGGATGCTTGTATTTATAATATTCTTATGGCTTTTAATATGTTTTAATTCCAATTTATTTCTATCTTTTTTATTGTTTCATGTATTGATGTTTATATTAATGAGTTTTGATATTACTAAAAATATTTTTTAATTTTTTTAAAAACCTAATCAATAAAAAAATATACAATTAACATTCGTATTAGTTTGAATCAATCCATTTGCTTTAGGTTTGAGTTTGAATTCTCTTTTGTTAATTTAGATTAAATTTAATTTAAGTTAAAATTAAACTAATTTAGACTTGATTAATTCAAACAAACTCAAACTAGCTCAACCAAACAACCGTAATAATAATACATGTCTTATTATCTCTGGTCTTGTCCAGCAAGTGCGAATCTATTTTGGGGTAAGGAGGGGTATTAATCATCTATGAACTCTTAAAATATAAAAATTTAAGTATAATATTTATAAAATTATCATAAATTATATAATAAAATTTTACATTTTAATTTTAAAGCATTTGTAATCAATAAATCATTATCTATAATAATTTAAATATATTTGTATTTAGATAAAATACATATAATAAATTCTTCATTAAATAAAAAGCAAAAATTACTTTTAATTGTCTCCCCTTATTGAATTAAATTAACATACTAAATTTGCAATTTGCTTCGCTGTACATACCGCCATTGCCGCCTCACGAAAACGAAATTGTTCTTCTCTTCTGCTGTTCAATAGCCTACAAACATAGTAAGGACTAAATCATATTTTTAGTATGCTACTTTTAATATTTTACTGCACGTAGGACCGTGATGTCATGTCAATATTTAAATATTATTAAAATCATTCGATCTTTATTTTTAAATTTTTTAAAATATTATAATAATATATTAAATTAAATTATTTTCATTTAATTCGTTAATTAAAAATAAATTATATTATTTTAATAATTATTTATTAAAATATTATTATTTTTCTATTAAATAATTAAACGTGATTAAAATACAAATTCTTTATTATTCTAAAATTATAATCAATATAAAAACTAACATAATATTATTTTTAATATTTATTAATTATTATTATTATTTTATTTAAATTTTATTATTGTTAATTTTTCTTAAAAATTTCATATTAAAATTTACTTTATTTTTATTAAAAATTCATATTTTAATTATTTAATAAAAAATAATAATATTTTAATAAAAAATAAAAATGATATAATTTTTTATAAAATCAAGAGACTAAATAATATATTATTTAATTTAAAAAATCAAATTATAAAAATAATTTAATTTAAAAGAGTTTTACGTGACCTCACCTTTTTTTTTTTAATATCTCTCATGTAAAATAGCATACACAATGGTATATGTAATGTCATCACAACGTGGGATAGTAAATTTGGTCCACGAGCAAAAAACTTATTGTGTGGTTATTGTCTTTCTCTGTTCTATACTATTTTTTTCTTTACTCGTGGGTCCTTTGAAAGCAAGATTGATTAGGAAATTTGTATGTGATTCATATTAATCCATATTATAATTTATTTTATTTTATCTTATTTATATTTTGATGATTAGATAATATTGAGTTGTTATATATTAAAATATCTTATTTATTTTAAATGAATTTAAATAAGATAAGTAAAAATATAAAAATAATTAAAAATAACACATAATTATATGTAATAACCATAAAAATATTGGTAACAAATTGAAATAGGGTAAGATGAAATGGAGATAACTTTAAACCATACATTAAATAAAATATAAAATAGGATTTGATGAAATGTAACCATCTCTAATATGAACATGTGGTGGAGGGCTTGACGTAATTGTTATATTTTATATTGATTAAAAAATAATAATGATAGTTATATTTTATATTGATTAAAAAATAATAATGTAATGTGTATAGGTAGTATGAATTTTTTTTTTTTGAATTTAACTTTTTAGGATTTAATGACTGTGTTATTACTTATATACAATTAAATTTATATTTTATCATAGTCTATAGGTTAAGAAAAAAATTAATAGATATTTCAAAAAAAAATAACACCTTTCATGAAAATAAAAATAAAAATAAATACAAGCAATCTAAATATAATTAAAAGTGACTTTAAGTATGGAGGTTCAAGTAGGATAGGGAATTTGTTTTCCAAAAGTAAACTCAACTGCTTGTGACTGCACATATAATGATGGTAGTGAAGGGTGTGTATTTCAACGATTGTTTTCCATATTTTATTTTAGATGTAGTAAGATTTGATATAATATTTTTAACTAAAAAATTTTACTTAAAGTTTTAATGTTATACAAATGTAAATAAAAAAAAATATAATAAAAATAAATTTAAAATATAAAATATTGAATCAAATTACCTATTTTTGAGAAAAATATTAATGTATTAAAATAATATCTCATATTAATTAATAAAAATAATAATATATTATTTATAATTAGTAACATATAACTTAAATTCTTTTTAAAATTAAATGAATCATGTTAATTATACATCGTACAAAATTTACAAGTATTCTTAACTTTTCTTTAGCAATGTGTGTTAATTATGGAATGTGAATGGTGATGTTTTGTTTGTTTTTCCTCATGTTCTTTAATTTTTGATGTGTTTTGAAAATGATAGTTGTTGGGTTTCGATGATTGATCCCTTTTTTTTTTTTAATTAGGTATTAATCTTTTTGCTAAGTTTTACGGTTGAACTGTGAGGATTTGGGAATTTTTTCTGATTTTTGTTCCTTTGTAACCATTTGATTGATTTAGCATTCCTAATTGGATCCAAGGTGAATGATAACAATTCTCTATTGTAATGAGACTGCTTATTTGGAGTGTAGTGACATGAGTCTTGTTAGGTTTGTTTTTTTGGAGGATGTGTTTGAGATGTTGCTGCCAATGATTAATGAATGTTGAAGAAGACACAGTTTCTATCATGGAGGTTGCTCCAATGAATATAGAAGAAGAGTGATGCTTGTGTGTTGTAGTTAATTGGATGGTGAATTTACACCGGGATACTTTTGTCATAAAAAAAAAGTAATTTATGTGAGATGTATGGAGAGAAAGTGGGGTGTGTAATTAGAATTACTCGCATATTAATCCACTAATTAACGAACCGGGTCAGACAAGTCATCCGAACAAATGATATTTTGGGGCCATATGCATAAGATTAATAGTTTATGCTGCAAATTAATGACTTGTTCGCAATCTTACAATTACGCATAATTTTTTATTTATATTTTTATTTAATAAAATGTTTAAATTTAATATAATTTTTATTATTATTTTAGTATCAATTAAAAATACCTTTCTCCAAATTTTTGAAATAGCAAAGATATTCTATAGATTTGAAGAATAACAATTATATTACTATTTTTTGTTTAACTTTTAAAGGGATTATTTGTAATAAAATTAATATAATTTTTGAAACTTAAGAGATGATATTGTAATAAAAGAATAATATATGAGATGTAATAACTTATTTTTCAAACTTGAATAATGTTCTTATAGTTTTAAAAAACCTCAAATGTTTTATAATAATTTTTCCTTTATTTTATTGTAGGTTTTCATAAATGTGTATTTAAAAAAGAATGTTTATGATATGTTTTACTATTTCTTATACTAGCTATAACATTAATAATTTCTTTTTCTACTATTTTTAATATGTTATTACTCATTTTACATTATCTTTAATTTTTCTTTTTTCCGTATAAGCTCCATAAATTCGCTTATTATTGATTCTATCTACTTTCCAAATTAATAAATGCATCCGAATAACTGTACTTGATTTTTTTTTCAACCTAGTCCAATGTTTATGTGCCTTTTAAACAACGTACTTCATGATTGTAGACTCAAAAAGCAAAAAATGAATCGCACGAATTTTTTATATAAATTAATAAAGGCTTGTTGAGACCGACGTGAGTCGTCTCAACCAAAAGACCCTTTTTTTTTTGCAACAAGTATACTCCTCCGAGTTCTGCAACTTTTCATTTTTATGGGAAAAAAAAAACAAAATTTCCATATATTACACAGTTTAATTTAAATTGTAGTTTAAAATAAAATTATATATTAAATTTTTTTAATATTAAAAAATATATAAAATAAATATAACGAATTTTATTTTTATAATTATAAATTTTAAGGTTTTTTATCTATATAAACTTATCATGAATTTGCCTTACAGCTCGATCCCGTTGAGAAATTAAAAGAATGATGATGCAAACCTTATATCTATCTATAAAAATACCAGTTTTCATTTCAGTTTTGTTCCTATATGAATCAATATAAAGAAACAAAGAGGTCGACGAAAACCGAAACGTATCTAACTTTTTTTATATTATAGATGATAGAGATCTTGCAAGCGAGGCTCACAACCACATGCGTTAATTCATCGATCTCTTTTCATGCAAGCCACAATTTTTTTTCAAAAAATTAAAGTTGCATCAATTATATATATATATTCAGTTAGTCACATGCCACAAATATTTTCTCCTTACAAATATTTTCTCATAAAACAACAGCAATAGCTAGAAAGTAGGGGAATATTAGATTAGGAAAAAAACATTAATCGTCAATTTTTCCCTGGCACGTACTTTCGAATTTTGTGGGTGGTGGACCACCTATGATTGTGTTCCCCAATGTATCAATTTCAATAGAAGGAAATGCCAAATTAGCGAAATGAATTTATCGATCGATACATTCTGATCATTTTTGACATTATTGTGTTAATAATTAATTATTTGGAAGTTGAATGTACAATTAATTTGTTTTATAAAGATGCTTGCATGAAGCAGTTGAAACAAAATATATAAGCAGTCAATTAACGATGTCGGCAGCAGGAAGGAGAAGATTTGTGCCCATTGTGTGGCTCCCATATGGAGACTTTAATGCATGCATCTTTGTTTTTTATTTTTATTTTTTGATTATACTCTCCTATATATTATTACTTCTGAAATTACCTTTGGTACTTTATGCACAAATCTTGATTTCCAACAGTACGTTTATTACCCTTGGAGCGTTCACACAATTAGCTTTCATTAATGGTTTGTTGTTTTGCTCAAGCCCTGACTTTGATGATAATTTGTCTTTGGTGAGCATGGGGTTTATGACATTTTTGGAAGGCTTGGAATGGCGTTGTCTTCTTGTTGGGACAGTATAATTGTTCGGAGGTAGACGTAAGACTATCCACTTGGAATTGGCTAATGTTATAGTCCCTACCTAGCGTACATTGACAATCATCCTGTCTTTTGAGTCTTTTTTACTGATTAATGTTTGAAATATGAGTTTAGTTTTGTCTTTACTCGATATATAATTTATTAAATTTACTGATATGATGATTTACCCATTGAAAAAAATAGTCTCTTTAGAAATGTTCTTAATCGGACAAGATTAATTTAGTTAAAGATGACAAAAGTAAACAAGAAATTTAGTTTCTGTTTCAATAGTATATATCATTATGTTTTTTTTATATAATCATTAGTTCAAAATAATTGAAAATAATATTATCTAGCTTCTGCAACTGTCCCTAGCTACTCTAATTTCCACGATATCTTCCACCTGTTCCTTGACCCCTTTCTCTAAAACTTGAGAATTCACCAAATGTACGTTAAAATAATTAAATTTACACTATTGATAGTGAATTTGAAAATTTTAAGAGGAGATATAGTTTTTTTTCAAATTTTATATTAAATTATGTGATATTATTAATTATAAATTATTCTTATCAATTAAATTCATTTAATTTTATATATTTAATGTTATTTTTATCAATTATATGATATCTTGTATTCTTTTCTAATTTATTTCACTTTAAACTTTTCACTATTTAAAGAATAAAATTTAAATTAAATTTTGTGATAATTTAATCATTTATTATTTAAAAGTAATTGCACATACACAAATGATCTATTTTTATATTTTTATTTAACTTTTTTTTTTCATTTTTTTAGTTAAAACTTCTTCAAATAAAAAAAGTCTCTATCTATGAAAAAATAAAAAATTAATTTTATTATTTTACGATTATTTTTTAATAATAATTAATTAAATTATCACAAAAATAAATACATAATTTAATTAATATTTTTATAATAAATAAAGAAATTTAACTGTGTTTTTTTCTTACAAGCAGATAAAATATGTTTTTTTCTAATTTATTTCACTTTAAACTTTTCACTATTTAAAGAATAAAATTTAAATTAAATTTTGTGATAATTTAATCATTTATTATTTAAAAGTAATTGCATATACACAAATGATCTATTTTTATATTTTTATTTAATTTTTTTTCTTCATATTTTTAGTTAAAACTTCTTCAAATAAAAAAAAGTCTCTATCTATATTGCAGTTGAAAAAATAAAAAATTAATTTTATTATTTTACGATTATTTTTTAATAATAATTAATTAAATAATCACAAAAATAAATACATAATTTAATTAATATTTTTATAATAAATAAAGAAATTTAACTGTGTTTTTTTCTTACAAGCAGATAAAATATGGTTCATTAAATATGAATATTAGTATATAGTATATGAAAATACAAAATATTCCAACTTATATACAAAAACTTTTTTTTTTGTGGGTATTAAAGAATGAATTTAATGTGCAAAGAAGAATTGTGTCGCCAATAAAAAAGGTTGGTATATACATAAATGAGAATATGAGATCATCAGTTTATAACGAATGTAATTTTATAGATTTAATAGTAATTACAAATGACATAAAGTTACATTATATTGATCTTTGGTTTTTATCAAAATAGTAAAAAAGTTAAGAATTTTTTTTTTTAAAATACCACAATCTTTATCGGGATTTCAATCGTTTAAATTATGAGAATTTTCGTTGCATGTTTTGTCAAGTTGTATAAAAGACATTACTTGTATATAATACTTTACAATTATATATAAAAATAGTTTTGGAAAGTGTACCTCTCATTATTTTGTATACATGGTAATTCTTGAAGGGTGATTTAAAAAGAAATTTTATTTTAGAGGGTGATTATGCTATAATCGGGTTTCACTAGCTACGACACAAGATAATTAGGTATTTTATACCAAAAGAGAGAGAGAGAGGAGGGGATGAATTAGATATTGTGCTATAAGTTACTTGTATAATATATATATATATGAAGATTGTCGTTATAATAACAAACTTTCTTCTTTTATACAACTTATTATATTAGCAACTTAATTATTTTAATTAACCATGTTATTTGGACTATGCTCTTATACAAGTAAACTTCCTGAGAAAACAAGAATTTCATTTTTCCCCCCGATTTTTATACTCAATTTGCAAATTTTATAACTGTTAGCCAATGGTAAAACAGTACGATTAAACATAAAGTGAACTTACTTGAAAAGGGTGAAAACTTAAAAAAATAACGCCTTAAAATATGTAAAATAAAAATAATATATTAATAAGATTAAATATATTTCAATTGAATATTAAACGAATCTAAATTATATTAACTTAATTTCAATATAAAATGATGTAACATATTTTTTTTAATATTAAAAATATATAATTTTTACATAAATAATGTTATTTTTGTGATCGTAGATTTAAGAATATTATTTTTATTGTTTCTCTATGAGTATTTATTTTATTCAAAGTGGACACTTAAATCAGTGTATAAATCTTTCAAATTTTGTTTTGGAAAATTATTTAGAATAATAAAAACAATTATTTTTCTTGAATTTGTGAGGGAGATGGATTAGTGTGAGATTTTTTTTATATATGTTTTGCTTTGTTATATTTATTATTTAAAAATAAATTTTCTCATCGTTTTGGATAAGGCATGAGTGCTTAAAAATTGTAATATACTGGATATTTCATTTCACAAAACTCCATTAATCAGACACCAAATAATAAAATAAAAGAGTACCGGTAATGTCAAAAATCTTTAATGATTAATTTATTCAGTTACGTTTTTATTGATACTAATCATGTGAGTATACATGTTCAAATTTTCTTTAAAAATATTTTTATTTTATTTTAAAATTTATTTTAACATATATCACATCATAATTATTACTTATTTAGTTGTAAATCTTAACATTCATATCTATAATTAAGAATATTAAGATCATATAAATTTATAATTATATCTATACTCATACTAATTATACTATGATATAAAACACGTTTAAATGCTTTTGGAAAATAAAAATAATAATAAAAAAAATAACATAGAATTTCATTAATGATTAAAAAACATACTATAAAGACTAGCTCTCATTTTTTAGATGCATCAAAGCATGTATTAAAAGTAAAACCAAAACTAACAATCATCAAGACACCTAACCATTGAAAAAATAATTTTGAACTTACGATGTTTACTCTATATTTTTCTTTGTTTGAATGTTTAGTCATCTTAAGTGATACAATGACATATTTTCTAAAAAATAAAGTAATGATACTCATTTGCTATAGTTTCTAAAAAATTTAAAATCTTTCACAAAAGTATTTCTTATGATGCATTACGGTTTGAAGAGATACATTAATTAATCTTCATATCTAACAATGTATTTCTATCCTTATGAAATTTTGTAGATCTTAGAAATAAAAAAAACACAAATATTTTCATAATATTCTATCTAATTTTCATTGAGTCACATTTTATAAAATAAAATTCTAAAATCATAAATAATAGATTATCTATGTACAATAACAATAACAAAATAGCTACATAAATTAAAAAACAATTGTTCCAACATAATTACCTAAATAAATATTTATGATTAAGTAAAGCGCATAAAAGTGCAGGTTTCTTATTACAACTGTACAGGATGCGCGCAGCTTCCATGACATGCGCCGCACCTACCTTGCCATCATGTGCCTTTCATGTTCCTTGATCAGTATTTTATTGGAAATGACTATTGTAAAGATGATATGCTTTGTCCTTGTATATATATATATATTTCAAAAATATTAATTTTTTGGGCAAAGAATTTATTTTCCGCAGTATTCATTCCCATTTTATTTTTGTTTTTTTTAAATTAAATTATTTTATTTATATAATAATAATAATCTCACGTATTAATTTTACATGAAATTTATATCATAACATTACTTTTTATATATAGTTCAACTAAATGAGGAAAACTCTACCTATGATCCTTTAATGAATAGACGTCTTGCAGATTAGTAGCAAAACCTCATGTTCAAGTAATAAAAACTCATCACGTCATAATATAATGAATGCTACCTAGAAACTAAAGACTATGTCCACATAACAGCGTGTTCACGTAATTAAAACTCGTCACGTAATGATATAATGAATGCTAACTAGAAACGAAAGACTAAATACATCTTAAGCACCAACAAGAAATAAAATTATATACATATATGACGAACAATTATTTTTTAAATAACGATTACACACTCCTACAATTATAAAATTGAATATTGTCTTTTCCTATATCTCTTACGTGTCTATTTCGTGCATCATTGCATTACAAAGTTAATTGACAAACAGTAAAAAAAAAATTAATTGACAAACGTGAAATTAGTACCAACGAAAATTGAGGAGATTGTTTATAAGTTTGATAGACAAACTCATACTATTGCACTGGAGAAGACAGTTTTCATATTACTGTAGATGAACTCATGTTTCGCAAGGGTGGTTCTATGGTCACTGTGCAGAGAATCTTACGTGATATAAGGGTATAAATACGTAGTGAAATAGAATCATTTTAACTCTTTATTTTTATATATAAAAAATAAGTAAAAAATATAAACAAGATAAATAATTAATATTAATGAAAAATATATAATATATTATAAGTAAGATTTTTTTTTTATCTAAAAATGCTATTTATAGTCCCAAATAAAAGAAGATATACTTTATCTAAACATTTTGCATTTTAAAAATCAAGAAAGTTAAATTCTTTTTGCACAACACCATGGTCGGACCTATGTGATGGCCAGATGTGACCAGGGCCACCAATGCGATGCTTCCAAAAAATTTCGTTCAATTTGTGTATTTGTAGATGTATTTTAACCATAAGTACAAGGCAACAAGTATTTGGCTATTTTATCAATAGAAAAAATATTTGGCGTCCTGTAAACTAAACCAAATATTATTTTCTTTGAACTTTATGATCTCTCATCGCTTATCTAGTTGAGTAGTAAACATTTAAAACTTGACTAGATACATTGTTTACCCAGATCTTCACCCATATTTATAGATCAATGATGGCACTATTTCACTAATTTTGACAAAGATACAAAAGTTAAACTAATTTTTGAATATGATATTAGAAGTTCAATAACTATTAATTTTTTTATTAAAAGTACAAAACTTTTAAACTTTTAAAATTATCAAAAAATCGTACAAACTAACATGTATCTTTTTAACAATTACAATATTGTTTTTTAAATTTATGCTTAATGATAATTAATAAAAAAAATAAGAATTCTCAAACTTATCCCTATTTATTTGAAAAACAGTGTCACCATCTCAACTCTGGATTCATTGCGAATCAGCTCCCCCATCGTGGATTTTCATTTTCATTACGAGTTATTTATTCGATTTTTAGTGAGTCTTTTTCCATCGAGATGATGTTATCTTTATTAAAATGATACATATTAACTCACATGATTTCTTTTGTTTTTTTTAATAATTATTAAACTTTTAATATCACACTTAAAAGTAAAATTTTATGTCCTTTTGTCAAAATAAATGAAACCTTAATACATTTTTTTCATAATTATTGTACGATAAAGAAAGACTTTTCTTTACTCTTATTTGAACTACTACAATAATATATATATTATAAATTGAATAATAAGAATGTGTTTTACTAACTAGTGCTCCATTGTAGCTGTAGTTTTGCTTTACTTATCTCTTTCCTTTATTACGGTATAACTCTAATATTATAACTGAGGTGAAAAAAATTAGGTTAAACTTCCTCTTTTTTTAATTAAATTTTATTTTAACTGAGCTCCCCTCGATTATAACGTCCATGTCCAACAATTTTTTTTCTTATTTTATGTTCTAATTAATTTTATTGCATTTTTTTTTCTATGAAGAGTCATTAATATATTTTGTATGATTCGATAATTAAAAGTTTTAATATCATATCAATTTTGTATATGGTTCATAATTATTATTAATTATTTGATTTCAAAAAATTAATTTAAATAAAATAAAAATATCATAATTCATATAAATATGACACTATTATAGTTAATTTTTAAAAAATATGAGATATATATCACTTAATTACAAGTAGAAGACCTAATTACAAGTAGAAGACCTATTATTAGAGCTGATAAACATGTCATGTTAGTCGTATTTGTTTCATGTTATTTATGATATGTTTTGGTATTAATTATATGAGGTCTAATGTTAGATGATACATAAAAATTAATATTTAATTTTTATGTGTTGCTTATTAATAATAATAATATATTTTAGAATATGATAAAATTATTGACAAATTATTACTAACTTTTTTATATATATCATATTATCACATTATATCGTATCAAATATTACCATCCCAATCCATTATTTACGTCTTTACATTTACTTTTATAATTATCTATTTATCTTCTTTAATTTTCATTTTTAGTTTTTCAAGAGTTACACAAATGGTAAGAGACACATCTATGGTTTGATTATAATCCAAAAATACTCCTAAAAATAATCCATATTACACACATTTTATTTAATGAAAAATCTAATTTTTTAACTTCTATTTTTCGTTTAATGACACGACTTTAAAATTATTGGATTATATAATAAACATATTTTAACAATCATGTAATATGCTAAATCACCTCAAAACCCATTAATAAGGGTCAACACCGTTTTAATATTTTTCCTTCAAAATACTGAAATAGTAAAAGGTGATACACATGTAATATTTACAAATTAATATACATATTATATTATATTTTAAAATAAAATAATTATTTGTTTGATTTTATAGAGAGTGAAATTTAGCCGTCTAATATGTACTACGTTTTATATGATTATTTCTACTCAAAATACTTATATTTTTAACCTTTAATTTGTAATTAAAAAAATTTTATTAAACATACAATCATGAGTAGTCGACTAGAGTGACAAGGTGGGATGTAAAATACGTTGAGCCTTATATTAATGACTTCACATCTCTGTTCAAATTTTGCTATGTCACCCTATGTGTTGGAATGAGTGACAAAATATGTATAATTTTTTTTAGTTTTAAATCATTTTTAGCTATGATACTTCTATTTATTTTTATTTTTATTTATCAAAATTCAATTATATATTTTTAATATAATAATTAAAATATTAAAATTTAAAAACAATTAAAATCAAACAAAAAAACACTTAAATAATCCTAATCTATCTTACGTATCCGTAGCGCACTTAGTGATGCAATAATTGTGAGACATGAGAATTGAGCTATATAATCTAATTGACCATTTTTTATATTATATATATGAAATATGGAGTTTAACACTTTTTTATAATGTAAATATTGAAATAAATATAACTAGAAAACTCAATCATGCTAAATTTACAGAGAAAAGCCCACGAAATTTCATTTGCTACTGTTTTTTTTTCTTTAAAACACGCACGTATGATCACATTACTCAATTCCATTTCTAATTCTCTTAGTCTCTTCTCTTCTTCTCTAACCAACACTTCCTGATTTTTTTCTACTTTTTTGCCATCCCCACTCCCTCTTCCTCTGTTCTGCTGCTTTCAGGAATTCATTTCTCCATTAAGACAAATTAACGCATATATAGCTGTTACCAGTTAATACCCTCTTGTAATTTTTGTTTCAAAATCCCATATTTCTTGTCTTTTCTTTTTATCATTTATATTTATATTTTCTGTATTCAAGGGTCAATTGACGATTTGAGCATCCACTTTTGAATTTAAAGAGGAAGCATAAGAATGAGGAGGATAAACACCTTTCGGTTTCTAGGTGTTCGCATATAAGTAAGGCCCCAAAAGAAATTACTTACAATTGGGTGTTGAAAAAACGTCTTATCAGGTTTGGTCCTTACGTTTCCTGAGATTTGTTTATTTATGTTAATTCTTCATAATTTTTTACTCATTGGGGGTTTTCTTTTTTATTTTATGCCAATCAGGGATTGGATAGATATTGCTTTGCCCAATCGCTACGCAATTTCTGAAGTTGTTAATAAATCCCCACCATCTCTCTTTTTCGTTTCCTTCATTCTTTTGTTTGGCTTGGAAATTGTCAGGAATGAAGGAAAATCCTAAGCCAGTAAGCATCGGTTTTCTGGGATTTTTTTTATTTATATTTTCAAAATTTTCTAAAGTTTTAACTGTTCCATTGGAATTTTTGAATTTTCTTGTACATTTCGGTTATTTATATGGGTCGTACCCACAATAATTCACCCACACACGTTTTCCCAGAAAACAAACAAAAATAAACAACTGTCTCTCAGTTTGATTCATTAAAAACAACTCTCTTATCTTTCTATTTGAATTTCAAATACTCTTTTAGGAATCAGATGCTGCTCTAGAGGTTTATGGATTGCAAGAAATAATGGGTGCAGAGAAATTCTCTGTTTCAACTGATAAATCTGCAGATAGTTTTGTTATCGATATGGATAGCTTCTCTAATGGCAATGATAAAGATGGCACTGCAAATTCAAGAATCACAGTAAGCTTTTTTTCCTTCTCCCCTTTTAGGCTTTTAGGGGAATATGGCACATATTATTAATTCAATTTTCTTTTTCTTTTTATTTCTGGATAATTATCATTAGTTATGTTTGTTTTTTACAACCATGGTTTTTTTTACTGTTGTCATTTTCTGCATTCTTCGTACTATTTCACTTTCTTAAGTTAGACATTTTTTTAATTAATAAAGAAAATCACGAAACATAGTAAAACTTTTACTGTTTTCACATGTTATTCTAAATTAAATTTAAGTGTTAAGTGTTAAGTATTGTACATGTATGATTCCTAAAATCTACATTGGCTAATAAATGTATAAAAATATGATTCTTTTTTTTCCCCGTAGTTTAAGTTTTTTTTTCTTTCATTAACTTAAATTTTTGATAACGTTATTTTTCACCTTCACTCAAACCAAATTTTAACCGCAAGTACATTATTAACTTTGCTTACTGCCACTATAAATCTATAATCGAATATCTTCCACAAGAATCTCAACATATGAATTTATGATATTATTACACCTGGTGTATTGTCAATCTCTCATCATTAATGGACGGAAATACCCCCATTAACCTTTGCTTCCACTATAATAGAAGGTGTTTTTCAAGCATTATCACCTTATTGTGATATTATCTACACCTTGTGTATATTGTCAATTTCCAATCTTTAATGAAATAAAAGAAGTAAATAAGCAATTTAATCCATTTATGTTTTTATAGCTATTTCCTAACTATGTTATTTTTCATTGAATTTGACAATTTTTATGTTTAAAAAAGATGCAGAGGACTCTATCGCGAAAAGGGTCTCACCGCTTGCCAGAAAAGAAGATCGCTTCTATTGTTGCACCAGAGAAGGATTTTTCTCTAGCTGGACCTTCCCCAAGAGGTTTGCAGAAGTTTAGGTTAACCATTTTTATATAATTGAACATGTTTAGTTATAAATAAATACTTCAAACATGATTATTTATGCAGCTCATTTATTTGTTTATTTGTTTGTTCTAGGTGATGGTAGTTTTTAATCAGTTAGAAACCGTCTAGTTGCGCCTGAGATAAAAAAGTCGTAGTTTTGTCTTTGTTCTCACAATTAAGTTTTGTGGAGATTATAGATAAGATATGAGCAGTTGATACTAATTACAGCTAAACTTTGACAAAAAACCCATGTGTATTCCACTTTAAAGTTTGAATCATGTATGTTAAAGCATCATCACAGTGATTTCATTATTAGAATCTTCCTAGCTATAGTCATCATTGTACACTTCTCTAAATTCTAATATGGTAGAATTTTCATTAGGCATAGTCTGATGTACTTTAAACTTGTTAGGTTAATATTTGGTAGGTCTATCATTTTGTTGGGGCCAAGTGACCAACGACCATGTAACAAACCAAAGTTGTTAGCAAAGCTGCAGTTGTGACAGTGAAATTCAACTAGAAATCTACGTCAACTAATTAAATGTAGAGATTGGTTTTGCATTAGTTTGGTACAGGTAAAGATTAGAGACTAGGTTTCTTTTTGGTTGGTATTCTATGTGGGGCCATATGGTACTGAGATAATTGAAAATTATGAAATTCATATGTATGGTAACAGCATAATTTATGTACACAAATGCAACATGGGGTCGAGTAATGGATAGAACTATTTATGTGTAGCTATTATTGTAGGGTCTAGCACGCCTGAAAAGCCATTGGTGGTGGCGGTAGGCACCACTGAAAATTTAGGCAGTCCACCACAAGTTCATCATCAAATCACCATCACAGCCGGCAACATAATCACAAACACTGATGGAAGATGCTATGCTCGGAGAAACAGCTATAGAAGATCTCCTCCTTCATGGGGTATTGACCCCAAGAGGGTTCTTTTCTTTTTTGCCACTTTGTAAGTCCAAACAAACTTTTAATCAATTGCAACCTTTATGCAGGAACTAGAAGATGATTTTTTTCCCCATTTGAATTCAACTTAAAGTATCATCGTTTTTGGTGACAGGTCAAGCATGGGAACAATATTGCTGATATATTTAACCCTTTCAATGAGGTATAATAATGATGAAATTGGTTTTGATTTGCTGCAGCAGTGATTAGATGAACTCTTTTTAGATACAGTAGCTTCTTCTGTTCAGATAAATAATATGAGTTTTGAGGGTGTAAAAAAAATGGATTGAGAAAGCCAAGATTAACGGCTTTTACAAAATATTAATGTAATAAAGACAAGGGTGTATTGCATTATGACAAAGAGAGGGAATCTACTTGTTTATGTAAATAAATGGATGAGATTGATCATAACACATGATGGGGAGTTCTTTTGTAACATATGGTTATGGTGGCTTTACAAAGTTTAGTGGAAGATCAGAAAGTTCACTTTTGCTTTGTTTCTTTCTCTGCGGTTACTTTTTCCTTATCTACTCATACTCTCTGTTTTGCTTGTTCTGTTGACAAATCGGAGCTAAATAGTAGCTCTTTTTGTCAAATATATGAAATGTATATATGGCTTCCATGTGAGTGGACAGAGGAATGAACAACAGAACAACCATGAAATCATCGCTAGCACAATTTAAAAAAACATATGTATTGCACGCGCACTAGAAATTTTTAGCTTCATAAAATATTCACTTTTTTTCATTTTAAGTAAAATAAAGATCATAGAGTGCAATCTGAATTGCACAGCACATAATTAAATTCATGGTTCTCATAAAGTAGTTATTTACTGTGAAAATCAATACTTACTGCATTTGAAAAAACAAGACTAAAAATACAACTTCATTACTTTTAAAAAGAAGAATTTTTATGATATTTTTATAAAAATACTTAATTTGTACCGTTTTACTTAATAAATATGTATTTTTGTTAAAGATAACAAATTTGTAATAATTTCATCTAACTCATAATTAACTCAAAAAAATTATGGTTAATTATTTATCATTTATCATTTTATCAATAAATTTTAAATTAAAATTAAACAGATAAAAAATGAAAAATATAATAATTTACGTGAAGTTGAACAAATAGAACTGAATCTAAGTTGTTTTGTGATAATAGATAATAGATAAAATTCCAGACATAGGTATCAATTTAAGCATCAACATCTAGCACTGAACTCCATAAACAAGAATGAAACGCGAATCTATACAATTAAATCAATTAATCAGACCTTGCTTGAAATGGAGAGTAGAAATTGTTTTGTTTAAATATATTCGAGAACATCAGGTGACTATTGTATTTCAGTAAAGCATTAGTAATTCAATAATAACAACAAGAATCAATTCTTATATTTCCATTACTTTAAGATTTGAAGCCAATGTAATGGTAGCACTCTGTTCAAGTTTTTTTTTTCCACCCCCACATATATATTAATATAATAATAATCAGAAAATTATAAAGTTTGGAATCCAAGTAAGATTGATACAAGGAATTAGGACAATTTGTAGATGGAATAAAATGATCGACGGAATGGAATTAGGCCCGTACCGTCTAGTAAAAACCCATTACTTTTTACAAAGGCCGAGGTTTACTGATAAATTATAATTGCAACAGGGGATAATATATACTTCTAAATTTTGAAGTAATGTAACAAATATTTTCAAAGTTTTAATTATATCATAAATATTTTTAAAATTTAACAAAAATTAAAATTAAATTTTAATAATATCATAAATATCTTACAAACCAAAGTTAAAGTTAAGAAATTAAATAGTAATTATATATACAAAAATGACATAAATAATAAGAAATCGAAAAATATTATAAGTAAAAATAAAATACATCATTTTAAAGATATAATTAATAAAAAGAAATATTAATTAGTAAGAAAAATTTAAATAAATTCAAAAAATAAGATTAAATATTAAAGAAGATGATGATTTAAAGATTCATCATTTTCAAATCTAAAAAAAAAAATTCTAACAAAAGATATAATTTATTATAAAATAAGTAATAAATAAACGAAGATCAATATCACAGGTACAAAAACAATATATAATATATCATTAATTGATAAAAAATATAATGAATAAACTATTAAAAATTTCTAATAAAGAAAAATTTTAATACATTTATTTAAGAGGAATACAAATATTCATAAAAACTCATTTTAGAGAATTAAATGTTACATCAATAAAACTAACATTGTTAGATAATAACATAATAAATAAAAAAAGATATGTTAAGAATTTAAACCAAAATTTGAAAGAGGAGATTTAACGAAAGAATTAAATCATCAATTTTTAATACATTACATAATACAGTATTCATTAACAAATAATTATAACAAATCAATATATAAACAAAATAAATTTATAAAAATAGATAAAACGTTTAAGTAACTTGAACAAATACTAAAATCAAAAATATTACCAGATTTTAAAACATCAAAGGAATGACACTTAAATATTTAAAAAAAATATCTGATATCAAGAAGAAAAATTCATATAAGCAAAAATAATAATATACCAATATTTACTTTTATATATTATGAAAGAGAAATTTTTAACAAAGAAAAAGAAATTATATAACTCAAAGAAGAAGTTCATATAATGAAAGCATTAGTAAATAATGTAATACTAAGAAAAAAGAAGTTACAAAACTAAAAAAAGAAGTTCAAGAAATGAAAATATTAATACATAATATAATATTAGAAGAAAATAGTAACAAAATGTTAAAATACAAATGATAAGATATAGAATTAGAATTTAATGGAAGCATAACAAAAATATCAAAAAATCAAATAATAATAATGCAAACTTTGATAATTTTAACAGAATAAATATATATAACTCGGGAATTAAACATTAAGTCTTTACAAGACAGCCAAAAAGAACTTATAAATGAGATTAAAAAAATTACAACAAGATATACACGAGGATTTTACAGAATTAAAAATGAATATAAATAACACACCCAAAAACAATCAAATTATAAGTCATAATCTTGATCTCTTTGAATGATTAAAAGAACCACCTAGAAGATTAGATACTTTGATACCTATAAATATAAAAAGAAAAATCTAGAGATAAAGAAAAAACTACGATCATTGTTTAATGGAATACATAAAAGAATATAAATAAATAAAAAATAATAATAAAATTTGCTGTCACACAAGGGATTTTAAAATATCATAAAAATATGAATGTAATACAAAATCTTACAAACAGAAATATAAAAAATACAAGATATTTAAAAGATATAAATTCAAGAAACAAGATTTTTAAAAATATAAAAAAATATTTAATAAAGAATCATATATAAAAGATATTTTAGAATAAGAATGTATAAACTTCTTGAAAACAATAATCATTGTCCTTTAAAGAAAAAGAAATGCAAGTGTTGGATCAACAATGAAGAATGACATTACATCAATGAATCTTCCTTCAACATAAGAAATAACTTAAAAAGAAATTTCTACTTAAAACAAAAAATTCTAAAAGAAGTTTTTAAGATGAAATTAGAACATTATAGAATAAGATATAGATGATATATATGATATTTATTTATTGGAGGAAACTGAAGAAGAAATAACCGACTTGAAATATAAACACTCAAAATATGAGTATTCTTTGTAAGAAGATAAATAATTTTTATAATATTACAAATCCAACAATAAGCTTTGTAGAGTTGTACTAACCAGCCGAGTGTTAGAGCGAGCGAGCGAAGCCCAAGACTAGGATATGATCACCGCAGTGAAGTCTTGGGATGCAAAGGCGCAATCTAGTTGAGGTAGTTAGGTGGTATATGGATTAACTTTTAGATCTACAGTTTGAACCTTGCTCCATACATCTTTGTACTGATGGCCTTTAAATATCCCCTCCTCTTCGTCATGTTAGGCTCATCTAAGATCAAAGAAAGAAAAAGCAAAAAAGAATAAGCCTTGTACTAAGACATTGTTTAACAGTTTACATGATTCTAATCCATCCCAACGAAATACCACAAGATTGCATTGCATTATAGGAATTACACTTATGATTTAAGGAGGCTTTCTAGTTCTACATGGAGAAGATACAACAGACAACGAAATAAAAAGCAAAAGACTACAAAGTTTTAACAGTATTCAGCTTCAGTTATTAAAGAAAAAGAAAGAAAAAATAAAACGATACAATGAACGATGACAAAGGAATGTATAAGCAGAAGCAATAAAGAAATTCCCACTCAACATGTATCAGTAGATCACTCAATTTCTTTTTTAAGAAAAATTTATATCCTTATCTTCCAAAAATACATCTACATATTCATAACTTCATAGGAGGATATGTTTGTTTTTGCTTCTGGAACCCTATAAAAAAGCTTCTGATTCAACAAATCAACGCTTTTAAGCCAAACAATTTTTTTTCAAATGTACTTTTGGCGCTAAAAAGCATATTTTGTCCTTCATGACATAAGTACCGCTTCTTCTTGAAAGAGTTTTTTTTTTCTTTCTAAAATGACTTTTAATTGGAATGGATCTTAGCAGAAGCAACAGACCCTTAAGTGCACCATATTGAACTCTTCGTATGCAAAAAGGACGTCACAGGCGTAGCATAAATGGCAATAATGTGGCTAAGTGCATACAATAGTATATTCAACAGTATAATCTGTGTATATGACTACCATTAACAATGGTAACTGCTAGGCTGATAATGATCACCTATTCTTTAGGGTGTCACAACATGTGTTCCAATCTGACATCCATTGTTAATGTCTAGCATACTTGAAACCAACAAGTTGCCATCTTCAGTAACGTTTAGATATTCTTGGCATCGAACACTTGTTCTTACGGTCATGATAAAACTTTAATACAACAGCTGCAGTTTCTTCAATTGCTTTCCCAGTCACTTCTGCAAGCCATCAAAGCAAACATCTTTATTTCCTCAAATCGTTTGTCCTAACATTGCCTTCACATTTTCAAGAGCTTTTACAATATCAAAATGATATAATGGAAGGAAAAAATACAAACAATATCATATAATCACATGAAACTGAGACAAAGTAGCTCTCAAGTAAACTGTCCAAATTCTTACCAATTACTGGCCAACCAGGGTTCTGTGCAAAAATCCTGCCTGTAAATTCAAGCTCTTCTCTAACATAATCCATCTCAGAGTAATTACTCCTCACTCCTTCACCAAATCCCAGACTCTTAGCTCTTGTCCTTCTAATTGTTTGCAACACTAGAGGATTTATAGTCAATCCAATGACCTTTTCAGGATCAATCTCAAAAAGGGTCTTTGGCAATTCAATCCCCATTACAATTGGCACATTTGCAACTTTATATCCTTTCTGTGCTAAATAAATAGACAATGGAGTCTTCCCAGTTCGAGATACCCCAGCAAGCACAATATCAGCTTTATGCAAATTCTGCGGCAATGCCCCATCGTCTTGCTTAATTGTGAACTCAATGGCTTCAATTCTCCTAAAATATTCATCCGAGAGCGGAAAATTCCTTCCTGGAGCTCCACGAGGAAGCCCAGATGGCGAAACACCCAAATGTGAAGCAATTGCCTCTGTAATTGGACCCAATATGTCAGTTGATGGTATCCCCCATAGCTTACAAGCTTTTTTAGCTGATTCCGCCATTGAAGAATCGGCTAATGTATAAACTACCATTGCATCTTCTTTAGCTGCTTGCTTCATTATCTCCATTAACCTCTCTGCATCATCAATCTGAAAGATTCTTACTTTTTCTAAGTTTTGTACATATAGAATTTAAAATTTTGAAAAGCAGAAAAGAAAATTGAATGAACTTACCCCGGAAAATAGGTGAGTATTAACGGGACAACCACGATCAACCAAGCAGTGTTCGAACTGCCCTAATGCTGCGGTAACGGAGTGTTCTACCGTCCATCCAGTTCCGTCGGAGACCATGTATATTGACTTCCCCACCGTCCGATCGACGTCGTCATCACCATCGCTCTCCATTATGGTGCTGGTCTTTGGTGCGATGATTTCTATGGGTTGAGTTGGACGGTTGAGTTGGGCAACATGGGCAAGATAATCTGGACGGTCCAGCTTTCGACCGGATCGAATGGTTCGAGCCCTTGACCATCGGTTTAGCTGAGGACTTCCTTTGTGCTTCCGAGGCTGTGGTCCGGAATCTGGTTCGGGGGAAGTTTCGACTTTGCTTTGGGGAGAGATATAACAGGAGACAAGAGGTTTGCGATTATACTCAGCAATAAAATACGAGAATGTGGAACGTAAGTCTGGAAGGCTGAAGCTCAAAGAAGAAGAAAGCATTTTTTCTTTTTTCTTTTTTTAGTTTTTCAAATATTTTGGTTTTAGAATTTGGCAGTGAGATGACAAAACGGATAACATAAGAGCAATATATCTGAATTTCTAACTTAAAGCAAAATATACACGGTCCAGACATCAGTCATCTGTCTTCTTCTTTATGGTTCTCCACCTTTCTTCTTTTATTTTAGGGGGAAAAATTAATAAATAAAATAACCTCTTTAAAATTAAAATTATAAAACTAATCTTACTTACGATAGGTTGATATATTTCATTATTAAAAAAAATTAAATTATCATTTTACATTAAATACAATTCAATTTAACATTATTTGAATTAAACTTTAAATTTATTTATTATTAAAAATTATTCAATTAAATCACATTCAATATTATTAAGATAATATTTTTATTATATAAATTTTAGTATTATTATTTTATGTATTTTTTTCTTTTTTTACCTGTTTTAAAAACATCAAATAAATATATAAAATTTTAATTTTTTCAAAAAATTGAAAATAACATTCTTAAAATTTATAATTTTAAAAATAATATTTATTGTATTCAATTCATATATTTTAATAAATTAAAATTCGTATAAATTAAATACCCAAATAACCTTAACTTGAATTGGTTTAATTATAACTCAAATTAAATTTAATTGAATCCATAAATAAGATCTAAAACACAATCCAAATAAGAATTCACAAGCTCAAACTAATCCAAATTATTTAGATTATTAATTACATATTTTTTAATTAATTAAATATTTTATATATATATATAAAAATATGATTAATATCATTAAAACTTAATTAATAAGCATTACATATTATCGAGCTCTTATACGTGTATATTTTAAAATAAAAGATAATTATATATAATAATAATAAAATAATATCTTTAAGAAATTTTTTATTCAAAATTAAATCTATGAATATTATAAAAAGCTAAACATAAAACATCTAAAATAATAAAAATACCATTAGATTTGACTTCTTATTTTATATAACCTTAAAAGATATATGCATGATGATTTGTATAACAATATATATGTTTTTAATGACTTTTATATAATAAATATCAACCATTAATATAATATATTATTATATTTTTGATAATTATATTTAAAATAATATATATCTGCATGTAGGTGCTACATTTCCACTTTTTCTCAATTTTTATGTTGTTTCATCGAAACAACGGTTTGAAATAGAGCCAATATGAGATATAGAAGTAGGTGAGGACTTCTTTTAACATGACTATCATGATTGAGGTAATTCATGATAACTTTATGTATAATTCTTGCACAAAATTTGATGGCATAGCATCAGACCCTGATGCTTTCAGATTTTGTGTGAGCTTTGCAAATAAAACTCACCTGTGGGCTCTGACAATAAAGCCCAATCTAAACTCAGTAATTCAGCTCAGGCGTTTGAATCTTATTTTGAAGTCTTGATGGGCTACGGTCTGTTGAAAAAGTCAAATAAGGTAACGCATATACCTCAAGCCGACAAGTTTGAAAATTGCGCAGAATTGATCATCGGCCTCGATAATCAAAGATTACTAATAATATAAGGAAAACGACAACCAGAGGTTATACCAAACCTTGTCGTGTAATCGTTGTGTGAGAATGCCTTACACGTGTCTCCTGATTATTGGGCCTTTTAGTCACCGCCTTTTCTTTGCCGTGAGCAGGTCGGCAATCTTTTTGTTATAAATTGGACCCCTAATCCCCTTTTATTTCATACCAATTTAAGATCGTTTAGGTTGTGAATATTGAGTAATTCTCTTCAAATTCTCTCAAGGTATCAAATCTTTCTCACAATCTTCTGTTTTTTTTCCTCCCCATGTTACGCTGGATGATACAGAGAGCAAGCACTCTTAAATTTTTTATTCTTTTTTGGTTTTCTTGAATCTTTTTATATGAAATTAGGTTTCGGAGGTTGCCATTTCGATTTATTTATTGTTTATAATGCTTTTATATATTTGTTTGATTTTCCGATTTATGCTTTAATTTTATTTTGTCAACACACGCTTCGTCTTTCGACGGATCTGCATGATTATTATTTTTGATGATATTTAGATCCCTAATCGAGTCTTGTTAGAAGTGTTTCTTTTTCTTGGGCGATCAGCTTGTATATACTCGTATCAAATATCAGATATCTGGCAGATTATTATTATTTTTCCAACATGTTTTTGGATGAGAAACATTAGATTCATTTCTGAACAGTAGCTATTCGACGGGCTAATAAATATTAGTCCTGATTTAAAATAATTTATTAATTTTTATTTGACGTATAAATATTTCTTTATTTTTAATAAAATTGAAAGATAAATCATTAAAAAAAATTACATATAGTGTTAGTTACAGATTGAATATGTATTAATAATTTAATTTTAAACTGATACATTTTAATTAGTTTTTGTTATTTTAATTTATTTAATTTTTGAGATATTTATATCTTTAAATATCTCTCATTAAAATTCATTTTAATTAAATTTAAAATTTTTAAAAAATATAAAAAAATAAAATTAATAATAAATAATTAAAGTATGGAAAATTTAATAATAATATGATTAAAATTATTAATTTTAAAAACTGATTAATATTTTCAATTTATTAAAGGAAAATCATTTATCACGTAATCTATCGTTATATAAAAAATACATCTTTTTAATAAAATTAAGAATTAATTTTATAATAAAATTAATTTTTTAATGTATAATAATTTGATATATTTTTATTTTATTAATTAAATTATTTTTATATTCTATGAATAAATAAAATATAATTTTAAATAAAAGTTCTTTTTAAAATTTGAACTCTGTAAGTTCTGGTTGAATTACAGCTTATTATCTAGATTTTTTATTCAATATTTTGTAAATTAAAACATTCATCATTTTAAAAAAACTATGGCGTGAAACTTTGTTTTTTCACTTTTTATTTGTTTGTTCTTGAATGTCTATTTTTAAGAAGATTGTGTTTGCAATTCATATAGATCGAGTTTTTCCAGAATAAAAAATAAGGAATTAGTTCCTGTTGATTAATGAACTTCTCTGCTGTTCGTTCTAAGACTCAAATTCAGTTATTATTATCATTATTAATTTATTTTATTTTTTGAATATATATATTTTAAATTATATCAAAATAAATTATTTTAATTAAATTATAAGTAAATATATAAATTATAAGTAAATTTATTATTAAATAAATAAATAAATCATAGTTGATTTTTATAGAAAAATAAATATTTTTATATAGAAATAGGTTTAATTATATGATATAATATATTTATGCATTAATGTTTTAATTTATATTACATAAATGAATATATATTTTCTTGTTGATAATAAATAAATATTTTTTAATTAAAAATTAAAAATAAAATAATGGTCATTCATTTGACTTTACATAATTAACTAAATTAAAATAATTAATTTAAAATAATTATACGCATCTTTACTTTTTAAAAGTTAAGTACATATATGCTTTAGATATAATTTATACCCATCTTTACTTTTTAAAAATCAAGTATATGTGCTTTAGTTTTCGTTTAAGGGTGTTATCGTAAGTTTCTTAAATATATATATTTTTAATTTAATTATTTTTTTTACAAAAAAAAAAGAGTGATATTATTAAAATATAAGTACATATATGATTTAGATATAATTTATACCCATCTTTACTTTTTAAGAATCAAGTATATGTGCTTTAGTTTTCGTTTAAGGGTGTTATCGTAAGTTTCTTAAATATATATATTTTTAATTTAATTATTTTTTTTACCAAAAAAAAGAGTGATATTATTAAAATAATTAATTAATTTTTTTATTTTTTTTTCAAGCATTTGATGTAAATTTTATACATTAGTAATAACTATAAAAATAATAAAAAATAAAATAAAAAAATACTATCATATCATATTTTTATATTAAAATAATTAAATTACTATAAAAAAAAGTAGTAGTTAAGAGAGATAAAATAACTAAATTCTTATATTTAAGAGATCGTAGTTGGCATTTGTTTTTTTCTTTGAATTTCAGTTGATAGTTGAATCTAATTTGATATTTGTGTCAACAGATGCAAATCTTCGTGAAAACCCTCACCGGAAAGACCATTACTCTCGAGGTTGAGAGCTCTGACACCATCGATAATGTTAAGGCCAAGATCCAGGATAAGGAGGGAATTCCTCCGGACCAACAAAGGCTTATCTTCGCTGGTAAGCAACTCGAGGACGGTCGAACCTTAGCCGACTACAACATCCAAAAGGAATCAACTCTTCACCTTGTCCTCCGACTTCGTGGTGGTATGCAAATCTTCGTTAAAACCCTCACCGGAAAGACCATTACTCTTGAAGTTGAGAGTTCCGACACCATTGACAATGTCAAGGCCAAGATCCAGGACAAGGAGGGCATCCCACCAGACCAGCAGAGGCTGATCTTCGCTGGCAAGCAGCTTGAAGACGGTCGTACCCTTGCTGATTACAATATTCAGAAGGAATCAACCCTTCACTTGGTGCTTCGTCTCCGTGGTGGTATGCAGATTTTCGTTAAGACCCTGACTGGAAAGACCATTACTCTGGAGGTGGAAAGTTCTGATACTATTGATAATGTTAAGGCCAAGATTCAGGACAAGGAAGGTATTCCACCTGACCAGCAGAGGTTGATTTTTGCTGGGAAGCAGCTTGAGGATGGTAGGACCTTGGCTGATTACAACATCCAGAAGGAGTCCACCCTCCACCTTGTGTTGCGTCTAAGGGGTGGTATGCAGATATTTGTGAAGACCTTGACTGGAAAGACAATCACCTTGGAGGTGGAGAGCTCGGACACAATTGACAATGTGAAGGCCAAGATTCAGGATAAGGAGGGTATCCCACCAGACCAGCAGAGGTTGATCTTTGCTGGTAAGCAGTTGGAGGATGGAAGGACTCTTGCTGATTACAACATTCAGAAGGAGTCTACCCTCCACCTTGTCCTCCGTCTCCGTGGTGGTTTCTGAACCTACTTCACCCCTTGATTATGAATTCCTCAAGTCTGGTTTTGTAAAAACTATGTTTTGCTTTTAAAACCCATGTTAAGACTATGAATCTGTTGAATAATGTTTCTTTTCAGTTCGTTGTCTCTATATATTTCTCAGTATCTTCACTTTATCTTTTCGTTGAAACTTTCTTTGCTTTGTGGTATTCTTTCTTTTGTTATTATGGTTTCGTTTTTTTGTTTTGACATTTTTATTGTTAGGGGGGAATAAAACGATTATATTTTAGCTATAGAATTATCAACGTGTTTTTGGTTAGAGTTTACCCACTCATGAAGCATTATACCATTGACCTTTGAGTTACTTGTTTGAAAATCATTCTCAAATCAGAATCAAGATCAATTATGTAAAGATGGATGGAAAATTGATTAATGATTTATTTTTTATAATATGTTGCTATTATACAACAAGCAATTTAAATGTAAAAATAGAATATGACGTTTTATTAGTACTTATTAATCATTATTACTTTGTTTTTAAGTATTTGAGTGATATTTTGAAAATATTTGAATTTTTAATTTTTTTTGTAAAAAATAATGCAAAGGATATTTTAATTCTTTTAATATTATTATAATTATTTTTTTTCTCGTTTATTACAAATATTTTTCTCTTCAAGATGCTATTTTCTCTCTTTTTCATATATTAAAAAAGAATGATAAAATAAGATTTTTTTAAATATAATATTTATAAGTTTTTTTTATAAAATAATATACTTCTTATTTTAAAATTTTAATTTTTTTAAATATAATTAATGGTACGTAGTGAATAAATAACAATAATAATATATATGTATTATATATAAATAACAATAATAATATATATGTATTATATATAAATAATATAATAATATATATGAGCAAGGTAAAAGAAATTATTAATAATTTGTTTTATATTTATTAAATTTTATTTAATTATATTTTTTATTAAAATGGAAAATAATAATAATAATAATTTTTTGGGTGAAGAAAATGAATCAATGTTATAGTTGAAGATACTGAATTCAGTTTTTAAAGCCGAGTGGGAATAGTAAGGTGGTAATGAATTTAATTTGCTAATTTTTTATTTTAAAAATATTGAATATTAAATTTAAAAAATTAAATTGATTATTATTGTTTTAGAAATATCAATTTTCTTAATTTATTGTCTATTTTTTTCAAAATAATTGCTGTTAACTTTTTAAATAAATTTAAAAAATTATTTTATTTATATTATTAAGATATTTTAATCACTTTATTTTAATAAAAATTATATAAATTATTTTTATTAAAGAAGAAATATATTAATAATTTTTTAAATAATACAATATTATTTTGTTAATAAAATTTGATAAAATAATAAAATATATTTAATAAAATAAAATTGTAATTTTAAAGTTATTTTCTTTTTAAGCTTTTTTGTAGATATAAAGTTAAAAATATTTAAAAAATCAAATATATTATTTTCTTTTTCTTCGAAAATTTATTTTTTTTATCAATTACTTCTATTCTTTCTGGAAAAAAAATAGAGTATAATATATTATTCATTATAAAATAATTTAGAACTGAGGAATAAAAAATTTAAAATGATAATTTTATCTAATTTTTATTAATAAAATATTATTATATTATTTAAAAAAATATTATTTTAATAATTTTTTAATTAATTTTTTTTATTTTTTTATCAAATAAGTAAACACAATTAAAATATAAGTTTCTAGCAATGATAAAGTTACAATTGAAAAATAATTCACAAAATATTTATTTATGTTAATTATCATTATTTTATTTTAATATTTTATAATTTTTTTTAAATAATTTCATATTAAATTTTTTTTAAAAAAAATTATTAAAATATTTTATTGTTAATTTATTATTTTGATAAAGTTAATGTAATAAATTAGGCCGTGAATATACGAATATATCCATTTACCTAATATCATATTTCCGTTTAAATTGGGTTATTGGCAACCTTATCAACAAAGCTATAGTAATAGACCAATAGTATACTACTTCCTACGAATATGGAACGCATAAGCTTCCCTTATCCATAATTTCATCTTATCATTTCCTTTTTTATCCTATCAGAAAATATATTTAAAGAAATTGGAATTCTGATCTGTATAAGATGGTTGCATCAAATGTTTAGTCTTTAATGAATCCTACAAAACCTTCAAATAAAAGAGAATAACAGCTCTTACGAGTGAAATATTAACCACTTAACAACAAATAAAATAGATATAAAATTAGATAATGTATTATAGTTATTGATCTTATCTTATATGTATATATATACTCATATATCAACTCTTGAGATTTATATGGGAATGGAGAGATAAGATTGATGTTTAAATCTTAACTGTTAGATTCATGGTCCATGTTTAATCGGTAATAGAAGCAGAAAGGGAATTGAATAGCAACTTTCTAACAATATTCTATAAACAAACTGCTAAAACAATTGAAAAGTGCAGAGAGGTAAAATTTCTCGAACAAAAGCTAAAAGCAAATCTTTGATCTTTATTCAAAGTGAATCACCAACTGCACAGTGTTTCTGAATGAAACACTATTTTTTTAAGAACTATAATACTCACACATCCATAAGGAAGACCCAAATCCAAGACTCAACACATACCCAAATTTATTTCATGCCATTAACCCACAGCTCGTTGGATCACTATTAATCATTATTGCTATCCTGTTCTTTAATACATTAGACGAGAGAGATAGCTCGAATGATGATGAATTCTTGCTGTCGAATAACAACAGTAGCTAAGTGTTATCTTCCAATATACAAACGATAACTACACCGCCAATCACTAATGCATGTAAACATACCAACCCAATTCGTGAAAGCTGTCTTGTTTATAATCAAGTAAAATATGAAACTACGTACAATGTTAAGCACTACTTTATAACCAATACAGCCCCAACTCCTCAAATTAAAGAGGTTTTACCATATATCAAAGAGTCTCGTGTTCAAGCCTTAGGAAAAAGAAAATTTGTTATTTGTTAGGCTACTCTTCAAATAAGATTATTTTTCCTCCTTTTACCCGTGTAAAAGAAAAAAACCTCATACCGAGTAACTCAAGACAGGCATGGAGACTTTTCTACAACTTTATGAGATGGTAAGGGGAAAAGGAAACATATTTACAGCTACGTGGATGCCCCAACAAAGGGAGAGAAAAAAATAATTTTAACTAATGCCATACGTACTATAGATCATGACTTTCTAACAAATTAAGGGATCATCAATAAACATGCATGCAGAGGAAAAATCTAACATAAGTTGAAGTTTGCAACAGCAAAAAGAAAATGCCCGATCAATTTATATAACTTGCATTAAGATTCTAAAGCTACATGTACATTGGATAAGAAGTCAGTGACATAATTAGATTTGGTCGAAATTAGTTATGAAATATACATCAAGTGTGTTTCTACATGCCATATCCAGGAGTCAACATCTATAACTGAACTGAATTACAAACCAGAATAAATTCCTGCTATAAGAGAAGCATCGAATGTCTGTTGTAGTAGTCTTCAGGACTAAAAGAGAATGTTAACACAAATCTGTGTTATACGTTGCTTTGTTTATATAACTTAGTGTCAAGTACTTGTTTACCGCACATTGCACAAACTCCTGTCAAACATTATGTGCATCAGATTTTCTTGACTCAAACCAGGAATTACAAAGTGGGGAGTAAAAGACATAATCAGTATGAGCAAGGTGAACAGATCTCACCTTTTGTGTAAGCACAGGTGTGACAATATTTGGCATCTTGGTGTACTTGCTGTTTGCAAATCATGCACTTGGTATTTCCATAAGGAGTCCACCTGCAAACCAATATCTCCATTAAACAACAAAACTCATAAAGATATACCTCTTTTGGGTAACTGACACGATCAACAGGCAGGACCGATACAAACTTGGTATAGAATAGATTGTTTAAATGAGGCATAAATTCAATAAGAGCAGCAATTTCAGTACAATTGTAGTACAAATATAAAATAATTGCAGTATCCTCATCAGCAGGAGTTAAATCCACGAGAATCCTCTATAGTTTAATAAATAAAACATGATATTTGTGATAACCTAGATCAACTAACTCGTCAAATGAAGAAGACATCGGCACAAAACAATCAAGCTCCAAACCAAACTCGTATGTTCGTCATTCAAATAAAATAACTTATAAGATTTTGTTCGAATATTAGTTGTTCGGTATTGTCCACATGATAAGGTAATGACCTAAGCGAGCTAGTTACCCTGTCATAGCAAAGTTATGGTGACGACCTGAATGTAGTCCAATTTCCAAATGTTGGTTCGAAGAAACAGGCTGGAGTATACAAAAACATGAGATTGGTCCACGTGGTATGGAAAACGACCTAAACAACCTTAACCCATGGTATGATTATTAACGAGCTATGTGTCATGTTTTCTTCAGGTATTTGGACTCAATTAGGGAAACTAAATTATATGGACCAAGTATACACGACTTGTGACGAGTGGCTTGATCAAATAGAGTTAGAAGAAGTTATCCAATCAGTCCTTAAATCCAGATGACTTGAAGGAAGCAAACCATCCAAGCGGATCGTAATTAATACATCACTATGAGTCATGTATCCACTTGACAGCTCTTGTCACCAGACCTGCTCTGCTATCCCTCCCACAGAGCGTCCACAAATGTAAATGTGACACTTGTAAGGTTATATGCCTATATACACCCAACCCCTCTCATTATTAAAGAATCTGAACATTCTCACTAAAAATCCTATAGCATTAAGTATTCTCTAAACATTATTTAATCTTCAACAATAAGCTAGCTACATTGGGGACTACTGACCATGAAAACATCCTGTGAAAGTGAAACAATTTTTATATACTCAAGTACAAACATATGCAGTACTTGAAACTTATAAATCACAAAGAGAGCGACAGAAATTGAAAGGTTCAAAAAATGATTTAAAATAAGAAAAAGAATAAATAAAACCTGTTCTTCTTGGAGAGGAGTTTGTTTTCGTTGATCATGCGACCACCACTTTCGTTGGTGTTGCTAGCCCCTTCTTTCCATTTGTCTGGTACTATCACCTTCGACAGCTTCTTCTGACCTGCACACCAAACGCCAGACCCACAACCAAAAGGAATAAAACTGTAATTAGTTGTGAAAATTCTAATAATTATAACTGAAAAAAACCACAAACTACGTTGAAATTGGATGAACCCAGTATCGTTTAGAAAGACCAGAGACACTGACATTTTTCGCACACCATTGTTATGACCGTCCTGGGCAATAATTTTCTGAAATTTCTCTAATTGAACAAAGTCGAAGCCCTAAATCGATATCCAAACCCCAGGCCGCAAGTAGGAATAGGCCTTTTGCCTTTTCTTTTTCCAATAAAAAAGAGAAATTATATAATTATTCACCTTAAAAATTGTTTAAATCTGTTTCAATATTAGATATATTATTTTTCAAAAAAAAATTATAATCATAATAAATTAAATAGTATCCTAGATGTATAATTATACATGTAGATAAAAATGCTGGTACATTTGATTTTCATGCCAGAATTTTCAAATTAGATAGAAGCTCAAAATTTAACCTGAAATCATTTGAGTATATTTGGGTTTGAATTTTTTAAATTTTATATTGATTTAATTTAGTATAATTTTAAATGATATAATAAATCATAAAATATATATGTATTTTATATAATTTAAAATTAACTTTCATTTTTGGGGTCATATTAGAAAAATGTATGACACTAGCGCTTATTTGTGTCTTTGTATTTTATATTTTTTTTTTGTTTAATTTAGGATAAAAATTAAATTATTTTCAATTACACTGCATAATCTCATTTATAAAAAAAAATTATTTTTAAATTCATTTAAGTTATTTGTCGTATAATATAAAAAATATATATTTTTGTATGATCAAAATTTCTATACACATGTTTTTTTAAATTAAAAATAAAAATATATAAATAACTTAATCATAAAAAAAATCAAATAAAAATATTAATATTTATCTATTTAAAAATTACAATTTTGTGAAAATATAAAAAAAATATAAAAGATATTATAATACGATTTTACTGTGAAAAGTTTAGTAAAATTTAAATAATTGAAAATTAATAAAAATAAAAAATTATGATATAACTAACTGATATTATAATAAACAAAATTTGTTACATTGAAATAAATACTTTTAAATATATTAATATATGTTTTGAGAAAAAAAAATGTTTTCTTTATTTTTCATATTACAAATATATCATTAATTTTATCCATATCTTTTAAAAAAACTTATAAATTTGTCATAGACCTATTCTTTTGAGCTTGGATGCCAAAGCTCTCGGTCGGTCTGTTGTTGGACCCAAAATTCTAACCTCAAATAAGGTAATAACAATAGTAGTAAGTTTGCTAAATGTTAAAATATTGTGAGATCATATATATATATATATATATATACACATTTCCAATTACATTTAGAAATATGATTATCTCAACAGCATTTTCATATTTAAAAAGTCGAATATATGCGTGTATTTTTAACAAATTACTATTTAAATTCCTTTAGATAGCAAAATAAACATTTAGTTGACAGTTTGGCCGAGTGGTCTAAGGCGCCAGATTTAGGCTCTGGTCCGAAAGGGCGTGGGTTCAAATCCCACAGCTGTCAGGGTTTTGTTTTTTTCTTCACATTTTGTTTCGTTTTTTTGCTCTTTCATGTCATATGACTATCATATGTGAACGAAGATGATATAATAGGCTGAGAAGACAACCAGCAAAAGGGCCCCATTCACCAACCTTTGACTTCCTATATATCTCAGTATTGTGCTCCTTATATTTTATGACCATTACATACATTGCCTCGATCTTTACTATTTATTATAAATGCTTAAATAGCCATTGAACTCCCATATATTTTCTACACCATTGTTCGTTCAGGGGCAGCTGAGGATTTTGATAGTAAATAAAAGGGAAGGTTGGTTGGGTTTGTGACTAGGCTTACTGCAGCCACTGATGTGAAAATGTTGAAGAATTAATGGAATGATTCAAACCCATCAATTATACTATTTTCGAATTCATCCTGAGTTGAATATGAGCTTAAGCTTTGGAATTCGTATTTCATCTTTAATTGAAAGGTATAAATGTCGTTACTGCATGTAAAGATTCATCGGTGCCGGTGGTGAGTCTCGTTTATTTTTAGGTAAAAAAATCATTTAATTAATTCATTTATTTTTAACTGTTATATTTAGTTTTATTGATTTTTAAAAAATACCATTTAATTCTTTTAATTATTAAAAATGCTAAGTATAAACTTAAATATTTTATTATTAAATTTAAATTTAAGTCAATTATTTGGAAACTAATATGTATTTTTTAATGATTAAAAATAAAATTTTAAATTTAATTGAAAGAGTAACATAAATATAGAGAATGTTGAGCTTGTTGTATTTGGAAAAAAAATGTATAAAATAATCAAATCAAAATACATCTTTAATAAATCAAAAAGTATTTTGAAATAATAAAAATATTAGTGTTTAAGTAACATTTGTTCATCTATGACTTATTATTTATAATAAAAATAACTAAATGTTACATTTTACAAGTAAATGAATCAATTTATTTTAAAATCATAAACAAAAGGAGACTCCCCTTATTTTTAAAACCAAATGATAAGTGTCCAAATATATTCCAAAAAATAGTAAACTATCTACTTGTTTTTATTTATAATTATTAAATTTAAACTATATATTCTTAATCTAAATATTAAAATGTTATTTTTATCATAGAAAAGTGTTATAGATGTTATATTCGTTAACTTAGATTATAAATTATGTTATTTAATTAATTTTAAAAAAATAGTAAATTAATAAAGAATTATATCATTTTAATATTTTAATATTATTTTAAAATTAATATTTTAATAAAAAATCATTAAGATAATATGTTTTTATTTTAAATTGATCATTTTTTTCTAAGTATTATTTTAATAAAAAAGATCGAATGATATCAAGAATTTAATATAAAGGATTATTACAAGCATGTTCTTTATTTTTTATTAATAATTTTAAATCATCACGTATACCATAATAATCAATTAAGATTTAAAAATAATTACATAAAAACAATAAGGTAATCTTAATCTAAAAAAAATAAAGATTTCGTACAAATATATAATGACTAACTATTTAACCATTTATTTTAATTTACCAAATGACATCTTAATTTGTGTTCTTACGTATCAAAAATTTAAATTGAGAGTGAAGTATTTCATGAGAGGGATGGGAGGGAAATTAAACGGATGGGAAATTATAGTTATATGATGCGACTTAGTTTTTTTATTTTTTACAAACCATAATAATATATATATTAAAATAATAGAATATAATTAAAAATAAGATTTTTAATTGTAGGTTCAAATATGTTTTTTCCTGATTAATTTTGGAAACAGAATGATTTGAAGTATTATATTATATCTATTTCTATCTACATATATAATACATTTATTTAATTAATTTATATATTTATTAAAATAATTTTGATTTTAGGTATTATTTATTACTTTTTCATTTCATTACCTACAAATATAAAATCATAATAATTTTTGAAGATTTTTGAGTATAAATCTTACACTTTGATTAAGAGACAAAAATTATTCTCAGGTAAATATCACTAAATACAATTTCCAAATCCAGAAAAAGATCCAAATGATTAAAACTTCTTTCCATATCTTCGTTAGAAGCCTAAGATATTAAATGATTGAAACTTCATTCCATACTTAGAATGGGAATTTTATTCTAAAAAAATTGCTTTGTTGTTCGTTTAGTCATCAATTTTTGTAAAAGTTTTCATTTGATATATTTGTATTTTATTTCATTATATTCACTAAAAATTTACTTAAAATGGGTAGCTGGGAAAATAAAAACTTTCCTTTGATCCCCTTTTTCATACTCTTTCACTTCTTTTATTAATATGTGTCATTTTTAAAAATAAATTTTATTTTAAATAAAAAATATATTTTAAAAAAATTAATAATCACATTTAAATAAAAAAAAGTAAGAAAGTATATACAAAAAAGTTCATAAAAAACATCAATCAGGAAAGGACCCAATATTAAAAAAAAAGACATTTAATGATATTTTTAAGAATTGTTTTTAAATTTGCCCATATTATTGTAAGGTATTGATATTAAGGTTTATTTTTTATTTTATTATGAGATGTACAAATTTAAAGTTAATGATTTAATTCTCATTGTGAACAAAAATAATTTTTTAAAATATAGAATTATATATATTTTATATAAGTATCTTATCTTCAGCTTTTTAGGTAGTTAATCCTATATTATTAAAATATTCAAGACAATTATTGAGTAAATTTAAATGCATGCTATAAAACAAGTAAAAAAAACAAGTAAACTAATAAATTAGTCATTGAAAACAAATTTTTAATGAGTAATTCATTTTCATATGACTTTGTCAATTTAATATTTCTTTAATTATGTTATATAATTTATTATTTATTAGAACTTTTTTATTTGAACATTTTAATTCAAGCATGGGGGAAATAATTCCTCTTTCGACAACTGATAAATATACGAGGAGACATTGATTTTATTCGAGAAAACAAATGAAAGAAAAATATAAATATTGTGATAAATATTAAATAATATGATACAATTTAAAAAATTATATTAAATAAGATAATGTAAAATTATTTCGTGATATTTTTAAATATATAATATTATCTCACCAGAAAACTTACATGGAGAAAGTTGAAGGAGAAGGGTATAGAGGAAAAAAATTCAATATATAATAATTTTGTGATAAATAATAAATAATATGATAGTAAAATTGACTGTATTACGTAAAAAATTATTACCGCAATTATAATTTTAATATAATTGCGATATATACGTGATAATACCGAAATTGCCACTTCGTCGTCTTTCCTGCGGAAAGTACACAGCTCTTTCTGTCTACGGTGTTAAATCATCTCGTTGAAGTTGAATGACCTGATGCTTCAACACAAAACTCGTCAGTTTTCTAAGGTATTGTTATCAAATTGCAAAGCTTCCGTCGATTGGAGAACCCAAGTTCAGGAAAACCAGCTTGTTACCGAAGTCTCATCTATCCTCTTACAGAGACTAGAGTGGGTACCGCTCCTTCGAAATCTCAATCTCTCCTCCAAATTAACATCGTCTCTCTTTCTCAGAATCTTGCGTAGAACACAAAACAATCCCCAAATCTCTTTGATTTTTTTCAATTGGGCAAAAACAAATCTAGGGTTTGAACCAGACCTCAAATCCCACTGCCATATTATTCAAACATCTGTTACGTCGGGTCTTTCCCGGTCCGTGAAACCCCTTTTGGATTATCTGGTCCAGGCCCACCCTCCATTAGTGCTCGTAGAGTCTATCACTCAAGAATGTGAAGGTAACGATTCTAAATTCAGTACCTTGAGCTTTATTCTCGAAACCTATTCGAGGAAATGTTTGTGTACACAAGGATTGGAGGTTTATGGGAAAATGAGAGGTCTGGGGTATATCCCATCGATTCATATCTGCAATGGACTGCTTGATGCTCTGCAGCGAGAGAATAAGATTAGGTTGGCTTTATGCTTCTATTGTGCTGTGTTTCGTTCTGGGCTTTTACCAAATAGGCTTACATGGGCATTGGTTGCTCAGATTTTTGCGAGAAGTGGAAAATTTGAGAGGATTTGCAGAATTCTTGAATTGGGTATATATAGTCCCGCCATATATAGTCTTATTATTGATGGTTATAGCAAAGTTGGGAAATTTGATGCTGCTTTTAATTGCTTAAACGAAATGGATAGCAAAAATTTCCATCCAGGTTTTGCTGCTCATAGCTCTATTCTTGATGGAGCATGTAAGTATGAAAATTCGGAAGCACTTGCAAGGATTGCGAGTACTATGACTCAGAAGAAACTTGTTCCTCTAAGTACTTCTGATTATGATTCTTTCATTCAAAAGCTTTGTGATTTGGGAAAAACATATGCAGCAGAGATGTACTTGAATAAAGCTTGCGATGAGAAAATTAAATTAAAAGATGCTACTTATGGACTTGTTCTAAGGACAATGTCTGCAGAAGGGAGAATAGATAAAGCAATTTGGATATACCATCTGATTTGTAAAAAAGGTATGAAATTGGTTGCTAGTAGTTTTAACGCATTTGCTAATGTTCTTTTCAAGCAAGAGCAATCTGAGGAAGTGTTTGACTTGTTAGTGGACATTATAAGAAATGGCTATAATCCTTCTCCGTCAGAATTGTCTGGATTTATATCAGCTTTATGTCGAAAGAGAAGGTGGAGAGAGGCAGAGGATATGCTAAATATGGTTCTTGAGAAAGGAATCACACCGGACTCATTTTGCTGTTGCTCCTTGGTTGAGCATTATTGCTCTAGAAAACACACAGATTTGGCAATCGGATTGCATGATAAGATGGAAAACTTGAATGTCAGTTTGGACACATCAACTTATAATGTGCTTCTCAATGGCCTTTTTGCAGCTAGGAGAATGGAAGAGGCAGGCAGGGTGTTTGATTACATGAGAAAGCATGAAAAACTTGACTCTGCAAGCTTTGTGATTATGATTCGTGGGCTTTGCTCCAATAATGAACTTAGAGCGGCTATGAAAATTCATGACGAGATGTTGAAGTTGAGCCTTAAACCTGATCAAGCAACTTATAAACGTCTAATAACAGCGTTTAAGTGAAAGCTTATTGCAGCGTGTATTTTTAATTCCTTGTGCATTAGATACAATAGAATTACACAGCCAAACTTTTCTTGTTCCTTCTGAATTGATATTATCTCAAAATAATTAAGTCGAAAATGTCGTGTGAGTGTATAAAATGTCATTTAGTAATTTTTTATTATAAAATTAGTGTGATTTAATCATTTTTTTTGAAATATGAGCTATTTAATGGCTTTTGTTATAAAATTTTAATAATAAAATAATATTAAAAAATATCAAATGTCCTTTATTGGTATTTTTTTATAAACAAAATGATTAAAAATCATCTTTTATAATCTAAAGTTATAAATGGTAATTTTTTCCTAATAAAATGATCAACTTATTCTTCACTTAATAATTGATACTAATACATCTTCTTAAGCATCATTTATTTATATTTATTTTTTGTTAATCCAACAGCATTTTAATTATTGGCCTTGAATTGTGTATGAATTTGGTAAGAGGTATTATTTATTATTATTATTGTATTAGAATTTTATCTCATTAGTATCATCATTATATTTTTGATATCTTTTTTACTTAAATTTTTGAGATATATTTTAATAATATTTTTATTTAAAAAAACATGCATCAGTTTAATATAATTTGTCATTTAATTGTAGATTTTTTATACGTATAATATTAAAGAATATTTTCGAATAATAAATTAATTAAAATATATTCAAAAAATATTTTGAGATAATAAATTAATTGATAATTTAAAAATATTTTTTAAATATTACATGTATATTATTACAAATATATGAAAAAAATTAAATTAAATAATAAATTATATTAAATTAATATATTTTTTAAATACAAATACTATTAAGATATTAGCTAAAATATTTAAGAAAAATATATATTAAAAATAAAATTATAATACTACTAGTATAAGGAAACATTAAATTATACTCTCTGCAAATAATATCTTTTACTCTCCTTACATTTTATTCATGGGATAACATATTATCAGTTACTCCGTCAATAATTTCTCCTTTTCACGTTTACAAAGTTATCCTTTTAATGTAAATGCCTAAATGGACAGATAACTACAACTGCTGCTAAAAATGTTCTTTTTGAAATCAGAGATCGGCAATTGCCAAGTAAATTATCAGGAGATTTTTTAATTAAATTATGCTAATAATTATAATTATTTTATATTAATTTTTAATATATTTAGTTAATAAATATCGATTATAAATTGATAATATTTTATTCACATTTTTTATTTTTATTTAAAAATATATTTAATTTTAAAAAATTAAATATTAATTTAATATTTACTTTATTTATTATTTAAAATATTTATATTAATTTATATATTTTTAATTATTTATTACATAATTTTAATAAGTAAAATAAAAAAAATAATATAAAAATAAATAATTAAAATTTAATCGAATTATATAAAATAATGTATGTTTTATTATTAAAATTATATTTTTTATGTAATTATATATATATATAATAATAATATTAATATATATCAATTTTAATTAATTACAGTTACATATTTCAATAATCTTATATCTTATCGAGTTATTTTAAAAAAAACTATTAAATTTTTATAAATAAATAAAGTTAATTATTCACTACTAAAATGTCAATCTTTAATCTTAATATATTCTATTCCCTTCCATGGTGGTAGTGTAATCTTGGAGTCGTTTGCTTGGAAACAATACGACATGTCGTTTTTATCGTTTCCTACTCTCGACTATTCTTGAATTTTTGTTATCGAAGGTTGTGACTTGTCAAAGAGGTCAGTCCTTCACCGTTCGATTGAAAAAGGATCAACAGTCAACTCCTTCAGCTTTCGATTAGTGCATTACCTTACCACTTACTGCAATCGTAAACCCAACCCTTTCTTTCCTTCGATGGTCCATGCTTTGCTTTGCTTTGCCCAAACCCAAAAATGTCGCAATTTTCAATACTAACCCAGCTCTTCCTCTTCACCACTCTAATTTTCTTCACCACCATCAATGTCGTAGTTTCTGATTCCGACTCTGATTCCGACTCAGACTATGTCTCGGAGCTCCTGTCTCTTCAATCCAGATCTGGATCGGGTGTGATCCACCTCGATGATCATTCCGTCTCTCATTTCCTCACCTCCGTCAATACCCCAAGACCGTATTGGATTGCGATCTTTTTCGATGCCGCCCAACTACGCGACAAGCAAGAACTCCACCTCAAAGAACTTCACGACGAGTTCTCCATTGTCGCATCGTCTTTCATCACTAACAACAAGGACCCATCTTCACCTTCTCATGGCAAGCTCTTCTTCTGCGACATTGAATTCAAAGAATCTCAATCAACTTTTCAACTTTTTGGTGTCAATGCTCTTCCCCACATCAGACTTATAGCTCCCCATCAAACCCTCAAGGAGTCTGCTCAAATGGACCAAGGAGATTTCTCGAGATTGGCTGAATCCATGGCTGGTTTCCTCGAATCCAAAACCCACCTCGTGGTGGGTCCTATTCATCGGCCTCCATTGCTTTCTAGAAAGCAATTGACATTTGTTATAGTAGCGTTTCTGGTTTGGATACCATTCGTTGTGAAGAAGATTTTGAGTGGGAAGACATTGCTTCACAACAGAAATGTTTGGATGGCTGGTGCTGTGTTTGTATACTTCTTTAGTGTCTCGGGAGCGATGCATAACATTATTCGGAAGATGCCCATGTTTATGGTTGACCGGAATGATCCGTCTAAGTTAGTATTTTTCTATCAGGGTTCGGGTATGCAGCTAGGAGCTGAAGGGTTTGCTGTTGGGTTTTTGTATACGATTGTAGGGTTGATGTTGGCTTTTGTGACTGGAATTCTTGTTAAGGTTAGAAATGTGACGGTTCAACGGGTGGTTATGTTTTTTGCGCTATTGATTTCGTTTTGGGCGGTTAAGAAAGTCATCTACTTGGATAATTGGAAGACGGGTTATGGTGTTCATGCGTACTGGCCTTCAAGCTGGAGCTGAATTCGGCATTGTTGTGATTTCAACTCTTCAGTTAAAAAGGTGATATTGTTGATTAGTGATAATGGATTACTTGATGTTTTTAATATTTTCCCTTGAATTTCAGATGAAAGATATGTAGCTTGATATTGATGGATAGAGGGTTGATTATTAGTTAAAATTCAAGTACTGTATGTTTTAGAATTCTAATGTTTGATGTTCCTAATACTTTGTGTTTATGTTGGCCTAGATTAATTGTCACTCTTATCCCATATGCCAGATTTTGATCTTTGTATTAGGGTCTGAAAAGTTAATTCTTTTACTTCATAGTGCAGTGAAGCTCTGTGGCTGAGCACTTATCTTTAAGCTTGACAGTATGCCTGGCTGGCTATTAGCACTCTCATTGTCTATTTATATAGGATAGTCAACTCTTCTTATTTTCTTATCTATTCATTTTGTTTATTTTTGTTACCACTTTTTACAAAGATGATAAGAGAGTTAGTTAAAGGAAGAATGAGGAGATAAACTTCAGATATCTATCCATAGTGCTAGTAACAGCAAGTGTTAGGGTGCTGCATTGTTAATCAGTAAGGAATGACATGGTCAAATGCTAAGGGTACAAGATCTTCTTGTGTCCTGAAAGTGATACCTTTATTCTTTGGAGATATTTGAAAACTCATCTTAAAAGTTTGAAGTGAACCAATGAATTCTTCTATTTTGATGGTGTTTTCATTTTTTGCTTTCGGCAATAGTAGTGGTATTTGTATGGATACTATTGTTGGAAGCGATCTGGTAGTCAGTAAAGAATCTTTTAAACTATTCTGAAATCATCAATTTTTTCTCAAGATTGATAGAAGTGTTAGCCATATCACATAATTTAACATATAATTCAAATAATGTTTCATCTTCTTTCATAGTATGGTTTTCAAATTCAATAATAAACATGTAAAATTTAGTTTGTTTAACTTGTGTTATGTCCTTATGGTAACCTCTAAAATATCCTAAGCATCTTTAAAAGTATTAACATTAGAGATATGATGAACCTCATCAGCAAACATAGTACTAAATATGGAATTAATACCTTTCTGATTCTAATTATTACCAGTTTTATCTTTAGTGATCTAATATTTCCTAGGTTTAATAGTGACTATATTATTTTTGATAATAGTAGGTGGTTCCTAACCATAAATAACATAGTTCAGGACATTCTCACCTATAGACCATAAAAAGGCTCTTATACGAGCCTTCCAATATAGATAGTTTGACCCATCAAAGAAAGAAGCATGAGTTGTAGACGAAACACGGGTTGTAGGCGAACCCTTTCTCAAATGACCCATAACAAGATCCTAGGCACACATTAAGTATATCTTGCGACTCGTTCTGATACCAATTGAAAGTTTTTAGCTAAAAATCTAATTAAATATTAGAGGGGAGGAATAGATAATCAATTAAATTATAACAAATTAAAATTTCACAAATTGTCAGACATAAAATCGCATGTAAATAAAATAAAGTGTTAATAAATAAAGATTTACACACGATATTTTTAAATAAAAACAATCTAGGCCACACCAATGACCTAAAAGAAAATCATCAATCCGTTAAACAACTAACTATCAACTATGAAAATAAGTTCTAATTACAAGATCAATACTTAAATTATCATTCAAGATAATGTCCCAAATAATATACTTACAAGTTGTTACTTTCTTTTATAATCTTCATAAGAAAGGTATTCAAATCTAGACCAATGTTCTGATAACTTAAATCACATTAGTAATAAAACTTGTTCAACTAGTACCTGAAAAGTTAGCATAGTAACATGAAAAGTTAGCATAGTAACATAAATGTGAAATGTGTCTTAGAGTAGATTCAATAATAAATAACCCTAACTAGAAAATTCAAGAGCATATAAGTTAATATTATATAATCTAATAACCCTAAAATAAGTAAATTAAGAACAAATTTAATCAAATAGTTTCTTTAAAGATAAATAATCAAACCAAATAATTATGATATTATACACATAATTATTTGATCAAATAATTTAAGAACAAAACAAAGAAGAAGTCATATAAACATTTAATCAAAATATCATAAATTAATTAGATTTATTAACCAATCAACCACAACCACTAATTTTGGCAAACTAATTAAAGAAAAAAGCCTAACAAATTATAATCTTATTTTTGCAAAATAATTTGAAAGAGAGAACTTAAAATAAAAAGATTGATGTTATCATGATTGAAGAAATCAAGAGACATGTTTAAATAGAAAATATTAAAATTTTAATGCTAGGTTAAAGTCTAATTATAAGTCTATCCATTAAACAATTTATAGAGCACTAAATAATATGGATAAAATGATAATTGAAATATTTGATTTGAATAAACAATTATATTAAGGTTGAGACTCTGGTCAATTGATCGATCTAGGTCGAACTCGATTGATCGAGCCAAAATGGTTGATCAATCTAACCAATCCTCGATCGATCTAAGATATTAAAAATAAATCTAGAGATACGTAGATCAATTCTTAATTGATCTAGTAAGAATCGATTTAGTCATCAATCGATATACCTCAACTAAAAAATAAATCAATGATTTTTTAAATAAGGTAGATTGATTCTCAATCAATCTACTCATCTTTCGATCCAGAAATGTCTCGATTGATTGAGAAACCTAAGTGCAAAATGTTCCTATGTATCTAATATGAAATCTAACATGCATAAGAATATAGATATACTTGAGATGTGTTCGTTTGGAGCTCGATAGTTTCTTTAGTTTGAAAAGTGTTCTTGAAAGACTCATCTAGAAAATAATTACATTTAAATATTTTATTCACTAATATTATCAATAATTATAGACATTATAGAATATATAATCATTAATGTTTAATACATGTAATATATATAATATTTTTAATGTATGTTATTTTTTAATTTAATGATAATTATTGTGTTTCAAACATGTAATTTAAAAATGAGGAATAATAAGTTTTATGGATAGGTCACAAACCTGAATGTTTATTTTATAATATGAACTGTTATTTTTTTATTTTTTATTATAAAATAAATTTGAAATTATGTGTTGAATATAAGTTTAAAATGTATCAAAATTAAAACATGTAAGATATAAATGAAACCAATTAAAAAAAGCATATATATATATATATATATATATAAATGAAGGGATAAGATCATTAGTATCAACTCTTTAGTAACAGTTAGAGATTTGAATAATCTATTTTTTTTTCTATTTTATAAATATAATTAATAAATTGTAATAAATTATATAAAATGTTGAAACGATTGGTATGACATACATAATATTTTAACTTTTCTCAAAATTAAAGTTAAATGAAGGGTTTTGTGCATATTTAACGTATTTAAATAAAAATAAATTAAAAGGAAAACGAAGAAGCCGAGAATTTATCTTATAGAAATCATGTGCTCTTTATAAATTACTTTTGTGTTTTTTTCAACATAGATTTAGATTCATTGTATATTAGGCCACGTTTAATTTACAAAAACATAAAGAAAATTATAATAATAATAATTGAATTAAAAAAAATAATATATTTATTTAAATAGTAGAATTAAAAAAATATAAAAATATAAAATTAAAAAGGAAGAAAAATTACCAATAAGCTTTTGACTTTTAAATGAGAAAAAAATGTGAAAAACATAATAAATGATAATACAAATATGTAAAAAATAAATAAAAATATTTTAATATATTTTTAAATGATGTGTAATAAATAAACTTTTTTTTTATTAATGGAATACTTCATTTTGTATTTGGTTAAGAGTTAAAGTAAAAGCATAAAAATTTTAAAATTTTAAAATTTTAATTTTTATTACTATAAAGACAATGACACCACTATTGTAGTGGTTATCCATTGTTGAATGCGAATTTGCTATATTATTGCTTAAAATTTCTAGTTTCCACGCATGTTAGGTAGCATAATTCTTTTGTATTTTTTTCAGTAACAATCATGATGGCTATGCGCATAAAAAGTCTCCTTAAAATGAGAGATCATTTTCTTACTTTTCTAGAATGAGAGTACACAGCAACTCTCAATTGAAAATTAGAGTCACGACAACACCATGCTCTCCTAAGAATTCACTAGGATCATCAATGATTACGTTTGTTTTTTTTTCTTTTGATTTTCAGATGTAACCATTAGGTGTGCTGACCGTAAAAAAATAAAAAATAAATAAAAAGTTACTAATTATATGTTAGATTTATATTAATTATAGTTTTCTCTATCTTTTAAAATACACTTAAAATTTTATAATTCATCAAAAAAATACACTTTATTCTCCTATTTTTTAAAATATATATTTAAGATCTTTTAGGTATTTAAAAGTTTCAATTAAATTAAAATAAGATAAAAATAATAAACAAAAAGTAAAATCAAAATCAAAATTAATAAAAGAATTAATTTTTGAAAAAAAATAAACAATTTATATTAAAATAAAAAAAGTATAATTTTGTATTTTTAAATTTTAACTACTGCATTAGAAAAATAAAGTTTTTACATTTCAAATTTGTGTTTATTTTTTAATTACTTTTTTATTTTAAAAATTGAATTTTTAATATATATTTAAAAATATTTTTTTGTATTTTATTTTTTAAAATTATGAATTTATCTTTGAAAAAAATTATTTAAAATTGATTAAAATTTTAAAAAATTAGATAACTTTAACTATATTCCTTAAAAGATAGATAACTAAAATACACATTTTGATAAATTACATGAGTTAAATATATACCTTAAAAGATTTAAAATTATAGAACTAAAGACCTATTCTAAAATTTATCAACACTGGCTTTGTTTTATATTCCAATATATATACACATATATATATATATATATAAACATTATTTATAAATAATTTTTTAAATTTTAATCAAAGTTTAAAAACGTTCGAGCTTTAACTTGATGTGTTTCAGATATATACTTATTTCTTAATACATTAGAATTAAATTTACCTATATAAAAAAACATGATATATGTGCAAGTAGATCGATGAGTCTTAAGTAAATTGATCGAAGACTTAGATCGATTAAATACGATTTAGTTACTTTTGGGTTAAAAATAAATTATAATGGATTGATTTTGTTTGATATATATGATTTTGAGTTTTTATTAATCATTGTTGGATCTATCGAAATCATTTTCGATCGAAAAGAGTTCTGATCGATCAACTTATTGGTTTGATAGATCGAGCTTAATTTAGACCGATCAAGCTTAATTTAAATCGATCAAGCGTGTAAGTTTCAAAATTAAAATCTTTTTACTTACTCTAACCAAATTTATGGATTACCATATTGTTTTTATTTATTGTTGTTCCATTAAATTTTTTATGGATAAAAGGGTCATTATCTTTTAACCTAACATTAGGGTTTCAATTCTCCTTCATAAATAGCCTAATGTTCTTTGTTTCAAAAAATCAACACCTATTATATTCATTTGATTATTTTGTGCTTTCTTTCTCAAATATTTTATAAGTTAAATAATATTTCTTTTGTCTTATTCTTGATTTAATCCTTTAAGCATATTGTGGGGTTATGTTTGATTTATATGCCTATTAATTTTTATAATATTATGATTTTAACTCTTATTTTAGGGTTTGTTAGATGATTTAATTTATCTAATTTACTTCTTGAATCTTTAAGTTAGGGTTTTTTCATTGTTAAATCTACTTTAGGACACACTTTGCACTTATGGTAATTGTATTAATTTTTCAAGTGTTAGTTGAATGGATTTAAATATTTTTGTGACTTGAAAGATCAAAATGTTGATTCAGATCCATGCAACTACCTTATAGATAGTGTGAAAAATAAAATAATTGTAAGTAGATTATGTTAGGAGTTTTTTCTATGAAAAGTAATTTAAGATCTAACTTTGTAATTGAATTATTTTTTTATAGTAGATATTTAGATAATCCGATATATCAATATTTTTTCATTGTTGTGATCTAAATTATTTTCACATAAAATATAATTTGTTATATTTGTCTTTATTTTTACTTTATATTATTTATACACAATTACATGTCTAATTACTTAATAATTTTAATTAAATATAATTAATAAAATTATATATTCACAATATCCTTCAATTAGTTAGATTCATAATTGAATATCTATCTTACATTATCATATCATGCATAAAATAGGCATAATAAGTACAACTGTTCTACCATTTTTTTTCCTTTATATTAAACTAATTATGTTGAATATTTTATTATTATTATTATTTATTTATTTATTTATGTTATTTGATTCTATTTCAAACAAATGACTTTTCCTTATCTTATCCCAACATCATCAAAATGAATTACTAAAATTAATAAATTTTAAATGGGTATGAATTCATCATTTCAATTTTAAAATGGGTAGGAGGACATCATTTCTTTTTAGACCACTTTAAAAGCCTGGTTTATGGCAAATTTGTTGTCCTAATTACAGATTCACATTAACTTGGACTTATCGTATTGATTATGAGTTATGATCCAAAGTTCAATTTTAAATTATCATTACACTAGGTGGAGGGTTCCAAATAATATTAGTTTAGACAAAAGGGTTTTTTTTTTTTTTAATAAACTCAAACTCTGTTTCTTAGTATAAGTAAATTTTTTTTAAAATAATAAATTTATATTACCTCAATTTATCTAAAATTAATGAAACTTACGATACTTTTTGAATTTATGTTATTTTACTTGATAATTAAAATACATTTTCGTAAATAAAATTATTATTTTTCTTCTTTTAATTTGAGTTAAATCTCTTCAATTTTATATGGACAAATAGAATTTACGTCGTTAACGGCTGTTTGCAAATAAGATATTTTTTGTAGTCTATTTAAGAGGAATATAATCTTAGTGAGAAGATCACAATACAAAACTCAGCAACAAAAATGGCAATCCATCAGCCATTATTAGAAGCCCCAAAGAAACATTTTTCAGGCAAAATTGTGTATCTAATTCTCTCAATTGCTGCCATCGTGGGCTCAACTGCACTATTCTCTGTTCATTTTATTCGATCCAACTCTTCTATTCCTTCCTTACCAACCGACATTTGTGATCAAGCCCAAGACAAAAAATCATGCTTAACCTTGATTTTGGAAGTAGCTTCCAACACAAGTACCAAACCAAGGAACAAAGCTGTACTACTCAACAATTTCCTAAAACAAACCACAACCCACATAGAAAAAGCCCTTGAAATCACCAAAAATATCAACCATCTAATCAACAATCCTAAAGATGAAGCAGCTTTAATTGACTGTATAGAGCTAATGGACTTGTCTTTAGACAGAGTTAAGCAATCCATAATATCACTTGATATGGGTTCAGTACATTCACATGAAGATGCTCATGCTTGGCTTAGTAGTGTCCTTACTAACCATGTAACATGTTTTGATGGGCTTGAAGGCTCAGTAATCAAGACAATAATGGAGCCTAATCTCAAGGACTTAATTTCAAGAGCTAGAACTTCCTTAGCTTTGGTTGTAGCAATTTCTCCATCAAAAAACAGAGTGTTAGAATTTTTGAATGGAGATTTTCCAACATGGGTTTCTAGAAGCGAGCGAAGGCTTTTGAAAGCTTCGGTGAAAGAGATTAAAGTCGATGTTGTGGTGGCAAAGGATGGAAGTGGAAAGTATAAGACTGTAAAAGAAGCTGTAGAAGCAGCACCAAGTAATAGTAAGACCCGTTATGTTATTCATGTGAAAAAGGGTATATATAAGGAAAAAGTTGAGATTGGAAAGAAGAAAAAGAATTTGATGCTGCTTGGTGATGGGATGCATAACACTGTTATTACTGGTAGCTTGAGCGTTGATGATGGATCCACTTTCAATTCTGCTACTGTTGGTAAGATCATTTTCTTTTTTAATTTAGAATGTATTGACACATGTGAAGTTCAACAAAGCACAAACATATAGAAACACTATAATAGCTTAGACCTATTAGAAGATAAGAGCCGAACACTAATCAAATTTTGGTTACTTTTTTTTATATAAGAGCCCACTATTTTGATTGCATCACATTTATTCATTAGATTTAATATTTCAAAGAAACCAACAGCAATACCTATAATGCTCTTAAATCTAAAACAAATTATTCCTTCTTGTCCTATAATGCTCTTAAATCTATTTACTTATTTTCTTCATTTTTCTGTTAATAAATTACCTGTAGTTGCAAAACATTATTATTTAGATAATATTTTATTATTTTTTATAAACAAATATTATATTATTTATGTTACCTATATTTATTATTCTAATTTGCCGTGTCCAAGTATGTAATGTATAAAAAATTAGATACATATCTACATCTGAAAATTTTAAAATTTGTAAAACACTCGACACCAAATCTAAGTAACATAGCTTCCTTGCAGACAGATTCCACAACACCTAATCCTTTTTCTACCCAAACATTACTACTGTCAAAATAGCATACAACTCTATGTTGTAGGTGAAAAGCAGCCCCTCATTGAGTGTCAAAGGCACTATCTACGTTATGATTAATTATTTATATTTTTTTAATATATATGTTTGATAACAATTTATATATTTTAAAAAAATTACTTATAAATTATTTGTTAAATATTCTTCAGTTTTATTATATCTTTAATTATTTTTTTAATATTTATCTGTACAAACATGATTAATTCTGTAAGATCATGAAAATGAAAAAATCTTACATCTAATTAAAGAGGTTTGTTTTAAAAAATTATTTAATCCCTTCATATTTTTAGTTAATTTATTAAAAATATAAATGTAAAGAAATCGTTATTGGATTAAAAGTCATTGAAATATAATAAACTAAAAATAAATATGCTTATCAAAAGCAACTTTTTTTCTAGAAGCAATCCGACCTCTTTTGTAGGCAATATTTATTATTCGGGAGTAATAGGTTGCAGTTGCATATTAAATCATTAAATGAATATAATATGCAAATACAGCTGCCGTTGGTGATGGATTTATGGCCCAAGACATATGCTTCCAAAACACAGCTGGACCACAAAAGCACCAAGCAGTCGCACTGCGTGTTGGGGCAGATAAATCTGTGCTAAACCGATGTCGTATTGATGCTTACCAAGACACACTCTATGCTCACTCCCTCAGACAATTCTACAGAGACTCTTCAATCACAGGCACTGTGGATTTCATATTTGGTAATGCAGCAGTCGTGCTTCAAAACTGCAAGTTAATAGCAAGAAAGCCCATGAATAAACAAAACAATATGGTCACAGCCCAAGGCAGAGAAGACCCCAATCAGAACACAGGTACTTCAATCCAAAAATGTGACATAATTGCAAGTTCTGACTTAGAGCCCGTTAAGGGCACAATCAGAACATATTTGGGTAGACCATGGAAGGAGTACTCAAGAACTGTTGTTATGCAATCTAACATTGGTGACCATATCGACCCAGCTGGATGGTCTGTGTGGAATGGAGATTTTGCTTTGAAAACTTTGTATTATGGAGAATATGCAAATAAAGGAGCAGGTGCTGGTGTTAGCAAGCGAGTAAAGTGGCCTGGTTATCATGTTATTACTAATCCAGCTGAAGCCAAAAAATTTACAGTATCTGAGCTCATTCAAGGTGGGTCTTGGCTGAAGTCTACTGGTGTGGCTTATACCGAAGGATTGTGATTTTGTTTAGATCACTTTGAATTAGAGAGCAAGGTTTACCATATCATGGTAAAAGTCTTTTGTTGGATTTGTTTACAACTTCAGATTTAATGGCTTTTTGCTACCTATTGTGTAGTCTTGTTTTTTCTTCAAATAAATGCAACCTTGTGACATCCTTAGATATCTGGATCAGTTAGGACATGAGACCAATTGGGATTAGATGAATTAGCACATAAAAAAGAAAAAAAATTTAAAATATGCATGGAGCAAATACAAAAATAAATAAAAACATTTCTAATAAAATAGGCTTAATTTGATAGAAAAGTCTGCCATATATGATGTAACATTTGTGTAGATTATAAGGCCTCAACTTTTATGAAGAGAACATGTATTAATTGAATTGAGCTAGGTAGTATCCTCTCTCACAATAAGATGGGTTAATCTTAAGCTCCTTATCTCAATATGTCCTTTGAGTTGTAACTTTTTCTTGACACATTGTTGTATGTTCTATTGATATGTATATTCTATTGATACATACCAAATACATAGACAAAAATAATTAAAAATATTAACTCTTATTACATAAAATGTAAATTTTTTATCTACGTGTTTACAAATTAATATCTTAATGAGATAGGTTAATCTTATTATCCTTATCTCAACATCTTGTTTGAACAAACAAAATTGTTAAAGGCTCACATCGATTGGGCATTGAGCTTCTAATGCACATATAGATAGGGGCAATCCTCCATCTCATAACCTGGGTTTTGAGATGAAGTTAGGCCCGAATTTAACATGGTATCAGAGCCAGGTGATCCAATCCAGTGTGGTTTGGGCTCGCCCGTCACCCAGTCGATATATTCTAAGGGGATAGACCCTTGCCGATGTGAGGGGGAGTGTTAAAGTCTCACATCGACTAGGCGTTGAGTAGGAATGGGCACGGGGACGGGCAGAGACGGTTTTTGATATAACTGTCCCCAAACCGAATTATAAAACCTATAACCGAAACCGCTCGAAAACCGTTACGGTCCAGGGACGGTTTTTTACCCGGAGGTAACGGTTCGGGACGGTTATGAAAAAAAAACCGAAATATATATATAATTAATTTTTTATTTATAATTTAATATATAATTTAATTTATTAAATATAATTAATTTCGGGTACAAGCGGGTACGGTTTTTAGTAGAACCGTAATCGATATTTCATATTCGATTTTTATCCAAAATCGTCCCCATTTTTGAATTTTATCGGTTAAAAATCGAACCGCCGATTCGGATAACCGAACCCGCGGTTTTTTTACCCATCCCTAACATTGAAATTCTAATGGTACATATAGACGGAGACAATCTTACATCCTATAACCTGAGTTTTGAGACGAAGTTAAGTTTGAATTTAACAAAAATAACTTAAAAAGTAAAATAGATAAATTACTTCCTCCAAATAGATGGGATAAGATCAATGAACTGTAAACTTTGACACATCTCTACCACCGTGACATTGAACACTAATTCTTGTTTTCAAAATAAAATTACAATCTCAAATTTCAATTCACATATTATCACGGTGGATCTAAAATCTTAATTTAAGATATACACCCTATCATCAATAAAATATTATTATTTATTTCTTGTAATTTTCAATTTATTAATTATGATAATAACAATTAAAAATACTTAATATAATTATAAATATATATATTATTTTTTATTTAATAAAAAAATATTACATATATCTCATTTTATCACCTAATTTATAGATAACTTACAGGAATTTATATATACAATTTTTTTTATCAAGAGAGGGCAGTACCCCAAAAGATCCGCCTCTGCATAGTGTAACCTTGCTCTAAAAAACAATTGAATCATTCCGTGATTCCGGCCATTTAAAAGGTCAGGGACCAAGCTAGACTGGACCAACATCAGAGAAGTGGGTTTGCAATTTTTTTCTAACCACAAGTTTTAAAGACTTAAAGCCTGTTAAGTGCTTAGTAAGATGAGGAATTTAAAAAAAATAAATTAAATGTTCTATGGTTGGAATATATGAATTAAAGCAAAATTACATTATTAAAAATAGACCACTAATTAAAAATTTCATTAACATTTAATTAGGATTAATCAAGAGTCAGCTGGCTAGCTAGCATGTATTAAAGTCATTGAAATTTTCGGCAAATTTGTGCGTATATTATTTTTGGTTGAAAAATCTCCATTCCTATCTAAATAGAATTGGGCTAATTCTGCATTGACTTTCATTATTTAATTTCGCTTATTTATGTGATTCATCAACTTTTTCCAGCTAGTATGATGCTCATCTTCTTCTTCTTCTTTTTCAAATATTTATTTAATGACGCAGCATCATTCAATTAAATTAATTATCATATAATAATTAATAAATTTATCAAAAAATGTAATAATTAATAAGATCTTAGATACATATTCAGAGATGATTAGCAGATTGTAAAAGACAAGCTAAAATTTTGCAATTATTTAATTTCATTGGTTTAATTTCATAATTATTGCTTGAGATAATTTTTAAAAATATATCACATTATTTTTTTATTATTTGTAAATAATCATTTTAGTCTTATAATTTTTAAGTTTGTTATATATATATAATTTTGTTATTTATGAAAATTAGTAATATAATTTAGAAATTATGTGATTATAAGTGATCAATTTTAATATATTTAATGAATTAAAAGTATTTATTTTAACATAAATTGTAATTATGTCAGCATTTTAGGCAACAAACTGCAGAAACGTGCTTCCATCAATTCCACATATTACACGCAGCTGCATCAAAAAGAAAAAGAAAAAAAACACCGAAGCATTTTGGAATATATTTCCAAGAAGGTGCTGAAATCTCAGCCTAGATTGCAAAACGATACGCTTTAAATTAAATAATATAAACCATATCCAAAAACAATTTTAAAAATAATATATAAACCATAAACAGAAATGAAATAATTTGAAAATGTGATAATGATTGACTCTTACCATATCAGATCAAATAATTATGCAACCAAATAACAAAAACTACTTATTTGACTTTTAAAGGGAAAAAAAATAACAAAAACTACTTATTTTAATGAGAAGAAAAAGAAAAGGCCAAATAACAAAAGCTAATAAGTGTACATTTGTTTCTGATTTTAAGTTATTTAAAAGCTAATAAGTGTACATTTGTTTCTGATTTTAAGTTATTTAAAAGCTAATAAGTGTACATTTGTTTTTGATTTTAAGTTATTTAAAAGATCTTTAGGATCAATAGTAAAAAATATTACTAAAATGCTTTCAATATTTGATCAAACGATATTTTAATGTAGTTGAAATTTATAATTTAAACAAAAAATGAGTAAAATTTTGTCGTTAAATCACCATTTAAACTAACATAAAAAAAATAATAAAAATGCTTTCAATGGTAGAAAAACAAATTGCTTGTTTCATATAAAAGGGTATAATATGTGCACTTTAAAAAATTATTATAAACTTAATTTCAAGAAAAATACAAACAAATGTAAATTATGAGAGGATATAATAAGTTGTATAATTAATCTTTCCCTTCACTTGCAGTTGTTAAAAGAACAAGTCCAATTTGTATGTGAGCTGAATCTCCTTACCATGAATTTGTTTAGAAAAAAAATACAATTATCCAAATGAAATGCTACAAAGGTATATAAAAAAAATGCCAGACAGTTGCAAATAAAATCTTCAACCCATATGTATAAAATATATAGTTATAGTGAAATCTGTTAAATAAAATTAGTAGGAAAAAATATTGAAAAATAATCTACCATGCCTCATTCTCATCAATCTTATTCTAAGATTAATACAATATTTATATATATTTTTTATACATATGAGATCATTTTAAAATAAAAATAATAAAAATAAAATTCTTTTTTAATGATTTTACTTTTAAATAGATTATTAAGGGTATCTTTGGAAGTCAAATTTTACATAGGAAAGAAAAAAGATAAATATTAATTTGTTTAATTTATTTCAGGAATATTTTATTTTTATTAAAATATTAAATTAAATAAATGTAAAATTTAATCTTCAATATATAAATTATTTAAAAAATGTTAATAACATAACAACAATAGATTGTTTTTCTTTCTAACATCATATGATTCTTAAAGACAATAAAATATTAGATGCATTCATTTTTCTCTTAAATTCTTGAGTAAAACCAAACACATGCGTGAAAATTGTTTAGTTTTCTTTCCCTCCTTTTTTTTTCTCCTCTAATTTTCTTAGCATTTTCTTTCCCTCATCCACAACCCAAACAAAGCCTAAAAATAAACCTATTTTTAAAAACTCCAAATAGACTAAAGCATTTATTTGAAAAGATTAATTGACTAATGATATTTTTTCAAAAGGTTAAGTAACTTTTAATATATAACTTAAAAACAAATGAAATAAAATGTTTCATTGCACCACTTAAAATCAAGTTGACTCAAGTGTTCATGTATAAGAAGAAATTGACTTAAAAAACCTTTTTTTTTTCAATCTAGAGTGTTGTAGGCAACCAACAATTATGCCTTCATTGTATATAGCATTATTGTAGCATGAAAATTATGGAAAAATTTATTATCATTAATTAAGTTTTATTAAAATATTAAGAATTATTAAATTTGTGATATATAAGTGATGATGAGAGATTTAATGGTGAGATAAAATTTTATCCTTATGTAATAATTAGTCAACCGAGCCAATACCAAGTAGATATTAATTTGTAAAATATATAAATAAAACATTTTTAAATTTAAAAAAAATCATAAACGAGATTACCTAAATAAAAGTATTTTTGTAAGGCATAATCAGTGGCCTTGTTTTGTTGATATTTCAGCTTTGTGATTTGAAGTTCAAGCTCTTTTCTTTTTTATGAAAGGGTTTTCATAATTAAGGCAAAAACAAAGAAACAAAGACGCTCCAGTTTTGCTCTTTTTGTTTGTACGAGTCTATGAGACGCTCGAGTTTTACTCGTTCACCAAAAAAGTGCCCACAAAGGAACAAAGACGACAACAAAACAACATCAACAATTCCACCTCTAAGTCTCTAACCTATGCAAACAAAGCACACTCCCACAATATAACTTTGTTTTTGTTTCCCGTTTCTCAAAGCCTTCTCTGACCTTCCGTTTCGGAGGTTTTCATTTTCATGGTTGCCCACCTTGTCTTTCGTTCCTATTAAGCTCCCCTCTGTCTTTCATTTCTCTTTTTATATTTTTCAATAAATAAACACTGATTTTAAGACAACCAATTAATTACACCATTTTTTTTATTTTGCTTTTCCTGTCCTTTTATTTCTATATTCAATATACGTCTTTGGTTATTTGGCTTTCGTAGGCTTCTGGTTTTGTTAAGCCCTCTTGATAGAGACGCTTGTTATATAAAGATGATTAAGAATGGAACTTACCAATGCTGATAGGCAAAAGTGGAGACCCAGAAGTTGCTTTTTTCTTTTCGTATTTCTACTTCAACCTCATATAATTATTATTACCCGTTAAAGGTATTATAAATTTCTTTACATTTCTATCCCCTGTTTTTTTAATTTTTGGGTTTTTGAAATCTCTATGAGAATGAAAATTTAGATTTTACTCTGTTAGGAACCAGATATCCCTCGTATCTTTTCCATTAACTGTTATATCTTCTTTATTTCATGAATAGATGCCAATCTTCAATCGGAGGTAAATATGAAAAGAAACATAAAGGTTACGAAGTCACATGCATTGAGCCTTGTTTGAAACTCCAACCCCTTTATGATTTCAAAATTAGTTTAAAGAAACCCAAAATAATTTGAAAGTTGTTCTAAATGATGAATCTACTTTCTAGCAGGTACTAAAAGAACCATTTTCTTTCCTTCTTTTTGGTATTTGCTTCTCCGCTGTTAACAATAATTCAGGAGCTGTTTTATTGGGCTTGCTGTAGTTTCAACAATGGCAACCAAGATCAAAGGGATCTGTAAGAGCTTCAAATACATCTCAAAAATCTTTGGTAAAGCTACCATATATCTTTGCTTTGTGCTTATTATATGAGTTGATTTTTAAAATTTCACTTCTTTGATGATTCTTAGCTAAGATAGCAAATGGTTCTTTTTTGCTAGTTGTGAAGGAGCGAGAAATGGAAATTGGGCATCCCACTGATGTTAAACATGTAACTCATATTGGATGGGATGATCCATCTGGGTCTGCCCCTAGTTGGGTACGTCTTTGACAAATGATTATTCCGAGTTTTTTGCTTTCTTTCAGTTATCTTGGCTACCATATATTTGTAAAAATGCCATACATAACTTGTAATTTTCTCAATATCTGTTTTATTTGATGGGGTTGGTTATGTCAGATGAACGAATTCAAAGCTCCATCTGATGGTGAACCAAGAGATTCTAATCCGATGGATCTTTCCACATGGTCCTCTCATGGTATGTTTTATTTTACTAATTTGTCAAATGTTAGTGCTTATTTTTAATAGGATGTTCGTAGGATGAAACGTTGTAAAAGTTATTTTTAATAGAAGTGTACTGTAGACATAGGACAAAATAATTTCATTATATTTATAAAAAAATAATAATAATAATTTATTTTGTAAATATAATAGACTTTTAAATTTTTTTATAGTTTTAGAATTATATTACGTCATATTAAAATATACTTTCGTTAATAATAACGAATATATACTATCCTTTTTCCATACACCATACACAAATGTCTTAAAAGAAGCATGATTTGGCTAGCTTTTAATGATAAATTAACTATATTCACTATCATGTGCATTTGTCTAGTATCCTCTGGTCAGACAAGGGTAAACAGGGTCTTTTTTCACGGGTTTAATAGTTTGTGGCGAAAATGTAGATTCTTTGCCTAGCTCGGTGGGAAGAGTTTGAATGTTTTGTAACGAGGCTCACTTCCCAAACAAGTGGAATCTAGTAACTCTTCAACTTGAGAAAGGCGACTCTCAATGGTCCTTGCTAAAAATTAACTAAATGCTGAACCTTTTTTTTTTTTTTGTTTCCCCTTTCGTTTGGGTTAAATCTGCATTAGTTTCTCCTTCATTTAAATGGTTCCTATTCTTATCTCTCTCAAAATGCTTAGAAGCTAAGATCATTTAGGTATGATAGCCTTTCCTTAGAAGATGACAAAGCCATTTAAAAAGGGTGTTGTGATTAGGACATTATAACAGTCATATGGTCAGAAAAATGCCATAAAATAATTGATATATTTCTAAGATTTATAAATAGAATAATTGCTCTTTAATGAAATCTTTCTTCTTAACTTATTTGTTTGAAATTTATGAATAACATTAATCTTGAAATTTTTATGTGGTATTAATCTTAGATCTCTCTGTAAAGACACCTAAGTTACTTTTTAAACAATAAAATATTGTTTTATTAAATTTAAAATCATATTTTACTTTATGATCCTAGAAAAATAAAATATTATTAGAATAATTAGTCAAATTTGGGCATGTTAATATTATTTTGATATTTGGGACAGAGTGATAATACACCAGATATGGAGAAGGTGATTGATGAATACCCTTAAATCTGCCTTATAAAAGTGAGGACACACAAGTAGAAAGAACTTGTATGGAATGTTTCATGGTTGATAAAGTGGGTGGCTGAATACATAGGATTGACCATCTTCATTTTGTCTAAAGATGATTTACTTCAACTACTTGTTCTTACAGTTCTTGATTCCAATGTTTCTATCTTGGAGTTTCAGTGATATGATTTCCTTTCTTCACCTTTTCCCTTTTTTGATATCATGCACATGACAGACTTCAAACAATGCACAGAAGCACAGGCAATATCTGGTGACATGTTCAAAGATTTTCGTCCTAATGATCTTCTCAATGTTCCCAAGAAACATAGGAGGAAAAAATCCAAGTCTACTTCCTCCCCCAAGTCTTCTTCGTCTCGATCCACAAAGCCAAAAGCTACACACGTCAACATGGAGCGGCTAAAGAATGTTCTATGAATGAAAGGATATCAAATTGTGAAGTTAGTGTCTCAAGCAAAGAAGAAAATCATTAAGAAGTCAGTGCAAAATTCATAATAATTGTAGAAATTTGTAGCAAAACTTGACAAAGAGTCAAAGACCCTGCTACTTTCTTACATTGGGATATATCAGAAAAGCAAACAATGGGGTCCCAAAAATCCGAAAACAGCTGTATCTAGAAATGTATAATTATGCAGAGAACTGGAAGCTAGGTTGGGAAAGCAAGAGAAATGTGAAGTGAAGAAAAAACTAGTTAATAATTTATATTGATCATTTATCAAGTTTTAGGATGATAAAGGTTTTAGATTGTATTATAAACAAAGTGAGGGTTTGTGTGTTTAGTCGTGCAGGTTGGTGTGGTACGGCTAATTATGATAGGAACTGAACCAAAAGTAGCAGTTAATATAATATTCATTTTACTTTTGGCAAGTTAATGATCCAAATTCAAATCAGAGTTGAGTTTTTCTTTTATCAACTCTAGCACTATGAGTTCAAGAGAGTCTAGATTCTTTGTTTAATTCAACTTCAATCCTTCAAATAATAAATAGTACGACATTAATAGAAATAGTGATAAACCGAACCGTTTTCCCATGTTAAGGAACCAAATATATGTGACAAGAAACAGGGAAAGCATTATAAGGAGAGAAGACATGAAAATCTTTAGTTAATATTTCACGTTTACGAGTGATATAATGTAAAACATTTTATAAGAATATTCGATTTTTTACACACCCTTAAGAATATGTTAAAATGATCTATATTATTCATGGTTTGATATAATTATTTTATTTCATTTAAAAATAAAAATAAAATTTATTTTTAATTTTAATTTTGTTTCGTTTATAATTTTATAAATTTTATTTTAATATTTATTATTTTTACTATACTACTTAAATAATTATAATAATGATAATATTTTTTTTATTGAATTCAATTAATACTAAGATTTTGATATAATTATAATATATAAAAGTATTTTTATCTTTTATATGGTAAATAGCGCAACAATAACTTTGAAAGTAATTTTGGACTTGTGAATGAACAACCAATAGAGTGGACTCAGTAGTAGTTGTTCTCCTACCAGAGAAATGGGCCTGAAACACTTTTTGGACTCTTACTCTTATATCTTATACCAAACCGTCTCGGACTTAAACAAAATTCATATCTGATGTGAATTTCTTGGTTAACTTATAAAGTAACATATATATTTCAAGAATATGTGTACTAATATAATAAAACATTTAGAATATTACATTAGAAAAACTGTACAAAGAATAAATAATTTATAATTTCTTCAAGCCAAAAGGATTTTAGATGCTTCTTTAATATTGAGCAGGGTACTAAAAATATAATGCATTTATTTCACTAGCTTATTAATTGATATCAGAAATAATAGAGTTGTTGATTTTATCAGAGTTTTTTGTCATGGAAATAAAGAAAGTTGTTGGTGAAGCTTTCAATTTTATTTAATGAAACATGTTAATGAAACAAGTATGGTGTAAAATTTATATGGAAGCACTTATTATCTTTCAACTTCCCATCCAAATTGGCCCATTTTGATATTGTCGAGCTTTAAGAACATTACTTGCTAAAATTTATTGTAAAAGAAAAAGGTTGAAGGAAAGTGATGCTTCTATAATATATCGATTATTTCGCTTTTATTCGGACAATAACCTATCTATTCATCTTAGCATCGATGTACATCACTCTACTTAAATGCTGGGCCTAAGTTGATTGCTCTACTATTTCAATTATGTATATTGATATGTGTCTATTTTAATTTATTTAAAAGCTATGGCTTAAACTTTTACACACATATATTTAGGGATTAATATTTTTAGAGTTTCGTTGTTATTGTTTTAGTAATATTTTTTTTTATCTTTATTCTCAACTAAGATACATCAAATACCATTATTTAAATTGTTGTATACAATTTTGTCAAGTGTAACCATAATCTCAAAGAATATAAATACTTTAAATGTATTAATTAATGTTAAAATCAATCAAAATTGATAATAATGATATAATTTGATATGTATCAATTAAAAATATATAATAAAAAAGAGTATTAAAATAAGAATGTGATACTCTGAATGTATCCTAAGGACTATTAATTAAATTAATTTTATGGGTTTATAAACATAATTGATTATGTCCAATCTTGATTTATTTATTTATTTATTGTTAAAGCATCTGAAATTCATTAGGATAATAAAAGTGTAAGGCTAACCTTTAAAGAGATGAGCATTCCAACAAAAGAGGAAGTTGGTACAACATATATATATATATATGTGTGTACTGTATGGGATCTCCAACAAAGGTGAAACTGTAATTCATTTATATAAGTAGATTTAGTTCGATAGGGTTTGAATTATATATATATATATATATATGTGTGTGTACTGTATGGGATCTCCAACAAAGGTGAAACTGTAATTCATTTATATAAGTAGATTTAGTTCGATAGGGTTTGAATTTTACATTTTAGGATTTCATTTTCTTACTTTGATGTTTATATATGGGGGGGAGGGGTGTGTGGGGAGGGAAGGATTGTTACTTACTTCTCATTTTAATTTGTAAAATTGTTGATGGTTTATATTTTTAATTCATATGTTAGAGTAAAAAGGGTAAAAAATAGTATTTTTAATAAGTTTTAAGTGTAACTTAATCCATTTATTTTTAAGTGATATCATTCAATCATATTAATGGTTAAAGTATTATCATTTAGTCTTTTTAATTATTAAAAATGTGTTTATGAAAGATAAATTTAAATATTTTATTATTAAATTTGAGTTTAAGTCAATTATGTGATAAAAATGTATATTTTTTAAAAATTAAAAGTGAAAATTTAAATTTAATTAAAAAAAATAAAAGAAGGGTTGAGTTTGTTGTGTTTTAAGAAAAATACATAAATTAACCAAAATATCACTTTAATAAATCAAAAACTATACTCAAATGATAAAAATATTAAAATGTTAGTATTTAAGTAATATTTGTTCTTCTAAGATTCTACTTTTAATTAAATAACATATTTTACAAATAAAATATCTAACCACTCTCAAAATTATAAATAAAAAGACTAAAATGATACCATAATCTATTTTATATTATAACAAGTTTAACTTTGTTAGATGGAGCTCATTATATATGTATATTATATTATAGTTAATAATACCAAATCCAAGATCATTCATTTTAAAAAAAATCTAAGTTCTGAAAAAAGAAAAAAAAATTATTTAAAATTTTTAATAATTAAAATGATATCATTTATATTCAATTATTTTGTAGTGGACTTAATCTTATTAATTATTATTTAAATTAAACTATAGTAATATAAATACGTTTAATATTAAACATAATTTAATTATATAAAATTTAATATTCTAAGAATGTTATTTTTTATTTTTATTTTATAAATTTATATGAAAGTTCTAGCAACGTAAACAAAATATTTTCCATGAATTTTGGTAGCCAACTGGGCAAGATCACCTACAACCATATATATATATTGAATCTTATATGTATATTGAATCTTAGGTCAATCATATTTTCCATATTTCTCTATTGCTATATAATTAGCCACCTATAGCTACCACGAGTGCACGAGTATACTTTGAATGGTTGTCAATCACTTTGTTTAATTTGTAGATGTAATCATGAAAAAGTGAAACCCATTGTCATCTTTCCGTGCTGTTGATCATGAAACTAAATATATATATATATATATATATATATATATTATAGAATGCTAAGAAAACATAGATATACATCCAAATCAATAACTATATATCGACATCATCAAAATAAAAAAAAATGAAAAACTTTTATTTTCAATGAAAGGAAAGAAAACACGATTGAGATATTATAATAAAGTATTTATTTCGTTTTTTAATTAAAAATAAAAATAATTCATTTAATTATATCTATTTCATTTACTTCTGTTATTAAAAACTCATTCTAATTAAATATTCTAGAATATACGTTAAGGAGTTAAATAGATATTATTTAAGGTAATTTTAAAAAAGAAAATAAAAAATAAAGCCTGGTCTCTGGACGAGGGATGAGGGATGATCTTGAATGGAGACACGTTATATATGGTAGTCAATAGCAGGGATGGAGGGTGGCGGGGGACCACCATCACTTGCCTCGATATATTTATCCTATTAATATTATAAATTACGAAATTTTGACATAATATATAAATAAAATAAGATATTTGATCATTTTATTTTAATAAAATTATTATTATTATATATATAAAGTTTATAAAAATAAAAATAAATCATATATTATTTTGGATTATTGGAAACACTTTACACTTTTTATGTGAGATATCAATTCCTATTATATAAATTTAAATATAAAATACATCGTTACATTTATACAAAGAATTTATAATTTTAGAAGAAATTTATGATAATGTATGTATAATTTTAACTTTAATTATTATTATTATTATTATATTAATGTAACTTTAAATTTTTTATATTTTATATTATATCATCGTGTTAATTGATAATCAATAACAATCTAGTATTATATACCAAAAAAAATTAGATTATTTAATATATAATTTACATTTGTTTTCTATTTTAAATAAATATTGCACACTCATTTATTCATACATATGTTAATATGGTGAAAGATTATTTTAAGTATCAAGAAGTTTTTTTTCCTTAAGTGTAAGCTTCGATTATAACTTTAAAAACATTATTATATTTCTAAAAATTATATAAATAAAAATTAATCGAGATAAATATATGATATTCTCTTAAAGGTGTAACTCAAACGGTAGAGTGAGTACTCACTGCAAGATGAATGGGTTCCAAACAAAAATATGTTTTGATTAAATAATATACACTATTACATGTATAAATGAGAATTGGAAAAAAATTAATTCAATTAAAAAATATTTATCTTTTTTGTTTTTTAATGTAGGGAACATATTTTACTTAAAAAAAATAATACCATGAACTTTTATCACTATGTAAAAAAAATTAATAGATAACTAAAAATTAATTAATATTATTTTATTTTTAATTATTGTATAAATATTTTAAATTTTAAATAAATTAATATACAAAAAACTAAACAAACTTTAAAATTAACAAGAAAATTATTATTATATTGTTAGAAGAATTAAAAATAACTTTAATTTGATTTGTATGAGTTGATTTTTTTTTAATTTTTAGATATTTTCTAAATTTTTAATTTTTTTAGATATTTTTAAATTTTTAAATTTTTATTTATTTAATAAAATCAAATGAAATTAAAATAAATTATTCGTTATCATAACTTAAAAAATTATAATTTTTTGAAACTTAAGCGTCAATTGCCTTAAAGTTAAAATACCTCAAGACCGTTAATAAGAGAAAGACTTAAGCCTCAAATTTCAACATTAGTTATACCTTTAATGCTTTTTTAATGCTTTTTTTGTACACCTTATCTCTAGACGTGTCTCAAAAACACAATTTATAATATTACACACTTGATGCTAATTACATCAAATTTACGTTATTTAAATATTAATATTTAAATTTATTTAAAATATTAAAGTAAATAATATTTTAAATTAATATTGATATATTTTAACAAGCACAAATATTAAAATAAATAACATTTAATTTATTTAGAATTTTAACTTTTTAATTTTATGGTCCTATAAATTAAATAGGGGCATGCAATAGATTTTAACTATGTGCGCCTAGCCGCCTATAAGTTAAATCTTGGCTCCGCCGTGAGTCACTAAGTTGATGCCGAAGAATTGATGCCCTTATATCGTGATTCTCCCCATATCAAGGCTTACTGTTTCTTTTTTTTTATTCATCTTTTGATTGAAAAATAGAATTTATTCGGACATTAATTAATTAAATTTTACAGCCTTAACAGCGAAATTCAAATACTTTATCTTCTTTTTTTCCCTTCATTTTCAATTAGGATCGGTGGAAAGATATTGTTATCCTCTACGGGACTGAATTGGTTATATGTGATTTCTAGGAGTTAACTAAATTTGATTAATTTAAATTGATTAAACTCTATCTCAATTTAAATTAAAAAAGAATGAATCTAAAATCAAATCAAACATAAATTAATTTAAATTAACTCAAATAGTTAATTCCACTCTTATTTTAGTTTGTTTGTTTTGGTTGATCAAAATACTTGTGCTTTTAAAGAATATTATTAAAAGTAAAAAAAAAATCTCAAAATATGACCATATTCATTATATTTTTGATATCATATATTTGTTTTTTTGAATTTGAAAATATATTAATGATTATTTCATTTCTTTTTACTGTGTTTTCCATTACATTAGATGTGTTATCTCGATTTAACTCCTTACTTCTTTGACTTAAATTGAAACATGTTTGTAAGTTAATAAATAAAAGTTAAAACAATAAATAAATTAACTAATCAAAATTTAAAACACACAATACATATTTATCATGTATAATATGATACTTTTGTTTTAACTGCATAATAATTAACTCTTTTTTAGAAAATACAGACTTATCAATGCCAGCTTACAAGTTATAAATATAAATATTATAATTATTAATATAAATCATAATTTCCTTATTGATTTGACATTGTTTCTTTCATTTATAAATTTTTTATAAATTTTTTATTGTAATTAAGTTTATTAATATGGACATAACAAAATGAATAAATTATTACTTATTCACAACCCATATGAATTTTGAAACAATAACATTATGTTTTATTTTGAAAGAAAATATATTACTTCTAAGAATTACAATATAATATGAGAAGAAATAAATTTCTCTAATTTTAAGTTTTTAACTTTTAGTGTAAGTTGTAACATATTCTAACTTTTTTTTTAACTTATTTCGACTAACGGATTGCCTTTAATTCAACTTGATTTTTTTAGATTATTTGAATTGGTTCAAATTTGATTCGTGTTTGATTTAGTTAATCGAGCTATGACTTAAATTATCATCTCTACATATTATCTTTGTTTCTTTAATTTTAGAAGGTGATAGACTCGATCAATTAAATTATTAAGGGTTAAAGCAAGGTTAGATATAAAGGACCGTGTTACACCTTAAAATTTGATGAATAAATTTTTAATTATAATATTTATGAAATTATAAATAAATTAATATATAAAATAAAAATGTGTTACATCTTAATTTTAAATTTTAAGTTTTTAACACTTAATTCAATAAAATTAATAATTTAAATATATTTTTATTAAAATAAATTATATATAATATTTTTTTAATTTAAAATAAGTAATAATTGAAAACTAAATAATTTTATTTTTTATTTTATATATGATATTCTTCCTAAATGTAAATCATACACCCATCATTGAACCAAAGTATTTATCAATGAATTAAAAAACTTAAAAATATTTTAAAAAACATCGTAATTGTTTAATCAAAGTCATTATTTATTTGATTATTTAACTTAAAATTAATTTTTTAATTTTTTTTTTCAAATAATTACTAAAAGAATACTTTTCTACGATTTTAAAAAATATGAGCTCTTTGGCCATTATTTTTAAAAACTGCTCCAAATAGCATAAAACATATTTCAAAATCATTGTAAGAAATTATTTTTAGTGTGAAATATTTCCTTTTAAAATCATACATTATACTATATTTTTTATCTAATAACTTTTTACCATAATTTTAAGCATTTATTAATAATTTTAAAATTTTAAAAATATTAAATAATATTTAAAATTAGTAACTATAAATTAATAATATATATTAATTATAAATTTTAATTTATTATAATTATGACATTTTATCGTTTTTGTTATGAGTTAAACCTATTTAATTAACCTGTTAAATTATGATAGAACAACTAAAATCATTAAATTAATATTTTAACAAGAATATATAAAATATTGATTATATTTAAATGTCATTAATATTGAATAAAATTATTAATAAATTATTTTTATAATAATAATAATTTATATTATAATAATATAATTATTCATTAAAAAAATTAAAATGAATAATATCACAATACCATAAAAATAAATATTTAAAAGGGTATTTACTTATGTATAATCTAGATGATATTGTACATTAAATATATGACTTTAAAATTATTGGGCCAAATTTCGTTAAAAACATATGTATATATATTTCTTAAGTAAAATTTAAAAGAAATCTTTAAAATATATTTTTCTTAAATGGCGAAATCGAATTCCATTAAAACCACACACATATATATATGCATATTTTTTTATGTAAAAAATAAAGTCAAAAGGTACCAAAAAAGCAACACAATAAAACATATTATCAAAACAAAAAGCAACTTAATATAACATGAATGAATATATAATTAGCCTTCGTTTTCTTGAACGTGTTTTTTTTTAAAAGGTGAAAATATATATTAAATGTTTTTAATTTTTTGTTTTTAAATTCATATAATTTTTAAAAGTTATAACTTAAAAATTATTACAAAACATATTAATTATTTTAAAAATTAGTTTTTTGTTATTAACACAGAAAATAATTTTTGAATTATTTGATAAAACAAGCTACTAAGTAATTTCCAAATATTTGTCATTTGAACATAAAAAAAAAGTTTCTTTCTATGAATTCATTATTTGCATGATTCACAAATGTTTGAAGTTTTTTTTTTAAAAAAAACTTGTTTAATTAATGAACAAATCATGTAGTAAAAAATTTATAAATAAAAGGGGATACATTAAAATAAAAATAAGGACTAAAGTAAAGCAGCTAAGAGACGCACGCAGTAATGGTTTTGACTGAAATAATAATGATGGAAGATGGACGTTTATTATGAAAAGTGGACACCTACATTAGAAAGCCTGCTTTTAAATAAAACTGAAATTCAAGTAAGGCCGTTTAAGTATAGACTTTTCTCATTAAAAGCTACAACAATATTTATTTGATTGCATTTAATTATTAATAGATTATGCTTCCAGGCCAGGGGAACCAAAATATAAACTTTGGGGTCCAATGCGAATAACTATTGCGCCCGGAGTCACATACAGACAGCGAATGCGTTAGAATAAGATGGGGAACACATTATATTTTGTATGTTGCAACTATAATTTCATTTGTTTTATGTAATTAAATTCACTTTTAAGTCTGGAGGTACGATTGGAAAATGTTGTTTTTAAAATATGCTTCATAATATTTTAAAAAAGAAATTATCTGTTTTAAAAAAGTAATTTTTTAAAATTTTGATTAACAATTTAAAACCATCATATAAATATATCACAAAATAAGATTTTTAAAATTTTAATTTTATTAAATTAAATATACATGACTCTATTTTTTTGTATTATATATAAGATGATGTTTACGTAACGGTAATTAGTTATTTGCACGTACTTAGTTACGTGAATATTTATCAATTACTTTTCATTATTTTTTATTTTTAGTTTATTTCATTTTCATTTTTTAAATTTTATATTTATATTATTCATATTTAATTCTAAGAAGTTAAATCTCAATAAAATTTATTATAAAATATTATTATTTAATATATATAATTAAAATATATTATTTAATTAAGACCAAAACATATATAGATAAAAACTAAAAAATAATAAGATATAGAGAAAATTTAATGATTATTATTAAATGGTATAAATAATGATTAGCATAATAACATTAACTTCTATTAATAAAGGAATGTATAAATATGTGATACATTTCATTAAAAAATACTCAAAAATTAATCGTATCATTTTTTTATGCTTTTCTTAAAAATAATTGGATAAAAATTTACTAACAACTCAAACGTTATAACTTAAAAACTAAAGTGATTTCCTATTATTTATTTGCTTTTGAAAAAATAATTGATAAAATATAATATTCTAAATTATATTTTTATTTTTATTTGTATAATTTTAAATAATAAATATAAAATTTAATTCTTTTTTATTACATATTAATTTTTTTAAAACAAATTAAAAAAATATATCAATAAAATAAAATTTATATATATTATTAAAAAAAATTGTACAAATAAAAATAAAATTATAATTAATAAAGTGTCAAACTTATAAAACACGAAAACATTCAAAAGGGTAAAAATGATAATTTCCCGATGTAAATCATAATCTTAAACGCGTATCATAAAGAAGATCAACAATAATTTAGCAAATGTCAATAATGGATTGCAAGGCTATCATGAATTCATGATCACCAATATTCTAATTATATCTTAATAATGTTGACTGTCTTATATCATGGGATCCTAATTAAAGATGTGAAGTAGCTAGTGGTATGAAATTAAGAGTGAAAACAACAAAGTGCCTATTCAAACTAGGTATCAGACTACAAGCAAGCTGTTTGGCAACGAATAAATGAGACTACGTGTACGAGCATGCTGTAAAATTAGGTATTAATTAGCTCCGAATTAACTTAATTTGCAAGTAAAAGTCAAATTGTTTTTTTCATACAATAATAATTTGTATCTTAAAGTAAAAATAATAATAATTAATTGGTATTATCCATTAGATAACAAAATGATAAACCAAAAAAAAGAAAATTGTTTACTGAAAATTAATTAGATTGTGTATTAATATAGATGTAAAATTTATAACAAATAAGAATTTTTTTTCTTAATAAGTACCTGAGTGCTTGTTTACCTTATTTGAAACTAAAACTGTTACTCTTTTAATAAACGGCTATAACACGAACATTTTTGGTTGTATGCACTTTACTCTAGTACTCCACCAAAGATTATTTTTTTTAATAAAAATAATGATTGATAAATTTCATTAATGATAAAAAATATTTAAAATAAGATTATTTTTTTATTTTTTAAGATTAAAAATAAAAACTAGTTATCAAACCCAACAAATCTATGAGATAATATTTTTAAAACTTCATTTTTCTTCTATATTATTCTTCAAATTAACGTTATTGATACAATTTAAGATAGGTTTAACAATCATATCCATCTGGTGATGTTTTTGTAAAAAACTTTGAAATTATTTTACAAAAATGTTTTTTATTAAACTAAATGTTTAAACAGATATATCAGACAAAATATATATATCTTGATCAAATTTTATACATTCAAGAATAAAAAAAGTATACAAAACTATTCTTAATATTCTATATGATATTAATACAATCATACATGATAAAATAAAATTTTAAGATTATAAATAACAGTATTTTTTATAAAAAAAAATAAGAAAGATATCCCTCTAATAAAAAAAACTCAAAATAAAGAGAATATAAAAAAATAAAAAATAAAAAAATAACAGAGATAAATTTGGATGAATATAAGCCACTCTTTAACTAAAATGAAAGCATATTATACCAATTAAATTAATCTTCACCAAAGTATTTATTAATTTGGTTATAAGATGTGAACAAAAGTCCATATTTGGCAATAATTAATATTTAACTATAAATTAATATATTATGCAACTTTGCCTATTATCTTCGATTAATTAAGACAAATTATAATATAAACGATCTATATATATATACACTATAACTTGAAATTATTATTATTATTATTATTACTATTATTATTTTGAAATCATATACTATTACTATTAATCCGCCTAAATTTATAGATATTTTTTTATGGGGATCAATAATTTAAATATATTATATAATTAATCATATTAATATATATTAATGGTTGAAATTCATAAGATTAAAAAAAAATTTAATTTTAATCATTTAAATAAGATAATGTAAAAAATTATTTTAATATTATTAACTTATTTTTTTCCTTTTCATCATGAAAAGTGACGCTTACATGCTTGACATGCTATCATCATTGTATTCATCCTTTCTATATATTATTTTTAAAATCTTCACAACTCGATGTAATTTTTTAACAAATTGTGTTTTATGCGCTTATTGAAAAAGGTAACTTGGAGAAGATATTAAAATAATTTAATAATTTGTAAAATAAAAATCATTAACCATTTTTTTAAAGTTTGGTTTTTATAAATCTATTGATATTTTAGTTATATTTCTAACAAAATAACTAAAGTAAATTAAAAATAACTTAATTATTGTCTAGAGAAAAAGTAAACTTGTAATAGGCGTTATAAAATAATTTAAATATTACATAAAAGCTCAAAACAAAAAAAATCGTATTTCAAGAATAATTATTTATAATATTAAATTAATTAATCTAATTAGGGTTTTAGATGATAAAAATAATTAAAAAAGAGCACAAATCCCATTTAATAATTTTTTTTTAAAAAATTTCTTTGTTTTAAATTTATTAAAATTTTAAAAGTTTTTTTCTTCCATTATCAAAATAAATATTTTGAATTTATAAATTTGATTTATGGATAATCTAAAATGGTCCAAAGTATTTTTTTAAAGTTATTTTGCATATTTTAAATTTTTTGAGTAATTTTAAGAAAATTTTCAAAATACCCTTAGTTGAGAAAGTTTCTTAAAAAATGTACATTTTAGTAATTTGCAATCTATATTTCCTTATATTTTCTAGTGAATTCTCACCCATTGTAATTGAGTAAAAAATTATCAAAATATCCTTTGTTGTATAGTTTATAAAGTTTTAAAAGAATGACATTTTATTAATTAGTTAACCCATTTTTTTAAATATTTTTTTCACACATTTTTAGTGAGTTCTTAACCCACACAAAAATTCTTGAGCTTTATGAGAGTTGGATTGAGAGGGAGAGAAAGAGGAGAAAGGAAGAGAAGAAGAGGGAAGGGAATAGAAATAAAAAATGTCAAATATTTTTTCATTTATATCTCTAGGAATGGATAACTCGACAGATCTTACAAAACAATTCCAATAGTATCAATGTTACAGTAATATGAGGGGATAATTTTTACTTAATTTTTATAATTATATATCGTGTTTATAATATTTAAGTTTATCAAGTTTTTACAAATTTAGTTCATTCTTATTAAATAAAAAAAATTTGTATTTAGAAATTAGATAATTAACTTTTATGTGAATTCATAAATTTTATTTAGATTTACAACATAACTACAGATTTTAATTAAAACACAGAAATTTATATTCAATTTTTAACGATAATATTTTAAAATATTATTATTATTATGTTAATTCAAAAATTTTTACTTAGTTTTATATCTTCATTTTAAGTATTCATTTTTTTAGAATATTATGTATATTAATAAGTATTATTTTTCTAAACTACCAAACAAGTATTGTCTTAACAGTAATAAAATAAATAAATAAATAATAGGCACCTATATGCATGTGTATGGGGTCATACACATGTAATTAAAAATTTTCATTTGCGTGTGCAAAGAACTATATACACATATGACCAGTTTTTCTATTCTCAAACCCAATAGTAACATAAGAAATAAACAATTTATTAATGAGCACCTTTTTACGTGCAAATAACTAATATACATGTAATTTAAACTTTTCCCTCTATCTGTATAAAAAACTCGGTACATGTACAACCAGCTTTCTTCCATGTGCAAGTTTTGATAAGGATTCTCCTAATTCTTATAGTTTATTTTATGCAAGCGATTAGCCTATTTTACTTACATAAACATATTTACAATTATTTATATTAGTTTAAATTATTAATATAATTTATGAATATTTTTATATTATAATTTGTATTAATTTTACAATGAATCATTAAAAATTCAATAGATATATTAATAATAATTACTTTTTCAAGTTTGTCTATTCACTAAGTATTTTTACTCACCTAATTTTCTTTTCTCAAACATTATTAAATTTTTGATTAAAGACTTGAATATTATGAATGAGACTTAAATTGGTTAAATGTTATTACCTTGCATGATTTATCATTATTTTGGGATTATTAGGATATTATTCTAATTTTTTGATAACTTAAAAGATTGTTTTGTAACTCTTTAATGATTGTGTAATATATAAAAAGTTAATATTAATTAATAGTTATTATTATCTTTTTTTGTAACCGGTTATATGAGTAGGGAGTTTTGAATACTATGAACAAATATATGTTATATTTTATAGATGTTGGTTTAGAGAATAAAATCAAGATAGATCGCAATAATTTTTTTTTAGGTTCTAAAGGGTAATAAGAATTTCTGAAGTATAAATGAACTTTAGATGAGTCCTCATAAATATAATTTATTTTAAGGTTTTTTAATATTTATATAATAAAAATAATTATTATCATTATGCTAAAATATATTGAGAGTTTAAGAAAAAATAATGATAAAATGATAAAAAAAATTATTTCTATCCCAATTTAATATATATATATATATATATAACATAATTTAATTGATTTTGTTGTTAAATAATCCTATAATATATTTATATTTCCAAATTTATACATATCAACTTGATATATATTAAAAAACGACATAGGTAAGATAGATCGTAAGTATAACTTGGTAAATAATACTGGTTTGACAAAAAAAAAAAAAAAGAGACGAAGAAGAAAGAAGAAGAAAGAAGAAGAAAAAAGATACATGGCATCACTTAATTTGGAAACTAAGTGACGTACGATACAGGCATGTTATTAATCTATAATAGAATTGAAACATTTTCCTTTCTTTGACAAAACTTTTATCTACGTAGTAGTTAAGACAAATTATTCAAGATTTATTGATTATTAATATTGATATGATATTATTTTGACTTTACCTTTGGTCAATATGATTAGGACCTAACAGATTAACTCTATGACTAAAGTACTAAATCTTCGTAAAAGTCCTCTAAAGAATCCATAAAAGTCAATATAGGATCGCCATGGAGCCTTTCGATCGAAAGTTTATTTCAATATAGGATCGCTATGTTTATTTTAGTTTTTTTTGTCTGATTATGACAGCAAGTTTACATAACAACAAATAACTTCTTTCTTTCTTTCATTCCTATCAAAATCCGCCGTGGCAGCGTCGTAATAACAGTATGATAATACGGTTTATTTATTAGTCTTTATAATAATAATAATAATAATAATTAATATAATTATAAATATTAGAATCACGAAATAATTTATTAATTTTTATATTATTTTATCTTAATTAATTTTTAATGAAATTAGATAATGATTAAATGATATTAATTAATATATTTTATTTGTTCACAATAAACATAAATAAAATAAATAATAATATAAAACAAAAAAATAAAATAAATAATAATTTATAATGTAAATTTAAAAAATATATATATATAACATTTAAATAAGATAAGAATCTACTTTATATTTATACTTCTAAATAGATCTGTGGGGGCAAATATGATGAAAGATCTTATTGTGACTTTAAAGTTGGGACTTACCGTTTTTTTTTTTTTTGCTTTAAAATAAAATTGAAAATTTAAATATTAATAGATACTTCAAGTTAAGTGGTCATCTTAAATACATATAACTTGGATGTACTTGTTGTACTTTTGGTATTGATAAAAAGTTTTAAAAAATGATAACAGTTTAGATAGAGTAATAGATAAAGCAAGATTTGAGAGCATATAACATTGTCCCTTTAGATGAGGTGGTTACGTGGTATATTTGGATTAATGTTCAAATTTTGAGTTTGAATCTTACGTACCACTTACATCATTTTATTATATTTATCATTTTCCACGTACGTTAGGAGTACGCTATGCATTTTTAACAAATATCGAAAGAAGAATTAACATATAAATTTGAATTTTTTTTAATTACTTTGTTATCATTATTTCTATAAAATATAAGAAATCTCATTTGAGTAAAAAATTGAAATGTAACTTAGTAAGGGGGGCAGAGCATCTTAAGGTCTCAATTAAATTGTGTTTGAAATTTATGGTTTTAATTAAGGATTTTATGTCTTATGATATTTACAAATGATAGTTATATTAATTATATTTGTGGTATATTCTCGTATCAATTGTTAAATAAAAAAATTTACTCAATTTTTTTCATATTACTTATTTAGTAATAAATAATAATATTTTTAAAGATATAAAACTTTTAATAAAAGTAATAAAATACCAGCTTAAAAATTAATATCAAACCTAACTTAAAAGAAATTTTTTTATAATTTTTTATAATATCAAATTTATATTTTTATAATCATTTTTTATTAAATTGTATAATTTTTTAAAAGAATTTTTTTTAATATATTTCTAATAAATATAATATTTTTGTGTATTTTTTTTTAAAATAAGATATAGATACCATATCTATTTTGTATGTAATACGTTATAATAATAAATAATTATTCGTTAAAAACTAGTATCCATTTTTTCGAACAATTGTTGTACTAAAATCATCGTATGTAATGAACTCTCTCAAGAATATATGAGACAAGTGATCCAAAACTTTTCATTCAAAAAAATAAAAATAAAAAGGGTGTCCCGTCGGTGTCAAAATCTAAATTTTCACATGCCCCATGCTTTCCGAATCCGATATATATTGACATCCCAAAATTTTTACAGATTTTGACGGTGCCGCCTGAGGTTTGATTCCAGAAAGCCCAAAAAAATGCTGCGCGAATTAGGTGCGTATGAGTCCGCGTTGAGTACAGTACTCCCCAAACTTTATGAATGCGAATCTGACCTACAATTTTTCCCTTTTCAACAGCAGATCACTCACAATTTTGATTTAAATTATTATTATTATAAAAAGAAATCATTAATAAAAAAACTTATCTAATATTAATGACTTTATAATTAATTTTGAAAATAAAATAAAATATTTCATTTTTTTAATTTTATAATAACAAAAGTTGTCGTTATATTATCATTACTAATAATTTTTTTAACTTTCTGTATCATAATTTTTTTTATAATAATAAATATTAATAAAAACTATAAATGTATGCAAGAATTAGTAATAATTCTCTATTAATTAAATACTTTTTCATCATGCCATATTCATGTTATTTAGTTTGAAATTGACACCACAACTCATTATAGCTAGCAACAAAAATAAACAAACTCAAATCACATTAATTACAGGCTGTGTGATAAAGACTGATAGTATCTTATTAAAAAACAGAATAGAAATTTCATTAAAAGAGCTTAAGCATAACAGAACAATAAACCAATTTCACCCTTCCTGGCCTACACTAAAAAACAGGTATAAGGAACTAAGAAAAATATACTAGTAATCCATAATAGAAACTTAACTAAATTAGCATTAAAATTTAAAACCATTCAACACCAATAGTAATTAAAGAGCAGACACACACACACACAACCACTAGACACACCAAGAAACAGATCATGAACACAAGACAAACCCAAACAGGAGGCTAACAATGTTCACTTAACAGAAAAAGACCCCAAAGTACATACAAACAAAATAAAGCTTACACAGAAAATAAAGCTAAAAAATCATTTAGTTTTAATTTTTATTTTATTCTCACAAAATAATTACATTTTAATTATATATATATATAAAATAATGATATTTTATTATACATTTGACTAAAATTTGACTTTGTATCATCTATGGTTAATTTGTAATAACAAGATGACAAAAAAAAGTACAAATATATAATTTGAAGCGGCTCATTCTATAATTAGATACCCTCCTCGCATCTCTATGTAGATCCGTTTATGCATATTTGCATATAATATATGTGCGCGAGAAGCGGAGAACATATTTGATAGAATCGGTATTCGAGATAAAGTGAATCCGATTGTTAAATTTAAGTTTGGTATGTGGTATATAATTTACCTGTTTACTGTCATCAGAATGAGACTGGGCCGTACATGAACCTATACATGAATAATGAATTCAACGTGCATGCTTTTTTCTGTGCGGAGCATTTGCGGAAAACGCCAAACCTGAATTTAAATATAAACAAAAAAATTTGCAAAAGAATTTACTTTATTTTATTATATTAGATATATTATTTTAAATTTATCTACTTCAATCATTTAAAAAACAAAATCTAAAAGAGTTAAAGTATCTAAAAATTTAATAGTAAAAATGTCTAAAATGTATTAATTTTAAAAAAATTATCCAAAATTTGTAAAAGTTAAAATAATTAAAATTACAATACAACTTTCTCTGCTCTCGCGCTCATAGATTTTCCAGGGGGGGATACGATTCTTATTAACCTTATATATATATATATATAGCTGGCTTCAAGGTTTGGGCCTTAGGCCTTAGGCAGTGGGGGCTAGCTAGTAATTAATATATTACCAATATTTCGTATAGTGCAGTGTATAGTAGCTGTAATAAAATTACATAGCTTGATTTATTTCCTGCATCTGTGCACCTATTCATATTCACATCAATATACATGCTGACGAATGTGTAGGCACACAAATTAAATTTCACACATTTTAACATTTATGTTAGTTATAGTGCGAAAAATGTAGATATTAATATTTTACACATTTATTTTCAAAAAAATAATAAAAATCTACGTACATATTTATAAATAAATGATGACTTATTTTTAAATTCAAAATTCGTATAGTAGCTAGTTTGATAAATTTTAAAAAATATGAAGAAATTTTAAAACTTGATAATTCAACAATATTTAAACATATTTACGAGATGAGTACCATGTACCAGAATATCTAAATTTTGCGCCTTTTTCTCTCTTAAATCTATTAAAATCCTTCAAGATCGATATTAAATAACATGAATATTATGCACTTTTTCTTTCAAATTATTATATATATTTTAACGGAAATATGGATATTCAATTTTTTTCATTCAATTAAAAAAGTATGTTACTTTCAAAGCTAATAAAATATCATAATCAATTGTACTTGACAATTACACATATTTGTTTTATTTCATTATAATATAACTTTGGAAAATTTTAGATTAATCCATATTAAAATGATGTAATTGTGATAAAAATATAATTATAATGATATATATTAATTAGTCAATAATTTTATTTATTTATTTATGATAAAAAAATTATTTAAGTATAATTTTTACATTATTTTTCATTTTTATTTATTTATCCACATAATTAATGATATTTTAGGTTTTTTTATTTTAATTTATTATATAAAATAATTTTTTTAATATAACCATACTATTGTTACATTAACTTTTTATACAATTAATTAAACTAAATGTTATTATTGAAAACAAACTCGTATGTAATAAAAAAATAAAATATTATTAGATACAATAAGCTAATGATAATTTGTTGGGTTATTATGCCACGTCATAAGCTAGCTAGGCTCTAAACTGGGTAGACTCATATATGGTTGTAACGTCAGGGATAAAAATATTAAAATTGTTGATGAAAATATTATTATTTTTATATATTTTGATATTAAAATGTGATATTTATTTATTTTTGATTAAATTATCATAAAAATATCGATAATGTGTTAAAATATTTTTATCGTTAAAATATATATATTTTTGTTTAAAATGACTTGATATTGTTGTAAAAATGTTACAAAAATATTATTTATTTATTTTTTCTAATTCTTTATGATTAATCATTTTAATTTAATTTTCTCATAGATAATATATTCTTTTTCTTTTTTTAACATATCTACTATATATATATAAATATTTTCAAAACAAATAGTTAAAGAAATTTATTTTTATATTGTCGAGATTTATCTATTTATAATAGTTACAATTAGATAGTTTATTTAATTATTTTAAATATTTTAACTACTTATTCTACAATATTTAGTAAAAAATAATATATATATTTTATTATATAATATTTTAATTAATTAATCAACGTATTTATTTATATATTTATAGATACATGCATTAAATAAAAAATTAATTTAAAATATAAGTCATGAATTTTTTTAATGTTTTATAAAGTTATACAAAAGAATTCATATTTTTTATAAAATTTTCATAATTTTCATGATTTTTTTTTCAAAATTTCCATCGATAATGATGATATCTTCAATATTTTCATAAAAATTATATCTCAATATATTTATCAAGATCAATATTTCAAACCTTAATTGTAACTTATAAGTCTAAAGTGTAAGGTAACACAATGTAAATAATAATAACATAAATGGTTTTCCTAATTTTGTATCCCTTCTCACTTCTTCTCTTTTATCTTTACCCCTTCTAATATTTTTAGATACGTATGAATAAAATCTTAATTCGGTTTTTTAAACATTAGATATTTCGACATATTTAGCCAAAAATTAATGAAGAATGAAGGTAAAGTTAAATTTATTTGCCACTTTATTTAAAAATATATTTTATAATCTATTAAGCGCATTTGAGGTTACAACAAATAGATTTACAAAAATAAATTCCTTTTAAATATTGAGAAAAAAAAAACAATATTACAATCTTAAGTGCACTTGGCCGGAGAAATAATTTTTTTTAGAAGATTGAGGAATATCAACATGTGATAATTACTTATATTTTTGCATCACGTTAATTTTCTATAAATGTACAAATCCATTATCTATGATGATCACCTTCGATAGAATGCACATGTAGAATTACTAGGATACATTATTTAAACATGGGCTTGCCTAATATTATTTGAAAAAAAGGTATCATTTTTCTGCCTTTGCATGCCTGCTATATTGCAATTAATTTCCTCAGTTTTATCCAATCAATTACATGTATAGAAGTTACCAGTTATCCAATTAGTTATTTTTCCTTCTACGGACAAGTTATGGATGTAAAAATCCCCATATTCGAGTAATCGTGGTTAATAACGAAATATGTTCGATTTTGTGTAAAAAAATTGGATAATTTTTCGGGTCGGTTTTTTGGGTTGTATTAATTTTTTGGTTTAGGGTGGTGTAATTTGACTTCGATACTTTAAATTATAAATTTATGTTTTATTAATTATTATATTTTATGAGAAAAAAATATTTATAATTTAATATTTAAGAAGAAAATATATTAAATATATAAAACATATTTTGTAAATATTTTTTGGGTTACACTTAATGTATTTTAAATTAAAAAATATTAAAATTTAATTTATAAAATTATGAACTAGTAGCTATTGTTCACGGGATTCCCTCAATTATACGTGCCAATTTTAATTTTTAGAATAATATAATATTTAGATTTCTATTTTGGATAAAGCACCTCTACCTTGTTTTATCCCATGGACATTCATGAGTCATGTCTCTTTGTGAATCAAAAAAATCAGCCCTAAAAAGTTGTTTCGAAGAAACGATCATGTTATTAAAACTATACGATAAAAGCTTAAAATCAAATATATTAACGAGTTTGTAACTTAATTAAACATATTAAAAGATCTAATGTTCTAATCATAATTACTAATATGTAAATTATGTTATTATTTAAAAGAAAAGTTTTAAAACAAATATGCCATAAGTTTATAACTTAATGGCATATAACCATATTTAGTAATGTTAAAGGTTTAAGGTTTAAACATCAATTATGAATATATGAGTAGTGTAATTTTTTAAAAAATAAAAATAAAAATAAAAATAAAATAAATTGTGAAAATATTAATAATAATTATAATAATTAACTGATGAACAGTGAGCTAACATAATGATTTAGTAGAAATACAAATATATTGGTTTATTTTATATATTAGTTTGATATAACTGGACAAATATTCCAAGTATAAATTCTATATATCAGTAAATTTGGTTGGTTTAATCTCAACCGCTAAATTTATTTTAAAAATAATTTAATAATTATTAACCCATATATATTTATAATTTATATAATAGTTTAAATTATGCTTTATAATTTTTTTTAAAAAATTAAACATATAAATATTAAAATAATTACTATTATCCTTAACTATTATATAATTTATTTAAGATTTTTTATTTTTTTTGTATTGGTAACTAAAATATTAAGACATAACTATATTGCAATTATTTATCATCTTTTGTATAAGGTTATTTATCTTAAGTGACATAATAAATTATTTTTTATCAATTAAATAATAAATTATTAGTAATTAATAAATTGAGAATTATTATTGGGATTATAGTTATTGATATTTTTTATAGAAGATTATTTATTATAAGTAACATAAGTAATTATTATAAGTCAAACAAATATTATTAGTAATATAATACAAACTCAATTTTTTATTAAATATTGTATAAAAAAATTTCATAAAAATTTTGTAATATGTTATTAAAATTAGAGATATACATTATAAAATTAGATTTTTTAATATAATATGAAATATTTATATGATTAGTAGTTAAATTTTTTGTTTAATTATAATATATTATATCGATATAAGATAATATATGCAAAATATGTGTCCTTAACTAGTATGCTAAAAATGACGTAACTTAAGGCTTTTTTTAAAAAGAGAATTAAGGGATTTTGTAAATTGAAAAATTTCATTGTAAAATTAAACTTGTAATATAAAATATAAGAGTTTTGTATTTTAACAATACTTTTATTAAATAAAAAAATATATTTAGATTTATATTATTAAATTAGTATATTAATAGTCTTTACATTTAACAAAAGACACATTAATAGCCTCAATTTGAGAAAAACTGATTTATTGAAGAATAGTTTTGTTTTATGAAAATATTTTTTATTTGATATATTTTTTAATTTATTTTTGTTCATTTAAATATGAAAATATCTCATACTATTCTAACAATTGTCTTAAACCTTCATTTTTTTTTGTCTTATTCTTGATATTGTTTTATTCGATTAACAAATTTTCACTATTTTCTACTAAACAATCGAAAATTATATTTTTTTTACTGAATATGTAGGTAGGTAACTACTAACTTATTTGTAGTATCTACTTTTGTCCATAACTTTCACTACAACCAACTTATTTCTATTGATTTTATTAACTCTTTTATTCTTTTTGAACGTCTTATATTCTATCAAAGTTAAGGTGGAGGTGACTTTGATCGAACACAAGGTAGTAGAGAAAATATAAGTGAGTCAAAAAAATCGAAAAAATGAGCTAATGATAATCACAATCATTGATAGAGATGATGTTTCAAATGAATGGTAGTTACGTAAATTTTATTTTGATAAAAATTATATTTTTGAAATATTTTGTAACAAATAGTGAAAAATATTTGGTAGATAAAATAATGAGATAGTGTCAAAAGAGAGAATGATGAAGATATATATGATTATTATGATAGAAAATTATATCTATTCAGTATCATATAGAAGATGAGGGGTGAATAGAAGGAAGCTAAGAAGTCATCATTAATTTCAAGGATAAAAAATAATTTTTAATATATTATTAATAATTTAAAATAAATTTATATAATTATATTTAATTAAAAATAATTATAATAATTATATTTTATGAAAAATTAAGTGTATGAGAATAAATAATTATTTTTATTATGTTTTTATTTTATTTTATATTTTTTTTAATTTTTTTTTCTAATTTTTAAATTATAACTTATTAAAGTTAAAACAATATTTAAAGAAATTAAAAAATAAAATAAAAAAATTTACTTTGCAAATTTTAATAACAATAAAATAAAATAATTATATAATTTAAATATTATTTTTATAATAAATATACGAGGGATGATATTTATCTCTAAAAAATAATAAAAATAAAAATTATATAATTATATCCTATTAAAAATTATGATATAATTTAAAAGTGCTGTTTCACCGATACTCCTGGGAGGAAATTTAAACCATATGAGAATGACCTTTCTCTCTTTCACTTATATTTCTCTCTCATAGCATTTAAACCTTACCCTCCCTCTCCATAAATGCAATTCCACCTTCTCAATAAGCTCTTCAATTACATTTACTACTCTTTTTTCTTCATCCTCTTCAATTGTTCCTTCCTATATCTTCTTCATTACCCCCTTTCTTCTTAAACCCTTTTCCTTCTCAATCCAACTCTCTCACCCAATTCCCTTGTAAATTAAACAAGATCCAACCATAGACAAAGAACACTATTTCCTCCTGGGCGTTATAAGCTGCGTTCAGAGGAGTTTTGAGTCAAACACCTTTAAGCACTACTCAATTTTTTTTTCTTGAATATTGTGGCACGTAAGAGCCAAAAAGGTTGAGGACTTTTTCCGCCCAAAGACTAAAATTAGCAACATTAGTCTTCTCTGTCCTTCCGATATTTGTAATAATATCATTTGCTTTATTCTGGCAGTACAGTTCCAAGGGAATCTATCACAAAACAACCCCATAATTTTAAGCGTCAAACCCGGCCCCTTTAAAAAAGCCTGTTCAATTCTATTCAATTTCAAAGACGATGAATGGCTTTTAGGGTTTATTGGAACACTGAAAATGTACTTGCCGGAAAATATGGTTCCGGCTAATTATCACCTCCTAGTCACACTATCTTTCAGTGTATAATCGTTTCAGGTTAGATCATTACTTCTATTTTCTCGTTGATTATTGTTATTAATATTAATTTTAATTATTATATATAGGTTTACATTTATTAATTGTTTGTTTTTTATATTTCTCTACATCATTTCCTGTCTTTATTTGGTTTCATGTGTTAATCAAGGTTTTTAAGTTCATTCTCAAATTGTAGTTAACATTTCCATTTTCCACATTTTACAGCTTTTTTTATTTTTATTTTTTAATTTATGTTGTTTATTTTCAACTACATGAACATGGACTAGTCCAGATCAGTTACCATAAAATGTTTGTTTTGCCATTAATTGCGCTCAGAGTTTTTACTTGATGAGTTTTTTTTCTTTCTTTCTAATTTTCGATGAAATTAAAAGAAGACAGAAAGTCTAGCTTTGACCTTTGAACTTGATTGTATATTCCTACTTTTTCAACTGTTTTTTTTTTGTTTACCGAAGTTTTAAATTTTACACGTTATTGAGTTCTTATACTAGTGATTGACTTTGAAGTTTCAACTTTATCTAGTTATATTTTCTTCTTTGATGTTCTAATTGACAGACTGAAAAGACTTTATATATATATATCCAAAGCTAGCTAGCTAGCTAGCTATAATAATTCCTAGGGATTTGTTGAAAATGTTTCAACCAAATATGTTCGAGACGCAACAACATTTGCTGGATATGACGAACCATAAGAGCCCCGATTTTACTGACTTTGGAAAGCTCCCAGACGATGATTTTGAGACTAAATCGGGTACCGAAATGGACCCTCCATCTGGAGATGACCAAGATCCGAATCAACGCCCTAAGAAGAAACGTTACCATCGCCATACCCAGCGCCAAATCACTGATATGGAAACGTAAGCACTCTCTCTCTCTCTCTTAATTTCATTTAAATTACCAGTGATAAAATAGAGAGTACGGTTCACGATAAGCAACATGCACTTAAACTTAATTAATTAATACCTATTAGAAGATTTTTCATATAAATACATTTGTACATACTAGTAGCGAAGTAGAAGTAATTTTTTCTTTTAATAATTTTGAGCCTAATCATTCTTGATTTTGAGAGTCTTCTAGTTCATTTTCTGGGTTTTTTGAACTTAATGTCATCTCGCAGATTCTTTAAGGAATGTCCTCACCCAGACGACAAGCAAAGGAAGGAGCTGAGTCGTGAGTTAGGATTAGAGCCTTTGCAAGTCAAGTTTTGGTTCCAAAACAAGCGCACCCAAATGAAGGTATATTATAATGCATCAAATAGCCATAATCAAACTTGTATAGAGTTTGGGTTTTGACATATATATTAAAATTAACTTCATATACAAATGTGCTTTCGTTGTATATATATTTACTGACAAAGCTATATGAAAAAATAATAATAATAATAATAAATAAATACAGGGTCTTAATTTGTATTTTCTTTTGGGCATTCTGAATTAAATTATTCAAATATGTACAGGCCCAACATGAACGTCATGAAAATTCAATTCTTAAAGCTGAGAACGATAAGCTTCGAGCCGAGAATCATAGGTACAAAGAAGCTCTCAGTAATGCCTCATGTCCCAACTGTGGAGGCCCAGCTGCTCTTGGAGAAATGTCTTTTGACGAACAACATTTGAGGATTGAAAATGCCCGTTTACGAGAAGAAGTACTATTTTTTTCCCCCTCTATTCAAGAAATAAATTTTTTTTACTTATATATATATATATATATATATATTTATTTTATATTTGTTTCTTGGAATAATATATACAGATCGATAGGTTATCGGGGATTGCTTCAAAATATGTGGGGAAACCTTTAAGTTCATATTCTCGTTCACTTGATCTTGGAGTTGGTAATTTTGGGGGACAATCTGGTAATTTGGTAGGTGAAATGTATGGAGCAGGTAGTGATAATCTTCTGAGGTCAGTTTCAGTACCCACGGAAGCAGATAAACCAATGATTGTTGAGCTAGCTGTTGCTGCTATGGAGGAATTTATCAGAATGGCTCATGCTGGTGAACCCCTTTGGGTTCCTACTGAGGACAATAATAATAATAACTCCACTGATATTCTAAACGAAGATGAATACTTGAAAAATTTCTCTAGGGGTATTGGGCATAAACCATTGGGCTTGAAATCTGAAGCTTCTAGAGAATCTGCTGTTGTCATCATGAATCATACTAATCTTGTTGAGATTCTCATGGACGTGGTAAATTTTAACAAATTTTCTTTATATTTAATTATATTTATTTAAACCGTGATTTAATTGAATTTTCATAATTATTTTTTATTTATTTATTTGGGATGTGTACAGAATCAATGGTCCAAGGTATTTTGCTGTATTGTTTCAAGAGCGATGACTATTGATGTTCTTTCCACTGGAGTTGCTGGGAATTATAATGGTGCCTTGCAAGTGGTGTGTGTATATTTACTTAAAGAAATTGCTTTTATTTAATTTTATATTATTTTCGGCTATCGAATATTTGATTTATTTTCTTTAATTTATTTATTGCTATATTTACCTTAGATAGCAGCAGAATTTCAACTACCATCACCACTGGTTCCAACTAGAGAAAATTACTTCGTGAGGTACTGTAAAAGACATCCTGATGGAACTTGGGCTGTGGTTGATGTTTCCTTGGACAATTTACGCCCAACTTCAATTTCTAGAAGCAGAAGAAGGCCTTCTGGTTGCTTAATCCAAGAACTACCAAATGGTTACTCTAAGGCAATTACTATATATCACCTATTTTTTATATATTTAATGAAATATTATGAGTAAATATATATATTTTTCAAATGTTATATTTTATTTTTTGTTACAAATTTGCAGGTTATATGGGTTGAACATGTGGAAGTGGATGATAGAGCTGTTCATACCATATACAGATCACTTGTTAATTCTGATCTTGCATTTGGTGCAAAACGTTGGGTTGCGACACTTGATCGACAATGTGAACGTCTTGCAAGTTCCATGGCCAATTATATTCCAGCAGGAGACCTCTGTGGTAGTTTTAATTAACTTCTTCTCTATTGAACATGAAAATGAAAATAATGGTTTTTGTATTCGTACAATTATGTTTGTTAATTTCCGTTTTAACTGTAAGTACAGTGATAACAAGCCCAGAAGGAAGGAAGAGCATGTTGAAACTGGCAGAGAGAATGGTAATGAGCTTCTGTACTGGAGTTGGTGCGTCAACAGCACATTCTTGGACAACATTATCAGCAACTGCTTCTGATGATGTTAGAGTCATGACAAGGAAGAGTATGGATGATCCAGGCAGGCCTCCTGGTATTGTGCTTAGTGCTGCTACTTCTTTTTGGCTTCCTGTTCCTCCTAAGAGGCTTTTTGATTTCCTCCGTGATGAGAACTCCCGGAGTGAGGTAATTGTGTTCTTCCTCTTTGCTATTTCAAATTGCCCACTATCTGTTTGTGTATAGGTTTCAAAGAAAAGCTAGTGTACAATTTGTTGCTTACATCATGTACATGCATTATAATATTTTACAGTGGGATATACTTTCAAATGGTGGTTTAGCTCAAGAAATGGCACATATAGCTAATGGTCGTGATCCAGGGAACTGTGTCTCTTTGCTTCGCGTAAATGTAAGCCTAGTAGTGCTAGTGCTAAAATCAAAATTAAACTTATATTGATATACTAATTATGTTATGTATTCTTAATATAGAGTGTGAATTCGAGCCAGAGCAACATGTTGATACTCCAAGAGAGCTGTACTGATTCTACTGGTTCTTATGTCATATATGCACCAGTTGACATTTTGGCTATGAATGTGGTATTAAGCGGTGGAGAGCCCGATTATGTTGCGCTCCTGCCATCAGGTTTTGCCATCCTTCCTGATGGTCCTCATGGGTTGATCGATAATGGAGCATCAACAACTCTTGAGGCTGCATCTAGTGGCTCTCTGTTAACGGTTTCTTTTCAAATATTGGTTGATTCGGTTCCTACATCAAAACTCTCTCTTGGATCTGTGGCTACTGTTAACAATCTAATTAAATGCACGGTTGAAAGGATAAGAGCTGCTGTTGCTTTGTGATTACCCTTGACTCTAGACTAACATTTGGTAAGCATGCATTTCATGAGTACTAGATGGTAACCTGAATTGTTATGCAATCTTCTATATTAGTAACTTGAATTGATTTTCGATGAACATAACTGTCGACCCATGGATTACCCATTTTTCAGGGATTAGTACTAGAACTGTGGAAGAGAAGTAGGAAGCAAGGAAAACACTGTTTATTAAAATAGGAAGAAGAAAGTCAAGAACGCACCTTGAAATATCTCTGGACTGCGGTGTTTGCTAAGGGAAATATATTACCACCCTGCAAGGTTAATGGGTTCGGGTATTGACTTTTCCTAAAAATGATGATAGTGAACTCTTGGACATGCCTTGTTCATTAGTACAAGTCTTTTGTTATTTCTTTTCTACTGTTCCTTTTGTTTTAGGAGTAGTTAACTATGTTAATGCAACCCCGTAACTGTGGAGCCTCAATTGATTCCTTGTTCTATCCAGATTATATGTTTCAAAAGAAACACTACGGGTTGGAACTTTGAGATCAAATTTAACTCTTTTGTTTTGTCCTCATTTTTCCAAATATACTTTAGAAAGGTATATGTGGAAATTCTTGTGAAATGAGAACGACAATGAAATTTAGTAGAATATAATGGTATGTTTCGATTGTATGCTCACCAATGAAGAAGCTAACTAGCTTGCTCGCTCATCTTGTGGAGCTCTAATTGTTCAAGAAAATAAGCTTTAAAACCTGTATAAATGTATTCACCTGGCCGGAATAGAGCTAGCACTTCTCGATAAGTTGCATAGCCTTACCGTAAGCAACACAGAAGTACTAATTAAACAATGTATAGCAAAGATTGCATACCACTTGTTATGACAGCACTGGAATTTGAATTCGAAGTAATTCTTTGGTTTTCCATTACAACTACTACTACTTTATCTCAAGAATTGAGTATTGAGATGATTTTGTTTTTTTGTATAATAAAAATTAAAAATTTCATTTAAATATGAACCATAAATATATAAAGTCTAGTTTTCTAAATACATCAAAGTCATAATTAAAAGACAAGACTGGCTAACAAACTAAAAATCTTTTCGTTAAAATAAACTAAAAATCTTTCACAATCAATAGATTATTGAGATGAGATCTTGTAATGGACTAAACTAATATATCCTGTCACATTTTGTATGTTAATTTGTAATCTAATTTCTACAGAAGTAGAATTTTTCAGGTTAAATATTTTTTATACACTTATTACTTCCTCGTAATTATGGTTATATGCATAAAATAAGTTGAACACTTGTTATTTAACAATGAGAGATTTTAAGAATGAACTTTGAACCTAACTCTAATACAATGTTAAAAGTTGAAAAATTAAATTTTTTAAAAAATTAAGTTATTTTAAAAATAATCAACTTGATATTTGGCATCACTTTATTGTACTCCACTTAGCAACATCATTTGTAATATATTGAAGTTTTGTGATATTTAAAATATTCTTTTGTAATATAAAATTAAAATTTGAAATAACATTAAAGGTCAACGCATGTTATCTCTTTGGATGAAATAATTAAAATTTATTTACGACTTCGTGCAATTGGTAAGATTGTGGTATCTTTGGTTAAAAGATCCTAGGTTCAATTTCAAATTTTACTTGACACACTCAAAAATAAGTGGTTATAGTTTAAAGAAAAAATAATTAGAACTTAGAATCAAATTTTTTTCTCAAGTGGAATGAAATTAATTGTACTTAGGTTAGAAACTAACGATGAATTTGTTTTTTAAGCTCTTGAAATGTCACTTTGAGATTAATGTAAGGGTTGAAAGTAAAAATTATTTCCCTTTTTTTAATTTGTTGATAATGTTGATGAGCATTCTATTATCGAACAATATCCTTGGACATTTGATGGTGCGCTTTTGATCTTGAAGTCTTTTAAGTTGACATGATTTTAGAGAAGTTGATAAATAATATTATTTTATCATATTAGTTTTAATTTTATTTATTTAAATTATAAATTAATAGTAAATATTTAAAATAAAAAAAATATACCTGATTTTTCGATATTGATCTCTCTCTTTCCTTTACACCACCAATAGATTGCTCGAAACCAATGGCTTCACGAACAACAACCTTCATAGCCAAAGCCTTGATAATATGATAGGCATTACTCAAAAACATCAAAACGTCCAAAATTTTGAGAACAGGGATTAAATACAACCCCAAAGAGTATCAGACCCTCGGTGGAAATGCAGAGATGATTATTCAATTGCAAATATGTGGTGACACACCACAGAATGGGTGGATCCACAACTAAGTAAAGCCAAAAAATTAATGAAGAGACAGAAACCAGATATCGAAAATGGAGATCCATAAAAATGGTGGACAACACAGCGAACATAATTAATTTGACCTTGGTTATTTGCTTAATTGCTTTCACAATTGTTTAATCTTGTTGTTTATGATTCATGAAAGTAAAAAAAATAAAAAATTATTGTTACAACAAACCAATTATAAGTTGTATGAAAATTGTAAATTCATGAATAGTTTGAAATAATTAACAACTAATTGTAAACGTGGTGCCTATTTTCAAACTTTAATACTCGAGGTTTATTTATAAAATTTTGCAGTTTTGCAACAACATATGGCATAGTATTCCATAAATTTAAAAAAATAAAAAAGAAAATTACGAGTTTTAAGTACACTATAATTTTGAGCATGGTTATCATAGTCTCTCATGTTAGATCATTTAAATAATTTTTTTGTTACTTTAAACGAATTTAATAGAGGATGTAGTTATGATTTTAATTATTAATTTCATTGTTCAATAAAAATACTAATATTTTATTGTGTTATTTTTTTTTATTTTAATCTTTATTTTACTCTTATAAAATAATTACATTTTGAGCATATATATATATTAAATAATAATATTTTATAATATATTTTATTAAAATTTAATTTTTTATCATTCTATAATTATATCGTTCCTTATGTAATAACAACAGGACAAAAAAGTATAAATGACTAATAACCACTTTAAACTTAATTTACATGATTTTAACATCATTTTCAATATAAATATTCATTATAAATAACGGTAATATATCTGGAAATATTATCAAATTCAATATATCGTTTGAAATAAAAGCAATTTTATCTTCTTCTTTTTTGGGCTTTACGTAACTTAGTTACAAATAGTATGGGTTCTCACAAATTCCTAAATTAAACGGTTATCTTAATTTATAAATGTAACTTATTTATAATTTTTTTAAATATTATATTTAAAATTTTATTAGTTTAAAGTTAATATAGATACTTTTATGCATATTTGCGTATAATATATATTATTATAATAACATCATATGATTTTGGTTTTTAACTATAATCTTAGGTAGATTTATGATTACGATTATAAAAATCGAGACTTAAGTAAGAGAGATATCATAAATTATTACCTATGATTTTGTTTATTTAAAAACTGAGGTCATAAACATATTATTTTATCTCATTTTTAAATATAAATTAAATTAAATTGATAAATTCTTGAGAAAATTAAAAATTATTATATTAAAATTAAAAATAAAATTACATTCGAGAGTTTTTATATGCATTAAAACATAATAAATCCTTATTATAGTTATTTAATTAAAATATTTCAAAATATAAAATACATGCAAAAAAAAAAATTAAATATATCAAGATTGTTCAACAAAAAATAGGTTAAATAACTTGTTGGTTTTGATGCGTGGAGTGTTTGGTGTCTGCTGTGCTGGTGTACTTCAGTTCAATTTTTGTTTCATTAATTAGCAAGAAGCTGTCATAGAAAGAGTTTTTGTCTATAAGAGCCAATTTTTGGACAATAGTTTAAAAATGACCACAAGTTGAATTTTTTTTTAAAAAAAGACTCTTTTTAACCTCTTAATCAAGTAGCAAGTCATTTTTTTTTCTCTTTCCTCTTTCAATTATATCTCAATTTTTTTCGTTTTTTCTCTCTCTCCTCCTTCAATTCCCAGCCCATTTTTTTCCCTTCTTATTTTAAAAACAAGATAAAAAAATATTTTAATTACCCTTTACAACTTTAAAATACCGAATATGAAAATTATAAATTTTTAATAAATAAATTTTTGGGTGAATAAAAAATAATAAAAATAATTTATATTTATAAAATATAAAAATATATTTAATAATAAATATATAATTTGTTATAACAAATAACTTATCAAAATTTTATTATAAATTAACTTAAAATAATAATAATAAATTATAAAATAATTACAAAATTAATAATAATTATTATTATAAAATAAATTATAAAAACTGGACTAATAATTATAATAATATTATATTAGATAATATTTTCACACAAATTTTACTATATAATGTGTTATGTTTGTATTGTATATCGTAAAAAGTTAGATATAGAGGTTTCATAATTTTTTTAAATAATTTAATTATTTTTATGAATATTATTTTTTATATCATAATTATAATTAAATATTATAATTATTTATTAAATATAATTATAATTAATAATAATAATATATTATATTATTTATGAATTATCAAAATATTTAGCATATGATTTTCAATATATGTATAAATTTATATTTATTTTATTGTAAAATAAATTATTTTTTATTTTTAAAATAATTTTTTAATATATAATATGATAAAAAATATTTATGTATTTAAAATTAATTATAAATTTATAAGATGTTAATATTTTTTTTATGTTTATAATAATTATTTTTTGTCAAATAGAGCTAATATATCTTTTTTTTAAATAAAATTGATTAAAAATTTTACTTTCAAGTTTAAGGTAAGATTTTGCCTATTTTTAAAAAAAATTCAACTTGTGCCCATTTTTAAACTATTGTTCAAAAATTGGCTCTTATAGACAAAACCCCTCGTAGAAAAGAGAAAATAAAACGTCAATACATACAATTCAAAATAACTGGTTTCTCATTAACCTTGTATATATAGCTGGTTTCAAGGTTTGGGCCTTGGGACTTGGGCCTTGGGCAGTGAAGGCTAGTAATTAATATATTACTAATATTTCGTATAGTTCAGTGTATGGTAGTAATAAAATTAAGCCAAGCTTAATTTTATTTCCTGCATCTGTGCACCTTTTCACGTCAATATACATGCTGACGAATGTGTAGGCACACAAATTAAATTTCGCACATTTTAACATTTATATTAGTTATAGCGTGAAAAATAGAGAGATTAATATTTTAACACGTTTATTTCCAAAAAAAAAAAATAATAATAATAATAAAAATTGACATATTATAAATAAACGATGACACATTTTCAAAATTTCAAACTTCGAATAGTAGCTAGTTTGATAAATTTTCAAAACTTTGAAGAAATTTCAAAACTTGTAAGATTTCTTTTTAAATAATTCAACAATACTTAAACATATTTAGGAGATTAATAACATGTATAATGCTATTCAATTTTTTCTCATTTCTATATTTATTTTAACGGAAATATGGATATTCAATTTTTTTCATTCAATTAAAAAAATAGGTTATTTTCAAAGCTAATAAAAGATCATAATCAATTACACATATTCGTTTTATTTCATTATAATATAACTTTCGCAAATTTTAAATTAACGGATATTAAAATAATAAAATTGTGATAAATATAATTATAATGATGGATATTAATTAAGTAATAATTTTTATTTATTTATTTATTTATGATACAAAAAATTATTTAAGTTAATATGCAAGCACTTTTTATATTATTTCTCATTTTTAATTATTTATCCACATAATTAATTATATTGTAAGTTTTTTAATTTTAATTTATTATATAAAATATTTTTTTGATATAGTTATATTATTAACACACTCATAATTAAGACTTAAACTCAAAAACTTTTATACCACTAATTAAATTAAATGTTATTAAACCATAAACTCATATAGCATAAAAAATAGATTATTCTTAGATACAATAAGCTAATGATAGTTTATTTGGGTTATTATATCACGTCTTAAGCTAATTAGGCTCTAAATTGGATAGACTCATATATGGTTGTAACACAAGGGATGAAAATGTTGACGTTGTTGGCGACATTGGAACTATAATATTATTTTTTATTTATTTTGATATTTAAATATGATATTTATATATTTTGGTTAAATTATCGTAAAAATATAAATAATATCGTTATTTTTTGTCTAAAATATTTTGAATGTTGTAAGTCATAAGTGTAAGGTAACACAATGTGAATAATCAAGTAACCGAAATGGTTTTCCTCATCTTATATCTCTTATCACTTAGATATTTTCATGTATTTAACCAAAAAATAACAAAGGTAAAGTTAAATTTATTTGCCACATTTTTTATAATCTAGTCTATTAAGACATTTGAGGCTTCAACAAATAGATTTACAAAAATAAATTCCTTTTAAATATTAAAAAAAAACGATATTACAATCATAAGCACGCTTGGCCGGAGAAATAATTTTTTTTAAGAGGATTGAGGAATATCATCATGTGATAATTACTTATACTTTTGCATCACCTTCCATAAATGTACAAACCCATTATCTATGATGATCACCTTCGATAGTATGCACATGTAGAGTTACTATGATACATTATTTAAACATGAGATTGCCTAATTTTATTTGAAAAAAGGTATCATTTTTTTTGCCCTTGCATGTCTGCTATATTGCAATTAATTTTTTCAGTTTTATCCAATTAATTACCTGTATAGAAGTTACCAGTTATCTAATTAGTTAATGTTCCTTTTACGGACAAGTTATGGATGTAAAAATCCCTAGATTCGAGTAATCGTGGTTAATAATTAACAAAATATGTTCGATTTTGTGTTAAAAAAAATTGGATAATTTTTCGGGTGGGTTATGTTCCTATATAAATTTGTTGGTGTAGGGTGGGTTATGTTCCTATAATAATTAAATATATTAAATATACAAAACATATTTTGCAAATATTTTTGGGTTAAGCTTAATGTATTTTAAATTAAAAATTATTAAAATTCAATTTTTAAAGTTACAAAATCTGTTGCTCATAGGATTCCCTCAATTACAAATTCTAATTTTAATTTTTAGTATAATATAATATTTAGATTTCATAAAAGACAGCGAGTTTGTTTTATCGCATGGACATTCATACGTCATGTTTTTTTTTTGTGAATCCAAAAATTCAGCTCTAAAAAGTTATTTCGAAGAAACGATCATGTTACTAAAAATATATGATAAAAGTTTAGAGTCAAATATATTAACGACATAAAATTTAATTGGACATCTTAAAGATGTGATGTTCGAACCTCGGGTGTGTGAGTTGTGCTATATTAAAAAAATTCGACTCAAATATGCCGATAAGTTTATAGGTTAATGACATATAACCACATTGCCAGCTCTAAGTTTATAGGTTAATGACATATAACCACATTGCCAGCTCTAGGATATATATGAGCCTTAATTATGAATATATGAGTAGTCTAATTATTTTAAAAAATAAAATAAATTGTGTGAATATTAATAATAATTATAATAATTAACCAGTGAACAGTGAGCTAACATAATGATTTAGTAATACAAATATATTAGTTTATTTTATATATTATTTTGATGTAATTGGACAGCCAAGTAAAAATTTTATAAATCAGTAAATTTTGGTTGGTTTAATCTCACCCATTAAATTTATTTTAAAAAAATTTAATAATTATTAACCCATGTATATTTATATAGTATATAATAGTTTAAATTAAACTTTATAATTTTTTTTAAAATTACACATATATATTAAAGTAATAGTTATTATTATCTTTAATTATTATATAATTTATTTAAGATTTTTTACTTTTTATGTATTAGTAACTAAAATATTAATACAAAATTTTATTGTAATTATTTATCATCTTTTTATAAGATTATTTATCTTAAGTGACATAACAAATTATTTTAAGTCTTATTTTTTATCAATTAAATAATAAATTATTAATAACTAAAATATTGAGAATTATTATTAAGGGGTTATAGTTATTGATATTTTTTATAGAAGATTATTTATCATAAGTAACATAAATAATTATTATAAGTAAAACATATATTATTAAAATTTTATTAAATATTATATTAAAAAATTCATAAAACTTTTATAATATGTTACTAAAATTAGAGATATATATATATCATAAAATTAGGTTTCTTTTTTAATATAATATTATAATATGACGTATTTATATGATTAGTAGTTAGAATTTTTGTTTAACTAAAATATATTATATCAATATAAGATAATACATGCAAAATATGTGTCTTTAATTAGTATGTTGAAAATGATGTAACTTACGGCTTTTTTTAAGGGACAATTAAGGGATTTTGTAAGTTTGAAATTTTTGATGTAAAATTGAACTTGTAATATAACATATAAGAGTTTCTTATTTTAGTGATATTTTATTAAATAAAAAATATATAATTATATCTATATTATTAAATTAGTATACTAATAATCCTCACATTTAACAAAAAGTACAACAATTGTTTAATTTAAGAAAAAATTAATTTATAAAATGATAATTTTGTTTTAATAAAAATATTTTTTATTTGATGCATTTTCTCATTTATTTTTGTTTATTTCAATATGAAAATATCTCATACTATTTTAATAATTATTATCAACCTTTAAATTTCATTTCATCTTACTCCTAATATCATTTTATTCATTTGTCGACCATCAAACTTTCACTATTTATTGCTAAATAATTGAAAAATCTATTTTTATTGAATATGTAGGTAGATTATCACCAATTTATTTGAAGTACCTACCTTTATTCCTAATTGTCACTATTACCAGCCCATTTCTTTTGATTTTATTGATTCTTTAATCATTTATGATCATCTTATATTCTATCAAATTTAAGGTAAAAATGATTTTGATCAAAACATTAGATAATATAGAAAAGATAAGTAAGTTAAAAAGACTAGAGAAATTGAGTTAATGATAGTCCTTGTCGTTAACAGGGATGATGCTTCAAATGAGTGATAGTTGCATGACTTTAGTATCGATAAAAATTATATTATTGAATTATTTTGTAGCAAATAATGAAGGTGTACATGATTGTTATGGTATATTGGATTATTTTCGTAATAAAATAGACAAAAAATTATGAGATAATACATAAAATAATAAATATTTTCATAAATATAAAATTACCTTTTTATAAATTAGAGTTTTTTTAAAAGAATTGAATCATTATTGTATCTTTTATCAAATATAAAATTAATAATATATTAGTTTGATAATATAAATTTAAATATATAATTTTTATTTAATTATCGTAAAAATATCAAATCTCAAAATAAAATATTTATTGAAAATAAACTTATGAATTTTTTAAGGAAAATTATATCTATTTATTATCATATAGAAAATGAAAGGAAGCTAAGAAGTCGTCATTAATTTCACCAATAAAATATTTTTTTTTAAATAATATAATATAATATTATAAATAAATAAAATAAAATTTATATAATTAAAAATAATTATATAGATTTTGTATTTATTTTAAAAATTATACTTATATTTTATACTTATTTATGTGATAGTTTAACAATAATTATTAATTTGTTAAAATATTTTAAGTTTAAATTTAGGGTAAATTTTTTTATTTTTAATTAAAATCTAATAAAGTTGAAAAAAACACACATTTTAATACATATTTAATCTAAAAATTTAATTTATTTTAATATTTATTTTAATTTTATGTAAAAAAATTATATTATTGATTATGGTTTAGAATTATATCAAAATATAAGTAATGCCCATAAGTAAACCCAATAAGACATAATAAGCTCAAGGTTATGAACAAAATGTAAAATTAATTATGAACCACACAAATCCCGATGTCATATATAATATTGGCCAAGATATAGTTTTCATCTGAAGTACATCCACGTAAGAAAATCTGGATGATAAGTTGCAAAGTAAACAAAAAAATTATGTTAGGCTAGACATAATGATGATATGCAGATCAGTGATCTAGTACTTGAAGCTTTACATAAACTAAGCCAACAAATTAAATATATATCATATATGACTCACTTAGGAACAAGATTTACATTCTGTACTAATTAATTAAAAATTATTGCCATGCAATGATAAAGAAATAGAGGAGATCGATATTGGTAGAATAAGAGAGCTTAATAAATTAAGTCAAACCTATTCATCATATCAATTAATTATAAGTAGTTTCAGCTCCCACAAAATTATATCCTCTCTAAATTATATAGACGACGTCGTACGTCTATGAACTAACACAGATTTAATTTGATATAATATATCCCACATCAAACTCTGAAGCTAATTAACTTGAACATGTATATAATGGAATTAATTAAAATTTTCTCTTTAATTATTTTTTTTCCTGATTTGATTAATAAACAATTTACTTATTATAAACTAAATAAATATATATGGTAGTATTAATGTATTAGTTAATTGATAGAGAGCCGGCTTGTAAAGTCTTAATGTCCATAATTAGGCTGCACCACCACCACTATCAATGATCATGATATAAACTGTTTCTGAATTTACCAAGCAATTTCTAAAAAATATATAAATTTGAATTAATAAGACACTTTTATCTCATGAAATTAATCAATTGTGTATAAATTAACAAAAAAAAAATATTATCATGGAATAATCAAATATTAAAAAAAATAAAATAAAGAAATTAATTAAACACATTAATGATGAGTATAATGTATTTACCTTGGAAACTTATTGTTATTGACAGCCTTTTGGCCATATTTCCTCCATCTATAGCCATCATCAAGTATATCAACTTGACTCCTCGTTTGAAAAGCATATCTTGGCTTTCTTGTTTTGTTATGATCGGATCCCTTTTTCTTAAAATTCCCAGTTAGTTTCTCTTGATCATCAGTAATCGTTTCAGATCTCTGATCTAAGTGAATACTCGAATCAGCTGTACCATTACTACTACCTGGAGCCTCCATTTTTGCCATGAGTCCTAAGAATCCATCATCCGATTTATTATAATTTAATCTACGTACTAATTTGGTTTACATCATTATTAATATATATAATAAACATAATGATGAAGATGATCAGAATTCATCATGTTAAGTGATAAAGAAGAAGTCGGTAGTACTGGAGATGAAAATGGAATTAAGAATGGTGTTTGGTTTTCCAACGTACATTCCGAGAAATTAAATTATATAAATAATGATATTGGTTTATATAAAAGATTGATGTATGTATTAATAGCGTGTGGTTTTGAATATTATGTGGCTGTAGACTATAGTGACGGTTCTGCGGGGGTTTTTTTGATGGAAATTTGAGACATGGAGGCGGCGGGATGGCTAATTGGCTATTATAATTAACACGTTATAAACCTTATTTAACATTTATATATATTCTCTTTTATCTTATATAATAACTTAATTATTACATGTGTGCGCTCGGTTACGTTAATTAGCTCAGTCATATTTTTAGAATATAGTTAATAAATGCATGCTTTTCATCACGAAAAGTGGAGGAATAGTTTTTTTGATTGGATTTTTTTATTTCATCTCAAATAATTTAATTATTAAAAATAAATAAATTTAATTTATTTGTATTATTTATTTTTAAATTATAACATAATCCTTATAAAAAAATATTGATTATAAATCAATTAATCATTTATTCTTAATTATTCTTTAAAATTATAATATTATGTTTATAAATATTCCATCTTATATGCAAATTTTTTGATAAAGATATAAATAATCACTAAAAATTTTAATATGAGACACTTTGGTTATTTTTTTACTTTTTAATAATTTAATTTTTTTATTTTTACACTTTAATTCTTTAGATTTTTTTACTATTTGTTACCTATAATTTTTATATTTTAATCCCCTTTATTTTTATATTTTTAAAGTTTTAATTTCACTTCAAATTTTGAATAAAATTTATAAAATTAAAAAGAATTAAAAGTAAAGGAATTAAAGTATATAAATTAAAATATAAAGGGATTAAATTATAAAAAAAAATTAATAAGAGAACAAAATATATAATATGAAAAAAATTAAGGAGCATTGATCTAATCCAACATTTTTTTAATAAAAAAACCAAATGCGGAAAGCTATTATCTAAATTTACTAATTAACCCTTTGCAAGTTTAGCATGTGATGTATGATACGAGAAATTTTCCCCCAATTTGTTATTTTTAAAAACTAAATGATTTGGGATGAGTCAATAAAAAATAAAATGAATAAAATAATTAATTTATAAATCAAAGTGACTGTAGAAACTGTTCATTCACGAGAAATTCTACTTTAGTACTCTTGAACTAATAATGATATATTGGTTTAAATTAATGATAATTTGAAAATAAAAAATTAAATGGGTAGAAAAGAAGAAGACAAAGTTTAGCCATTTTTAAGTTTCTTATTCTATCTACTCGTGATAATATTATGTTATTGGTCTGGATTATTGTTCCTGAAGAAATGTATAATTTGTATTTTATTATAATTAATGTATATATTAATTTATATGTTACAATTTAATTGATCATCTTTTAGTTAGTAATCTAACAATCACTTCGTTACCTCATATTTTTAATTTTACCTATAATTAATAACTAATATATTATTTGATATATACAACTATACATATAATGATACCGGATAAAGTTTGATTCTACGGGATAAAGTTTGATTATCATTGGTTAAAAAAAAGTCTATTGAATAGTTATTACGTTAATTATAATTATAATATATTTAATATATATATAGTAATATTTAACTAATGCTTTCGTTTTCAGAAGTTGTACTATTTCTAACTTCATGATTAAGTTTGGCTTGAGTTAATTCAACTAGTGATTGATTAATATATTTACAATTTCAACTGTTATTTGTTTAATTTAGACCAATTTTAGGTTTTGTAAGGCAATACTTTTCTATTAATAGAATACAGTATTTTAGGTTAGGTTGGATTAATGAAATTGGACAATTTAACAAGGGTAAATGATATTCGGTTTTGGCAAATTTTAATTTAAAATGTTAATCAAACTAATATATTAATTTATTAAAATAAGAATTAAAACTTACATATAAAACATCATTTAAAAAATATTAGATAAACCTAATTATTTATGTATTATAATTTGGGGCTTAGAACTACTTATATTAAAAAGTAAATTTTAATTATTTTAATTTTTTTGTTAATATTAAATAAATAAATAAAATAAAATATTTAATCAATAATTTGTACACTAATATTTAAGCTATAATCATGTATCAATTTTTAAGTAGAGAAAAAACAATTAAAAATAATTAAAATATTGATAATTTGATAAAAAAAAATAGTAAATTAGATCATTAATTGGTTATAATAAATAATTATAAAATGAAAATTAGAGAATGATAGTTTAAGTTATTTCGATATAATTTTTTTTATCTAAAATTAGTTGATTATAAACATATATAATATTGTACTATAAATATATAAAAGTAAAAATATTTATACATATGTGTATTAGTATATAGGTTAGTTTGTAAACTTTAAAACATTAAATGATTTTATATAAATTGATTTTTTTTACATTTTTAACACTGAAATTAATTTATTTGAATATATAAATACAAAAAAACTTGTTAGGTCAAAAGGGTTGATTTATTGATTATTATGTACATTTTTCAATCAAATGCAACTATTTGAGAAAATTATATAAATTCCTTACAAACTTGCATCAAATATATATTGCATTCATCTACTTGAATTGGGATTAATTAGGGATTGATAGAGATGATTTAAGTATTATTTATAGTATTATAAATTTTAAGTGTATTATTTTATCAATATATATTATTATTTTTTTTGTTTATATTTTCAATTTGAAGAAAATTTCATTCTAAAGAACCAGAATTCCTTCTGGATAAGAAATTTAAATACATATGACATATGTAAAAATAAAATAGGATATATGAATTTTAATTCCATTTCATAATCTCATATTTATAATAATTAATAATCCGGCCAAAATCCGTCAATAATTTTAATGTTCTTAATATAACGCGTCCTTAAAATTTTGATTAATTTAAGAAAAAATTGAGAGTGTAATAAGACTCATTCATTCAATGTGAATCATATGAGCTTTTCATCAAATACATTAATTTTAAATGACATCTCTAATCTTAAGGTCAGAATGAAAGATGAAAACCTATTAAGCATCGATATATAGTAATTGATCATTAATTTTTAGGTTGAAAGATTTGCGGGTCTAGCTTTACACAAGTGTTTCAATTTTTTTAGTGGGTCAAATAGATATTATTTATTTTATAAAATTAATATTAAAATTTTATTTTAATAATTTATTAAAAAATTACTTATACTAAATTCAATCATATATTGATTATGTGAAAAAATTGTACATTTATTTATATCATTTATAATCATAAGTTCAATAAAATTATTATTTCATAAATACCTTTAAAATTTTGGTAACATGACTAACAAAATATATAATATAACCACATTTTTAAAAAAATTATAAATTCTATAAGAACAACAAAACATATATTATTAAATTAAAAATCATATAATTTATATACACTACTTCTATAAACTATATAAACTCTAGCCAACTTCACCCTAATTTTTATAACTAGCTTCCATTACTTATATGATTTTAGTGTTCTCTGTTTTATCATATAATTAGTTTTATTGTTTGCTTGTCATTTTCTAATAATTTTTTAATATAATATAATATGGTGAATAGTTTATAAATTCATTTAATTTGTCGTGGGTATTATTGGAATTCAATGGATGTGGAAAATGCAAAAGCATCTTGTCCGTGAGGTTTGTCTAAATGTAGAGATAGACGTCAAGAAAAAAAAAAAAAAACTCAAAGAATTAATGTTTTTGCTTCGTTATATTGATCGATTTGACTAATCGCAGCCTCTCGTTTCCTTTTAATAGTTTTTTCAATTCCAGCATACTTTTTTTAAATAACAAACTTAAAAAATATCATTTAAGAAGTAAATAAAGTTTTAAAAAAATCTTAGTTTATCTAGGTAAATATAATAATAAATTAAAATCTAAAACTAATAACTAATAATACATCTTAAAAATATATGAGAATTTTTTTAGAACCATCAAAATACGTTATATAATATTTATATCTTAATATTTGAATGTATTAATCAAAATATTATTAAAATTTCATAACGATAAAAAATGTATTATATCTTAAAAATATTTGCACTCAACATAATCACAAAGTAAAAACCATTTAAGAACAAATACAAATAATTACAAGTACCTATCAAACAAATGCTATTTGTAGATATTGTAAGACAAAATACATACCTACACACTTGAAAGACAAACATACAATAAACTAAATACAAAACAAGATACTAAAATTAAAAACTAAACAAACTACACACTGAAAATCTACCATCATCCAAATAGAATCACCAGTGCCCGAGTAAAGGACCACTAGCATTGACCAGCCATTAGCATCAAAATAAAAAAAAAACCCCAACATGATGAAGACGATTGGCTTGAAGAAAACACCACCAGTAACCACTGGAAAAGGTTAAAGAGGAGTCAAGTTGGACCACGATGTGAAGGAATGGGCTAGGCAAGGAAAGGTTGAACACCAACTCTTGGAGAGATTCCAGTGTGTTAGGGCTTCTAGAAAGATTCTAGTGAAATGTATGAAATGTTAATAATGATCATATCATTTATTTATCTCACTAGAGAGATATATATAGCACCTATTAGTCAGGTGTCGAGATTACATTAGTAAGCGTTATATGTGAGCTATTAGAGTACATTACAAAAAGTAATTTTATATAGAATTAGGTCACTATCCTCAAGTCGTTATATATGTGCTGCTTATGATCTTTTATGCAAAGAGGTGATCCAGGTCGTTAAGGTGGCATACCAGGCCGTTTACTTAGGCTAGCTCTTGATCATATGGTCTTGATCCTCAAGTCTTGGTTAATTGTTTTCAAGGATCAAGTCGTTATGTAATTGCTACTAAATGAGTGTTACCTTCACCACATAAGTGAGGTATATCAGGCAGTTAAGATCACGTACCTACTATCTAAATAATATCAAACATTAACTTTCATATTCTTTTAATTTTGAGAATTAAGGGAATATTTAGGAATTAAGTAAACCCTTCAACTTCTCCAAATACCAGGTCGTTAGGCAAAGGTTATGACGCCTCCCCATTGTCGTAGAGGAACATTGCGTAGTCCTTGCAAATAAGGAGGTGAATGACCTTACCAACTTGAGGGCATACATCTAAGCTCTTATTGATCACGTGTTGATACTTGAAACTCCCTAATAATGTACCTGATAGAGATTGTCATGTGTTGATACTTGAAGGATATTGTAGTGCTAAATACTAATAACATATTGACAAGGGCATTATCTGGTGGCTCTAGCTGATGAGTGACCTCTAATCATTTTGGATGTGATGCTAAATAGGAAGAGGTTAGGTAAGTCCATAAGGAAAAATGAGCCTCCAATAGGTAGACGATAATTGATGGTCTCATAAAGATAAGATCATACATATCACTTTACATTTCTTAACTTCACTTTGCTATATATACTTTGTTCCTTTACTATGCTATTTTTTAACACTTGTATTTTGTCAGGTTCTAGCATTGGCTAGAGAAGGCAAGCTCTCCCTTAGGGTGTAAAAATGCGAGGTACAAGACAATCACTTACAAATAGCGAAGTATGAAAAGCCTTGGAGGATAATTAGCTAATTATCTAACTTAATTGAAATTGTGAACGTGGGGTGAGTTGTGTGATTTGTAGTTTGAAAATACAAGTCCAAAAGTTGGATCTAATTGTGCCTTACTATACCTTAATATGGTCTTTTCAAAGTAATAGGGGGAAAGCACCTCATGCAAGTACCTTGCTTCCCCTATCTTGTTCAGAGGAAACGATCTTGTGAGGTTGTACTGAAAGGTCGTGGATTCCTCCCCATAGTATATATCTTTGTAATCCACTTAAGATGTTAATTAATTGATGATGCATTGTAAATATCTGTTGTAATAGAAAGATGTATTATTTCTCATATACCCCAAACACTTTTTAAAAAGAAAATGAGTCTATAGAGAATCGCCTTTCATAAGTGTCAAGGTGAACCAGGGACCTATATTCCCTATCCCACAAAATGGAGAATATGTAGACTACTACATCTATATCACTTCTAATAATGTAGTAAGGTGAACTAACGTCCCTTTTGAATGAAGTGGGGAAAATTTTCAAAGGAAATTATTAGCCTACATATGCTCCCAAAGAAGGCGTTCACTTTGGAACTCAAGATGCTTTCTTAGAACATATCTCGCATACCAAGTGGAGAGGCTAGTTGGCCTCTTTTCTCTATACTTAGGGGTTATCACATTAATTTTTCAATAGATAGGATACATGTATGGGTGAAATTGAATCCAACCTCTACATGCTCTCCCAAACAGGGGGTTCACTTTGGAACTCAAGACCATTTCTTAGGAAATATCCTGCATCCCAAGTAGGGGGGTTAGTTGGCCTCAAGTAATGAAATTGTATGGGTGATCCATTCGAGTTACTAGTCTATTTATGTGTAATAAAATACAATGATCACAAATTAAAATAAAGTTAATAGATCATACCTTGTTGACTTATGGCTTCCATTGTGATTATGGCTTCTATTATGACAGCTTTTTCAGATAGCAGGATAAGAACTCGTCAGGCATACTTAAGAAGGATGTTCTTAAGGGATTACAGTGAATTTAAAACATCATGGGATGATATAAATGCAGAGAGGTTGTGTATATCAGTTATTTGTTAGGTGATTGCTAATGTTTTGGCAGGTATATGTGGTTCCTTGTCGTGAGAGGCAATGAGCTCTGGTATTACTAGTTCTGTTGATCCTAGAGAGGGATGGAAATGCAAGAAGATGCATGTCAACTTATTAAGAAGTCTTTAAATCCAATAATAAAAAAATTCATTTCCACTTAGATAGCAAAACTATAAAATCCACATTGGTTGCTTAATTGACATAGGTTAAAATCGTCTTGTATGTAATCATCATCGACCTCACTAAAAATTTCATTTCCTCTAAGATTACAAAACCATGAAATCCAAGAAGTGTCATCCCCATTAGAACCACTAACATCAAACTCTTCACTATCAATTTTAGATTCCTCATGGGAGCAATTGGTCTCAAAGCGAGATGGGAAACAATGCTAATACAATTGGTTAAATTACCTTTCAACTTATGGCACATGATACCAGCTTTATTAGGAATTCTTCTTGCTTGGTTGTTAACATATTTTTAGGTGTCAATCTTAAACTTGAGTATTAGCCCATAAACCAGTGCACATCTTTCCATCTGAATGCAGTTTGTGCCAATTCCAGTAAATCAAAATCCAATTCATTTCACTTTAGAGTGCAACAGTTCTAGTTGTGTTAGATGGATAGAAATCAATCCAAGATTTACCAGTGTAAATCAATCCAAAAATCACCAATGCAACGTGTTCGTAATCTATAGAAATCGATTCAATGTAGTTCATTCTTCACCAGCATAGTTTGTTCTTTACTAGAGTAGTATGTTCAATTGGGTTAAGCTAGGCCCAATTCATGACAACTTTATTTGATCTAGCCTAGTCTGTTTCTCTCCATCTGTCATCATTATATTGAAGCCTACAACAATAGTAGAGGGATGACGGTGTTTACAAAGCATTGGTAACTTATCGTCTCTAAGAAACCAGCTTAAAAGTTACTAGGCCTTTCAATTAGCCCGTTGTTCACCTTGTTTGAGTAAGAACCAACTCTCAATTTACTCGATCTGTATCAGTAACAGAACAACTTGCAATTAATCTCAATAGCTCATCGTTTCACTAGGCCATACGAGCATCCAATCTTGATTTGTAGTTCGTTTAAATAGTGACTTCCTATTTTGTAGTTCATGCCATAATAAACCTTGACTCGACTTGTTTTCTATAACATTGGTTCCCAACTGGCATATCTATTTTTTGACATGTTGAATTTGATTGACTTGGAGCTTACTAGCAAAGGACTCAATGACGCTTATGGAAGGCATCAACAAAGATCATAGATATTTATTGTACGAAAGTATTGATGGGAATTATGTGTTTTGAGTGAGGATTGTTTGCTCAGTTTTTCTCTTTGGTTCATGTTAAGCCCAATCGAGGCAGGCCCAAATTGTGCGGTCTTAGTTATTACAACAATCATGGAAAATAATGTTGTGCAATCCATTCTTCATCAGTTTGTGCCAGGTCCAACTCTTGGTTCTCTCAATCTATATTAGCAAAAACTCTACCTATTATCTCACCATAACCGCCCTTGGCTCATCCAACCCATATAATAGTTAATCTCAACTTATCATTCACATCAAAACAACTTGTGGGTCACCAAATTTATGCTAGTAACCGATCCTAGTTAGCAGATAGCTAAGAATATATTCCTTTTTCAGGTCATTCTCTTTTTTGGTAAGAGATTCAACATTGGACTCTATCTTTATAATCCACTCAAGTAAGAAATTACCCAGCCCATAAATCTCATGTTGTGCTTGTATGATCCCATCTTCTCGTTAAATATATCATCTCTTTGCTCTATAGCCTTTGGTATTCAACGAGGGTGATAGATCAATGAAAATATTATTTAAAGGCTTGGTTCATGATCTTCCCTTCTCCGTGGGACTCTAGTTAATAAGAACTAGTACCAACACCCTTACCATGGCTTTCGTGGTGTCCTTATTGATCAAGTGAACAAACAAATTGTTTGTGCGATTCGAGTAGAACTGTTAGTAGGCTTGTGTTCTAATACATCATTATGAACTGAATTTTGCATGCCGTCGTTGACCAGAGGTAGAGTGATCATATTCTCATTCATGATAAGACACTCTGATGGGCAAGGATCAACATGGTTGGTTATTGAGAGGTATGTGATGATGTGTAGGACTATTAGTTTACTCGATATATGATGGTGGGTTGGCCATTTTAAGGACAATGAATGTCCCTAATACATGAGCTATTTTTCCAAGGTATAAAATATAAGGTTTCAAATACTAACTAAGGATTAGAAAGTTTTAAGGCTCCATGGTGGGCACCAATTGTTTGGAGATATTCTAGTGTGTTAGGATTTCTAGAGAGATTCTAGTAAGAGGTATGAAATGTTAATAATGAGTAGATCTTTTATTCATCTAACTAGGGAAGTATATATAATATCTATTAGACAGGTATCGAGGATACATTGGTAAGTTCTCTATATGAACTGATAGAGTACGTTACAAAAAGTAATTTCATATAGGATTAGGTTGTTGTCCTCAGGTCGCCATATACATGATGTTTGAGGGTTTGTATGCAAAGAGGTGAATTAAGTTGTTAGGGTGGCGTACCAGATCGTTTACTTAGGCCAGACCTTAATCCTCAAGTCTTAGTTGATTGCTTCCAAGGATTAAGTCACTATGTAATTGATGCTAAATAAGTGTTATCTTCACCACATGAGGGAGGTACCTCATGTCATTAGTATCGTGTATTTGCTACTTGGATAATATCAAGCACTAACAACCACTAACCCAGACGAGGGTGAGCAACATTTGAAATGGCTAAGGAAGGTTAGCCAAATTAAGTCTTATTGAAGACTAAAATTGAATTTTAGAAACAGAGTAAAGGTAAAGGAAATGATGAGTGTGACACCATAGATCAATGGAGGTGAGGGAGGTAATAGTGGAAACATAGGTTTGAAACCTTAAAATTGTGAGTTTTTTGGTTCTTAAAAGGTAAAAAATATTTCAATTCCAATATACTTGAATTCGGTGATTCAATCATATAACTTTTCATATGATTCAACTATAAATTTTGGGTTTGATTAAATATTTCATAAAATATATAAAGCTTGGAATGTGTGTTTGGTCAATATTTCTCAAGCAGGAAATAAAATAAAGTCACGATTCACCGATAAATATATAATATGATGATAGATAGGAGAAGTTTTGAAATTGGGTTGCTGGTAACAGCCTTCTTTATGTGAACAAATGTGAACAAAGTGATTGAAGTATGAATGCATATAAACGTGTCAATAACTTTCTAATTTCTATCTAATTTTAAGCATTTATTTTAAACAAAACAAAAAAATAATAATAACGCATATTATATTAAAATTATATATCTTTTACTTTAAAAAAATCCCAAAAATTTTAAACTTTAATATTATTTAATATTATTAAGATGCTATTTTATTGTTAAATTTTTTAAAACTATATATAGAAAAATGTATTAAAAGTTTTATTATTATGTGCAAAAATATATTTTAATATTAAAAACTTTAAGTTAAGTATCCTTACGAAAGTTGGACACTTTAACATAAAAACTTGTTTCCTTTGTAGTAAATAGTATATTTTTTTAAATAGTTTTAATATCGAGATTAGTTTTAATAATTATGAAACTAATTATATCACTTTTTTATATTGTTATGATTAATAATAACTAATTTAAAAAATATAAAACTAATATATATGTGATGGATTTACGATAAAGATATTATGTTATTCTAAAACATACATTTATGTTATGTATTTTTTTTATAAAATTTTATTCATATTTTTATAAAAATGTGACTGAAGAATAATAAATAACTATTTTTTATGATTTTTAAAATTTTTAAAATTATAATTTATTTAAGTTGTAATAATGTTTATCTAATATAATTAAAAAAATTAAAAAATAAAATTATAAAAATTATATTTGTTTTTATGCAATTATTATTTTTAAAATAATAAAATTAAATTGTTATAAAAAAATAAGTATAAAATTTAAATATTATTTGAAAATAAGTAAACTAATATAAGAGTGTTTTTCTCGTATTTTAAAGATAGGACCTGGAATGCCCTCACCATATTAGGAAGTAGGAATTGTTTGCATACTACCGACGAGGGGAAGGGATAAAAATAATAAAATAAGCTCCACGTGTACGTATAGTCAAGAATGTCCGGTCCATCAAAACTAAACTTTTAGCTTGATCTTTCAATTAAAATAGATAGCATTTTGAAAAATGTTATCTATTTTAATTTTAAGATTTATCATAATAATTATATCTATAAAATTATAATAAAAAAATTATTATATTAATTAAAAATAATATATTATTAATAAATTAAATTAAATTTATATAAATATATTTAATTAAAAATAAAGAGAAAAATATACAAGTTTTATTTTTATTTTAAAAATTATATTTTTTTAACAATTTAGTTATATTATTATGAAAAAATTAACTTTATAAAAATAAATAATTATTTTTGTTATTTTATTTTATATTTTATATATTTTTTTCAATTCTTTCACGTACAACTTATTAAATTAAAATAATATTTATTTAATATAATTGAAAAAATTAAAAAATAAAATAAAAAAGATTTTCTTTATTCATTTTGAATAAAAATAAAATAAAATAATTATAAAAAATAAATATAAAACCGATGATATTTATCTTTTAAAAATAATAAATAAAACTTATATAATTATATCTAATTAAAATTTAAAAGTGCTGTTTCACCAACACCCATTTAAAACATATGAGAATGACTTCTCTCTTTCACTAATATTTCTGTCTTATAGCATTTAAACCTAATTACCTCCTTCTCTATAAATGCAATTCCACCTTCACAATAAGCTCTTCAATTACATTAATTTACTACTTTTTCTTCTCCATCCTCTTCAATTGTTCCTTCTTTTATCTTCTTCATCACCCCCTTTCTTCTTAAACCCTTTTCCTTCTCAAGTAAATTAAACGTGTTCAGAGGAGTTTTGAGTCAAACACCTTTCAGCACTACTACTCAATTTTTATTTATTTTTTTGAATATTGTGGCACGTCAGAGCCAAAAGGGAATCTATCACAAACACTAAAATTACCAACATTAGTCTGATCTGTCCTTCCGATATTTGTAATGATATAATTTGCTTTATTCTTACAGTACAGTTCCAAGGGAATCTATCACAAACCAACACCATAATTATAAGCGTCAAACCCGACCCCTTTAAAAAAAAAGCCTGTTCAATTATATTCAATTACAAAGAGGATGAATGGCTTTTAGGGTTTATTGGAACACTGAAAATGTACTTGCCAGAAAATATAGTTCCGGCTAATTATCACCTCATAGTCACACTATCTTTTAGTGTATAATCGTTTCAGGTTAGATCATTACTTTCTTTTCTCGTTGATTATTGTTATTATATTATTATATATAGGTTTGCATTTATTAATTGTTTTTTATATTTCTCTACCTCATTTCATGTCTTTATTTGGTTTCATGAGTTATATATTCAAGGTTTTTAAGTTCATTCTCAAATTGTAGCTTGCTATATAGCTATAATAATTCCTAAGGATTTGTTCAAAATGTTTCAACCAAATATGTTCGAGACGCATCAACATTTGCTGGATATGACGAACCTTAAGAGCCCCGAATTTACTGACTTTGGAACGCTCCCAGAAGATGATTTTGAGATTAAATCGGGTACCGAAATGGACCCTCCATCTGGAGATGACCAAGATCCGAATCAACGCCCTAAGAAGAAACGTTACCGTCGTCATACCGAGCGCCAAATCACTGATATGGAAGCGTAAGCTCTCTCTCTCTTTTAATTTCATTTAAATTACCAGAGATAAAATAGAGAATACGGTTCACGCGCGATAAGCAACATGCACTTAAACTTAATTAATTGATACCTATTAGAAGATTTGTCATATAAATACATTTGTACATACTAGTAGTGAAGTAGAAGTAATTTTTCTCTTTCAATAATTTTGAACCTAATCATTCTTGATTTTGAGAGTCTTCTAGTTCGTTTTCTGGGTTTTGATCTTTAGGGTTTTTTGAACTTAATGTCATCTCGCAGGTTCTTCAACGAATGTCCTCACCCAGGCGCCAAGCAAAGGAAGGAGCTGAGTCGTGAGTTAGGATTAGAGCCTTTGCAAGTCAAGTTTTGGTTCCAAAACAAGCGCACCCAAATGAGGGTACATTATAATGCATCAAATAACCATAATCAACCTTGTATAAAATTTGGGTTTTGACATATATATTAAGATTAAATTCATATACAAATGTGCTTTCGTTGTATATATATTTACTGACAAAGCTATATGGAATTTTTTTTAATAATAATAAGAAATAAATACAGGGTCTTAATTTGTATTTCCTTTTGGGCATTCTGAATTATATTATTCAAATATGTACAGGCCCAACATGAACGTCACGAAAGTTCAATTCGTAAGGCTGAGAACGATAAGCTTCGAGCCGAGATTCATAGGTACAAAGAAGCTCTCAGTAATGCCTCATGTCCCAACTGTGGAGGTCCAGCTGCTCTTGGAGAAATGTCTTTTGACGAACACCATTTGAGGATTGAAAATGCCCGTTTACGAGAAGAAGTACTATTTTCCCCCTCTATTCAAGAAATATTTTTTTACTTATATATATATATTTATTTTATATTTGTTTCTTGGAATAATATATACAGATTGATAGGTTATCTGGGATTTATTCAAAATATGTGGGGAAGCCTTTAAGTTCGTATTCTCGTTCACTTGATCTTGGAGTTGGTAATTTTGGGGGACAATCTGATAATTTGGTAGCTGAAATGTATGGAGCAGCTGGTAGTGATAATCTTCTGTGGTCAGTTTCAGTACCCACGGAAGCAGATAAACCAATGATTGTTGAGCTAGCTGTTGCTGCTATGGAGGAATTTATCAGAATGGCTCATGCTGGTGAACCCCTTTGGGTTCCTACTGAGGACAATAATAATAATAACTCCACTGATATTCTAAACGAAGAAGAATACTTGAAAATTTTCTCTAGGGGTATTGGGCATAAACCATTGGGCTTGAAATCTGAAGCTTCTAGAGAATCTGCTGTTGTCATCATGAATCATACTAATCTTGTTGAGATTCTCATGGACGTGGTAAATTTTAACAAATTTTCTTTATATTTAATTATATTTATTTAAACCGTGATTTAATTGAATTTTCATAATTATTTTTTATTTATTTATTTGGGATGTGTACAGAATCAATGGTCCAAGGTATTTTGCGGTATTGTTTCAAGAGCGATGACTATTGATGTTCTTTCCACTGGAGTTGCTGGGAATTATAATGGTGCCTTGCAAGTGGTGTGTGTATATTTAGTTAAAGAAATTACTTTTATTTAATTTTATATTAGTTTCGGCTATCGAATATTTGATTTATTTTCGCTAATTTATTTATTGTTATATTTACCTTAGATAGCAGCAGAATTTCAACTACCATCACCACTGGTTCCAACTAGAGAAAATTACTTCGTGAGGTACTGTAAAAGACATCCTGATGGAACTTGGGCTGTGGTTGATGTTTCCTTGGACAATTTACGCCCAACTTCAATTTCTAGAAGCAGAAGAAGGCCTTCTGGTTGCTTAATCCAAGAACTACCAAATGGTTACTCTAAGGCAATTACTATATATCACCTATTTTTTATATATTTAATGAAATATTATGAGTAAATATATATATTTTTCAAATGTTATATTTTATTTTTTGTTACAAATTTGCAGGTTATATGGGTTGAACATGTGGAAGTGGATGATAGAGCTGTTCATACCATATACAGATCACTTGTTAATTCTGATCTTGCATTTGGTGCAAAACGTTGGGTTGCTACACTTGATCGACAATGTGAACGTATTGCAAGTTACATGGCCAATTATATTCCAGGAGATCTTTGTGGTACTTTTAATTAATTTCTTCTCTATTGAACATGAAAATGAAAATAATGCTTTTTGTTTTCGTACAAATATGTTTGTTAATTTCCGTTTTTAACTGTAAGTACAGTGATAACAAGCCCAGAAGGAAGGAAGAGCATGCTGAAATTGGCAGAGAGAATGGTAATGAGCTTTTGTACTGGAGTTGGTGGGTCAACAGCACATGCTTGGACAACATTACCAGCAACTGCTTCTGATGATGTTAGAGTCATGGCAAGGAAGAGTATGGATGATCCAGGCAGGCCTCTTGGTATTGTGCTAAGTGTTGCTACTTCTTTTTGGCTTCCTGTTCCTCCTAAGAGGCTTTTTGATTTCCTCCGTGATGAGAACACCCGGAGTGAGGTAATTGTGTTCTTCCTCTTTGCTATTTCAAATTGCCCACTATTTGTTTGTGTATAGGTTTCAAAGAAAAGCTAGTGTACAATTTTTTGCTTACATCATGTATATGCATTATAATGTTTTACAGTGGGATATACTTTCAAATGGTGGTTTAGCTCAAGAAATGGCACATATAGCTAATGGTCGTGATCTAGGGAACTGTGTCTCTTTGCTTCGCGTAAATGTAAGCCTAGTATAAAATCAAAATTAAACTTATATTGATATACTAATTATGTTTTGTATTCTTAATATAGAGTGTGAATTCGAGCCAGAGCAACATGTTGATACTTCAAGAGAGCTGTACTGATTCCACTGGTTCTTATGTCATTTATGCACCAGTTGATATTTTGGCTATGAATGTGGTATTAGGCGGTGGAGACCCCGATTATGTTGCGCTCCTGCCATCAGGTTTTGCCATCCTTCCTGATGGTCCTCATGGGCTGATCAATAATGGAACATCAACAACTCTTGAGGCTGCATCTAGTGGCTCTCTGTTAACGGTTGCTTTTCAAATATTAGTTGATTCGGTTCCTACATCAAAATTCTCTCTTGAATCTGTGGCTACTGTTAACAATCTAATAGAGTGCACGGTTGAAAGGATAAGAGCTGCTGTTGCTTTGTGGTTACCCTTGACTCTAGACTAACATTTGGTAAGCATGCATTTCATGAGTACTTGATGGTAACCTGAATTGTTATGCAATCTTCTATATTAGTAACTTGAATTGATTTTTGATGAACATAACTGTCGACCCATGCATTACCCTTTTTACAGGGTTTAGTACTAGAATGTGGAAGAGAAGTAGAAAGCAAGGAAAGCAGTGTTTATTAAAATAGGAAGAAGAAAGTCAAGAACACACCTTGAAATATCTTTGCACCGTAGTGTTTGAGAAAATAAAGGGTAAAGAGATGAGAAAATTGGTATAAAAAAAATAAAGATCAGATTATAATAAGGCTCTCATGCAAAGAACAAAACATCACCCATGAAAGCTCTGTTACTTTCTATAGTAAATTTTCTCTCGCTACTTTCTCTTTATACTTTCTCTTGTATTTAGATGAGATCTTGTATATTAAAAATGGAATAAAATAATACATCCTGTAGCATTTTGTACGTTAATTTATTATCTCAATTGTACAGCAGTAGAATTTTTCTTTGGAATATGGTAAAATATTTTTATATATTTATAAATTTCTCATCAGAATTGTTCACAAAATAAATTAAACATTTATCATTATAGCGAGAGTTATTAGGAAAGAATATAATACCTACGGTTTTAATATCTTATTAGAAGTTATTAAAAAATCAATTTTTTTTCTATAAAATTAAGCTATTTAAAAAATAATCAATTATATTTTTATTCACGATTTGCATCACTTTATTATACTCCATTTAATCACATCATTTGCAATAAATTAAAGTTTTGTGATATTTTAAATATTTTTTTATAATATGCATTTGAAATTTAAAATGACAGACGAATTAACATATGTTATTTCTTTGGATGAAATAGTTACGATTTGTTCAAGTCTTGAATGTTAAGTTGGTAAGATTTTGGCATCCTTGGCTAAAAGATCCGAGGTTCAATTCCAAACCCTACTTCCCACACTCAAAAATGAGTGGTTATCGTTTAAAGAAAAAAATACCTAGGACTTAGAATCAGACCTTTTTCTCAACTAGAATAAAATTAATTTTACTTGGGTTAGGAACAAATGATGAATGTGCTTTTTAAGCTCTAAAAATGTCACTCTGAGATTAATGTAAGGGTTGAAAGTAAAAATATTCTTATTTTTGAATCTGTTAATGATGTTGATGAGCATTCTGTTCTTGAAGATGTCCTGGAACTTTTTATAGTACGATTTTTGTCCTAAAACCTTTTCAAGCTGGAATGATTGTTAAAGAAGTTAATTTTAGTGTGTGTCCCTTTTGGTTCCATGTTAACAGATTGTCTCATGATTGGATTATTGTGAGGAATAATAGTAAAATTTGATCAACGATACAGAAGGTGGTAGATATTGATCTCCCTCCTTATAATGGTTTAATGCTAAGGGTGGAAGGGTTATGAATTTGGAACCATTTTGGTTGGATTTTAAGTATGAGCATTTATCTATTATATGCTTCATATGTGGATTAGTCACGATACTAGGAGTTGTAGGAAACCTAAGGATGGTAAATTGTGGAATCTGAAACTTTTTGGTATTTGGATAAGATTGGGGGAATAGAGGAAAACTATTGATGATGTGCGGAATTGGTTTCATATTTCCTTGAAAAATGATAATGATGATTGTAAAAGTGGGGATGCGGTTAATGGAACTACGGGGTCTTCTATAAATTCAACTTCTACTCATTTTTCTGACTTTTACTACTACAAAAATGGGTATTTAAGTCGATACGTAAAGTTGGTTTTTTCCAAAAACTAACTTTAAATTGGTTTAAAGTCGGTTCAGTGTAGTTACGACGCTACTCACGTAGGATGTAGTGTCGGTTGACGTGTCGAACCGACACTACCCACGTAACATAGCGTCAGTTGACACGTGGAACCGACGCTACACACATGGATAAATTGTTTTCTCTTCTTTCTTCCTAGACAGAAACTATTTTCAGCGTTGCAAAACTCTTAAAAACCGAAAACCTCCTCTACTTCTCCTCCACTCTTTCTCATTTTCCGGCCACCTACGACTACCATTTCCAGCACCAGTTAGTGAGTTTTCTTCATCTCTAACTAATCTTTTAGATCCCGTATTATTCATATTTTTTTCTATTATTATGTGTTATTATTTATGTGTATAAATTTTTGTATTATATATGTAGGTTTGTATTATAACATAAGGAGAAGAATATGATAATCTGGAATAAAATATAATAAAACCATGGTAATTTTTCTACTATTAATTATTATTTTATTTTTCAAATATTTGTATTAGTTGAACTATTTGCTAAACTGATTTTGGTTTTTTTCTGCTCGAATACAGGTTTTTATTTGAGTATAATAGAAAATGAATAAATTAAAAAAAAAATTAAAGTCAATTCATGCCTTGAACCGACTTTAAACTTTAAGTCGTTTCATTTAAAGTCGGTTTTTAACAGACTTTAATGCCTTTTGTGTAGTAGTGTTTGTTTTTATAACTCCTAATGCTGTTATTCCTAATGTTATTATTTTGGTGATGATTAGAGATCGGAAAAGTACAGAACGAATGAGAGAATAAGGTGATGTTGAAGAAGATTTAATGATAAGATCGCTAAAAATTATCGAGTAGGCCTTATCTGAGTTCAGATTTTGTTAACACCCAATCCATAACTAATAGTTTCCTAATTATGAAGGTTGACGACACTGGTGGAGAGATTTAGAGTCCTAAATTAGCCTTAGTTATACAATATGATGTGATTAATTTTGTTGAGGAAGGAAAAAGATCTAATGCTTTAAAGGTCAAACCATCTTGGGATGGATCTTACAAACTTTTTGATGCTAGAAAACGAAGAAGATTTGGAAATATGACACTATGCCTATGGTAATTCCATCTACAATTTAGACCAATGTTAGTGAGATTTTGATAAGAGTGTTAGCTCCACAGGCGGTGATGGGTCTACTTTTTTGCCCCATCACTTAAGGGTAATTATTGTTCAAGTTCCCATAATGGTTTTTCTGATTGTGTCTTGGTTAGAAAATGGTAAAGGTGATGGTATAAGAAGACATATAAGGTTTGATTGTTGCTTTGAATACCAAGGCATGATATGGGAGATGGTTTACTCTTGTTATGGAATAATGAGCTAGATGTCTCTATTGTATGGTATGGAAGTGTTTATATTGACTATATTGTGTGAAATGCTATGTTTGGAACCTTTAGATTGATTGGATTTTATGGGAATTGAAAGTTTATAAAATACAGACCTAATTAACCTAGAGAGGGTAAATAGGTTAATTTTAATTTTTATCAATTTATAATTTAATAAACTAAAGAAAAAAATCATGCATGCAATCGTGTGTAAAAATAAAGTGCAAAAATAAAAAAATAACACACGATATTTTTAGGTAGAAACAACGTAGGCCACATCCATGACCTAAGAGGAAAACCACTAGTTTACCAGACCACCTAACTTTTCACTATGAAAATCAAATGTTTAAGTACAAACTCAGTCTTATGCTACCTTCCTTAGGATACTACCATAATGTATCTTATTTACGAGCCCCTGCTTTGTTTTCACAGTTTCTAATATTAGCATGATTAATTTACAGACCAATATCCCAATAAGCTTCCCATCAATCAGATACGTTCTTGAATTAATTGAAAAATAGTTAGCACAAAAACATAAGTGTATGTATGTGTTCTAGAATAGATTTAATAATTTATAATACTAATTAGATGATTCAAAATATGTCACTTAAATCAAATCAACTATCAAATCTTAGAGTAAAAATATTAAGCACAAGTTTAATAAAAATAGCTTCTTTAAAGATTAATAATCAAATCAAATAATTATGATATGACAAACAAAATTATTTAATCTAACAATTTAAAAAAAATAAAATAAAAAAGAAGCTATAAGAATATATGATCAAAATATCATAAATTAATCAGACTTATTAATCAATCAAACACAACCATCAATGTTTGATAGATTAACTAAATAAAGAAGCCTAAAGAATTATGATGTTATATTTACAAAATAAGAGAGAGATTAAGAATAACAGAATAATGTTCTTATGTGGTTGATTGAAATAATGAGCAATGTGTTTTATTTATAGAAAAAATTAAAACCTTTAATCCTATATAATTGATAAATATATTTTCTATTACAAATAGAATTAGTAATACTCACTAATAAAGAAAACTCCTACTTAAAGAAGAGATTTTTAAACAAGATTTATTAATTAAAAATATTTATATTTAAAGAAGAGTTCTTTTAAAGTAGACTTATTAATGAAGAAGATTATTATTTAAAAAAGAGTCTTTTAAAGTATATTTTATGTTATCTTTTAGGCTAAAATTTAGCCTATAATTTAGGGTATATCTTATATAATATTTTAGTATGATTATTTTAGAAGCAAAAATAAATCCAGATTTATGTGTTATTAAATATATGAGTGCAATCTTATGTGTTATAGTTATAACAGATATACCTGAAGTAAAAATATATGAAATTTTGACGTTTCTTTGACTTTGCTTGATAGACTTGATAGCGACCTTAGAAACAAATTTACATGTAAATATTTTGTCCACGAAAATAGTCAACATGTATAATCATTACAAACTCCCCCTTTGGTATTTTCATGTGACAAAATTTCTCTCTCACTACATGACACTTATATGAATAAGATAAAATACAATGATGTCCTAGACTCCATAGTAAAACTATCATATGGTCCGATGAATCCATCTTTGCTGTAGCTTAACAAGCTTGTAAGTAATTGAAATGAAATAGACAAAATATATGACAACTTTGCAAGAAAACCACATTGTACATTAGTTCATTTTACATAAAAATAAGCAAAGTATAAAGAATAATCATGTAATGCATGCATTCATACCAATAAAGCTTAAAATAAGACAAAATGATGGAAATCATTCTTGTCCTAAATATGTTCTCCCCCTATATGCATAACAAAATAAATCCTAAAAGTGAAACACACTTTCTCCCTTTTTGACATACGAGAAAGACAAAATATTAGACAAATGAATGAAGCTAAATTCTCCCTAAAGATAGAGCAATGTAAAAGCAAATTAATGTATAAGTGCAATGTAGTTCAAACTCCCTTAAGTTCTATGACTCTCTAACTTAAAAACTAATTAAAATGTTAAAAAGAAGATGTAAATGAATAAAAATCAGATTTTTTTTAAAAAATTCATAAATAGCTACATAAGGTATTAAACTCATTTAATCACAAACGATTATACAACTAATTGAGAACTCATCTTTTTTTTCTTCATTTTTTCAACTCAATTTTTGATTATATATTGTATAAATAAGCAAGTAGAGTAGAAGAGAAAAACTTCACACATATAATGACATATTGACATTTACTTAAAAGCAGTATATATGTTTAAACTTCATAAATATGTCAATTAAGTATGATCAATCAAGAAAGACTCAAAAGAAAAAAATATCACCTATTATGTAAAATTATAATCGAGTCTTCAATCTCACAAAATAAAATATATCTACCAAAATATGACTTAAATTTTTTTCTTTATTTTATAAATAAGGCAAATGATATTTTTTTTTCTTTAACCTCTATTGGCCCATTTTTTTGTGTGCATTCCAAGTAAAAGTTTTATAAGCAATCGCTTAATCACAATCTTTCTCTTTTCTTTTTTTGCACAAGCCATAAATCTAGCATGATGACTTTCACACTAGTTATGAGATAACTCTCTCCGTTTACTGCGGTAGCTTCACACATCACAATAGGTAGCTCTTTCAATATTAGGTGTCTCCATAAGGTAAAATTTTAGAAAATATTTTATTTGAAGTCCTAAAGTATTTTAAGAGAATTCATAAAATCCAAGTATAGTATATATGTATGTTCGTGAATGTGTAAATAAGTTTATGTCAACATCGATCATCATATGTACAAGAATATGTGTATGCATAATTGCAAATTGTGGAATAATTTATACAATAATTATCAAAATGCGTTAAATCATTAAAAATAAGGTTATATGTCTATGAATGTTGAATAAGTCCAATACCTTGTTGGTTAGATAAGGATTCTACTTCTCTTTCTCTCTTTTTTGTAAGTTTAACTAATAAATAAAATAAAAACAATTGAGATTACTTACCTAGAGTCATTTAAGCACTCTAACAAAAATATCTAGATGAAAGAATAAAAGATAGTTAGGTGACCAAGAAAAAACAATATTTCCTAATCCAAATTTTCTTGCATTTTGATTTCTCTACATCATTGGGTTGGGACTTAACTACCTTAGGTTTCATAGGCATATTCTTGAACTTAGTTGTACTTTTCTCATTCATAGTAGGATGATGATAATGAGTCCTAGCATTAAAAATATTGAATTTTACTTGCCTCTTTGAACCTAAGACTTCGTGCTACCTAGTATAATTTTAGAACACATTATTACAATTTCCATTCATTCTTGAATATGATGTAGCATGCATAGGTGGATGGTGTTTATGGGTCTTACTATGTGAAACATGTAAAGAATCATTAAGTTAAGAAACATTCATCAAAAAAATATATTTTGGCCTTATATGACCTTTCTTACCACAATAATGATAGATAGACACAAACTTAATATTTTTTTCTACCATAGGTACAATAATTCTTTACGCATAAGTAATAACAGTAGGAGTAGAGTTTAAGAGTCTTACAAATATGGTCTTTGATGTTTAAGGTTTGAAACTCTCGTCCTTATAACAAAAGTCGTGTGTATCACCATGTGACTTACCAATGCTCAAGATTTTATCTAAGTGTTGAGCTCTAGTGATTAGTCTCTCTACTACTTCACATGATTTTTTGAGCTTTTGCACTTGTTTTTCATTATCTACAGCAAGCTTATTATTTTATTCTTTCAAACCTTCGAGACACAAATTCAAAACATTATTTTGTTATTGTAAAATATTATTCTCTTCTTTTAATTTATTAGAATTTTTTTATGTGCCTCAAGTTGTTCATTTAATTTTTCTATTTTTATATTTAAACTATTATTCTCTTTTATGGCTCTAAGATATTTAGAATATGATCTTTAATATTATATTTATGGAGAAAAAAAGATTCAAATTCCTCATCATCTAAGCTATAACTCTCAATAAACTGATCCATAATAAAAATCCGTAGGACCAACACTAAGTGTATCTAGTGTTAGCTCTAATATCAATTGAAAATTTATAAAATACAGAACTAATTAACCTAGAGGGGATGAATGAGTTATTTTTAATTTTTATCAACGTATAATTTAATAAAATAAACAAATCGATTAGGCATGCAATCGTGTGTAAAAGTAAAGTGCAAAAATAAAAGAATAACACACAATACTTTTAGGTGAAAACAACCAAGACCACAACCATAACCTAAGAGGAAAACCACTGGCCCACCAGACTACCTAATTTTGCACTATGAAAACCAAATATTCAAGTACAAACTCGATCTTATGTTGTCCTTCCTAGGATATTGTCCCAATGTACCTTACTAACGATCCCCTACTCTATTTTCATAGTTTCTAATATTAGCGTGAGTAGTTTTCAAACCAAAAATAAGCTTCGTGTCAATCATATATGTTCCCGAATTAACTGCAAAATGGTTAATACAAAAACATAAGTACCCGTATGTGTTCTAGAATGAATTTAATAATGAATAATCTTAACTAGATGATTTAAAATGTATGTCACTTAAATCAAATCAACTCGTATATATGACAATTAATTTGCTGGAAAAAAAGAGACTATACATGCCTAAGGGTCTGAATATTGAATAAGGTTAAGGGTGGCAATCATATCATGTCTGCCCTGCAATTTTCGTATCATTGTATTATTCTGTCATGTAACATCGTAACGTTACAGTATTGATGGTGCAACATTAAGCACCAATGTGGTAACGGTTCGGTTTTTTTAATCGTAAGGAAACCATACGAGGTTCTTGATGAGAGAACCTTTATAAGGACATCAGGTCCTCTCACTACTTACTGACTATTATTCATATACACCATCAAAGAGAGAGAGGAACCGAGAATTTGAGTTTTTTATTTTTCTTGTTTTTTATGCATATGAAAAATATAAATGATTTCATTATTGATTTTTCAATGATTATGTGAATTGAAACTTGACAAACCATAAAGAAAATAAATCCAATTTATCGTTTGTATTTATTGGAATGTATTAATTAACTTTTTATTTAAAATGATGTTTTTGATTCAAACTGAGACCATAAATCACTTGAAAATTAAATTTTGAGAATTTTAATAAAAATAATGTCGATTTTTGTCATCGAAATAGTAAGTTACGACCGGGTATCCGTTCAAGTCAAAATCGGGTCAAGTTGACCCGACTCGATGTTGAAGATTAAGTAAAAAAAAAAAGCTACTTTTTCGAGGATTCGAAGCTCAATTCTCTTGAGCGTAATACAAGCAACCAAACCAATGTATAATACTTTAATATGTATTAGGTATTTAATTTTTTTTAAAAATAGACATTTGTCATCGAACCTTAGTCTTTGGGCAGAGAGTCCATCATTCTGACCACTAGACTACCACAAATTTTATGTATAAAGTTTTATATATTCGATATTTAATTGTTATAAATAAATAATTTTAAATATAATTTTAATATGATTAATTATTTAACTTATATATATGATAATTAATTTGATGAAAAAAAAGAGAGACTATACGTGCACAAGGGGTTGAATATTGAATAAGGTTAAGGGTGGCAAAGGTCTGTTATGCAATTTTTGTATCATTATATTATCCTGTCTAATTATTTATTAGTTAATACATAAAAAAATTATTTAATTTATTTTTATATTGTTTATTTATATAGTAAAAAATAACACTTTTAAAGACATGAAAAAAATTATTTATTAATTATGGTTAAATTTTTTATTTATATCGTATTGTATATATACATGTCCTATAAGACAATAACACCCTTACACCTTGTGGTATTTACGTTAGTTTCATCAATATATATATTGAGACAAGATTAATCGATACAATTTTTAATGTAATTTTTTACACTTTTATATCTTAATAAATGAGATTAATTAGAGTGATTATATGAGTGATTTATTCTCATTATTTTAAAAATGTGAAATACAGACAAAAGTCATTACACTAAATTATTTTTCAAACAAAATAAATTTTAATATGAATAATTATTAATTAAATTTTAAGAAATTTTAAAATAGAATAAATAATGAAGAAAAACTAAAGAAAATAAAAAATTATTTATTCTTATGTGTCACTCTTTCAAGATATGTACACTAAATTTCTCAAAAAGAAGTATCTATCACATATGCTTATGTGATTTTTTTTAATAATCGTTTATTAATCTTCTTCTTGCTTTTTTTCTTCCTGTTTTTTTTTTATTTCTAAATCTCACGTGAGCTTGTTTGAAACACTATACTAGTACGTTTATTTATCTTCATCTTCTCTCTCTCTTTTCCTCCTTACTAAATCTCATGTGATCTTGTTAGAAACACTATAATAGTACTCTTATAGATACTCTAGTATCTTTTTCTCTCTACTCATATCCAACTCGTACTTGGTGTTATATATTTTTTATAATAATAATTAAAATTAATAAATTATATCATAATATCATAATATATTTTACTTTATATTTATTATTTTTTAATTTTAATTTAAAAATTGATATAAATATCAAATATTTACTCACTAAAACACTTATGATAGAATTATATTGGTTGTCAACTCATTAACTCAAGTATTGATTATATGTATTTTGTAAGAGATGAGTGCGGGAACGAGTTGAGATAATTTTATTAATAATTATAATAATTTTGTATTATTTTCATATAAATTGAGTATTAATTATTGGTCATAATCGAGTAGTAGTTTTTATACAATTTATGGATGCTTTTTATTTTAACATTAATTCAAAAATCTTTAATTTAAAAAAAATTAAAATATCAACATAATATTTACTCTTTTATATTATTTTAAATATTGATATTAATATTTATGATTTAGTTATTTAATACATATTTTTAAATAAAATAATATATATATTAAGTGTTTTATTTTAATATTAAAAATATATTTTTTATATAATTATATGTATAAAAAATATAATATTAATATATGTTTGGTTTTAATTAATCATAATTTTTTTATTACAATAATTATTTTCTTTCCACGCCTAATTAGTTACAATTATTTTTAGAAAAAAAATTCATTTTTTTGTAAATAACTATAATTTCAACTATCAATAGTTAAAATATACATTCCTACACCATACAGATCAAATATTTACAACTCAATAATATAATTTTTAGAATTTAAAAATAAGTTATTTAATTTTAATAATATGTTAAAAATATGTTGATTATCAACCCTCTTAAAAACTTAAATTAGTATAGGTACAATATTTTTATGGCTTAAGGACATGTTTAGTTCTTAAAAAAAATTCAAAATTACGTTTAGATTCTCAATTTTTTTTTTAATAATTTAATTCTTAAGTTTTTTTAAATTTTTATACTTGAGTGTATAATTAAAAAATTCAAAGATTGAATTGTTAAAAAGAATTTAAAAACTAAATTATTAAAAAATAAGATTTAAACAAAGTTTAAAAACTTACTTCGCACTTAAGCTTATTTTTATTTTTCTATTAACATACACCGATTTCAGAAACGAATACCTCTTTTCCGACTCAAACACAAACAATATATCACACGTTCACACTTAAGATAAGGTGACTAGATTAAGTTATGGGCTTTAAAAGCATAAATCAAAATTAAGTTGATAAATTTGTACAGCCCACGTTCTTTCTTAGTTTAGCCCAAACAACCTCTTTACAAAGGCTTTCGTATTAAGCTTAGCAAATCAAATTCTCTGCTTTTATTTTTAAATCGATTTCCTTTTTCTTTTTTCTTTTTAGATGACTAGTACTAAATATTATTTTTATGGAAGACTAGCAAATAATATGAAGAAAAAAAAAAGACCACAGCAACACAAATAACATAAGAACGATAACCCATATATCATGAGTCTTGACGAAAAATGAAACCAGAGCCTCCAGGTATAATATGTTCAAGTTTTGAAATAAAAACTTCTGGCAAAAATTAGAAAAGCAAAAATTCATCAAATACTCAAGAATTTCTTCTAGCAAAAAACAAAAAAAGTTCGAGATTTTGGGCCTGGGTTTACCAAAGCCCTATAAAGTGATTCGGGCCTGTCAACTACGGCAAAACAAAATCACTCAAAATACTTTTATGTGAGCTAAGAATATTTTGATTCACTCAAAGTCTGCAGCTAACTAATAGAAGAATTAAAAAAAAGTACCAAACAAGTGAGTCATATTGCTTCATGTATTGATACTAATTTAGAGAAAACACTTGTCATATTACTAGCTACGTACAACCAAAATTGTTATTGTGTGAAAATATCCTTACTCGTTGTGAAGAGAATGATAATGTTTGTCAATCAAAAATGAAAACGTATATATATATGGTCACATGAACTTACTGGTAAAGGAAAGAAACTCATGTTGGTGTTGATGCACACGTCATGTTCCAGGAATTTCCATGGAGGCCTCCTTTTATTTACATTAACACAGTGACCAGTGAATGAAGTTCCTCCAACTCTAAAATCTCAGCTTCTAATTTTGAACGATCATTGTTTTAAATGTTGCAAATTCGAATCCATATATAATGGTTTGAAAATCCAATGGCAAACACGTTATATTAATTACATATGTTCAAACTGAAAAAGATTGTCGAAGAAGTTCAATGTGGCTTTCTTTTTATTTATTATTGTATTACTTTTATGTCCATATTTAAACTAAATCCTTGAAATTGTTATTGTTTGATACAAGGGAATTGGATACGTGATGCTTGCCCTGGCCCTTAGGGTCCATCAATAAAACCAACAAATCATTATTAACCAGTAGGTAATCCCACTCTAGCCCGAAGGATAATTTCACCATCACCAAAGCATGCACGCTCCAACCCGAAAGACAACACCACCACTAGAGTGCACTCCAAGCCAAAGGACAACACCATCACCCGAGCTCGCAGCTAGCCCCTACCTAGATCGAGAGACACCGTTCGAATTAATTATTTTACGAACCTTGATTCTGACATGCCACTTAATTTGTTGTACCTTGTCCATACCAAGGGTTCCATGCACATCCCTCCGTCTTGTGATTCTCCAATAGGCCATTGCCACGTGTACCAACCTCCCAATATATATTGGTGAATAGTAGAATCATAGGGGACTTTGAACCATCATATACCTTGTAACCCTTTCATTTGAATTCTCAAACTAAATGTGCATGATATGTAATAACCTAATTTGGATATGAATTCTTAATCAATTAGAGTTTGTACTATGATTAGGTTTGTCATTAAACTTTTACAAAAAAAAAATGCTAATAATATGAGTTCTTTTAAGTTGTAATGATTAGGTTTGTCATTAATCTCTATTATGATTTCTTTCCTTTATGAATGCAATCAAATATATAGAGACTCTAATAAGCTGCTACATAATTAAGACTGAAAAAACATATATATTAATTGGAAGAAATTAAAATCCTCATACGTACCGTGAGATTGTACCCTTTCTATCTATATACATCTGAACAAAAACATACATATGATATATATACCTCCATATATATAATAGAGATTACTGCATCATTAGTCTATAATTAAGGAGTAGTACTGTAATTAATAAATAATCATCCATGACCAAGTCGAAGCTCCAAATCAACTTCCTCACTATTTCCAAGATTACACCTCCTCACTTCACTGTCCTCTAAATGAGCAGAATTGAAACTCAAGCTCAAATTTCTACCCAAAATTTCTGGGTTTGTAGTCGTAGACTGAGTCCTATAAGCGGTACCAGACCCAGAAGAATAAGGCTGTAAATAACAAGTGTAATAATCTCTCTGTGGTTCAAGAACTGGATAATACCTAGTGGGTTGGGTTGAAACTGGTGCAACAAATCGATAAGCCATAGTTTCCTCAATTTGATGATCGACCGGTGATGAAACCAGAATGTTTTGCTTTGTTTTGGCTCTGTCTTTCCTATGAATGTTCATATGGCCTCCCAAAGCCTGAGCATTAGTGAACCCACGCTTGCAAAATAAGCATTCGTAGCAACGTTTGGTGCCCTTTTCCTTTTTGACTTGTTCCAATCGATCATTTTCTTCACTTGATGAAGTCTCTGATATTCCTTGTTTTCCAGATTCCATTACCCAAATTCTTATTTTCCTAATTTGTTCAGATGAGAATTAGATTCAAGAGAGAAAGAAATTAAGAAATAGATAGATAGATAGAGAGAGAGAGAGAGAGAGAGAGAGAGAGAGAGGAATGGGGAAAAAGGTACATGGTTTTTATGTTGGCCTGGTAGGAGAGCTGGGTTCGATAGAGACAATTAGAAGAAAATGGAAAAGCTCATTATAGGTTTAATATATATTTAGTGATTAATTTTTAATTAGGAGAGCCTTGTTTTGGTTTTTTCTAAATTGACTTTTTCACTTAGCCGGCTCTGCATAACAAATGATCCATTTGAACGTTTTATTATTTTTTTTTCTTTCTAATTTTATTGTTTTTAAAATACTCTAGCTCCCTACCTCCCTCTTATTCCTAACTCGTAATCAGTTGTACTAGAGAATCATATGACTGAGCTACCCATATTACACTTATATAGTAACTGCAGCCCGAATTCCATATCAATATTAATTTTCTTTTGAGCAGTTCTTTTTTCCTACCTTAAACAGTGATTTTCGTTTTTAATCTTTTAATACTCAAAATTATACACGTGTTTAAAAATGTAAATTATTTGAACGCATATTAGTATTAATAGTATGAAATTACTTTACTTAGAAACATAACATGATTTATTGGAAAATCAATGGCAATTCATTACCGAATTAATGGAATACAATAATATTTTTGTTTTTAAATGAATGTATAAAAATAAAATATTTTTCGATATTTGTTTATATATATAGTGATGGTTTAAAAATGAAAGCTTCACCAGAAGGGCAGGGTACAATATGAGTGTGAACAAACTCTAAAATATGATAATTTTATGATTTCCCACTTGGCATAGAGCAAATAGGTTTCCTCTTTTATATGTGAACAAACTCACATTTAGAAGGATTATGCCTTGGCGTAATGTAAATAAATTAAAGCAGGAGCTATATATATATAGATGTAGCCCGGCCAGTTTATATGTATCTCATGAAATCCTTTTCCTAAGCTTGATATGCTCCACTTGACAGTTACCAATTTTGGTTTACCTTTGACTTAGTGTATATAAAAGTAAATTAATTATTAATTACTTTTCAACTTAATTATAAGTTAAAAAAATGTATATTAGACCAGTATATATATATATAGTCAAATATTGTACTTTATTAATTAATTATAAAAATGTATTATTAATTTTTATATTAAAACGTTTATCTATATAAAAATAAATATATTCATGTTAAATAATAAATAGAAAGGTTATCAACATTATCCATGAACCAATTACATGTAAAAATTTCTGGATAATAGTTGATTACTTATTATATTGGAATTACACTCTAGTACCATAGGCATATATTATATGTTCATCGAAGTGTGAACTAGTTAAAGTAGGATAAATTACTTTAATAGTTTGGTTGATTTTATTCTTTAAATGTAGAGAGAGTACCATTGAATCCCATGAATCTCAACCCATTATTAAATAAACTAAAAACAAAACACCTAGTTGTAACTTAATGCTTTTTCACAGGTAACGTCTTTTAGTTGGAGTGGTAAAATTAAGTTTGGTACCTTAAGCCAGTGGTTTCGCTTCAAGTCTTAATCTCTTTTCCCATATTAATTAACTCGAAAAGGGTGCATGTGGATTTAGGATTAAAAAAACACTATGCATGCATGACAATAATGTATTATTTTAACTTATGATTTAAGTTTTAGAATTTAGGGAGTTATGATTTTAAGTTTTAAATTTTAGTATTTAAATTTATAAAAAAAAAATATGTAATTATAACTTAAAATGTAATGGGTGACGTCTTATAATATATTAATTCAAAATTTAAATTAAAAATTAAGGATTTATTCATATATCCATGTATCAAGAAGAAATCAACTGATCAAGAGGGTGTAAATAAACTACTAGCTAGCTCCGATCTAGCCTTTGATGTATTGAAAGATGAGTTTGAAGATGGGAAGGAGTAGTTTAAAAGAAGAATAAATTGATACCGACACATCAATTTTTAAATAGAAAGTTAAAATATCGATCTCCAGCATATTAATCACACATGTCTGCAATAGAGATACTAGTTATTGGCTGGTGCTATTTGGAATGAAGAAGACGGCCAAATAATAAATTAATAAACGCGTTTGAGGAAATTAGTTTTTGTTTGACCACGTCTTCAAAAGTGATATCACTGCTTACTGGTTACTAAGAGAGACGGCTATTTTATAAGATTATATATATATATATATATTGTACATGCAATTAGAACATCTCATTAATAGAACTATTAAGAGAAGGAAATAAATATTGGACAAATGGAAAATAAAGGACGTCAATGACAACAACACAAGTGGTGGGTAAATTCTATATATCTCTATTATAATTGTATTTCTATTACATTAATTATTAATAAAAATTTAGGATTTATGTGAAATTTGTGGCAGGACATATTTCTTTAGATCATAACCAGAAGGCCCAGAGTCATAAAGCCCAGTAAGACCACAATAAATCTTGTACGAGTACTTGCATCTCTCAAAGAGTATTAACCACCACTTGACGGAAACTATCCCTGTTAACTGAAACATCATCGGCACCGCAACTCACTGAAGACAATTGACCGATGGTTGCTTCCCAAGTTCCTGCTAATTGGAGGCATTAGTTTCCTTCTGACCGGGAGCGCCGGTTGCGGCTTCCATTGTCATTGCCTTGCTGATCGACTCCTCGGAAGTCAAGAATATGGAATGGAGACTGTGCAGCAAGAGAAAACCTAATGTAATTATAGTGTGTTATATGATAATGTAAGTGTGTATATATATATATTTAACATTTCTCTTTAATCACAACTCAGATGTCCATTATAGTTTAAGTAATGTTAAATATCACAAACGAAGAAGCATATATAATTGATTACTAATTCAGCACCAATCCACATAAATTTTGTTTTAATTGTCAATAGAATATTGACACTTCAATCATGATAATAGCAAAAGAAAATTTAAATAATTTGCTTCCTCATTGACATATGTAGGCATCATTATATCCATTAGCTATTAACCAATGAAAACTTAACAAATGGGATTGATATGTGTTCCTATTGGAAAAATTATTGTTTAGTTGTGGAATAAGTTGATATATTAATCTAAAGGAGTATCATTAATTTTGTTTATGTTGGATGCAAATTATTAAGTTGTTAAATTTTTTTTAGTTAATTTTTTAAATAACATCACATAACTCACACTTTTCACTTAACCTTCAATTTAATTGCCTAATAATTAATGAAATTTTGGTGCCATTAATTAAGTTACAACAATGTCTATAATTTTTTATTAAATCAAGTTAAATTTATAATAATTAATAAAATATTTTCTTAATTTTTAAATGAAAATATAATAGAGATGAAAAAATAATAAGAATATATAATGTTTTTCAATGTAAAAAGAAGAGAGAGAAAATTATAATTACTGTGATCTCTGCAAATCAAAAAATGAATTTTATTTCTAAATTTTGTAAGGCATAATTTAATACTTTATCTTTTAAATTATACGTTGAGGATCTTTTAACTTTTTAAGAGTTTCATTCAACTCTAAACATTCTTTTTCAAGGTTAAATTAGGAATTTTAAAAAAATAATTCTAAAAAACAGATTTTTAAATTAAAAAAATAATACAAAACTAATATATATTTGAAATGAAATTTAAAATGCACAAGTCTAAAAAAATTATATTTTTTAAAAAAATCCATAGTATATTTTTTTTAATTTCTGACTCCAATTATAAATTGAATAATTTTTTTAATTTTTTTAATTTTTTTAATTTTTTTAATTTTTTTAATTTTTTTAATTTTTTTAATTTTTTTAATTTTTTTGTACTTTTTAGTGTTTTTTTCTTCTAAAAATTAAATTTTTATATTATTTTCAAAATTTTGAATTTTCTTTATTTTTTTTGTTTTATTTTCCGTAATTTCAAATATATCTTTAAAAAAACTATTTGAGTTTAGATAAGAATTAAAAAATGATAAATATATACATTAAAATATAGTTGATTAAAATGTACACATTAAAACAATAAAGACATTAATGCAAATCACGGCAATGTAAATTTCAATTTTTATCCTTTAATTTTATTACATGTAATTACTCTTACAAATAGAGGCAGAATATACTAACATGATTTAAAGGATGCCAAAGACATCAATGGCTTTAAAAACAAAGGTAATGAGTTAATAGAACACTGCTTTGGATCTATTGGTACCACAATTCTGTTGGAATATTATGGATCAAAACTCTTAAAATTCAAGAACACTCGAACAATTTTTCAGAAACATTCAGAAATTCTCAAATTTTATTTCTGATTTTTTTTTAACTTGATTATTACATTGCTACTGAGAGGTATTTATAAAAACAATTAATAAATTTAAGCCATACAATCTAAACCTATCAAAACAATCTAAACTATACACTTATTTTTTTACCTAACCCATTGATTTTCTTCTTCTCACCAACCATGAGCTGTATCCTTATCAATCCAGATCATCACCATATAAGCTTCCATGAGCTAGACTTCAAATGGACTAGAATATTTCTCAGAGTTTTATTTTATTTCTTTGGGCTTGTAAACAAGTTTACAAACCAACACTCCCCCTTAAACTTGTTTTATGATGCCAAGCAAATTTCTCAATCTGACAAAATCTTCTTGCTTGAGCGGTTTAGTAAAGATGTCGGCAATTTGATCTTGTGATTTTACATACTTGAGTTGTACATCCTTTCTTGTGATGCAATCCTTGATACTCGAGTTGTACATCCTTTCTTGTGATGCACTCCTTGATGTAATGATATCGAGTATCTATGTGTTTGCTTCGATCATGGAAAATAGGATTTTTGGCTAAGGCAATGGTTGACTTGTTGTCGACACATATTTTGGTTGGCTCTTCTTATGTCATACTTAGCTCATTTAACAAGTTTCTCAGCCAAATTGCATGGCAAACACATGAGGTAGCTGCTACATATTCTGCTTCACAGCTAGATAAGGTGACAATCGGTTACTTTTTAGACATCCATGTAAAAGCAGTATCTCCCATGAAAAACACAAATCCAAAAGTGCTTTTTCGATCGTCTATATCTCCACCAAAATCGCTATCACTATATCCAATAAGCTTGTAATCATTAGAAGCTGAATAGAACAAGCTAAAATTAATTGTACCTTTTAGATAGCGTAGAATTCTTTTTGTAGCTTTGAAATGGATGATTGTCGGTTTCTCCATATAACGGCTAATCAATCCAACAGCATACAGGATGTCAGGCCTTGTGCACGTGAGATAACGTAGACTTCCAACTAAACTTATGAAAAATGTTGGATCCACACTTTTACCATCTTCATGCTTGGATAGTTTGATTCCATATTCTACTGGTGTGTTGATCAGCTTGTAATCGTTCATCTTGAACTTCTTTAGTATCTCACTTGCATAGCTTTCTTGAGAGATGAATATGTCTTCTTTCTTTTGCCTCACTTCAATTCCAAGGTAGTATGTCATTAACCCGATATCTGTCATTTCGAACTCTCGAGTCATCACCTTCTTAAAATCTTCAAATAGCTTTGGATTACTTCCAGTGAATATGAGATCATCTACATATAGACAAACGATTAGAATATCGCTATCTTCAATCTTGACGTAGAGTGAATGTTCATAGGGACACTTGGTGAAGTTGTTCTCCAGAAAGTACTTGTCGATGCGGTTATTCCATGCTCTTGGTGACCAATTCTTCCAGATGAAAGAAGAGCCGTTTTAACCCATAAAGAGCTTTCTTCAACTTCAACACCTTATCTTTGTGACCTTTTGCTTCATAGCCTGATGGTTGCTTAATGTAGACTTCTTCTTCAAGGACTCCGTTTAGAAAAGCAGATTTTACATCCATTTGATGTATCTTCCACTTAGTTTGAGCTGCCAAAGAAATGATTAGTCTTATAGTTTCTAATCGAGCAACAGGAGCAAATACCTCATCATAGTCAATTCCAACCTTTTGACTATATCCTTTTGCTACTAGTCTCGCCTTGTGCCTTTCAATCTCTCCCTTAGCATTCCTCTTTGTCTTGTACACCCATTTGACACCTATTGCCTTATGCCCTTTGGGAAGTGAAACAAGTTCCCATGTGTCGTTCTTCTCAATTGCATTGATTTCTTCGTCCATCGCATCTCTCCACTTCTTCTCTTGTACAGCTTCTTGAAAGCTCACTGGTTCACAATCAGTAAAGAGACAGAATAAGGTAAGATTATCTTGTCGTTCTGTTACCTCATAAAGATCTTGGATATTTCGTGTACGTGTCACGGCTCTTTCACTTCCACTCGAAGATGATGAAGGTGATGGGTCTTCATGAGTGGTTGGTGTTGGTGAAGTAGGTAGAGTCGTTGGCTCTTGTTGAATTTCTATTGGTTGCTCCCTCATTTTCTGCTCATCTTCTTTAAACTGAGGAAAGAAATTGAAGTTATCTACATGAGAATTAAAATCTCATTCTTTTTTTTCGTCGAATACCACATCTCGACTAATCACAATCTTCTTATTATGTGGGTTGTACAACTTATAGCCCTTTGAATTAGCATCATAACCGATGAAGATAAACCTCTCGCTTTTATCATCAAGCTTCGTTCTTTTCTCATTCGGTACATGAACATTAGTTATACTTCCAAAGACTCTTAGGTGAGAAATACCAGGCTTTCTTCCACTCCATGCCTCTTGCGGTGTCTTTCCCCATATACTTCTTGTTGGAGATCGATTTGACAAGTAAGCGCACGTACTCGCTTCACCCAAAACTCTTTGGGTAGTTTCTTGCTGAGCATGCTTCGTGCCATGTTGAGGATTGTTCGGTTCTTTCTTTCGGCTACACCATTACATTGGGGGATCTTGGCACTGTTAAAGATCTATGAATTCCATTTGTTGCACAGAACTCTTGAAACTCCTTGGATGTAAATTCTCCACCTCGGTCTGATCTCATGGCTTTGATTTTTCTACCGCTTTCTTTCTCCACTGTAGCTTTGAACTTTTTGAATACTTCAAAAACTTCTGATTTCTGTTTCAAGAAATATACCCAAGTTTTTCTTGAAAAATCATCAATAAAAAGAAGAAAATAGTTACTGTTACCGAGAAAGCTAGGCTTGATTGGTCCACACACATCAGTATGGATTAGCTCCAGTGGCTTCTTAGCTCTTGAGTTTGACTCCTTTGGAAAGCTTTTTTGGAATTGATTTCCGAGTAGGCACCCTTCACAAAGTTGATCAGGATGGTTAATGTAAGGTAGTCCCTTTACCATCTCCTTCTTAGACAATAGCTCCAATCCTCCAAAATTGAGATGTCCAAATCGAAGATGTCATAGCCACGATGCATCTTTATAGCAGGCTTTCAAACACTTTGCAATGTCATTTTGTATGTTGATCAAGAACATTCTATTCTTTGACATCGACACGTTAGCAATTAGGTTATTCTTATCATCTTTTATAGAAAGATTATAATCCTTCATATGAATATCATAACCTTTCTCTAACAGTTGTCCTAAACTTAAGATGTTACTTTTCATATTTGGGACATAGTAAACATTGGAAATAAATTGATGTTGTCCATCTTTCAAGCGAATAAGAATGTTACCTCTTCCTTTCATTGCTACGTTTGAATCATCTCCAAATGAGACATTTCCACTTACTGACTCATCTAGTTCCACGAACATGTCTTTCCTTCCACACATATGGTTGCTTGCACCGTTGTCAAGATACCAGGCATTTGGTTGGCTATTATCACCCTCCTTCCGTGCTAGAAAAAAAGTTTCTTTCTCATCGGTCTTCTCCTTTATGTAGTTGATTTTCTCATCTACTCTATTATTGGGAACTCTACATTCTGAAGCATAATGTCCAAATTTCTGACAATTATAGCATTGAACTTGAGATTTGCCATACCTTGAGTTCGTATTACCTCTTCCACGACTTTGTGTTGAGCTTTCTGCTCTCTCAAAATTGTTGAAATTGTTGTTGTAATTCCAACCTCATCCACGACCGTGGCTTCCACCTCGTCCACGACTTCTACCTCTACCTCGACCACGTTGGTTTTTGTCATTGTCTTGGCTTTCATGCTTATCCTTGAATTGCATCTTGAAGAGTTGCTCAGTGATCCCTTGCTTCTTCTTATGCTTTTCTTCATATGCTTGTAATGACCCATTGAGTTCATCAATGGTCATTTCTTCAAAATCTTTTGTTTTCTCAATCGTCACGACGATGTGTTCAAATTTAGAATCTAATGAACGAAGTATCTTTTCCATTATTCTAACATCTCCCAACATCTCACCATTTCTTTTTAGTTGATTAGAAACAACTACGACTCTCGAGAAATAGTCGGAAATAGATTCAGAAGCTTTCATATGTAGAGATTCAAACTCACCTCTTAGTGTTTGGAGAAGAACCTTCTTCACTTTCTCGGCTCCTTTGAAAGAAATTTGAAGTTTATTCCACGCTACTTTGGAAGATGTTGCATCTGAAATCTTCTTAAACTCATCATCATTTAAGGCTTGATAGATAAGAAAAAGGGTTTTCTTGTTTCTCTTTCTCAGATCCTTCAAAGATTTTTTTTGCACTTGCGTTAGAGTAGCTTCATTGTCTGGCTCACTTAAGTCTTTCTCTATGACTTCCCATACATCATGTGCACCTAAAAGAACCTTCATCTTGATACTCTAATTATCATAGTTGTCGTTATTGAGTGTCGGGACTTGAAACGATGACATACCTCCACTTGACATAACTCTCAATATAGTGAGAATTTGTAAATTCTGATCGCACAGATGGATTCAGAACGTCAAAAAACCTTAGGAGGAACTCCGGGAAAAAAATCTAAATTTTTGGTCAACGATTAAAGTCAACTTTCAAAGTCAACTTTTTGGTCAACTATCTCGACGGCTCGGTCAAACGGCTTGACAGCTCGGTCAACAGGCTTCACGGCTCGGTCAACTCGGCTCCACTTGGCTGACTCAGTGAGTTAACTCACTTTTTGGTAGAAATTTCCGGAGGATCGTGGCGGCGCGTCCAAACTCCGATCGGGATGATTCTTGCGGCGTCGAATTTGTCTCGTCGAGAGCTTCGATTTGATATACAATAGTTTATATTTATATTTCCAACTACAGCTGTGATACCACTTTGTTGGAATATTATGTATCAAAACTCTCAAAACTCAAGAACAATTTTCCGGAAACACTCAGAAATTCTCAAATTTTGTTTCTGATTTCTTTTTTTTAACTTGATTATTACATTGTTACTGAGAAGTATTTATAGAAACAATTAATAAATCTAAGCCATACAATCTAAACCTACCAAAACAATCTAAACCATACACTTATCTTCTTAACTAACCCATTGATTTTCTTCTTCTCACCAACCATGAGTTGTAACCTTATCAATCCAGATCATCACCATAGAAGCTTCCATGAGCTAGACTTCAAATGGGCTAGAATATTTCTAAGAGTTTTATTTTATTTCTTTGGACTTGTAAACAAGTTTACAAACCAACAAATTCATGCCTTAATGCAGCAAAATCAAGCATAAAATAGGAGGGCTACGGATCTGTTTTGTATATGTAATTTATATATAATAATTTTATAAATATTATACGACAAAAATTTCTTTTATTGAATTGTGAGATGATTTGGTCAGAAAACTTGATGACAGAATACACAATATATCAACTGTACGTAGCAGTGGATGAGTTCTTAGGATGGTTGACCATGGTGGACAGGTACAGAACCACCACCAAATTTTAAGAAAACCAATTAGTTAAATAAAAAATTATGATCGAATTATGTTAATTATTTACAAAGTTGTATAATATATATGTTTTTTTTATTACTGCTAGATTTTATTTAGTTTTCCAGTTTGACATAATATTTCTCACCTTTTACATTGTTTGACTAGCAAAGGTTGAGATTCGGGATCTCAAATCTGTATAGAAAGGTCTGTCCAACTACCGAAAAATGGCTCTGGTGGCTCAAGTAAATTTTCTACCAAGGAAACAGGTACGTTTTCATTTGTAGGACTTTTAAAAATACGTATTACTTTTATAAAAGTACCACATTACCGGCCGTGTGATCAGAACATGTTATTGATTTACCATCACTGTGATCAAACTTTTTTGTTCATTCCATCTAATCTCTTCAAATAACAATTTAATCACTTAAATTGAGTGAATATTTGGGCTTAGTGTTGGTCAAAGAGTTTCACAATTTAATAGAACCATGTAGGACAAATTTGATTTTCTGTCTCATGTTTGTCAATCGAAAATTATTTGTTTTTCTACCAGGAATGTGCATGACATTCATGCATTTTCACCATCTGAATCACAGGGAACCTTCAATGTTATGGCTGGATAAATTTTTTATTAAACTTCTCTTCACCTTCTGTGTATGTTATATCCATGCACCTTTTTCCATCAGTATCTGTATGAATTCGTTGCATGCATTTTACGCAATGGTCACTCTATTTGTGGTGTGTCAATAGAAATTTTGCTAGTAGATGATATATTAGATTGGGCATTCTTCTTGTTTGGAATGACGGGTTTGACAATTCTTTTTTCTCTGTTTCTGTGGTTTTAAACAGTTGGCTATCGTCATAATTCTTCTAGTTGTTGGTGACTTGGTTCAGGCAATGTGAATGTATCCAATACAAACCAAATTCATATTTTTCAGTTCCATATGATCGGAGCCCTTGATGGTTACATGCTTCAATATGTTTGACTGCATATCAAATTCTATTAATTTGTGAAATTGTGATTTAATCAGATGACTGAAACAGTTTTTGAAACATGTTTGCGATTCTATTCTTTTACAGTTATGAGGAAATATGGTTCCAAGCTTTGGTGGGATATTAGAAATCCCGTGGTTTCATTGATGTGTGTCAAGTTTCATTCAGAAATAGGTGCGGGATACAGCATCAGAGAATTCTTATGCATTATTTTTCTCCTTATTATGGGACAAGGCATAATCATTGTGTATTTTGTATTCAGTTCTAAGTCTATGCATTGATGAGTCATTCAAGGGTGGTATCTCAGGAACTGCGGATGACAAACTTGTGATTTACTGTTTGGATCATTCTATAGTAACTCCCTGCAACTGCACACTGCAGCTGGCTGGCAGATATGTCAGTTGTGTTAACAGCTTTATGAATTTAGCATGCTTCTGAGATTTTTGATTCACAATCTTGATCGTCATTAATCTTGGTTAATCTGTGGGATTAACTATGTTTTGGTTGTGCGTTATGACATCAACTTGTTGTGCTACGAACCAATAACTATGGGTACCTAGTACATACCTCAAATTCTTCCTATTTTCAACCGAGCATGGTGTTGGGAATTTGGCATAAGACCATTTATATATATTATGTGAATTTCTGTTGTTTTTCCCTTTCATATGACACTTGTACTCATGTTTCTTTTGGAACTCTTGTAGGATAATGTGGTGATGCATGTGTGACATAGGGTACTTGCGTGGTCAAGAAAGAAATAAATTTGAATTGGGCTGGTCTATCAGGCACCTGCATTAGTCCTGATGGCAAAATTGCTGCAACGGCTGGCTGGGACCGCAGCTTAAAATCATCATCTTTGAAACTGAGTTCTGTGCCAACGAGTTATGGCTAAAAGGTGTGAAACTATCATTTGGACATGTAGAAGGCATGTATTCGAGTCCCATTTATAGATACTTGTTTAGTGTAGTTATTAAAAAAAAACTGAGTTCTATAGTTTGTTAACTGTCAGAACGTATTAGGATGTGCCATCACAGTTTCAATTACTGCATCTTAAACCTGATGGTGCATTGATTTGTCAGTAACACACTAACAGAAAACTGGTTACATGATTAGTCTTGAATCTGACTTTCTACATCTTTAGCCTATTAGTTGTGTTAACACTGGAATAGTATCCCAATTTTCATGTTCTAGAAGTCTTTTCCATCATCTACAAGCCAAAGAATCAAAGGGCTATGGTCCTGCTCCCAAAACAAGGATTTTGTATCTTGGGGAGGAGATTCTTTTCGTTTTTTTCTGGAAACACCAGCACAAAGATCAGCTTAACATGTTCTTTTTTTCTTTTCTTTTTTTTCCTTCTCTGAAATTCTCTCTCTATCTCTCTCTTTGAAGTCATGATAACCTTTTTGAATTGATCAGTCTCTCGTTTTAATGTTTAGTATTCATGTTTGAATCTACCAGCTATCTGCTTGTTTAAGTTGGGGTTTCTCTTTAACCTTGATTACAGAGTGAGAATATATAATTATCACAAACGAAATCCACTGGCGATATTGAAGTATCACCATGCAACGTTATGTTGGCATATTCGAGTTGAAATTGAAATTCCTACTGTTGGGAAATAACGCAAATTCCCGATAAGCTAAACTTATGAGAAAGCAAGAATAGAAAATAGCACACAAATTTGATAACGGAGTTCGGCCAATCTTGCTTACGTCTCCGGACCTACAGATCTTTTCTTCGAAAGAGGAGAAATTACACAAGGTGTTTACAACACTCAAAACTCACAACCCAATTACACCCAAGAAAATTACTCTCAATTTTCTCTCACAAAAGCTTTGCTCTCTAAGCTTTTCTCTCAATTGTAATGAACACTTTGGATGGTTAATTCATTACAATTACACATCTATTTATAGGAAAATTCAATCCTTGAATTACTCCTTAAATTAATGGTTCCTTGAATTGCTCCTTGAATTAAGCTCCATGTTTTACTCCTTGTTTTGCTCCATGTTTTACTCCATGTTTTGTTCCATGTTTTGCTCCATGTTTTACTCCATGTTTTGCTCCTTAATTTGCTCCTTAAATTAAGGAGCTTTATAACAACAATCTCCAACATTCTCCCACTTGAAGACTGATTTTAACTGCCTTCACACCTCGATCAATGCAGCAGCTTTTCTAGTCTTTGTTACTCTAGCAGACCAACTGAAGTTGAGCACAACTTCAGTTTGTCAATAGTCACCACCTTTGTTAACATATCTGCTGGATTTTTGCTTCCTTGAATCTTCTCCAATATTAACACATCATCTTCCAATAGAGATCTGATGAAGTGATAACGAAGTCCAATATGCTTGGTTCTAGAATGAAATGCTGAATTCTTTGCCAAGTGTATTGCACTTTGGCTATCACTATGCAGAACATTCTTCTCTGTTTGAATCCATTTCGATTAACAAACCTTGAAGCCATATCATCTCTTTACTAGCTTCCGCATCGCTACATACTCACCAGAAGTGGATAGAGTGACAATTTTCTCGTATTTGTGACATCCAACTAACAAACCGTAGTTCCAACAAGAAATATATAACCAGGTGCTTCTTCGGTGATCAACTTCACCTCCAAAGTTCCGCGTTCACGCACCCTTGTACTTTTAATTCTCCTTTACTAAAGTACAAGCACTTTTCTGTGGTGCCTCGCAGATACATCAAAATCCACTTGATCGCTTCCCAATGAGTTTTTCCTAGATTTGACATAACCGCTAACAACTCCCACCGCACGGCCAATGTCCGGTCTCGCATGCACTATCATTGCGTACATCAAACTTCCAATGGCCGAGGCATAAGGAACCTTAGCCATGAATTCTCTCTCTTCCTCTCGTCCGAGGTGACCGATCCTTGGATAGGCGAAAATGACCGGCCGTGGGTGCGCTAACCGGCTTAGCATCGCCCATGTTGAATCTCTCGCAAAACACGATTGATGTACTCTTCCCGAGATAACCGCAAGGATCTTTTCTTCTTATTTCTTGTGATTTGCATTCCAAGAATCTTCTTTCTTTGGACCCAAGTCTTTCATGTCAAACTCCTTTGACAATTGCTGCTTCAACCTTTTAATATCATTCATATCTGAACCTGCTACTAACATATCATCAACATAAAGTAGTAAAATGATATAACTGGACCTATATCTCTTGAAGTAGCAACAATGGTCAACATTACACTTCTGGAAACCTTCCTTGTGCATAAAGTCACAAACTTTACGTACCATTGTCTCGGGCTTGTTTTTAGGCCATACAAACTCTTCTTAAGTCTCGCACACCATATTCTTCTTCCCTCTTTCTCGAGAAACCTTACGGGCCGGTACATGTATATCTCTTCATCTAAATCTCCATGAAGGAATGCAGTCTTCACATCCAACTGTTCCAGATGAAGGTCTTCAATGGCTACAATACTCAACACTGATCTGATAGTATTGAGCTTCACAACGGGAGCGAAAATGTCAGTGTAGTCAACTCCTTCCTTCGTTGAAACCCTTTAACAACTAGGCGTGCTTTGTATCTCTTGGAACCATCATGCTCCTCTTTCACCGGTACACCCATTTGTCAGGAAGTGCCTTCTTTCCCATAGGTAACTCACTAGTTCCCATGTCCGTGGAGATGAGAGATTTCATTTCTTCTTTCATAGCAAGCTCCCACTTGCTAGAATCTCGAGTCCGACAAGCTTCATCATAGCATTCGTGCTCCCTTCATCACCAAAGAACATATAGTTCATATATCTCCTGTTAGGCACATGAGGTGGAGAAGACCTTCTCAATATAGGAGCTGGAGTAAGAGGTTGTGGTGTGTCGGAATGTTGTGTACTACTCTGTCCAACAAGTTCCTCCGTTGAGGACTTGTTACAATTGATTCTGTTACTTTAACTATTTGGGACATCATTTGCATCCGCAAATACCGCTCATTCTCGCTTCCGAGTCATTGGCGTCTATTTTATGCATATCCTTATACATCACCCTTTCGTTGAAAATCACATCTAGCTTCGGATAACTTTCTTCTTTTCGTCATGCCAAATGCGGTAGCCAAAGTCATCCTCACCATAGACGATGAATGTGCATTTCTTGGATTTGGGATCAAGCTTATTCGTGCCTTGATGACTCATATGCAGAAATGCTACACAGCCAAAAACTTTTAGATGTGATAGTTTCACCTCTTTTTCGCTCCATACCTCCTCTGGTATTCTATGCTCCAATGGAACAGATGGGCCTCGGTTGATCAAGTAAGCTGCCGTGTTGACTGCTTCGCCCGTAACCGCTTCTTGAGACCCGATCGTATACGAATGCTTTTGGCTCTTTCTATCAACTTTCGGTTCATACGCTCAGCTACACCATTGTGTTGAGGCGTGCCTGGCACAGTTCTTTCCATTCTGATCCCGTGCTCATAGCAGAAATTTTTGAATCTAGTGTCTTCATATTCACCACCATTATCGGATCTGAGCTTTTTGATCTTTAAACCCGTCTCATTTTCCACCATAGCTTTCCATCTTCTGAAAGCCTCAAATACTTCAGACTTATGCTTTAGAAAGTAAACCCATACCTTCCGAGAGTGATCATCGATGAAAGTCACGAAGTATTGTTTCCCACCAATGGATGAGACGGTTGTTGGTCCCCAAACATCAGAGTGAATAAGCTCTAGCCTTTCCTTCTTTGGGGGTCTACCACTTGTCTGAAAGCTGACTCTCTTTTGCTTTCCTAGTATGCAATCTTCGCACATGTCCATCTCTACAGACTGTAGACCTGGAAGTTTTCCTTTTGAATGCATAATCTTCATTCCCTTCTCACTCACGTGACCTAATCTACGGTGCCACAGTTTGGTGTTTCATCGTCACTGCCGCAATTGTGATTGAACAACGTGCTTACTGGCCATGTAAAGAGTGCCACTTTTCTTGCCTCGAGCAACCGGCTATTGCACCCTTTGAAATCTTCCAATCATCACCATGGAAGATCGTAGTGTAGCCTTCACCGGCCACGCCCCACCGAGATTAAGTTCCTTCCGAGGTCGGGAATATGCTCGACATCCTTCACCTCCCAAACAGACCGTTTAACTTAATCTTCACCACACCTTTGCCAATAATAGCACATGGTTGATCATCACCAAGGTATACCTTTCCAAGATTTACGGGGACATATTTCTCGAAGAATTCTTTCTGTGTAGTAGCATGGAATGATGCTGCAGAGACTAACAACCAAGATTCTTCCTTGCTCTCCAAAGAGCATATCAATACATTGTCCCCTCCCGACGTGGAAGTTACAGTTGCCTCTGCGCTTCACTTGTTTGTCCTTCGGTGCACTCTTGCACCGATTTTTGTAGTGCCTCTGGTTCTTCCACAATTCCAACACTCGATAGTCTTCGAGCCATGGGAATTATTAGGATTCCCGGATTTGGACCTCCTATCCTTTGATCTACCTCGGTACTCTGTTCTACCTCGTCCATTCCCTTTGTTTGAATTTCTTCCTCTTGACTCGTATGCAAACCGAAGAGGTTGACGATTCAATTGTCTCTACGTCGGATCTCTTCACCGAGAACCAAATCACGAACATCGTCAAATTTCAACTTATTGCTTCCCGATGAGCTACTCACACCGTGACAAGAGCATTCCACCTTTTCTCGTGCAGAAGACAAAAGTATCAATGCTCGTACTTCTTCATCGAATTCAATTTCCACCGAACTCAACCGGGTTGTGACCGTGTTGAGTTCATTGAGATGTTGAGCTACCGACGCGCCTTACGTCATCCGCAATTGAACAAGCGCCTCATCAAGTGCACTTTGTTTGAGGCTAACGGCTTCTCATACATATTGGAGAGAATGCCATAAGACCCGCCGTGGTCTTTTCCTTTGCTATGTTGAAAGCAACATTACGGGATAACGTCAATCGAATAACTCCGGGGTCATTCTGCCTGTAAGATTCCAATCTTCTTCCTTCATAGCCTCTGGCTTCTTTCCTAAGAGAGGTTGATATAGATTTCTTTGATACAGATAATCTTCTATCTGCATTTTCCAAAACCCGAAATTTGTGCCATCGAATTTCTCGAGTTTCACCCTTCCTTCATCTGCGGCCATTGCTCCCACTCAAATCTGACTTTCTCCAGATCGTTTTTGATTATTTCTGCAAACCACCGTGTATTAGAACACCTCCGTCAACGAACAAATATCATCAACAAAAATTTCACTATTCATGTAATTCACTATTCACGATAATAGTAACCTTGCAAGAAATTGACAGAAATCACCACCAAAAGCTCTGATACCAGTTGTTGGGAAATAACGCAAATTCCCGATAAGCCAAACTTATGAGAAAGCAAGAATAGAAAATAGCACACAAATTTGATAATGGAGTTCGGCCAATCTTGCTTACGTCTCCGGACCTACTGCAGATCTTTTTACTGAAAGAGGAGAAATTACACAAGGTGTTTACAACACTCAAAACTCACAACCCAATTACACCCAAAAAAATTACTCTCAATTTTCTCTCACAAAAGCTTTGCTCTCTAAGCTTTTCTCTCAATTGGAATGAACACTTTGGATGGTTAATTCATTACAATTACACATCTATTTATAGAAAATTCAATCCTTGAATTACTCCTTAAATTAATGGTTCCTTGAATTGCTCCTTGAATTAAACTCCATGTTTTACTCCTTGTTTTGCTCCATGTTTTACTCCATGTTTTGTTCCATGTTTTGCTCCATGTTTTACTCCATGTTTTGCTCCATATTTTGCTCCTTAATTTGCTCCTTAAATTAAGGAGTTTTATAACAACAATCTCCAACACCTACTTCATTGATAGGAAGCCTCACCTTTATCTTTCTTGGAGTTGGAGATCTCTTGCTCTTGTTTAGTATATTTGCTAGGACTTGATGATTAATTATTATCGAGAAATTTCTTAGCTTCTCTTATTTTCATTTGCGGAAGTTTCTTTTTGAAGTGTAATGCCGTGTCGTACTCACGGACTCAAAGCTTATGGCCTAGGCATTAAAAGACACTACGGTGGCAGTTTAAGAACTCCATCATTCACAAACTTATGAAGGCCTAAAAACTTGAACACATTCATCATAGACTAAACAAGCAGCAGCCTTGTATATTTTGGATCTCCTTTTAGGTTGTTGATATTGTAACGTCTATTCTATAAGAAAGTAACGTTTGGGTTTGGATTTGTCATAGTTTGTTTGTTTGTTTGTTTGTTTTTTGTTTTGTTTTTAATTTTTTAACCCTACCAAAATAGAGGATTTTTGCAAGTATCTGAAAGGGCCCGATGAGATTGCATTTGATTGTAATACTGCCGAACTTCTTGCTTTGAGGAAATTAGGTGCAAAAATGGTTTTTGAAAACAATTTTCAACATTTTATCCTTGAAAGTGATTGTCAACTTGCTGTTGGAGACATCAGAAATATTGTTAATGAAGCTTGGGATTATGGTCAATGGTATCAAATACTATTTGGAGTTTTTTTTTTTTTGGTTAAAAAAAGTTATTCTCAATTATTGTTAACAATATCAAACTCTATTTAGTATATCTTTCTTACAGTGTAGTACTCTTTTATATGTGATGTTCAAATGAAGGGGCTCAAGCTCTCACATAGTAGTAAAGACAACTTTAGTGGCTGTAAAGTTGTTTAACAATAGGATTATATGCTTAAAGGACTTATTAGTCAAAAAATTTATTTGATCTCTTCCATTTGATAATAATAGTCTTATTTGATTACCGAACAGATTCATTAACTTTTTAAAATTGATGACTTAGATTCAATAACTTTTTTTAATGACAATTTAAGTTAATGGTTTTGAAAAAAATGACAATATAAGTAACAAAAAAAAATTCATTTTTATCTATTTCTAAAAAAATTATTTTAAAAAATTACTTTAGTAAATATTCATATTAAAACTTTCTTTTTAAAAAAGTAAAAAAAATATTTTAAATTTTAAACATGTGAATTAAACTGTTATGTTTTAAAATTGATAGACTAAATAGTCATTTTTGTAAAACTTGTGAATTAAACTGTAAAAAAAAATACTAACCTAATTACTTTAACTGCAAAAACTTGAATTGTGTAGATAATTGTATCTTTTATTTATTTATAAAGTGAATATAATTGAATCTACTGCTTATCCTGAGAGCAAAAATGAATCTCTTGACTCTTGATAAGAAGTTAGAAAATAATAATTGCTTAATGTTACAAAAATTGAAAGAAAAAAAAACACCCTTATTTAAAATTGATAAAATTGAGATTTCAATATATGTTTGAAAAATTACATAAATAATATCCTTAAAATTTATAACAATAAAAATAATATTCTTAAAATTCATAAAAATAAAAATAACATTACAATAATATTAAACGGGATTAAATTTGATAAAATTTAATATTAAATGAAATTAGATATCTAGTGTTCGTAGAAGCAAGTTCTAAACTAATGGTCTATTGTGCAAACCTCCCACTAGAGCATGCTATGCCAAAAGCAAGAGAAGCACATTCCTCTATTTCCTTTTTTAACTTCCCTATGTTCCTGGCATGTGAAGATGTGTGGGCATAAAAATGAGATCCTATCGACTTATTCTGACATAAGATAAATAAGTTCATAAATTTTCATCTTCAAGTTTAATTCAAACTTAGCTCATTTATTTTAAGTGTAAAGTAGTATTATTTAAATAAAATATGTGTGATTCGGCTGATTATCTAACAGTAAGATTTATCATTTTTTTATTTTAATTCACATGTTCGAATCATATAAAAGTATTATTTGTTCTTAAAAAAAATTAATTTAAAATATTTGAACTAAATTTTTTAAAAATAAAATATATATGAGTTATATATAAATTAAATATATTTATAATTATAAGTTTTATGATATTTTTTGTATATGTTTTTTTTTCATCTATTAATGTAAAAAAATAATGTGTTTTTTCTTTTGTAAAAATAACACACAATATAATAATATTTAAGTGATTCGATAGATGTGACCCACACTCATCATCTCAACCGAATTCAATACGAAGAAGAGAAATACAATCTATATACAAGTTCACTCATAGTTTTGACATAAAAGCATTCAACAGCACCAAGCCCTTACACTATTGATACATTATTCTTTTGCTTTCACAAAGACGATTCAGTGACTAAAGCCTTAAAGTTGATTAGAGTGAGTATTTATAGTCATCACTTATTCATGTTATAAATTATCATCGCAATAACTTTTACTTTTACCTGAGTTATCTTCATAGTTAAAATGAATAACTTTTTCATTCATAATTTTATATGATTGCATTTAATTTCATGTAAAATTTCATTTTATTATAACTACTAATAACATCTTATAATTATTAAAATACACTACATGTTTATAAATATGAGTCATATAATTTTTTTTTCATTTACCACCAGCTCGAGAAAGCTTAGGTGGATGCACAAGCCAACCTTCCTCGCTCGCCCAAAACCTCATAGCAAAGTGGTGGTCATATGTGATGCCCTACAAAAGACTAGGTTCAAATTCCTTTTGAAAGCAACATCACTGTCTCTTCAAAATACTCTATTTTAAAATAATAAGAAAGAATAGTTTATTTTAAAATAATAGTTATTAATATCTTTAATATAACATTTTTTATAACACTCTCAAAACTAATAAAGTATAGAATACTTTAAAATTTATTAGATTAGTCTAAGTACTTACATAAAATCTATATATATATGGGTTGTGTGTAGGTATTGAGTGAGTTGAGACTTGAGAGCATAAATAAGATAATATATATGTGGGGTGATGTAATGTTAAATGTGTGATGAATGTTAATTTTATTTAATAATTATGTAATAATATTAATTTATTAAAATATTTGGGTTTTACACGTGGCTTTCGACTCAACTGTCCCTTAAAATTAATTAAGAGCTTATAACATAGTGTAGGCTTGAGGACACTACGTACGTGTATGCTCAATGTGGTGGTCAATTTTGGTGCCCTAGAAACCGATAAAGTTCGAATTCTCTCCCAACATCCTCTTAGAATTAAGACAAGCTTGGTAGGCTTGAATGTCAACAAATTATGAAGAAAAAAAAGAGTGGAGGTTTGATTGTGAAAAATAGATAGTGTAGTCTCGAATGTGAACTAAAAAATCCTTCCTCGATAGAGCAAGTGAGAGCAAAAATGCCAAGAAACATAAAAAAAGGATAACAAACCATAGCACACATCTTCACAATATCAAGCAAGCTTTTTATGAATTTAATCTCATAAGTCATATATACTAAAGATATATAGCTAGCTAGGAGTTTTTGCATGCGAAAAGTAGTCTAAATTAAAGCTCTTAAAAAAGCCTCCGATAAATATTGCATGTTTTACAGAGCTGGCTAGCTAGCTTTTGCTTTCTCAAGCAAACAACACATGTCGTCAGATGCAAAAATATATTGCGAAGATCAAGGTTCAGATCAAACTTTTTGATCAAAACCCACATGCAAATCAAGCTAGATCCCATATATAGATATATAGATATATATATTGAGAAATATCACAGGAATGATCTCTACTCTCTAGATCGAGATTCCTAGCAAGCTAGCTAGCGCTGCATTGTCGATATGTCAGATTGATCATAAATACATACATATATATATATATATATATATATATATATAAATTAACAAGATCAATTATGATCAAGATCACGAGTAGCCATAGAGAGACGAACCCAAATGAGAACCAAAGCAAGAACGAGCAACAGAAGTAATGGTAGACCAGGAGGCTTAGCTGAATCGATGATCAAGGGAAGGGACAAAACCAAGAAAGCCACAACGATTATCCCCACAACACACTCTCCACTGCAGACTCTTTCATCTTCCTGTGCCATACCCATTTTGCCCTTTCCGGCTCAAAATTTTAATTATATGCACAAATGTATTTTCTTCATTTCTGGCCACGTTGTGTCAAAGCTATAGCTATATATAGCTGATGATGTTGATTATGATAACATGTCAGCTTTACAAGTTGAGATTTTTGTAACGTAACACCACTCACTAATAAATTAAAGCAGAGAAATAATACCAAAAAATATATGTTATATGTATTATGTATATATACAGTATTGTTGTGTGTAGTAGCCATAGGCTGTTGATTTCCTTAAAGCATACGTGCCACATTACTGAGTATACACTTGGTTATTGGTAGAAGGAGACATTAAAAAAAAGAAGGTAAAGAAATATATATATATATATATATAATCCAACTAGAATTATTATGAGTTTAGCAAAAAAGAAAAAAAAAGAATTATTATGATGATAATCCCTATATAAGTTATCTGAATATATACGGGTGGTGTTAATGAATTCACACCAGAATGTATATCATCTTTCAGCAGGAGTACCTAATGTGGTCCATTTCATGCCCAAAAAAAAACACAAAAAACAAAAAAAAAAAACTTATTTTCAATCATAATATAAGTGTACAATCAAGCAGGCGACTCTATTACTTTTTGGATTGTACATTATATAAATTAGAAAAATTACATGTATATTAAATTTGACATACAATATAAATATAAATAATGTAGAATAATATTATTAATAATTATTAATATATTTATAATATATTATAATGTTATATAAATTAAATTGTTTAGTAACCTTTAACTTTTATAATAATTGATTTAATACTAGTTTTTATAAAAGTAATATATTATTTCATAATGTTGTAAAACAATAATTATTAAATTCTTAATATTTATAACAATAATATTTAAATAAAATAAATTAATTTGATGAATTTTAAAATTAAATGGATTTAAATGATTGTAATTTATTTTAAAAAAATATTTAATTAAATGATATATTAAAAAATATTTAATAATAAAAATATACAAGACTGGAGTATAAAAATTCAATTTGTTTTTAATCGTAAGTTTTAAATAATATTATTTAATTTAGGATATTCTTAAAAAAGAAATTGTACAATTTTTTTAAGACTTTTGCTTATTGAAGAAGAAGAACTCATACCTATCTTTCAAAATGTATGGTAATTATATGTATCTTTTTAACTTTTTTCAAAGATAAGGTTCTAAAAAGGTGTTTTTTCCATAAATTAAATTCTTAAATTATAAACTGATTTGCAAAGACACTCCTATATAGCCAATTAGATACAATAATAGCTAACCTCTTTAAATATTTTACATTTTTTCATGTAATAATGGTTAGTAATAAAATAATAAGTTCGATATTAATAAAATACAATAACATTGGTGAAATTTATAAGAATATGAAATCCTATAATTAACTTTTGGATATTGGACACTCCATAATGTTTATAAGATTTTAAAAAATTCCTTCACATTGCATACAAAAAAAATCGATATATATACACAAATACATATTCTAATGTTTAAAATTATTAAAAATATTTACTTTATAGATATATATTTGGAGATTTTGTAGATTGTAACTAAAATTTCCCTTACAAAAATCGACATGGTATGAGATTCAGTTGCTTCCTCTTGGGGAATAAACTTGTGAGCCTACTCGAAAGAAATTATACTGGCTTGCGGAAAGAAGGAAAAATATATATATAATAAAATAAGTTAAACAAAATTTAAAGTGAGACAAATAACCACATATTTGTGAAGATACTACTACCAGGGTGAAGGATAGTAGAACGAAAATAATTATAAAAATATAAAAAAATTTACTAATTATGAAAAAGTATAACAAAATTTTAAAAATAAAAAATATCAAAAATAAAACACTTAAATATATATATTAAGTTACTATATATTCTCTAAATTAATTATAATTCAAAAAATATAAAATTGAATAGATTTGAATACATATTAATGAATTTAAGAACATATAATAATTTAAAAAATATGTATATGTATGTTCACGTGCTATTTTTTTTAATTTTTTTTAATTTTTAAGTTTCTAATATATACTTTTATAATTAATAAATCTATAATACCTAACTTAAATTAATAAATTTTTATATATTTTTATGATAATTATTATCCTTTCATTACTTTTTTTTCTTAATAATAAATGATATCTCATCTAGGGGTGAACAGCAGATCGAAATTGCTTATTTTTGATCGATCTTAATCTGATCTAATCCAATGATATTATCAATCAAAATTCATATAGATCGAATTTTTTTGGATCGGATAAAATCAAATTAATATTGAAATTTATTTATAAATTATTATCATACATAAAATACAACATACATAATTTTAAATTTTAAATTTATATTTCTGTAACAAATATTATTATTTATAATCACAATTAAAAAAATCAAAAGAATAAAAAATATGTCCGTACAATTATTAAATTATTATAAATATTATATTTATTTTTTAAGTTAAAATAATAATCTAATATAATTATGGTCTGTATAATATTTAAATATAATATATTATAAAATAAAATATGTATTTATTTAAAATTTAATAATAATTCGATCCGGATAAGATATAGTAGATTATAAAATCTGTTAATCTAAATCTGAACAGATTGTATAATTTTCAATATAAAATTGACCCGATCATGAAATTTATCAATCCAATCCAAATCCAACAAATCTCATCAGATTTTTCATATTTTGAATTATTTGATCAACCATGATCTTACCCATCCATAAAAGTACTCGCCTGAGTTAACATATAAAACAAACAACAGTACACAAGACACAATAGATGTAATGGAAGATCAGCTTTATAAACAAGAGAAAAATATTAGACTTCCTTATTTTTTTGCAAAATTTATAATTTAACTTTATTGTTATTTTTTTTAATGTTTTAATCTTATTATTTTGAAACGTGCATGACTATACCAATTAATATAAGTCAATGAGATAAAAATCACATGTAATTCGCATGGTCATATATAAAAAGGTAGAAATGTGTCGTATCGAGAGTTAAAATAATTGAGATTGGGTATCAATTGTTCCTTTATTTTAAAAAATATATATATAAATATTTATTTTAAAAATAATATAATTTAATCTAAATAATTATTTAGAAAAATAAAAATATCATTAATGCTCTTGACATTTAGTATATTTTTACTTATATTTCTGATATATTTTTTCTTTCTATAATTATGATACCAAATTAAAGCTATTTATTTTACAACGCTAACTAGTTTACAATGTTAATTGTTACTTCTTTATTATTATTTAAAGATCATTTTTAAAATTTGTTCTCATTTTTTTATTTATTAATTTTATAAATATTATAAATAAATATTTAATCATTCAAATCTTTAATTAACTTAAAATTATAATTATCATACCTAAATTTAATGGATCCACCACGATCTTTCCTTCTGTTATTCATCTTCTTTTGTTACGTCTGATATGCCTCAAGTTGTTCAAATCTTAATATTTTTCTAGTAATAGTGAAGCATTTACATTCGTATATAGTATGATGTTCGAATTAAACTTACTAGAAAATAAAATAAATACATTTATTTTATTCATAATATTAATAATTATTACAATTCTAAAAGTAAGAACCTTAAATAGATTATTAATCGTTCATAGTTTATAGATATATAACTACTAACCGAATAGTTTTTTAGGATGGAAAAATTGTTATTGTTGAAGTTGTGTCTAACTAATGAAAATAAGAGTTCCTTTTATAAGACAAAAATTTCATGTTTATAATAGTAAAAAGTTATTGTTTTACTCATGTTTTAATAATTTACCTAACTTTTTGCTTTTAGCTTTGAAATCTAAACCTTTCATTTCCTTGGCATGACCTACCAAATGAAAATGTGGGTTCAATATCTTTATTTTTCTTTGTTTATTTCTACTGACAATCTTTTTGATGACATAGATGATTACACATCTTCATCTTCTTAATCTCTAATGCAATAAATTAATATTTTCCTTGTAATAGTGAAGTCTTTACATCCGTATATAGTATGGTGTTCAAATTAGACTTACTAGAAAATAAAATAAATGCATTTATTTTATTCATAATATTAATAATTATTACAATTCTAAAAGTAAGAACCTTAAATAGATTCTTAATCGTTCATAGTTTATAGATATATAACTACTAACCAAATAGTTTTTTTAGGATGGAAAGATTGTTATTGCTGAAATTGTGTCTAACTAATGAAAATAAGAGTTCCTTTTATAATACAAAAATTTCATGTTTATAATAGTTAAAAGTTATTGTTTTACTCATGTTTTAATAATTTACCTAACTTTTTGCTTTTAGCTTTGAAATCTAAACCTTTCATTTCCTTGGCATGACCTACCAAATGAAAATGTGGGTTCAATATCTTTATTTTTCTTTGTCTATTTCTACCGACAATCTTTTTGATGACATAGATGATTACACATCTTCATCTTCTTAATCGCTAATGCAATAAATACATTTGTCATCCTTAATGATTTTCTTGGCATAAAAACAAAACACCTTAATTGTTTCTTGACTAGTTTGCATATTATTACTCTTAAAACTTGCCTCAAATTTACTGATTTTCTCATCATCTATTTTAGTGAGAGTTATATTACTATGAAAAGTTATTATGATTTTACTAGTTGAATAATTTACTTTGACTTCATAAGAATTATCAATTTTCTTGAGTTTATGATAATTTTGACATAACATGTGTCCTCTTAGTATTGAATTCCTTTTCTAGAAAGGCATTTGGTTTTGGAATTCTCTAGTAGTATTAGAAATCACTAATTTGATAAAATGATAAGCAGTAGCACAATCTTCTTCATTCCATTCCATAAGTGAACTGAAAATTCTAAGATAAGCAGGCATGTCTAATCTTTATAGTCTTCTTGAAATTTTTAGAAAAATAATTTAATTTACTTAAATTAATTCATTGATATATGCTCTCGATTAAACCTGCATTGAATTGTTTTTCTGTGATATAAAATTTTATATCTTCGATATGTTTCTAGGTAGATTTTTTGGCTAAGTTATGGAGACTCAACCATTTTGATTTGCTTAAATTCATTTATTGGTCTTCTTTCATCTTCAACGACCCAAGTATTCTTAGGGGATGTTTCACTGAATAGTACTAGTGGTCGTACTATCTTTCCTAAGGTATTCAACATGCTTATAATGATATTTGTTGTTGTAATGCTACATGGTAATTTTTAACTATATTTTCTGGAGTTATTAGCTTTAATATTTTGTAATTGGCATAACTACCTTCAACTTCTATTCTATTAGTTAAAGTTTTGTGAGTTATTTCACTAAATTTGATAACAATTTTGCTTGTTTCAAACCAGTTGTAATAAATTTCTAGTTTTGGATCATTATAAACCATAAGTCTTTTTTTAGTCTTCTTTTTCTACTTCTTCAGTCGAACTAAGTTTTTTTCATGTTCTTTTCAGAGATGTTACTCTCTTTTGAATTGTTAGGTCATCCTTGTAATTTTGAATTCCTTCTTCAAAAGTTTTATCTTCCTTAGAATGAATATCTAATGTGATTCTTTTTTATAGTTTTTAGACTCTAATTGTCATTTTGAATTAGTAAGTTCTTTCTATTTAATTTCTTTCTCCAAAAAAAAAATTCTAGCTATAAAACCTCAAGTTCTTCCTTAATGATTCTTATCTTCTTCTCATTTATACTAATCTTGATATCAATATGTTCCATTCCAGTAAGAATAAAAATAATTAAAGATGTTGATTCTCTTATAAGGGCATTTCCTAAACTATTCTTATTTTTCGAAAGATATTTGACATCAAAATTGTAGTGGTTAAACTAATGTTGTCATATGACTAATCTTTCTTGTTTATAATCACCTATAATATTATCCCTAAAAAATAGCCAATTTTTTTTGTTATCGGTTCTAACAATAAATCTAACACTTATTACATATATTATAAATTTCTTAATGTTTTTTTAACAGCTACGTATTATTTTTCATTATTGTAATAGTTTAATTCTAAACCATGGAAAGATCCTGATATATATCTACATATATATTCATCTTTATTATCTACTTTTACTTTTAAAATTGCTCTCCAATATTCATGTGAAGTAGTGTTTTAATAATTATTTTATCATTTAGATTTTAATGACATAAAGTTGTTAAATTTTCTACATGTGTTTTTACCTTATCCATATACAAAGTATCCAGTTTTGTCAATTTCCAAATATGATCCTTTTTTTAATTTTGTTTGTAAAAGTTTTCTCATTTTTGCAAATTTCTTGATGTATGCTTCAACATATGTTAAATATCATAAAAATCTTTGTAATTAATTTTTATCTTTTAATTTACTAAAAAATCATATAATGTTATTAGTATATGTGGCTATGGATTATGTTTTCTATCTTCAATTTCTAACCCTAAATACTTAATTTTTTTTTTTGCTAAGTAATTGTTATTTTCTTCTCAAAAAAAATATAATGCATTATTTCCTACTCTCTTGTAGAATATTAATAATTGATATCATCTGGACTGGACTTGTAGTTACTTTTTGAGATTTCTCATCTAATTTTATATTCCAAAATCTAACTTTGTAATCAAAACTTGAGATATATTTATTTTCTTTTATTAATAATAATAATTCTTTTTTCTTTACAATAAAATATCCATCATTAATAATTTTTTATTCAATGTTTTGAAGTTTATCATCATTCTCTTTTTTGTCTCTTCTTTTTTAAGCTTCTTTTTCGACTAAGAAGACTCGACTAGAGTGTAGTGAATTACTTGGTATTATGACTTTTAATTTCAAAAGTTCTTGAATTTATTTTTTAAACTTAATCCTGTCTTATAGAGTATAAATAATAGGTTTTACTCTAATAACTTTATTAGGGTCTATTAGTTTAATGTTAGCAATCATTTTAGATTTATTTATTTTTGGATCTAAATGATTTTTTGAGCTTACTGTTTTTAATAATCTTCTTATACATGTTAAGGCTTTATCTTCTTGAATTTCATTAATAAAAGAGTTTTGTTTCTCTTCTATATCTAATAAAATATTTTCTAAATAAAATTTTTGTTATTGATTTGTGTCTATCTCAATACAGTTTTGCTTTTTATGTTTTCTACAAAAGTTGAGTTTGATGCAATCAAATTTTCTTAATTTTGACACATAAATGGTTTCACCATTTAGTGTTGTTAGACTTATTTTGTCTAAGTATTATGTAAAAAAGTTGATATAAGTTTAAGAAATTATTTCCTACTAATAAATCAACTAATTTGTTTTGTTAATAAACGGTAAGAATATGAAATTTCTCTCCTCATATCATTATTAAAACTTTATTAAGATTTATTGTAATATTATTAACAATTCTTATAATTAAATCTTCTGGTGTTTATTTCCAGATTTTTTCTAGGAATACATATTTACTAGCTACACACATGCTAGTTAATATATATACATATGTATGCAAATAATAATTTATCTAATCTTTAAATTTCAATCCTACCTTAATATAAGTATCGTTTGGATTTGTAATACTATATATATCATTCATCTTCTCATGAAGAGTATTCGTATTATGAGTCAGTTATTTCTTCCTTAATTTCTTTTAATAGATAAATATTATAAGTATCATTTATGCCTGATTTCTCTATTAGTTTTAATTTCATCTTAAAAGCTTATTCTAAGATTTTTGTTTTTTGTGAAATTTTTTTTTAAAATTTTTTTTATATTGAAAGCTATTATGACATTCATTAGTATAATGTCATTTCTCATTACAAATCCATCGTTTGTATTTCTTTTTTTCTTATGGACAATAATTTTTATTTTCTAGTGGCTTATATATTTTTCTTCTAAAATATCTTTTTCTATAAGGTTTTTTGTTATACCTTCTATTATATTTTTGAAAGTCTTATTTTTTAAACTTATATCTTTTGAATGTCTTGTATTTGTTATATTCCTTATAAGTTTATTGTATAAAGGGTGGTAATTTATGATAATATTTTTCATATTCACGAATGAAGGGATCTATATAACACATATTGTATATTTTCATATTTATTAAATGTTATTTAGCTTTCATAATTTTTTTTCATTGGATTCAGTAATATATCTTCATTTATCTTTTTCGATAAATTTCTTTTATATTTTATTTACCAAAGTATCTAAATACTCTCATCCTATGGAAGCATTCTCCTGTATTTGTAAATATTATTGTTCGATTAAATTTGTAAACCAAATTTTAACATTTATGTCATTTTGTGAGCTACTAAAACTCTACAAGTTGAAGGATTTAATTGTGTGGTTAGAGAGTTTATATAATTACACTCATACTAATAGACTTTTCATCTAAAACCTTTTTTGTCTATTTCTTATACAATATAAATCTAAAATATCATACTTATAATTTTCATGAAGTTTGAATTCTAGTGAGATACTACCTCTAGTTTCCCATTGTAATCCTTCTTTTATTTTAGGTTGTTATTTTCTTCTATAAGGAATGTCAAGTTCTTTTGATTTTTGCCTATTTCATTCTTTTTTATGTAAGTCAGATGTTCATTCTTGATAAAAAACTGGTAATGAAATTAGTTTTATATGATTTTATAGAATCATATTTTCTGATTTTGAATTAATTTTATTGATTATTGTCATATTATTTTCATCTTTGTTTGTACAAAGTTTTTTTATCAAAATATTTTACTAATTCTTCATCTGTTATGATCAACAAACTAACTTTTCTATGTTCTTACTCTCAAGGTCCATATATTGTTTTTTTATTTTTTTTATATATTCCATTAAACTGTTATTATTTCTTTTTCTTTATTTTTGGATTTTTCTTCATTCTTTCTTTTTTTATTCCTATGTATCAATGCATTTGATCTCCTAGGTGGTTCTTCTTTTAATCCTACAAATGGATCAAATTTATAACATATGATTTTGTTGTCACTAATTATGTTATTTACATCTCTTCTTAATTTTATAAATTCCTTATATATGTCTTGTTGTAATTTTTAAATATAACCATATTTTTATGTTTCATTTATGTCTTGAAAGGACTTGATGTTTGATTATTATATTATATTCAGTTCTTCTGCTAAAAGAATTAAAACTTTTATTATTATTATTTGATTTTTTGATATACATATTAGGCTTTTGTCAAAATATGATTTTATATTATGTAGTTTATTTTTGAATATTATTGGGATAATAATGATATCATTTTCGTCCTAATGTTATATCATAGATTAATATTTTCATTATTTTAACTAATTATTTTAGATCTGTAATATCTCTTTCTTTGTTAGAAGTTTCTCCTTCAGAATCTATAAATATAAACCTTTAAAACATTAGTCTATGATAGATAAAACTTTAACATCTAAGTTAGTTTTTTTTAACATCTAAATATATTATTTTGTGACTGTTCCTTAATGAATATTCTACTATATAGTGTATTGAAAATAAATAACTTTCTTCTTTCATTAAATCTTATCTTTCAAATTTATAAGCTAAAATTAATAATTGGTTTAAGTTTTTATCATTAATGTTAATAGCACACTTATGATATGTTATGAATTTTAATTTTTAGTATCTTAAGTTTCTATGAATCATTCCTAATAAAAATCTTTTTTATTTATTATTTTATTATCTAAGAATGTTAATTTTATTTATCTATATATTCATTCTCTAAAATATGTTTTTATTAATATTTGGATTCTTCTTAAATAAATGTATTCAATCTTCCTCTTATCTTTTTAAAAAAATTTAGATAGTTTATCAATAATGATTTATTTGTCAAGTAATTGTATGTTATATATTCATTATGCATATGTAATATTAATGCTCATTATTTATTACTTATTCCATAATAAATTATATCTTAAAAATATTTTCTTCACTTTGAGAATGATGAATCTATAAATCCATCTATTTTCTTAAGATTTAATATTATTTTTTATATTTTTTAAAAAAAAATTTCACTAATTATTATTTATTGATTTTATACTATTTTTTTAATTTTTTATCATTTTTGATATTTTTATGTATAAAATTTAATATTTAATTTCTGTTAAGTTTGAAAAGTATTTATGATATTTATGAAATCTTAAAAGTATTCGTGATATCAAAGTTTTTTTTTTTAAATATCACTACTGTACACCTTACAAAAATAAGTTATTGATAACATATTCCTATATAATTTTTGCAATCATAGACACTTTTATATAAAAGTATCGTACAGACATTTTAAAAATAAAAAAATCTCACAATTCCCACTCTTGTTAAACAAATATTTCTCATATTCAAAGAGTGGATAAAAAAACAAATTAAATCTCGTTGACGAAACCCATCCCCCTTTTACTCAGATTTGAAATATTACTCCCCTTTTACTCCGCCAACTAGCATGTCTCTGTCAAAAAAAATCAGAAAAGCACAAACTAAATTCAAACTAGACAAAAAGAAATTGAACACAAGCATAAACACAAAAGCTCAATCTAAAAACTGAATAAAAAATTGAACCAAAAAAAAAAATCAAAGAAAAATGATTAAGAATTGAAGCTCGCCACAATGCATTTTATGAAACGCCTTCCTAGGTTTTTTGTAGTCCATGAGGTTGATTGAACTGCTTGTATTCCAAAAAAGCAGTTTGCTAAAGTCTGGCTTGCACTAGGATGAAGTCTCTATTATAAGCTGTGATGATGAAATACAATAAACAGGTGACGGCAATGTATGATTGAAAGGGGGTGAAGATTGATAAGGCTGAAGCTTTTAATAGTAAAAAATGGTGGGAAGAATGAATGCTAGGGCCGAAACTTTTTTAACATCAAAAAATAGTAACTCATATTTTATTTTAGGAAATGGTAGGTAAAAAAATGAAACTATGCCTCCAAAAATAGTCATGTGTATGCTTTGTAATTTTAAATAAACTACAAATATGATTTTGTTTGTTTAGGATCACTTTTTCAAAAAAAATTAAAATTAAAATTTTATTAAAAATAAATATAAAATTTAAATGTTATTTTTAAATAAGTATATAATAATTACGATTGCTCTTCTATAAGAATATCTATAACTAAAATGCTTTCTTTTTACGTGTGTGGCTCATGAGTTCAATGCTATATATGTATACATAAGGAAGAAATCCAATAATGCAAAACACATTAGATTTGGTCTTTCTAGAACTAGATATTATAAAACAAACCATTAAGTTACATAATATCATATTATTTTTTTAAAAAAAAATTGAAATTTGTGGTACCGAAAAGAACTCTTAAAGAAGGAATCTCTCCTCAAGCAAATAGTCCAACGATGTATAGAAAACAAAGTTTCTCTAGAAGGGAGGGTCCTCCTTGTCTCTTATATTTCTATAAGCTCCTATACTTACAGATCTCTCCTCTATTATTATTTTAAGGACACTTAAGTAATTTCTTTTATGTGCATCTTTTCTAAGAGAGATAATGACTTCTTTTAATAAATAGGGGATTTAACTGACTATTGTAAAAGAAAGACGTTAAACATATTAATATTTACATCAATTATAATATGACATGTGACTTATTTTAAAAAAAAAACTACGATTTTTAAAAATTATTTTAATGTGTGTTTAAGTAACCAAAGTACCCTTCATACAAAACACTAAAATCAAGCGATTATTTTAATAACACCTGTATTATACATGCATAACTTTCTGAACTAACTGGTACTGATAATAAATTTATGGCATCAGCCTAAAAGGAAAAAAGGAAAAAATAAAAAAAATTACATGTACTTCTTTTGTGTGGGGTTCATGCATGAGACAGAGTGATGGAGGTTAGTACAGACACAAGAAGTTAAAGAAACATGGGATCCTATCAAGGAGCAAACAAAAAGATAGACACAACATCTGATCTGGTTGGGGATGTGATGGTTATATGATTGTTTTTACGAGAATATCCCACTTAATAATAGATCCTTACGTGAAGTTATGAACAAACAAAGTGTCTCTCATTCATAACAACTGCACAAGGATCCCACTCCCTCCCCCACATTTCATAAACCATATCATATTTTAAAGTTTAAGATACTGTAATTCGAATATATAACTTGAAATATAAGAAAGATGAATATTACCATCAAAACATTTAAATATCATGACATAGGTTTTTCTATTTGAGTCATTTTGATTAATTCTGTGAACAATAAATCTAAAGGGTAGCTTAACAGTATATATAAACAGTGATCCTTCTTCAAGCATTGGGAGCATGCATTAAAGTAAAAGTAGGGAAGGTATTCAATTAATTGGATTTGGAAACCATCGTGATCAGCTTAGCATTTCTACGGTGTGAATAAAAAGTAAATAATCTTCTTCTTTTTAATATCTTTCATTAATTGATCAATGTACATTATGAAAATTTATGATCTTTATGACCGTAGTAAAAGAAAGGTAAATGAATACATTTGTAGATGATCACCTACACAATTTCAAAATACACATAAAAAGTACATTACTTTGGAACTGAAATTTTTACAGAACATGAACCATTTGGGTTCAAAACAAGAGCAATTTAATCTGTCCGCTCATAATCCTATCTTTTAGTTTCTACTTTCTACTAGAAGTTCTTATCTTTTGATATGGAACTGACTTGGTGTACCTTTTGGCAAACGATTGAAGATAAGCTAAAGGAATCTCTTGCTTAGTTATGAGAAACATGGTTTATTCAAGTCTTATGTTTGTGGCTGACAGAACATGACCCAATTATGGTTTCTGGTTCTGAATTTTTGATGCAAAAAACTTGGCCTTTTTCTTTTGGATGGATCGTGGCCATTCAGTGCACCCTTTCATCTCACGCATTATGTGTGGATTTTCCAAATGCGGTGCAATCCATTTCCCACATCGTCTCGGCTCATCTTCATATGATCTTCCATGTGGGGAAGTTGTTACCACACCTGAAATTGTTCCATTTGAAAGCCTTACATCTCCCTCACTAGGAGGAACCAGCTTTAATTGCTCTGGTGAGATCACCTCAGTGATTTCCATATTTGGAGGAGAATACAGACCTGCATCTTCATGCCATTCACGTCTATTTCTCCAAACATTGTTGCCCCGATGAACTCCATTCATGTCATCATTACTCCTTTGCAGTGAATCACCAAAACCAATATCGGAAGTGCCACAGCTTCCAGCATGTTCTTCAACACCATTGTTGTATCTACTATGGCAATATGAATGCCTTTCAACAGAGTACTTGTTAGTAATTTCAGAGCTTCTTGTGTGAATTCTAGATTCATTGCTAACATTATTGTGATCTATAGAGGGTTTAATTTCTCTCTCATTTCTCTCCCATTCTTGGATCTCCCTTAGAATAGAGAAAATATCATTCGATTTTGATGCAATATAGGAAAACTCCTCAAAGTTTTGTATGCTTATCGATTCTACGGCCTTAAGGATCATCTTTGCTTTTCTTAATTCCATGACATCTAAAGTAGCACTTCTTGACTTTAAGAAAGCTTCGACTTCGGTTATTAGTTTGTTCGTCTGACAGTATTTCTCCTCAAGAGCCAATTTTGCATCAATTAACTTCATTTGAACCCGCTCTTCACGCCAAACCTCTGCCATCTGCAACATCTTCCTCTCTTCTTCCAATTCTTTCCTCATTTTCATGAATTTCCTCTGTGATCTTTCATTTTCAGCCCTATCTTCTCCAATTTGTTTAGCTAATTCAGCACAAACTTCTTCCAGAAGAGCTCTACTTTTTTTTTCCTCCTCAAATTCTTTCATGAACTTCTGTGCTGATAACTTGGCTTCAGTTAATTGATTGATCAAACTGGTGTTCAGAATTTCCATCCTATGACAACTTATCCTCTCCTTGTCTAATTCGTGCCTCAACCTATAACGGGCTGCTTTAATTTTCTTGTGTTCTCTTATCTTCAATAAAATTCTTTCATCCTCAAGCTTCCTTAAGAAGCATCTCATTTTCTTCTTATAGGATAGCCATTTAGCTTCAAGCCTGTGAACTTGCGATCTTTCTCGTAGTAGTTCTGCTTGCAGAGTTGAAACAATGGGACGAGCAGTAACTCTTTGATTCATAGGGAGCTTCAGATGGCTGCAAACATAATAGACACCATCAGAAGCTTTTGAACATTCATTGTCCCACTCTGTTGTTCTCTCCAACACAGCTTTGGTATGTGGCAAAGAAGATTCAAGCTAGCAAACCAGATCAGAAGACAAAAACAGTGATAAGAGACCATTTAGGATAAAATGCTCAATGATTTGGGATTAGATCAACTCTTAAGGTACGAATCCAAACTGGGACAAACCAACATATTCAAATTATAATAACCAAACAAGAAAAAAGGACTAATCTTTTTCCAATAAGAATAGAGATGTACCTTATGAATCACTGAATTCTTTGGTTTAGATACGTAAAGTGGGCTCCATAAATGACTCTTTCTTTCCCTACTGCAATAATGTGAAAACATGCACTTTACGTGTCCAAGTCCAACTCCATGCTGCCATCAATAAACAAATTAAAAAACAAAAACGATGAACTCTTTTTGCAACCAAAAAAAACTAAGTCTATATATCTTAAATTTGAGCGATTGTGAATGTAATATATTTGTGATATACTAGTACTCAAAAACTAATGAAATGACATTCAAAAAAAAAGAAGAAGAAGAAAACAGTCAGAATCTGGATAGAAGATTAATAATATCAGTGAAGGCACTCACTTCAACCTTTTCTAGCGAAAAAAAAATTATTAAAAAATAAACTTTCCTGAAAAACAATCAATCAGGAGTAAATGTTACACTCCATTACAACTGGAACCACAGATAAAGCCCAATCTACAGAGTCAAATTGAAAATAAAATAAAAAATGATGAAACGAAAGCGAGTTAACTCAAAGATTCAGATTTTTCCCCAACCGCCTCTAAAAAAAATGATAAAGAACCAAAAATGTTAATTGAATATAATAAAAATTAAAAATTAAATATAAAACACATATTGTGATTATTGCAAATACCTCAACAAATTAAAACAACTGAAGTTTTTAAGAAATGATGGTATATACGATGGGTATCTAACAAGGGTAAGTGAGAATTTACCACACCTCAAGGTTTAAATGGTCATATGGTCCACCGCAACAAGATATTTCCTTAAACCAGAGCTTCCAGAGGCCAGCGGCAAGTTTTCTGGCCGAAAGCTCAACAACTCTATTGCCTGTAAAAAGTGAAGCGCCTCCGCGGGCAACAAAGGCAGTTTTGTTGTCCTCTATTTTCCACTGCATGTGTGGAGTCGAGGGAAGCCCGTGTCCCTGTCGAAATGAATTTCGGTTCCTCCGGCGATGTGAGTTTGCCGAGAAATTGGGCCCTCTTGAATTGTTCATTTTATTTGGTGATGATTTGAAGCCATTACAGGTAAAGAACCTTCATAGAGAGAGAGAGAGAGTGAAACAGAGTATCTACAGCGAGAGGAAAAAGTATTGGCTCGAGTTTCGGCAACGCTGTGGAGAGAACTGAATTTATACTCGTATAGTGTTTTTTTTTATTTTAATTATCGTTTCTGTATTCTTCTTTTCTTCGTTGAAAATATCGTTATAATTGTCCACTATTGATCGAAGATGATATCTACGAATACATTTAAAAAATAGGGTGAAATGTATGGTTAAGTAATTTTTTAATTAAAAAATATTTTATTAAATATATATCTATGGAAAAATATAAACATATATATATATAATATATATTATTTAATTATATTTAACATGATTTTTAGTTAATAAGTTTTTCGGTTACAAATAATTTTTTTTTAATATGAACACTAAAGTCTATTTTTTTTATTAAATAAAGGACATAATACTTGTAAAACTCAAACTTAAGTCTATACGATGGTAATGCATAATCATACTAGATAAATATTTCTAAGATTTAAATAAAAAATATCTCCACCAATCTTTTTCTTCAAATAAAGACCATGAATAGTTGTAATAGTTAAGTTGTTTAATTTTTATTTTTAAAATAACATCTGTTATTTTATTTTATTTTTTTAAAAGAAAAAATTGAGAATGATAAAATTAATTTTTAATTTTTTTTAATTAAATTAAGATAAATTGTATATAACTTTGTTAATAAATAATAAGATTATAATTTGAATCATTATTCTTACTATTCAATAACACCATAGCATGTCATTTCTTTTTTATTTTTTTCATTTTTTAAATTTTAATCTTTATTTTATCATTATTTAAATGATAATATTTTAATAATATATATTAAATTATAATATTTTATTATAAAATTTATTTTTTTATTGACTCTTTTGTAATAATATCAGACAAAAAATATTTTTTATTCTTAAAAACTAACGATAATTTGAATTTAACTTCGAAAAATTTGTGTACTTTTTTTCTCAAAAAAAATTATAAACACACACTTTGTATCTTTTGATTTCAAGTTTTCATTTAATTTTTTGAAAGCTAAAAAGATAAACACTCGAATCCACATCTTTTCAAACTCATTTGAAGTTTTTGACCTTACTACACTTAATATCATTTATGATTAAAGTAAGTACTTTCTTATTACGTCAACCTTATTTCACATTTAAGATTATAAAAAAACAATATTTATCCCTATCAATACTATACATCACTGTTATTTTTAAAAATACATATTTTAGTTATATTATTTTTATTTTTGATATAAAAATAATATAATTATTTAATTGATTTTATTTTTAATCATCTTAATAGAAAAATATATATGTTAACTTTTACATAATATTTTTGAATGACTGTTAAAAATAAAAATCTATATATAAAATAATTTTTTTTAATATAATTAAAATTTTAAATTAAACTACAAGTAATTTAATTAAAAATAAATAAAAACACTGCACTGTAGTTCATTTACTTTTAAAATAAGATATTTGAACTCATTTAATTTTATATAAACAAAATTACTAAAACGTTATTTTCGAAAAAGAATTAAATGTCTTTTAGTACTCTTTTCAAAAATTAAATTATCTACAATACTATAATAAAAAAGATTTAGAAACCTTATTTTAAAAATTATATTACTCATTGTATCATTTTAAAGCAAGTAAACTTGAGTATTTTAAATCCACAATAAATATACTATTAAAAAAACATTTTTTTAAGATAAATTTTAACAGGGGTATGTTAACTTAAAATCACAATTTCTTTTAAATTTTAATTAAAATAAAATATTTTATTTAATTATGATTTGAACTAATTTAGTTAGCTACATAAATATTTATCTCATATAATTAATTATAAATTAGATCAAAATTGAATCATAATTCACATATAAAATCAACTGATCTAATCGGATCGTGATTGATCAATTTGTGAATCGGTAAAAAATTAAATCTTTAAGTTATAGTCTCATAACTAACATAATCACACAATTTTAACATATTTTTTTAATTTTTATAATTATTTATTTATAAAAAATTACATTATGAATGATTATTTTTAAAATTTTAAAATTTTCATAAAATTATCTATTATTAGTTAAAATTTGTTAAAACAAAATTTAAATCTCATCATATTTATAAGTATTTATTCTTTTTATTTTTATTATAAACGATATTATTTTTTTATAATTTTTGAATAATTAACTCAAATTTTATTTTTATTTGTAAATAAAAAAATCTCATAGATTTTATTGAATAAATGTTTAAATTATGCTTAATTTTAATTTTAAATGTGATTAAGTTAAGAATGTAAAAAAATTTATTATAAAATTACTAGAGTTTTTGGAATTTATATAATTTTAACATTAAAAAGGTCAAATAAAAGTTAAAGTATCTTTATTATAAATAAGAAAATCTCTAAAATAAAAAAAATAATGATATGTTCTCCTAGGTATGATATATATTGTTATCTTATTTTTTATCATAAAATATATTATGCATCATATCAAATAATATGTTAATTTTAAGTAAAAAAAAGGAAATAATTTGAGCCAAATAATGAATATTTATTGACCCACAGATCAATATCTGATTAGATCTATTTGATTTATAAATTATATCGGATAAGATCTATTTTCATCTCTAATGGTGTCTCCACCCATTGTATTAGTATTTTAAAATTTTATGAAACATAATTTTTATTGACTTCCACATAGTATAAAAACTTCGTTGGATGAATGGATTAAAAAAACAATTAACAAACATCTTACAAAGTGAAGACATGGCATTATAAAAAAAAGTTATTAAAATAAAAATATAATATAATAAAATATGTTAAATATAGAAAAAGGAAGTCTCACATTAATAAAAAAAATACTATAATATAGTTTATGTTTAATTGTTTGACATAACCATCTTTATAAATAAAATTTCATTTTTAACTTTCTCTCAAACAAAAAGTATATATATTCATTTTTCTTATAACATAAATGAATATATGTTTTAAACATCGTGAAAAAAATAAATATATATATTTTTATATTGAGAGAATTTAAAAATAAAATTTATTTAATAATCGAATCATTTATACATCGAATGAATAGGTTTATAAGAAAAATAATATCTCTACTAATTAAATTAATAATTAGATATTAAAAATCTCATATATATATATATAATGACCTTTTACATTATTTCTCATCCTTAATTTCGATAATAGGAATATCAACACTTTAATTATTTTTTTTATTTGTATTATTTTTATATAATATGTATAAATCTTTCTTATTTTTATCCTCTTTTTATTTTTTTAAGAAAAATTAATTTATTAAAAATAATATAAGTAAGAATAATTATATGATTTAGAGTTTTAATAATTCGGCTCTTATATTTATTTTTAAGGCCTCGAAAAAAGGACAACGAAAATGGGGTCCTTCCCGGTTAATGGAAATGGAACAATAAGAGGAATAATAAGGCAATTAGGAATTTTTAGTTTTTAGAAAGCGAGGAAAAGGAAAGGAGAAATAATTATTAGAGCAGATTATTTTATTTTATTTATTATATTATAAATAATATTATTTAATATTTAAAAAAAATAAGTCAATTAATAATAAATTTTATTATTCTAACTTTTTATAAATAATATTTTAATAATAAATTTATTAAAATAAAATACTCTGATCTTAATTGATCATTTTTTCTAAAACAATAGAACTAAGTAAGATTTAATCTAAGAGATAAAAAAATATTATGACTTAATATAAATAACATCTACAAACGGCGCTCCTTTATTATTAATATAATAATAGAAGTATATGATTGATTTTTAAACTTTATAATTAATTATATTTTTTTGTTATTATTATTAAATAAATTTATCATTAATAAAAAAATTATAAAATATAATTTAAATTATGATAATCTTAAAAGCATCTAACTTAATCTCAATCATTATAAATAATTTTTAAAAAATTGATCAATTAATATCAACAACATAGTAGTTAGAAAGTGGGTGTAAGTTAGAAGATGCACATTATATAGTATAATTTTGATAGTTTATACCACATGAATGCATAGAAATGTATGTGTACTATCTTTTTTCTAATTTTACTCATAATTTTTACATGGTGTCATTATATGATAAAGTAAAAAATATATTCTAAAAAGATTGAAGTATAAATTTTTTATACAAAATAAAAAATATATTTAAGTGTAAATCTAATAAGAAGTTAAGAATGATAGTAGACTTCTCTCAATATAGATAAGATTTTCATTTCATATTATAAAAGAAATATAGAGGTAAAACATTATAATTTATGTAAAAAATTATCTAAGATAAAAATATAATAATTTAATAAGTATTAATATATGTATAAGTTTTAAAAACTATAACTAAAAAATATATTAAAATATAAAAAATAAGATATCATTTATGATTTTAAGTTTAAGAGTATATTTAAAATATATATTGATAAAAAAATAAAAAATTAATAAATATAAATATTTTTTCATCTGCATTTGTTTTATCGATTTTTTTGAACTAAAGAATAATAAGTATGTTTTGTAGTAATAATCGTATTAAATAAAATTAAAATTTAAAGTTAAAACAAAATATGAGAAACTTTAATTATATGAGTGATAAAACTTAATAGTTTTACTTTGAAGTTTCTCATCACGTCTTTTTTTATTTTTATTTTTATAATATTTAAGCATGATATTTTATTATCAAAAATTAAATCTAAATAAATAAAATATTTTTATATTAACTATATTAACTTAAGAAATATTTTTATATAACATATATTATTTTCACAATTTTATGTGTATAATTAATTAATAAATATCACATATAAAACAATATCTTTGTAACCATTTTATTTAAAATTTATGTTATTTTTATCCACATTTTTATTAATTATTATTAATACATATAATGATATAATAAATGTTTGTAAAAAAATTAAACATAATATATTATTACGAATAAAATATTTATTTAATATTTAAAATATACATATAATTAATTATTTTATAAAATTTATGATATCTCCGATGTTATGTACATGTGTTATAATTATTTATAAAATTAAAATATATTTATTATAAAAGATAATATCTATGTTATAAAAATTGTGAGTGTTAATTTAGTTAGAAGTGAGCATCAAATAGTTAAAAATAAAAATAAAAATAAAAATTAATGTTTAATATTTTAAATAATGTAATAGAGTAAGTATTATTTAATATTTAATTTTTTAAATTAAATGTATTATTGATTACTAAAAATCATCGTTGTCCTCATCATGTTATTATAATATGATGAATTGTAATACAGAGGGAAACGATGAATTGTAATACAGAGAGGTAAACATCGTGAAGATTACAAAATAAGAGTTGAAGCAGATGTGTGGGAGATTACGAGACATGCAGTTGAAGGGAACAACTTCTTGCTCATTTGATCGACGGTTCTCATGATCATCAGTTTGATCAGCGGCTTTCCTTTCAAACCATTCATGAGGTTACAAATTTCACCACCCAAAATCTTTAATTTACAACTTCTCACCAATTTTTCGTTCATATTTTATTTTTTGGGTTTTGTTTTGTTTTGTAATATTTTCCTTTCATTGTTTATTATCCATAGATGTATTATATCGTTATCTAAATAGATGTATTCCATATATTTTAATTATAATAATTTTCTAATCCTACCTAGGATAAATCCAAAATAATATATTAAAAAATACAAGTTAAAAGTAATAGAATAAATATGTTCAACAATACAATATATATAATGCAATAGTTTAGTTATCCATATGGTATAAAAAGAGTTATGATAAGATTATATATATATATATATATATGTATCTTAAAATAGTGTAAATAATTATTTATCCTTACCTAAAAGATTATAAAAAATAAAAAAATAAAAGGAAATTTTGAAAAATGAAAATGAGAAAGTGAAAAAAAAAATTGATATTGAATGAAACAAGATGCATATATGCTACTATTAATTTTAAAAAAAATCTAATATTTCATTTTATTTTGAGTGCAGTGTAATTGAAAATCGTTTAAATTAAATTACGATCATTTAGATTTATTTATATTGAATATCATCTAATTAAATACCATTTAATATTAATAAAGTATTATCTTTATTTTTATATGTTTTAGAGGTGTTATTTTTTTATAATTTTGAAATTTTTTTTTTTTTTACTAAATAATGATTTCAATTCATGATCGATAAAAACAGAATTTGATCTTTACTGTTGGGGTAACTATAAGTTATTCAAAAAGTTTTTTATAAAATAATTTACTGTATAATAATAACTGATGTGTAATAATTATAAATATATTTTTTATTTTAATTAATAATTAATTAACACATCAATTATTATGTAACCATAATTTGATATATAGGGAAGTGATTTAAGAATAAATCTCAAAACTAATGAAATTCAAGATCTTTATAAATTTTTCTTAAAAAAATAAAATATGAAAAAAAGCTAATTAATATAAAATATAAACTAATATCAATAAATAATATCTCATTTAAGTCATGTAAAGGGCAATGTCATTTGGGTCGTGGGTGACATCCGTTGATCATCAGTTTTCCAGCTCTTTGGTTACTCAAAACCCGAAAGATGTGGCTCATGGCTCAGTTAAGTCTTTGAAAAGCCTACTTGAATCATACATATTTATTTTAGGGTCCAAACTTCTACGTGCTTTTTTAGTGGATGATATGATATTTTTCTTATTGATTTTATAAACTAGATATATTAGTTATTTTAAAAAATTAATTGATATATTTTACTCATTTTATTTTTATATATTTTAAATATTTTAGTTATTTTTTATTAATTTAAAATTTTAGATAATTTCTTTGAAAGAAAAACTTAAATTTAATCAAATCAAACTTTACTAGTAATTGTTAATAGATATTTGAAAAAAATATTAAAAAATAAAGAATGTGTACAATAAAGTAATTAAAATTAATTTAAAATGATTAGAATATTCATAAATATAATAAAAATATAACTTAAGTGTAATAATTTCAAATAAAATGTTAAATATATCTAATTTACGAAGAAGAAAATAACTTATATACACCTTTTTCCTATTTATTAATATGGAACAAGAAGTATCATCTTTGATTTATAGCTTTTATTATTCTTAATATTTTATATAGATAAAATAATACATATTTGATTTGAATATATAATTTAAAATATATAAATAATACATTTTATAACCTATTCTTTATTTTTTTAAAGAATTGAAAATATCTCATTGTGGAACTAAATTAAGAACACTTAGCCAACTAATTGCATTTTTGAGTTGTGTCTCAGAAGCATTTTTGATAAAGCTAACATAAAAATTGCAAATGAATGTACATATGTTTTTTGAAGCATGAGGTATTAATAATCTAATAATTTTATGCAAAGTGAAAACAGAATCCACTTTGTGGGCAAAAAGCAGATCATCAAGATTGATATA